>OX104070.1:44563927-44980163 GCA_944474145.2 Dicrocoelium dendriticum | reverse complement strand
CTGGCTTTTCAAATAGTTAAGTTTAAAGCCTCAAGTATTTTGACAGGTTGCGGATAAGCTGCTTTTATTTTGTCGCACAGGTTGGCTAACATCATGCCGTTTGCTACTATGTGCAGGTTCGTTTCAGTTGAAAACCTATCCGCTCTCGTCGCATTCCTGATGGTATCTCACCTGCAGTCCGATGAACGAGAATGTAGGCGACCTTGTCAGTACCGGCGTCAAATCGTGGATACCGTACACTTGGTGACCATCCTTCTTGAATATTGACGGCATCACAATTGGACAAGAGAATCTCGTCCTTCCAGCACTGTCTGAATAGGCGGGTAAACTATTACGGGTTTCATCACCATCCTTAGACAGCCAGGGAGAGAGAGAGTTCGGACCAAAACTCCAGCCTCAGCTTCAGTTGGAGCTTCCAAATGAATTGGCCACATTCCAACGTGCTCTATCTACGCACGGAACGGGTCAAACAGCCAGCCAAACTGTTCATGAATGCGCTCTACTCGAAGAGCCAAACGGTGTCCCCTACAGTAACTAAGGGCACCGATACTATCCCTAATTGCTTCATTGACGGATAATTCTGGGGGAACCGTGGTGCGGATGAGCAACGTCGGGCAGAGATAGATACTACTACTATTCTTACCGTAGCTGGAAACTTTCGGGTAAGTATTGCTCCGTTGCAGGCTAGCAATCCCCGTTCCAGTTCATTTGACAATACCATGGTCAGTGTCGGCCGGTGGCCGAGCGGTATGTGCGTCTGGTTTGCAATCATAAGGTTATCGGTTCGAATCCGCATAGGGGCGGGCGTCTTCGTGGTATACTCAGTCAACGCGCAACCGGTGGTGGTCGCGTGGCAGTGAAGCACTGTTATGGCGCACAGCTGGCGATTTATTGTTTAATTTATTTATCATGGTCAGTGCCATCATCTATGTTGCTTTTCCTTTTACATCTGCGTCATACGCTGACATGTTGACATTTGCCAAATAATGCACATTTCGTCCTCATTGTACATAGCGCCAGAGTCTGTTGCTATCGGTTTGTTCGTGTTTATTCTGGGGCATTTTTCACCATAGAGTAAGGCTTTCAGTGCAATTCCGCATTTTTAGACGTCCCAATTCAACTACTAGGGAAATTACAAGAGCACTTGTCAGGTTTTATGTATTCCCTGTGAATTGTTGTCTATATTTTTAAATTATTCTTTGTTAGACATTCACTATTTATGTCTGCTTGTAAAAGTTTTATAACCATTTCTTGCCTACCTTGATACTGCCATTATTTTATTTCTTCCCTGAGTCTACTATGAACTGAAACCTCTGAAGTTGGATTGCATGTCAGTGGGAGATTGAAAGACTGACGGCTACTAAAGTTCACTTTCCGCTTTCTGGTCAGATTGCGTTGGTTCAGATCGACGAAACATCAGTTAGGGGATAATCCAGCCCCAGTACCTTCTTCTGCAGTTCTCCCTGAATAATGTGCATGTGCGAAACTGTAATGAACCTAACATGCTACATAGTTCCGTCCTAGATGATGAGGGGATTTACGAAGAAAATCCTTATACCTTCCCCCATGTGATAATAGTCTCTCGCACAGTCGAAGAATAGAAGATATTTACTTATTTATCCCCAGTCATCATCAGTAAAAGCTCATTGAAAGTGGTCCTGTGCTATGGCGATTACCAGCCGTAAGTATTTGCTCCAATGATGGAAGCATAAAGTTCATCGTAGCTGAGTGGTAACAGTAACGTCGGCAGGGTGTCCTGATGAGTGAGCCTATCAAAAATAATAAATCAGTCTCTCCGCTGGCAACTGTTTGTTGTGCACCCCGGCAAAATGCAAACATTATCGCCGCCGGAGTAACAGAAAGCACGTGTTACAAAACGAGTTAAGCCACACCACTCGAAACTTAACGCCATGTGATCTCTTCAGGTTAATTGTCTGAAAGTCAATTACGAATGAATGCGGTGCCATGTAGAAACAGTCGATCACTGATGCACGGTTGCGCAAACATCCGCTACTGCCCGTGCTATCGGAAGTGAACCCAAAGATGATACCTGCATGAGGTTCTGGGGAAATTACCTGACCTATATGCGCATTCTTGTTACCAGTAACTAAAATAATACTCGAGTTAGCAGCGCTATGTAGCAAAGTGCGGATTCCGTGGGGAAAAGCATTTATGGTGTAGCTGTTTTGAGTGTAGGCAGTAACCCCGAATAAGTAAAGTTTGGCCTAGTCTAGTCACGTGAAGATAAGCTTTGTATGACGGAGTGGGAGCATTTCCGGAATTCCACACTATCGGCTGCGGATGTACTAAAGTGGTATTACTAAAAAGACAAAACTGCATAAATGAAAAAACAAAGAGAAAAAAGGGTGTGGAAAAGTCACTCAAGCAAACTGCTTAGCATCGCCAACCAAAGACCGTATGCTTTTGGAGAGAATCTTCATAATGTGTACGATGGTAAGTGATTAACAGTTTAAGAAAAGGCTCTGATATTTCGTCTGAGTACTTGTCGGATATTATAGAATGAATCAATGGGTAGGGAAATGTTCGTAGTATCTATACGTAGTAAGCGGAAAATTGTTGAAAACATTCTGGGAAAACCGATAAACCTGTAGTGCAAGACATACAAGCACAATTGCGGTCGATTAAAAACGGATGCTGTAAAATTGACTACACACGGAGGATTGTTCATGGAAAGTCAATCAACCAACAGGGATTCAGGATAATGTTCACACCGCCGTATGTGTTGCATAACCGTCTCCGGACGCATTAAAACGATGGTGAAAGGACGAACAGATTGTAATTAACTCGAGATTCGAATTGGACTCGTGCGTTTTAAGTTTGGAGACACAACACAAGTCAATGCCCAAGATGCAATTACACGTTCAACCTGTTTACCTGCCTATAATGGGGTGCGAATGTTAAACACAGTCAGGGAAAGTGGTAAGATAACACTGAACAATGCGGTGACGAAGGAGCACACAACAAAATTTCACACCTACGGCCGCTGTCACATTGTGAATTTGTTAGTCTACGAGGGCGGAACAAACGCAAGGTTTTAGAACACAGTAATGGCTCGTAGCCGCAACAAAGCAAGGGTAACAGAACATGCCGAAATGAAAGCATGCAGCGTGTATCATGACCGATGGATCATTCCGGGTGGCTGTTTGGCGACCACGGGGACTAGAGATGTACCGACCAAAACGTGTAGCAATACTTTGAGCGCGAAAGCATACAACGATACACGTCAGCCTATTCAGGGGCGCCTCTATGGCAGCTGGGTCCGATGTAAAAAGTGCTATACGGTCCGCATACTCTAGATTTGACAGCCGGGTATCAAAGGGAAATTAAAACCCGGATATGGCAGGCTTTGTACACAGCTTGACGTGGTAAAATCAATGGAGTGTTACTCGTAGACTCTTACATGACCATGGGAACCATGGTGTCGAAATTTTAGAATAAAACTTTCAGGCAATCCTTCGCAGATAGATACGACTATCGGAATCAAAGGCAGCTTTGGACACAGAAAGACTATCATGGTAGGCCGTCTGCAAGTATGGCGACGTACAAATACCTCGCAAAAAGTAAAGATGTGAGGAGTGCACTCTTTATCGGGGCGTAAGCCGGTCTGGCCTCCACTGATTTATCTCACACGTGGAGAGGTGGGTCATCGCAGCATGATGCATGTCGGCAATATGGGGATAGTTGAGACAAGAATGATATCATGCTGACCGTAACAAGAACCTTAATGACTTACCAAACGATCGAAAAACGCTGTGCACAACCATCACTCACTGAATCGAGCAGGAAAGCCACAGTAGTCGTAAATAACCATCGCAACAAAACTAGACGTTAACGTATTACGACGGGTTGCATGCCTCTTCGACCCACTGAACTATGATGGGTGGTGCTCCTGCGCCACAGGTTGGTCAATGGTTAGAGGTCAGACAAACTCAGTGTCCTAGTCTTCCAAGTTAGGGGATGGTGTCCATTTTTGTAAAACCAAATCATTAACACCTGCCCGCTGGCTTGAGAATAGGCTTGAGCCAAAATCTTTGGTTGAGGGCCCTAATCGCTCTCCTGTCTAGATCTGGGCGTCCTGACAGCATCTCAGTCCACGTACAACTATGACTACTTCCTCAAACACTAACCATATCCTGCATCAGCTGTCGCGCAGATTATCAAGGGTCACCTTATCTGCTGCATACATCAGAGCGGATAAGCGAAGACATGCTACTGCTGGCGCCTTCTTCTTTCTTTTCCAACTGTCTCCATACTCTCCTCCCGACCCCAAAGTACTAATCGTCCTTTCATAGTTCCCAGCTTAGTTGACAGCAGCCGCGATGCCACTCGCTCTGGAATACCTGCGACGACCCAAATCACAACTTGGTGCGCTGTCGTGCGAAGGTTAGCAAAAGCGTCTCGAGCTTCCGCTATCCGTTTCGTTACCTCATCTACAATTTCACAGGCGCTGATACAACTGCTTAGGTAAATGAATTGCTGAACGACTTCCAGCTGATCCCCACCAAAGGTCAGCGCAGTTGTGGGTCTCTGCCAATCTTGGAGAAAAGCTTTGCACTTCGAAAATGCAAACCAAAGCCTGAAGCGGTTCACAGCCAGTGCTAATCTGTTTAGTGCCGTTTGGCACGTCTCTGACCTGCTACAGATGTGGGCAATGTCGTCAGCATACTCCAAATCAAGAAGTCGTTCAACTGTGAACAGCTCTACACTGATTCCTCTGTGGTTGCCACATTCCGAACGAGTGCCTCCTTTGAAGATCGGGACAATAACGGAGCGGCTCCAGTAGGTTGGGATAGTTTCCTGCTCCCACAATTGCAATAATAACTCGTGTAAATCATCAACAAGAGCAGCAGCCCTGAATGTGAAGTGGGCTGGATAGAGATCATCCGGTCCCGTGGCCTTGTTTAACTTCAACAGTCCGATCTAACGCCCGACTTCTAAACGAGAGGGCGGGTCCAAAAGAACAGCCCAGGGAGCAAGGCGATCACTGGCCGGTGAGGAATCTAACAATCCCTGTGTTATAATCTTCTCACTAGACGCAATTCCAAAAATAACAACTGACTGCTCCACAAAACTCCCAGCCCAACCGAAGGAAAAAAGCAAGACGCCAATGACCCTGACAAATAACGTATTAATCGCAGCCAACGAACACTGTACAACGACTGAGGACCCTGGCTGTATTTATAGGTCTCTGCTGACCTTCGACTTCTAGAATTGGAAGGTCAGCTGCCAAGGTTAGTGGTTCCCCATATCTTTTCCCGAGAGGTCAGGTGGATTTTGATCACGTGTAGAAGAAAAACATTCAGGAACGTTCGAAATCGATGCGATAATCGTTAATAATCGATTAATCGCTAAAATAGGGAATTTTCAAGGCAATTCTTACTTTCTCCCGGACACCTGTCCATTAAGTTGACTTTCAAAATGCTCAGCCAAATGCTCCAAGCGTTTTGACTAGTTATGGACAGGCTGCCCACTCTGGTCACAAATAGTTCTATTAACATCAGGTCTCCTGCTGCACTCTTCCCGTGTCAGACGGAATAACTTACGATGATTACCAAGAGCAGCGGCAACCTCCAACTCTGATACACGATCAGACCACCAACATTCGCGGTCTCTCTTCAGGCTAGCACACAGTTTTGTCCGCAGGATTTTGCAGGTCTCGTTGTGTTCGTTTCCAGCCGGAATGTCAGTGAGCATCGGTAAGCTCCAGAGACCCCGAAAAGACCCAATGTCCATGTTGTCTATGAGACTTACAACACAAGGATTTGGCTGCTGCTAGTAAGGTCTGGTGAACATGCGACCAATGACCTTCAACTGCATTCAATGAGCGCTTACTCAACCCGAATGCCAGCGTGCATTGATACGCATTCAGAACATCTGGCTTCGCCAGTTGGCTGGTCAATGCACTCACAGGGTCGTCGAGGACGTCCGCCAAAACGCACCTGAAAATCAGCCCATACAAGTGCATGGTCAGTATCCACACATGTGCTGCAGATCGAGCGACAGTTCTGGACGCTGCCTCCCCAGTGCTAACTGAGCGCAATGTAAACGATTTGCATCCAAAGCTGGTCCCAGGCTGGTGGACGCCAAGTCACACCTCCGGCGGGTGCTGTGTCGGAAATTAGTGCTCGCAAGAAATAAGCGAGCATCCTCACACAAATGAAGTAACCGCTCACCGTTATCATTATGGGAGCCTATACAATGTTGGCCGCCCAGATGCAGCTCATCTGTGGATAATTTTCCAACTTGATCGTTCAGATCCCTGGCCAGCACTACAGTGTCCGAGGTTCGTCTGTGGCTAAGGAGCTCGTTCAGTTACCGATAGAAGTCGTCTTTTACCGAGTCATGACTACAGTTTGTCGGTGCATAGGCAGCGATAACCAATAGACACCTGTTATTCCCACGCGACTTCGAAGCTTTGAACGAGCCAGCCAATCGGACCGCACACATCCGGCTACTGATTGGAATCCAATCAACCAGAGCAGCTTCATCCCGGGGACTCAGGGCAACACCAACACCAGCTTGGCCGGTGCTCGAAACTGCATCTTCACCGGATAGGCGCAATGAGAAAGGGCTGCTAGTGTCACCTGAAGGTGATCGCAGAGTGAGTACAGAGCTCGAGTCTTGCAGGCGGGTCTCCGATATGCAGCAGATATCGATGGGGAGGGTCTCTAATGTTCGGGCAAGTGCTGCCTGTTGACCGACCTGAAGCAATGTGCGAACATTGAGGCATGCCAGTCTGAAGGAGGATCGAGGGCTCCAAATGGAAGCCGAAGAACTGGAATGGGCCGCTTGCTTGGACATGGGCCTGTTGACAGGGCAGGAATGACGCTCCGCGTCCACCTGTGAGTTGAAACTAAAAGACAAGTGACTATTGAAGCAAGGTGGGGAGGGCCGAGAATTGGGGGGTTGAAAACAGGGGGGATAAATGTGAAGCTGGAACGGGACGATAAGGGTGAAAAAGCGCAAGAAGGGGAAGAAGAAGATGGGAAGGCTTGAGCAGTAGCATCCAAACCCCTATCCACCCTGCTCGATGCAGCAGATAGGGCACCGTTGATTATCCTCTGCGGTGGCCAGAGCATCAGCAATTTGTTTGGGGAAGGATTCATTGTATTGCGTGGGCAGGATACTGTCAGGTTGCCAAGGCCTAGACAGGAGAACGATTAGGGTTCTCAACCAAAGCCTTGGGTTCAAAAACCTGGCCGCAAGGCAGCGGGTTTGGCACTGGACTACAAGGAGTCCGTTTTAAGGAATCTGGAGCCACCCTCATTCCAGCACCCAACCTGGAGGACCAGGAGGCTAAGTTAGTCTGGCCTCTAACCATTGACCAATCTGGTATGAGTGGCTCTGAAGGTGCAAAAGCACCACCCAGTATAGCTCAATGGATCACTGAGGCACACAAACCATCGCACCACGGCAAGGTCCAGCCTCATTTCGATGGGCACCGGATATTACATCTGAGTGATTACTCCATGTTGAGACATCTGCTTACTCTGCGCACACCAAACTGCACACGAAGACACCGGTATAAACTTATCGTACCGAAGTTGAAGCTCACCAACGCCGTTTCGAAAGCAGAGTGGTGAATGTCTGGAACGACCTGCCGCCGCAGGTAGTAGAGGTGAACTCAGTGTCCGAATTTAAGAAGCTCCTGGACAAACACTTTGCAGAGGCAAAATATCGAGAGCGAAACGATAAATAAGGCGTATATGTCCAAGAGCAAGGAATGATGCAGCTACACAGAGAAAGCTCTACTCGCTGCTTCGAGCCAGTATTCAGTATTCATTTGTCACACCAGTCGGCAATCCTTGGTTTTTGTGTGCATGAAACTTGGCTCCAAATCTTCAGATTTCCTACATTTAAAGCGATTTGTCACACAAATTGGATCTAATCTTTTGTAACAGTATCAGTCAATGCTGCTAGAACATTATTGTTAGGTTTGGGACATCCCGTAACAGCTGACAATTACTAACTTCTGATTGCTTTATCATGTACTTTTTACCTTTAATTACTACATTGCCCCATCCTCCACAAAAAGGGTCCCCGAACCACGGCCTGCGTCGTCAGTTCGTCCAGCCCATCGAATGGACCCGAATTTGCATGATGAGGCGTGTAGAACATGTGGCGTTTTGATCCACTTCGCACCTGACACTTCTTGTTATATTGTCAATGACTTTATAGGGTATTAGTACTAACGTGAGCCAGCTTAATGCTGCTACATGTGACATCGTAAGATCATACTATCAGTGATTTAACATTGATCTGGGCGATCGCGCATAAGACCTACTCATTCTTGTATCCTACTGTGCTCCCGTTTCCCGCACACTACTACCCGGGATTTTCCCGTTTGTCAGCTCCCTTGATGCATGTGTCACAAAAAACACTGTGTATTAGGACATTATTATCGTGTGCATGCATCATTTTGAAGCCATATCTTCTGGCGTTTCAGAACGCATTGCGGCCTGTTTATAAGGAATGGTGCTGGAAGCGCAAATTGTTAATATTCGTACAGTACGATAGGGCAAAGTGTATGTTATTAGTACAGTCAGCTAGTTCCAGTCCTGGTTATTGATTTGACTCCAGTGGAAACGTGTTACTTAATTCGTGCAATTGGTTTACCTCCTATATATACATACACGTATATATTGCATATGCTATAACTGAATGTATAGAGAAAACCTACCTATACCTTCAGTGAATCGTATTTCCACTAATCCCCCTCTAGTCTTCTGATTTTCTTGTTTTTCTGTTTTGCTTGGAATGCAATTCAAAAGCTTTTATTATTCAGCTACCGTTTATTTTCCCTTCATTATGATTACTGACAAGATGAAAGTTGGCGCAGATTGTCACGTTTTCTTTGTTTCATTTCCTAGAATTTGCGTTCTGACCTGAAAGTAGTGTGTAAAAATGATTATGCGCGCTGTTCTCGTCTATTTGTCGGTTATTCGGCCTGTCGTGAGTGTTTCGTGATGTTTGGGCGCCTCAGGTAAATCACCCTACCAATGATGTCTCATTCACGGCTCAACATTCTCTGAACTAGTACTTGATCACGTACTCCCAGGGTAGACAACACACCTCATAGGTTGAGCCGATGATAAGGAGAATGCGCTTCGTTACTAAGATCGGTTTCTATGCGTAGACAGCTTTTCCTCCACCTCACTTGTATATACCGTGAAATGTCTAAAACAATGATCGGCTTCTGGAAATATGGAGCCAGCCGCACTGTTGCGGTCACAAGGATTCGCCTAGAAAACCTGCATTTATCGAAACGCAAAATGACATTTGGTCTTCACAAAGGCAACACTATCATGTATAGGCTTCAGTTGATGTTTAACACAAAAACACTACAAACGAACTGGTTCCCCAACTGAAGTTGTAAAATAAATCTGTAAAAGTGCTCAGTCAAAAAGCGAAGCAATGTACTCCGCGGGCAAGACTGTCAGCTTACTTTTGGTCTGTTAGGTTGGTGCCTGAGTTAACTTCCATTTAATGATCGAAGTTTCACATACGGGACCGAAAGCTAATCGCGTGAATAATCGATTCAAATTGGTTATCTATAATTCTATAGTATCGGCATGCAATTCTCACGCTCAAAGGACCACCGTTATAAATGCATTCGATAACATAGCTGAGGCACAGCTTTGGTAAGAGGAACAAGGTGATGGAGTTTTAATATTTCAATAGTGTAGGATGGGATAAAAAACGTAAATCAAAATGCAAAAGGTAAAAATCAAAATCAAACTCGTATTGTTCCAGTATGGAACTTGAATTATCAATAGTCTAGACATGGCTCGCTAGCGCATTGTAGTGTAGCGTTTGTCAGTTCGATCAAAATCTTTCGTATGTCGCGATGTTCGGTGTGGTCAGTACATGCGCTGGCAAAGCATACCTATGTGAACAGTTTCGAAGACAGTACAGATCATTCTAAACACCAAACAGCAGGGTTGAGTTTCTAACTTCAGGTCGTGGCGTCGGCATTATTTTAAACAGATGGGTTCAACCTTGATCTACATGGGTGATCGCTTCTGTTAGTATCTAAATGTGATAATGATATCTCAGTGAAGCCCTCGGTAGTTTTAGGAGAACCCATAGATTAAACGAAGGCGCAATTCATAGTTGAGCTCGGAAGGTCGACGTGTTACCTTGATAGTTCTTCTGTGGGAATGCTCCAAGAAACAAATGTCTCGATTTACTCATAAACACCAAGCCTGAGCCGCATACTCAACATGGGGACAAATGTACGCGTTAAGCAGCAGAGATACTAGCCGTCGGTCAAATTTAAGAAGAGCTCGCCTCAAAAGCCTGCAAATCAAGATCGACGCATTTGTTGCCCCCAACAATGGAACGAAGTTACCAGACTTTATTGCACGCTAATTTCTAAGTCATTTTCATCAGTCATTAGTTGCAGAACGTTACCCTAAAATATATGTGTTGCGGAAGCTGCTGCGGATCGTCAACAGGTGGCAATTTGTAGGGTTCAGTGGGAGCTGGTTCATTTCTGCTTACTCGTTGCTCCGGTCAAAATCATTCTGGAGGTGACCACGGTCAGATTTTGAGCAAAGAGTGCTCCAACATCTTAGCGCCAACTGCAAATATTTGCATCGAAGATTGAATATTTGTTCGGTGGTCATTGATTTAGACTAAAAAGAGTAACGGGCCGAGTACGGATCCTTTCGGTACACCACTGGAGACGTACAAGATTTTGGAGTGCGTCTTAACGATTCTTACCTTGCTGATCATCAAGCGTAGGTACGCTTCCAAACAGACAGACAGGGAGCCGTTTATACCGTTAACTACTGGATTTAGGAGGAAAAACTGATATGCTGACTCCGTCGAATGTCTTAGAAAGGTTTAAGTAAATCCCAGCTAAAGTTACTCCTTTGTCAGCCACCCTGGTCATTGGATCCCTGGCAAATACCAAGCTGGTGTGACAGCATCGTATGCGTCTGAAACTACGTTGGATATTGGAAATGATTTTCAAACCTTCAAAGTATCGCGTCAGTTCATGCGCGATTATCGACTCCCTCACTTCCGGTAAAACATGGAGGAGAGTAATAGATCGGTAGTTGGCAAGGTTCAACTGTTTACCTCCTTTGTATATCGGAGTGATGATTCCAATTTTTTCATTCAGATGGGAGTGTATTAGTATCAAACGGGCATTAGAAAAAGCTACAAGATGTAATATTATGGCAGGCAAGGGTTTTAAGAATCATGGAGTAGATCTTGCTGGCTCCCTAGGCACCGTTATCTTGGAAAGACTACAATTCGTTTACGACGACTGGTGGGGTTATGGTGTCTGTTTATATACATATATATATATATATATATACATATATATATATGCCATGCTGTGGCTGATGTTGCATTCTTGATGCTTCTTCACCGCAGTTGGGCTAAACCAATTTACAGTTAAACTAGGTCTTTTTAAGCTGGGTAAATTTCATTCCACTTTCGTTGGTTTGTTCTGCCTAGCTGAATAATGTTCTATTAACTGGCCAAGTTGCTTACGCTAATTGCGCTTATCTTCGGCAATTTTGTTGCGTTTGTAGCCGTTTTGAGTAACTTGTGGACATTCCTTACTTATCGTGGACCCGTTGCTAACCAACTTACTTCATATGGTAATTTAGCGAAGAGTAGTGCTACCGTGTCTGCATGCATTAGTGGATTTATTTTATTTCAGCTTGTCGTTTCATGTGAATAGCTGTTGCTTGATATCCCCGGTGTGGCTGCGCTTGATGCGCACGTTGACAAGGTGTCTACCTGTCTATTTTCCACTAACTCGTTCATACTGGCTCCAGGAGACAGTTGGTCGTTGCTGGAAGGGACGGGGTGCACGGTGCTTGTGGCCGTGCTAAGCTCAAAGAGCGGTTCCATGCACTCAGTGTGGAGCGGCCTATAGTCCAGCCAGCGCCTTGTGTGCGCTTGTTTCCCAAATACAACGTGCTTGTGTTTGCCTGTGAAGGAGTGTGGGTCGGCTCCGTTGATGAGACGTGGCTCCCATCCACATGCCTCTCGGTCTTACTCCTTCGGGTTTGCACTGGATATGGGGTGTGTGGTTGGGATTGTGGGTGGTGCAGCGCAAGCCACCCATGGTCCCTCTGTAGGCGCAGGCGTCCTGTGGCTGACGAATCCGAAACCGGATGCCGCTAACCAAATATATATATATATATATATATATATATATATTTGATTGGCGGCATTCGGTTTCGGAATATATGTGCCGCATACTGAGGCTGATGTTGTATTCTTGATGCTTCTTCATCGCATTTGGGCTAAACCAATTTACAATTAAACTAGGTCTTTTTAAGCTGGATAAATTTCATTCCACTTTCGTTGGTTTGTTCTGCCTAGCTGAATAATGTTCTGTTAACTGGCCAAGTTGCTTACGCTAATTGCGCTTATCTTCGGCAACTTCTTTGCGTTTGTAACATCTTTGAGTAACTTGTGGACATTTCTTACTTGTCGCGGATTTGTTGCTAACCAACTTACTTCATATCGTAGTTTAGGGAAAAGTTATGCCACCGTATCTGTATGCATTATTGGATATATATATATATATATTCTGAGAGGCGAAATGGTAAATTTTCCATGACGTTTGTAAGTGCTGACCCAAACCGCAGGAGCAGTGCGCTTGCGGTGTCCACAGCTGTAGTCTTAATGCTACTGACCTTCTTGTGTTTTTGATATTCCAGGCCTAACTTTTCCGTTGTTCATTTACCTGTAAAGGAAATCAGTGTTTCTTGGAAACTTGAGTAACACGCTCTCCTGCCATCCATACTTGTGGGCTCTAAAGTGACGTGCAGTAGTGTTTAATCGTTTGGTACTAGTTCCATGCGGAATTCTATGACTTATCCCATGTTGCCTCCAAATCTCTTCACATCTATTGATCCATTTACACGTTCTGACTCCGATCCAAGGGTTGATCTCATGCAATATTAATTGTGTAGCGAAAACGAAGCAGCGGCAGAGCGTGTATTGCCAAAAGAACTTACCATTGATAACTCACGAACCCGTATAAATTTGGACCGTGTTTCCTTCGCACGTCGCAACGCGGATGAAGATTTATGTGACGGGCTATTCCAGGTGCCTACGAGGTTGGGCTTTGAGACAACCCCTCCATCTTTCCATCCCGTATCTCCGCTTCGTTACATCCGATTCTGGCCAGCCATGAGTAGTTCGACAATTTGCGATTTGCTCTCCCGTTCATTCCTGTGGGCTTCGCTAGCGGCGTTTTGTCTGATTCATGGCGTTCTCGACAAATACCTTCTCTATTGTTCGGGCCCTATACTGGTTACCAGATGCCGACCGTGATCCGCCGTCGGCTCGGTTCGCAACGCTCGCAGAGTTTTGTCTCTTCTCTTCCATTGCCCCCGTTGTTAATTCTCTACAATACCGTATTGTTGTCGTTCCGGTTCACGGGTAGCCACTGGCTTCCGCCGCCCTACACCCGCCCCTTCTCAAAGTGGTTCTTCCATCTCGTACCATGGTCGAAGAAGGGCGGCGTTCAACCAGCGTTTCGTTCCTACGCTGCTGATTTGGAAGTTTTCCCCTTTCCGATCGAGTACGGAGTAGGGGCATTTCCAGCGTTACATTAACTTGCTCGCACCTGGCCGTCCAATATATAAACCATCGTTGTTCCTTACTTTGACTTGTTTACCAATCCTGAACAGCGTCCACTTGTGAGTCGTATGCCTGGCGTCGCAGTTCCTCTTATTACGTACTTGCCGGACCTCGGTCCCTTTCCTAGCAACCGCTTGCAGTCGTGCGTGATGCAGTGCCAGATTTTCCCCTCACTCGGTTTCCCTAAGTACTTATCGAGCGCAATCCGTGGTTCATGGCCAAACTGTGATTTAAATGGCGATACCTTGTTGGTCGGAAACATGCTGGTCAGGTACGCAAGCAGAACTTCAGGCAATGCCTCCGCTCATGTCAACTTCGTACAGTTTATCCATGTCTTCATGTTTCGGTCGAACCGCTGTCATTCCATTGGCCTGCAGGTGGTACGGTGAAGCGCGTTGGCCCTAGACGCGACACTTATTTAACATCGTCTTAAATGCATTTGACTCGAAGCAGGGTCCTTGATCGGTGAGAACACATTGTGGTATTCCATACCTTGCAGGCAGATTGAAATCGAATGCCTGTGACACGGTCTCGCCTGTCTGAACCTCGACAGATATAGCTACCCACCAACGAGTGAACTGGTCGATCTCCACTAAAACCATCTGTTTCCTGATCGACTCACTTGTGAGGACCCAAAGACATCCAGTCCGCAACACTGAGGTGGCTCATTGACTTCCATCGATTGCATAGGCGGTCTCGGTGCATCCATCTCGCAACTCGTTTGGCAATTTGGGCATCCCCGGATGTATGCTGCGACGTCCTTCCTCATGGTAGGCCGAAACAGTCTCCTCCGTAGCAATTCAAAGACTCTTTTGAATCCCATATGGGCGCCATCATGTGCTATTCACAACGCCGGCTCTCACAGATCTAGTGGAACAAAAGGTAGTTTCCTTCCTTCTGTTGCAACCATCACATTATCGTCTTCGACTTTCAGTCTGTCCGAGATTATAAAGTGTTCCTTCACCTTTCTTGCTGTGGCCTCTCACTTGGTGTCAGCCTGCAAGTGAGAGCACAATACCTTCAAGAATTTATTTGTCCCTTGATCACCTAACAGGTTCCTCTCCTCCAACGTGACCGCACCGTCATAGTGTTGTCCGGCATGAGGTCGTCAAACGACTGGCGTGCCAACATATCAGGTAGTAGGTTTTGCGTTGCGTCTACATGCTCGATGGTGAAGTTAACTTCTTGCAGTCCGTATGCCCACCACGCAAGGCGTCCACGTGAGTGTTTTGCTGGCATCAATCATGAAAGCGGCTTATAGTCAGTGACGACCCGGAATTCAGTTTTGCTAGGAAGTAAGTTCTCCATCTATCAAAGGATGCTCGCCGACGTATTCCGGCCGGAAGCAAATACAATGAGGCTCGTAAAAATCCCAGGGCAAAACTACGTGCTAGCCTGAAGAAGGACCGCGAAACCTAGTGGTCTCATCGTGCCTCTGAGATGGAAACCGCCGCTGCCGTTGGTAATCATCGTAAGTTATTCCGTTTGATACGGGAAACGGGCAGCAGGAAACCTGGTGTTAGCGAGACCATACGGGACGAGAGTGGGCAGCTGATACACAGCCTGTCAAAACGCTTGGAGTGTTGGGCTGAACACCCTGCAAGGCAATTTAACCAACCTGAGTTATCGCTTTCTTCTTCAGGCATTGAGCGCCGTTCTCCCTGGGCCGTCTCCTTGGATCCGCCCTCACGCGCAGAAGTCGAACGTGAGATCAGGCTGTTGAAATTGTATAAAGCCGCAGGGGCTGATAGAATTCCCCCGGCCCTCTTCAAATTCGGGGGACCAGCTCTAGTAGATGATTTACACTAGTTGCTAGTAAAACTTTGGGAGCAGGAGACAGTCCAGACAGACTGCAACCGCTTCGTCATTGTCCCAAGTTTCAAGGGAAACTCCTGTTTGGAATGCGGCAATCATAGAGGGATCAGTCTGATTTCGATTGCCTCTAAATTGCTTGCCTTTTTCATTCGTCACAGACTGAATGGCACTCGTGAAAGCCACCTTCGTGAAGAGCAAGCCGGATTTCGTCGAGGTCGGGGCTGCATCGACTACATCTTCACCTTGCGCCAAGTGTTGGAGCACCGCCATGTTTATTGGCAACCCACCGTTGTCGTGTTTCTTGACATAACAGGTGCCTTCGACTCAGTCGATCGATGTGCCCTTTGGGACTATCGGCTGAGGAAAGGTGTGCCTGATAAATATGTAAACATTATCAAAGCGCTGTACGCGCATAGCTCGGGCAGGTTGAGGGTTTATGGCAAACTCTCGCCACCCTTCAGTATCACCAGCGGTGAGACAAGGATGCCCGCTGTCACCTTTCCTCTTCAACTTCGCTATTGATGAAGTCATGGAAACAGCGTTTGCTGGACACGACCTAGAAGGTGTGGAGCTACTTCCTGGTGAGCGATTTCTTGACTTGGAGTATGCCAATGATATTGCCCTAATCTGTGACAGCTCCCAAACATGTCAAAAAGTCCTGGACCGAATAGCACTGGCTGTCAATCGTTTTGGGCTATGCTTCGCTCCATCGAAATGCAAATTACTTCTCCAAGATTGGCAGGAAACCAACCCTGCGCTAACGCTTGCTGGTGATCTGCTAGAAGTCGTTCAGGAATTCAAGTACCTGGGCAGCTATATAAGCACCCATGGGATTGAAGATGAGATTACGAACCGTATAGCAAAAGCTCGAGGTGCTTTTGCCAATCTCCGCCACCTGTGGCGCAGACGCGACATTACTCTCGCCCTGAAGGGCAGAGTTTATAACACAGCCGTCCGTTCAACTCTCCCATATGGCTGTGAAACGTGGGTCATCAGGTCAACAGACATAAAGAGGCTCGTCATATTCGATCATCGCTGCCTCCGCAGCTTAGCTCATGTCTGGTGGGAACACCACGTGAGCAATGAGCGTGTTCGACGTCGCGTATTTGGTGCAGGAAGAGCGAGTGAACCGTTCAGCACCATTATATCACGCACCAGGCTCCGATGGCTGGGCCACGTGTTGCGCATGCCAACACACCGACTCCCGCGACGTGCATTGTTTGCGCGTTGTGGGTGCGGTTGGAAGAAGAGAAGGGGAGGCCAAGTGATGACTTGGTCGAGAGAAATGAAAACCCTCACTTCGAAGTTGGCGTCGGTTGGTGCATCCCGACTGCCTGGCTGGGGTCCCAAGGACGGCGAACACGTTTGGTTGGACACACTCGCTGATATGGCTTGGAGCCGGCCCCAATGGCGTTTGTGTTGTGAGTTCCTTTGTCCATCCCCCTCCTGCTTGGCATCCCCCTCCAATCACGATCTTACTTGTTAGGCATAATGCGACACTTTTTTATGGCAGCCAGCTGTTAGATCTCCGGAACGATGTCCATCCGTTACTGGGGACTCAGCGGGCGTGCCACCATTTGTTTTACTTTTCTTGTCTTTTGTATTGCGGCACAATAGCTGAGGTGTTTTCCACCTCCAGCTAACGTGTAATGATGATGATGATGATCTATCCAAGGCCCACACGCTGACCAGACATACTTTATCCGTCGTGGAATACTTCTGCTCCGCCAATGTCAATATTCTGCTCGCATATCCCACCACCCCGGCTGGTTGCGACAGTACGACACTGATTGCCACATTGTTTGCGTCGACTGCCACAGTGAATTTCTCACCTGGATTGGGCAGCCGTAGGCATTTTGGGACTTCTGCTATGCATGCCTTTAGGTGGTTAAACGCTTAATCCGTTTCGGCTGTCCAGACGAATGGTTCATCTTTGTGAAGCAGCTTTAACAACAGGCTGATCCTCTCTGCAAATGGAGCACAAACTTCAAGTCATAAGCCACCACTCCGAGGAACGAGCGGAGCTGACGCTTTGATTTTGGCACTGCAAAACTCTTGCTCGTCTCGCGTTTCTCCGGAAGTAGATGGACTTGACCATAGCCCACAATGTGGCCCAAACCTACAATCGATTCCTGAGCAATTTGTGACTTCTTGCGATTGAGTTTCAGACCAGGTTCTTCCAGTCTTGGTAGTACTGCTGCAAGCCTGATACTATGTTCGTGCTCTGTTTTGGAGAAGACGATGATGTCATCCTTGTAGATAACCGCGTTTTGTAGGTTCTCCAACACCATTAGCAATAGGCGGCTGAATGTAGCTGGGGCGTTACATAAGCCAAACGGCCTTCTTAGAAACTCGTACTGCTGGCTATTCACACTGAAAGCCGTCTTGTGGCGATTTTCCTCTGCGATGGACAGCTGCCAATATGCCGATCGGAGGCCTATCAAGGGAATACGCTTGGCGCTGTGAAGGTTGGAGAAAATTTCTTCCCTCTGGGGCATCAGAAACGTATCCTTTACTGTCACTCTGAAATCATTGCAAAATCGATAAGTACCGTCGGCCTTTTTGTCAGTATCACGGGTGACGAACACGGACTGTGAGTATTGCCTGATGATTCGTTTCGCATCCATCTCTACGAACTTTTATTTATCTCAGTCTGCGTATATTGCGGTATTCTTCTGAAGATTGACTTGCACTGCTCACAGTGATGAATAGTATTCGATGTTCCACCCAGCTGCAGAATCCGTAATCATCATCTGTGACAGTGAATAGGTGGGCATACTTGCTCGGTACACTCCGTATTTCAGGGTGCTGGCAGTCAGGCAGAACCTTGGCGACACCTACTCGATCGGCTCTCCCAGTGTTTATCACAATCGTCTCTTTGCCTACGACTACCAAATCGTTTTTTCAAATCAATTGTGACACCGAGCCTTTTGACGATGTCGTTGTCGATGATTCTT
Organism: Dicrocoelium dendriticum; assembly: GCA_944474145.2. Taxonomy (NCBI): domain Eukaryota; kingdom Metazoa; phylum Platyhelminthes; class Trematoda; order Plagiorchiida; family Dicrocoeliidae; genus Dicrocoelium; species Dicrocoelium dendriticum. The sequence goes on along the minus strand of OX104070.1, from coordinate 44,961,753 downwards.
TCGGTGGTCTCCTCTAGGATGAACATAGCATGACTGATGAGCGTTTCCCCTTTCCTGATTCGCAGCCGCTGTGTGCCCGTCACCGTCGAAATATGTCCACCGGCGATCTACATCACGATCGGGGACTGAGTTACTGGAACTTCTACGAAGTTTTCGTATCACTCACTCTCCCGCGTCCAATATGGCCCGGACCGATACACCTTCAGTAGTCACCCTGATGACCTGTACCCGCCACACACTCGGCAAGGATAGAGAGAAAGAATGGCACAAAATGCAGTTGATGCAGGATCTAGCCACATGACCCAACTGATTGTATCGGAAACAGCGGTCACCGTTCCGGCGTCCAGGTCCATTGCTCTGTGAAATCGCTCTCGGAGTCCGCCTCGACAACAGTTTCTCCACTATTCCAGACAGTTGGTTTACTCTGTGTTCCAACTCGAAATGCTGGACTCTGTTCACAGTCACGCGCTCCGAAAAATTCTGGGTAACCGTCACCAGATTCTTCGCCCTGCTCTCTCCAACCATCGCGACCAACTTTATCTTGTCGTGGAGTGGGTTGGGCAGGCTTCACACAAATTGCCGTTTGAGTGGCCGTTATCTTGCGTCACCCACCATTTCGGGGACCCCATTCGCCAAAAGTTTGTCCAGCTGCTGAAAAACTATCAAATCTTCCTGTTCGTCCCATCTGACTGAGTGAAATTGCTTCATTGCTCGTTGTCTATTGTTTTTCTTCCCCAATTCTGCACACAATGCCGCCCTCATCCCAACGAACGAACGGCCGGAATCGGCCTTCCGAGCGAGCGCGTACACCGCCTTCGCACTTCACCCAACAGCGTGCCCAAAGAAGTTTGCAAATTAGCCTCACCTTTGACCTCGTTGCATGCAACCATGGCTGCAATTTCATCGAGCCAGGACTCCACGTCTCCGTGCACGAATTGCACTGGCCAGGTTAGCTTTATCCTGCTTGGTCACGGCACTACTGTAGCGAAAACGACGCGGGGGGGGGGCAGCGCGTGTATTGGCCACAAGAACATTCTGCTAACAACTCACAAGCCCGTACAGATTTGGACCGCGTTTCCTTCGCACGTCGCAACGCGGATGAAGATTTATGTGACGGGCTATTCCAGGTGCCTACGAGGTTGGGCTTTGAGACAACCCCTCCATCTTTCCATCTCGTATCTCCGCTTCGTTACATCCGATTCTGGCCAGCCATGAGTAGTTCGACAATTTGCGATTTGCCCTCCCGTGGCTGCGTCTTTCGACACGCCTTCACTCCTGTGGGCTTCGCTAGCGGCGTATTTGTCTGATTCATGTCGTTCTCGACAATTGCCTGCTATTTTTTTCTGGGTCTATGCTCGTGATTCGCTGTCGGTTCGATCCGCAACGCTCGCAGAGCCTTGTTTCTTCTCATCTATAGCACCCGTTGTTAATTCCCTTGTATCCCGTTTTGTTGCCGTTTCGGTTCTCGCGTAGTCTTACAATAAATGTACAACTTCCGTGGCTGTTTGTATCACCATTTTCATTGCGGATTTTGAGCGGTTCTCCGAGCTGAGTGATTATTGTGCAAACGTTTCGTTGCCTGACTAGGCAACATCATCAGTGAGGCTTCAGGGGCGTGGTTCGCAGTGCATCGTAAGCGACTTCAATGTCCAAGTGCTTATTGATCGAGTTCTGCTTCCTTCCATGCACTTTTCGCCGAACTGTGCAGCTGAAGTTCCTAGTGTATCGTTGGCCCCAATCTGTGAGGCTTGGGCTGGTCAGTACTATTTCCTGCAGGTGTCCTTTCTTTACTAACAATTCTGGCATAACATGCATAGGCAGGCGTTATGTCTGAGTGATCACTACTACCCAGAGGGGTCGTATGAAACGCACTCAACCATCAACTCTTCCTTAGTCGGGATTAAGTCCAGTATTGTTGGCTTTTTTGAACCGCGGTGGTCGATCCACATGATGATAAAAATTGTCATGTTCATGAACTCAAAGCTTTTTGGTTTGAATACTGACCAACTGAGGGACACTGATACTATTGAAGGTACATTGAATTCGCCCATTATGAGGTAGTGAGATTATATTTGAAACAGCATATTAGAGTGCGTTTAAAGGAACGTCATCGATGTCTACGGAGGAGTTCGGGTGCTTGTAAACAACTGCTTAATTGTTAGCGTCAGGAGTCCTCTCCTGTGTTCGACCAAGTCGACCTGCTGGCTGCAACTGGCAAACAACGCATGGGCAATAACAAGGCAATATTCTGTGAGTAGATTAGTAGACGGCAACACCGCCACCGCGAGATAGAAGATCATTCCGAATGAATGACCTTTCACTTAGTTCAGTTTCCAGATCTGTTATGTCGTTCGAGAGTCAAGTCTCAGTCCCCGCTGTCCCAAGTCGTTGTCTCATGTCGATGGCGAAGTTCCGACAGCTTGGAGTACAAGGGAACAATGGTTCTATCCGGGTAAAAATGTTGAAGCTTAACAGGTCCCGTAGGATGGTTAGGATGAATATGGGAAAATATGGAAAGGTTGTCAGCAAATCTGTGTTCACATCAGCAGACTCACCGCAGTGTAGTTTAAAATCTGGAAATTAACAGTAAGTCCATAACTAGTGACGAGCAATTAGATGTTAGTGCACGTAGTACCTCCTTTTTTTGAACACATAGTGGAGGTGGAAAATGGTGGAAACCTATCTGAGAGTTGACCGTGTGCGAAATCTCTAACAAGCACTCGTGTTTAGGCATGGGCAATGAGTCATGTGAGATAGTGTGGTGAAGTGCGTGCACGGTCAACTCGAGCTTCAAACTCTCCCAGCGTAAAGATACAGATGACAGATCCCAGTAGAGCATTCCATGCTTGCCAACCGCATACGGAAAAGAAATTCCGACAGTATTCCAAACGATTAGGTTGCGCTGCCAGCTTGAGCTTGTGATCTCTCAAATTACTGTTGTCATCGAGCTCTAGCGAATGATGGCACGTGCTTCTAGGATTTCTACGCAAACCCCACGCAATCGCCGGTATGGTCCGCTGACGATCCCAAGCACTCTGAGTATTTGTTCATAGAGCAAATTATACAAACCTTTGACCTTCTTGATTGCCTGGCGTTGGGGTATCTCCAAGGCGTTGAGATTTCTCCTCAGCCATGGCTGCCAGACATAAATGGCATATTCTACACGCGGAAAAGAGGTTGAAAATTCGAAAGGTCATCACGCGAATGCGCGCCTCAGATGACCCACGTGTTGTGTACCCCCTTCTGAATGCCGTTTCAGCCGTATTCGAACATCGAACGTTGGCCTAGACCAAAACGCCCAGGTAATTTTCGCCAGAAGACATCTGAAACTCTTGGCTACCGAGTTTGTAGGAAAGAGCAACGACGAAACGCTCCACTTCGATCAGATTCGGTCCCAAAGATTGGAATGGGATAGGATAACTCCAATGTCAATCAGAGCCACAATTGAGATTGCGTGTTTCTATGCAAAACACACGAGGGCACTCTAAAACCCTATCATCAGCACACCAGATGGTTCCGTAAGTGCAACACTCTGCATGTGCCCTCAATGAATCGAAGTAGGTTATGGATTGACTCGTCGTAAACCCTAATCAGGTCGGCCTGAAGTGATGTGATATCATTTGGTGTATAAATCGCCCTCCACGCCCAGACTTCATTGGCAAAAAAGGCAGCTTGTGCTTATGAGGCGTGTGATATAGTTGAAATACATCAAAAATAACTGCGGTCCTAGTACTGCTCCCTGTGGTATGCATCATCAAATTTGGATGGGATCTAACGGTAATTCACGAGCTCATACCGCAAAACACCGATGTAGGTAATAACTTATGATATACCCAAGGAGAAGATCACCAGTACCAACGGTCTGGAGTTTAAACAGTAGGATATCAGGATCTAACCGGTCGGAGAACTCTGTGTAGTCTAGAAAGACTACATCAGCTCAAATGCCAGTGTCTGTTGCTTGGGTCTAGCTGGATCGTGCTAGTAGTAGATTTGTAGTGCACGACCGATTGCGTCGGAAGCTTTGCTCCTCTGGTGCAAAGTATTTACATGCTTCCAAGTAGTCCGTTGACGCACCAAAAATAATAGCTTCTATGGCCTTTGAAAGAACCGGTACTACGATTACTGGGCGGTAGTTGACTGGATCGGAACGAACAACTCCCTGGTGAATAGGAGTAATCATCCCGAGTTTCCACAAGTCGAGCGGATAGATTTCGTCAAAACAGTGTTGGAAGAATCAAAACAAAGGCTCCGCAAAGCCCTTTCGTACGCTGCTAGCAACTTCGGGGTGTATTATCAACTCCGAGAGAAAAAAGAATCTTATTAAGCAAACATATGTTTTCAATAATTCTTCCTCAGGCTTGTACAATTATATACAAAAAACGACCATACATAGACACAGCAAAAGGACCAGTAAAACGGGCAGTTTATAGTCAGTGGTCACTGTCAATCACTGCCCACTAGGACATAGATGTAGCACATGTGCAATTCCTTGGTTTGGACGGAGCAGATCGTCTGGGCCAAGTCAAGCACAGTGTTTGAGTGAAGCTTTTCTGGACGCACAATTCCGGATCGTATAGTCTGATCGTTAAACTCTCAGCCGATTCAAGTAAGCGCTTTCGAACGCACTTTGATCGATCTCCAGGTGGTCGATAGATGAAGTTAAATGCCTCGGCTAGATTAGGGGAATGGTCCGTGTCGACAAGATGCGTGGCGATGGATGAGTTGGTTAGCTTTCGGCACCCAGTCGCAAGTCAGGCCGGATAGTGTTCTCTCACCCCGTCAGACAGGCGCCTAGTCATACGGCCAATATACCCTGAACCACAGGAACAGGTGAATGAGTAAACACACATGGAATTGGCTTGGACAGGCATTGTGTCTTTTGGGTTAGTTTTCACCATCGGGCTACTGGTGAAGTGAATCTGCATTTTGGCTCCTGGAAAGGTGTGCCTGAGAGCGCGAGAAATACGACGAGTTAGACGTTCCGCTACGATTGCCCCTTTGTACGGTAATTGTAGAAAAATGGGTTTCTTTCCGGCTGTGAGGGTTACAGGAGATTTTTTCCTTGGCTCCATGTTGGCCTTAATGTATCCTTCCGGGTACCCACTTTCTTTCAGGATTAAGTGTATGCGCTGTAGTTCCTCAGAGAATGTGTCATTCGAGCAAATTCTTTCCGCCCGACTCCTTAAACCGAGAAGCAGGTTGCATTTTGATCTAAGGGAAACAAAACTGTAAAAATTCGTGTATTTTCCGTTCCAAGTACATTTCCTAGGCACACGACGTTGTGACGCACCATAATTGAAACCCTTCATTGCCACATCGAGGAAGTGAAAAGAGTTATCTGCCTCTAATTCAGATGTAAACTTTAACGTTGTGTGCGCCTGCTTCATTGTGCTACTAAGGTCATCGATGTTTCGGGAGGAATAAAGCAATATAAAGGTGTCATCAACGGATCGACATCAGAGGCTAAGGCTTTGATCACCGATTTTAACTTCCTCTGCTCTAGCATATGCACGTGTGCAATTTATCCTGTCTGACATCTGATCGTACCAAAGTGGAGGTCTTAGCGTAAGCGTCGGAATGTCGCAGGGGGTTGCACAATCCAAATGGCATTCTCAAAATTCGTACTGTTGGCCGTTCACACTGAAAGCTGTTTTATGCCGTTCTTCTGCTGCGATGGGTAGTTACCAGTAACCCGAACGGAGATCTAACACTGAAAACAGCCTGTCATTGTTAATATTGGAAAAAGTTTCTTCTATTTGGGGCATCGGAAATACGTCTTTCACCGTCACTCTGTTTAGCTCGCTGAAACCGATGCAGAATCTGTAGGTTCCGTCCACCTTTTTCATCAGCAATACGGGTGATGGATATCGACTATTTGTTCGTCTGGTGATCCCTTTGGCCTCCTTCTCAGCCACCTGATTCTGTATCTCCGCCAGAATGTTCTGTGGTATCCGCCTGAAAATCGGTTTGCACTGCCCGCCTAGGATTAGGGGTATCCAGTGTTCTACCCAGCTGCAAAATCCGTAATCATCATTCGCATCCGTGAACCAGTGCGCATACTTTTGATGCACGTCGCTCATTGTACGGTTCGGGCACTAGGAAAGAACCGTCACTGCACCTATCTGGTCGTAGTTCCCTGTGCTCATCTCGATAGTTTCGCTGCCCACTATCACAACATTCTTTCGCAAACCAATCGTCGCACCGAGCCGCTTGTGGATGTCAGTACCGATGATTGTTTCCGTTGCCCCCTCGATAACAAGCATGAAATGGCCACCAACCGTTTTCCTACTTCTCAGTCTTATTCTCTGAGATCCTGTTACCTTCAAACGGTCTCCACCGACCGTTTGCATCGCAAATGATGATTAAGCTAACGGGACACCATCGAACATTTTGTAATGGAAACACCCGCTCCCGTGTCCACTATCGCACTAACCGTGACGCCTGCAATTGTTATCTCAAGGGAGGGTACAAGCCACCGACCTGACATATATAAGGAGAAACAAGGATAAAAATTTGTATGTACCATATGCAACATGATGACCAACCCAGTTGCATCGGAAGCAACGGTGATCATTCTGTCTTTCGGAAGCATTGCGTTGTGCCTCTGTTCTCGGCGTTTCGCTCAGCAGCCGTTTCACCATTCGCGGTAGCTAGTCCACTTTACGTTCCAACTCTGACAGCTCGATTATTCCCATCCTCACAGGCTCCGAAAAGCTCTGGGCCACAATTACAAGCTCTTCTGCCTTGCTGACCCAACCATGGATGTTAATTTCACTTTGTCCTGTATTGGTTTGGGCAAACTTCTGACGAATTGTCCTTTCAGTAACCATCCTCTCGTCTCGCCATCCAACCCTGAAAGGGCAACCTCCAAGTGTCTTTTCAGTCTCTGAAAGAACACCAGCAAATCTTCTTACTCCTCCCATTTGGCTGAGGGCAACTGTTCCAGCGTTTGTTGCCGGTCAATCTCCTTCCTGAACTCCGCCCACACTGCCGCTTTCAGATTCGGATTCAGATAAACTGGAATGATAAGTGTTGTGTATTCTGTCAGCTGTCTGGATGTCTAGTCTAGACAGACACGTGCACACAACCCAGACACACATACACACACACAAAGCGTCTAATTCTCTACTTCCTTATTGGTTCATCCTTCTCCTTGCGAAACCTTATTGTACTCACCCAGTTAGACATTGTTCAGATTACAGCAGTCCGTTTCCGAGAGTGACCTTTTCGTATACAACACTGGCGTCGCGCCTTACGAACCTACGCCATGGAATTACATCCTCCTACAGTTTACTGGTCTGATCCGACCGTACGTCCTACCGGAAGTGCATGGGCCCAGTGGAAAACATCGTTCACAAACTACCTTGACCTACTACCTGCGGCTGCTAACTACACTGAAAGCCAGAAACTGAAGCTACTCAGACACCTACTAGGTGATGAGGGACAACGTCAATTTGATACTTTGGAGCTGCAGTCACAAGATACCTTGGCGAAAGCGCTAGAGGTGCTGGACAAGTCATGGGGACAGCGTACAAATCTCTTCATGGCTCGCCTCAAATTCGGCCGACTTACACAGGAACCATCGGAAACTCTAGACGGTTTCGTTGATCGCCTCATTCGCGGTGTACGACCCTGCGAGTATCCAACCATACCGAAAAATAGAATCGAGGGCGTAATGCTAGTGCAGCAGTTGATTAGTGGTATCACCAACAACCGCATTCGGGAATGCCTACTTTCCGAAGACGCTTCCAAATTGACTTGGGATAAGGCTGTGGAATTAGCTCGCCTCAAAACATGTACGGCCGAACAGTTGCGATGTTTCGCCACCCACGCAGACATACAGGAGGTTTCCAAGATCCATCGCTCGCCAACTGAATTCCAATCCCCACAGAAATGCTTCCGCTGCGGCAGCCTACAGCATAAAGCCAATTTTACCAAGTGCCCTGCCTTAGAAATGGATTGTAAAAAGTGCGGTAAGCGTGGACATTTTGCTCGTTGTTGTCGTTCAGCACGCATTTCTCAGTTGAATCCTACAGATTCCGTTTCTAATCAACAGTTACAGTCCTCTGAAAATGTATTTTCCATTGATAACACAAGTACTGTGTCTAACTATCGTTCCAATTGTCCAGAGCCTAAACTACCTATGCCTGACATTCGTACTGTTACAGTTTTTGCACACGATAGAATAACACATGTTGACATGGAACTTGATTCAGCCTCTCCTATCACTATAGTACCGAGTAGTTTTTATGACATTCACCTACATGACATGCCTATACATCCTTCAGCCTATCGATTTGACAGTTATACAAAGGCCCCGGTAGAAATACGAGGATTTGTGGTGATTGCGTTGCAACTTGGGGCCGTGAAATCATCAGTTGCTGTGTACGTTACCCGCGGAAATAACCGTCCCTTACTCGGACGCAACGCTACGGTTGCACTGGGAGTCACGCCGTCCCTAGCTCGTATGCGTATCATGGCAATTAACCTATCAGACCTACAGGTACGGTACCCGAAATTATTTGAACAAACAATAGGGCGCGCTCCGTCCTCCGTTCACCGCATATGTCTGAAGCAGGATGCTAAACCGGTAGCTATTGCTCATCCACGTCCAATTCCTTTGGCCAGAAGAGAGGCTGTTTCGTCAGCATTACGGCAGATGATTGCAGATGATCTCATTGAACCCATTAACTGTTCTGAATGGGTCCACCCTATGGTTACAGTCCTCAAGAAGGACGGTACAGTAAGAATATGCAATGACTTGCAGGCCCTAAATCGGCAAATCGTGGTAGAAAAGTTTGTGCTTCCAACCGCGGATGAACTAATAGTTAAACTAGCTGGCGCCCGATATTTTTCAAAATTGGACCTTAGGAAGGCTTTCTTTCACATGCCTCTAATTAAGGAGTCAAGACCGCTGACCGCATTTCTCACTATGGACGGACTCTTTCAGTACAAAGTCTTGCCAATGGGCTTGAGTTCAGCTCCAGCAGCTTGGCAAAAGTTTATGGTTCACTCATTTGCAAATTTACCTGGTCAAATAGTATACATGGACGACATCTGTGTATTCGGTAGGACTCCAGAAGAATATGATTCACGGCTGCATGCTGTGTTACGTCGACTACACGATCTTAACCTCAGATTAAACCTCGAGAAGTGCAAATTTAATGCTAGTGAGATCGAGTTTCTGGGCCACATTATAACAAATGAGGGTATGAAGCCGAGTTTTGACAACGCGCGTGCCATCACTGAGGCTCCTTGCCCACAGAACTCCACTGAAATAAAGCATTTTCTAGGTATGTGTTCTTACAACCTACGTTATTTGCAGGATTTCACAAATATTGCTGAGCCACTGCGTGATCTGACAAAGGAGAAAAGTGTATTTGTTTGGGGTCCACCCCAACAAAAGGCATTTGATGAGATAAAACGCCGCATTGCTTCCACACCAGTTATGGCGATTTTCGACGAAACGTGCCCAACGATTGTCTCTACTGATGCATCAAACATTGGGTTGGGTGCTATACTATCTCAAATTCAAAATGGGCATGAAAGAGTTATTGCTTACGCTTCCAGAAAATTGTCGGCGGCGGAGCTTTCTTACTCTGCCGGGGAAAAAGAAGCCCTTGCCTGTGTTTGGGCCTGTGAGAAGTGGAATCTGTTCTTGTTCGGAAGACCCTTCACTCTTCGTACAGACCACGCAGCGCTAACTAGTTTACTTACTAGAGGAACAAATGGCATCAGGCCACTTCGGATACACCGCTGGTATGCACGATTGTTAACGTACGATTTTCAAATTAAATTCCGTCCCGGACGCGAAAACCAGGTAGCGGATGGGCTCTCTCGACTACCCCTCAACGAAACTGAAAATAATGAGGATGATAATGAGAGATTACTGGTGTCTTCGCTGAGTAATGAACCAATCTCAGCCCTGACTAGGGAAGAACTCCAGAAGGCCACTCAGGAAGATGAGACACTCTGCCACGTTCAGGAGTATCTGCTAAACGGTTGGCCACAAAACAATAAGATCACAGGCGAATTTCGTCCATACTACGTGTTGCGTCACGAACTTTCATTTATAGATGGATGTTTAATGCGTGGCGAAAAGTTTGTGGCTCCTCGGAGCTTGATACAAAAGATCATGCTATGTGCTCACGAAGGCCACCCTGGTATCGTTCGTACGAAACGCAAAGTTGACGCATGTTTCTAGGGGCCCAAAATGTCACACGAAATTGAAAACCTTGTTCATGACTGCTCTTCATGTCAAAGGGCAGACAAGAGTTCAAGGCCGGTTTCATCCCCTATACAACCCATTGACTATCCTATGCGACCGTGGGCCAAGATAGCTGTTGACATCATGGGTCCATTTAGCTCAGCGCCTCAGCATCAAAGGAACTGTTTGGTAGCGACCTGCTTCTACAGTAAGTGGCCGGAAGTCCATTTGTGTGGAGAGGTGACTACTGCCAGCATTATTCGATGGCTGAAATATATGTTCTCCCGCTTCGGATTACCAGAGGAGATAGTGACGGACAGCGGGCCGCAGTTTACAAGCCATGAGTTTCATTCGTTCCTTCAACTTCACGCTATCCGACACTCACGTACAACGCCGTATAATCCAGCGGCAAACGGCATGGTAGAGCGGTTCAATCGATCCTTGAAAGAGAGTATCCAAGCTATTCGCTTATCTGGTACAGGTTGGGAGGATGCAGTTCTACAAGCACTATTTTCTTACCGAACCGCACACCACCGAGCTACAGACAAAACGCCAGCTGAACTCATGCTTGGGCGTGTCCTTCGGACAAAGTTGAATGCCGCACTTCCAATTCCTGCAACCAATAATTCCGACGAGTTAGATCGTCGCCATCGATATCAGACCACTTACCAGAAGCATACGACGCCGCTCCAGCCTGGAACATTCGTGCGCGTGAAGGTAAACGCTGCATCAAAAGGACAACCCACGTTATCAGATCCGATAAGAATAATGCATGCATGTGGGCCAGGCACTTACCGGCTGGAGGATGGCCGAACAGTCAACTCCCGGCGATTATTCACAAGTATCAGACGAACGAGGCAAATACCACCAAACTTCACTGACGAGACAACGCAAAGCACGCAGCTCCGCAGGACGAGCCGAGAACAAAGACGACCGTCTCGATATGGTTTTGACGCCTCATACGATTAAGCGGAGAGGTGATGTTGTGTATTCTGTCAGCTGTCTGGATGTCTAGTCTAGACAGACACGTGCACACAACCCAGACACACACACACACACACAAAGCGTCTAATTCTCTACTTCCTTATTGGTTCATCCTTCTCCTTGCGAAACCTTATTGTACTCACCCAGTTAGACATTGTTCAGATTACAGCAGTCCGTTTCCGAGAGTGAGCTTTTCGTATACAACAATAAGAAAATCTCTTGAGTGTTCCTTCTTGATCAAATCGTTGAGCAAGGACAAGATAAGGTGCTAGTTCTTGATAGATATAAAACGAAACACCCAAAACTCACCCTGATCAACCAATTACTGCCCACGTTCTTTGCACTAGCAATCCCCACTGTGTAGGCTGCGTGAAGTAAGAAAGAAGTAGAAAGTAAATGGAAGATAAAGAGGAATGAAAGTTATTATAATGAAGGATAACACCAAGGAGTGAAGAGAATGACAGAATAAGAACTAAAAGTTTGAAGATGGATATGGTCAGGAGAAGGGAAAGGTTTCGTGTTGCCACGCAGGAGTGTCTAACTGACGCTCGAAAGCCTTAACCGTAGGTTCCCTGGATACTCTTTCTGGAAGCGAGTTCCAGTGCTCGATAACTCTACGCGATAACCAAGTTTCGGCCCTGATCCAGTCAGAAAGCGGCTTGTGTAGCTTCATGGGATGACCGCGATGACAAGGTAACCTAGCTCAAGTCCGGTCCAACCTTCCCTGTTAAAATGCGGTAAGTAAGGATTAGGTCTCCTCGAAGTCGTCGGTAGTGCATTGAATACATACCCAAGCTAAGTAGACGCTCGGGGTATGATTGCCACTTAACCCCTACTCGCAAAACCCTCTCGAGCTCTATTTTGTCCCGTACAAGGCAGGACGGGCAAGCCTGGACGCAGTATTCCAGATAGGGCAGGACGAAAGCTGAGAACAGCTTCACAAATATGTCGGCAGTTAAGACCCCGAAAGAACGGCGTATTAACCACAACGTTCTGAAACCCCTACTAGCGGCCTTCTTCCAGTTGTCATCAGAATACAAAGACGAGGAATGGACGACGCCTAGGTCTACCTGGTTGGAGACAAGGGGGAGTTCGACCCCACCGAGTACGTAGCTAGAAGGCGGGAAAGTTGCTCCTATACGAAGGACGGAACACTTAGCCTGATTTATGGGCAGTAGCCACAAAGTAGACCAGTCCCAGAGTCTGTCCAGTGCATGCTGTATGGCCTCAGAACCCCAGGAACATTTACAACATTCCATAGCTTAAGGTCATCAGCAAACATTAGGGATGATACCCCAAGCTCTCCAGGGAGATCGTTTACGTAGATGGAGAACAGCATCGGTCCAAGGACCGAGCCCTGTGGGACACCGCTAAGGACCGCTTGCCCAAAGGATAAGCTGCGACCCACACGTACACACTGCTCTCTTCCCTGCAAGAACGCAGATACCCAGTGAAGGGCGTGGCCAGATACGCCGTAGGACCTCAGCTTTTGTGATAGCCTCAAGTGGGGTACCTTATCAAATGCTTACACGAAGTCTACAAAAAGCACATCCACTACGTGGCCATTGTTCATTGCCTCGGCCCAAGCTTCACAAGCAACCAACAAATTCGTCAAACACGAAAACCCCTTCCGGAATTCATGTTGTGCACTACTGAGTAGATTAAATATATTCAGGTGACATTCCAACGAATCTCTCACCAGCTTTTCAAGCAGTTTGACCACGACGCTAGTCAGACTAACTGACCTATAATTGGCTGACAGACTCCTGTCGCCATTTTTGAAGATAAGACAGTTGACAACCTCCTTCCATTCGGAAGGTAATGTACAGCTGTCAAGTGACTTCTGAAACACCATCGTCAGCGGTCCACTTAGTTTCCCCGCCAACTAATGCAGAAGCTTCAGGTGAATTAAATCAGGTCCAGCTACTTTGGAAGGGTTCAGTTCTTGCAGCAGTTTTAGGACTTGCGTTTCCACCACAGTAAACTCAGCTAAATAAGAACCCTCAGGTACTCTGGGGACAAGTTCAAGGTTAGTCAACGCGGCCTCACGTACAAAAGCCCCTGCATACTGTTCCCCAAGTACACGAGCCTTATCTGAGTCCGCATAAACACGAGTTCCATCGGCCCGCATCAAAGTTGGGATTACCGAAGTTGAACCACAGCTTCTCTTAACATAAGCGAAGAACTTCTTCGGAGTTTCCGAAGCTCCATCGGCCAATTCCTTTTCGTACACCAGCCGAGCTTTCCTTATGTGTTGTTTACACCTATTTATAGCCTTGCGGTATCTATAATAGGTGCTAGTTGATGGAGCCGCACGGTAGGTCCTCCAGCCCCTAGGAAGCTTCTGGAGCAGGTACTTGCCAGTGGTATCTATCCACGGCGGCCGCGCTCGTGTCTCCTTTCCCCTCGCAAGCGGGATGTAGGGAGTAGACACTTCCGTGAGATAAGATTTAAATTTGTCCCAGGCCACGTGTACCGTATCAACCACCGAGATTTCGCAACGCATCCCAGCAGCCTTGATACGCATTACCTGATAGTTAGCACGCCATATGTTTGGAAATGGCTTAGCAATGCTCTGGTGACGCCTGGTCAGAGTACACTTGAACGATAAACAAACATGATCACTAGCACCTAAGGGAGAGCTGTAAGTGATGTCCCCTACGAAGTCTAGTGACTTGGCAAACACTAGATCCAAAACAGACGGGAGTTGGGCATCCATGTACCTAGTGGGGCGGTTCACGAACTGATGCAACGGTACTTGTAGCGTAATCTCTAGTAGATCTGCCCCGAAAGTACCTTCTGCCGAGTTGCAAGAAAGGTCTGCCCAGCAAACTTCTGGTAGATTGAAATCCCCGAGTATCAAACACCTGTTTGCGGATTGGAAGCGAATAAAGCCAAACACCTCTTTGGACGCACTCCCAGGGCTTCTATACACAAGTACAACTGTAGTTGAGCTGAGGAAGTGTTAATCACTACCGATAACGCTTCGACAGTTTTATCTGCCGACTGAAACATGTAGGTGGGTGAAACGTCAAGTTCACACCTAAAGTAAATAGCAACGCCCCCGCCTTGTCGGACAACGAAGCGATCACATCTAAATAGTGTGTAGCCAGACAGATGTACTTCATTGTCCGTGATGTCCCGAGACAGCGACGTTTCAGTGAATGCGAGTATATCGGGTTGAGACCCATCTACAAGCAGACCTATCTCGCACATCTTATTCCTTAGACTCCGCACATTGCTTAGTATTATCTGAAGGTAGTCGTAATGTCCAGCCCTGGGTCGTGCGCTACCAGTACTGGCACTGGTAGGGCGGAAACAGACCGCCGGCTGACCAACGGAAAACCCACCAACCAGAGACCTTGTTCACCGGCCGCTCGCCTGGTTTTGAGGTCCTTAATGGCCTCTTTTAGCTTCAGCCCATCCGCTAATGGAAGGTCTGGCTGAACGCTAACATTAGTACCCTTCAATTTGAAGGCAAACTGGCACAGCGTGTTGCTTTCATCCGGGGTGGATAGGACTACCCGAAGTAAGCGCAGTCGAAGGTTTTGGTCGTTAACTGGAACTTTACCCAATCTAGTCAGTTTCCTGACAGTAACACCGGGAAACCCAGGCGGAAGAAGCTTCATTACGCACATCTTAAACCACTGCAGGTCGTCCAATGTACGTTCGGTAGGAAGTGCAGCAGTGGATTCCCCTGCGTTATGGAATATCACGCTGCTATCCATGAAAGAATCACCTCGACGGGATGTATTTGCCCCACGGGTTTTGGTATTTACATTAACTGCAACCGGCTTAGCCGCAGGTAATGAGACTGGGCACAAGTTAGACGACGTTGAAGCAACTGTAGCGTGCGTCTTAGGCTCCAGCTTGTTTGTCCCGTCATTCTTGGCGCTTTTCGTACCTGCCTGAAGAGTACGGGCAGTTCTGTTCCGATTTCTCTTTCGTCCTGCAGGCGAAAAAGTCCGTGGCTCAAATACGCAGCCAGCCTTGACCTTCTGCATTAGTAGGTAGGTCGCCTTCGCAGTTCCTGTCAGTATCGTACCCAACGCCGTCAGCAAGTTGGCATGTCCTCTGAATCCGTTACATGCTACAATCGCCTCACAATCCTCCAGACAAGTTTCCACGTCTCCCACTGCAAACGAGGATGGCAACGTCAACTTCATTCTGATTGGTCACGGCACCAGTGTAGCGACAACGATGCGACAATGAAGCACAATCTTTATTGGCGCAATCACAAGCTATGTTACCACTCACACAGACCTAGATTAATGAGTCCTATTTCCTTCCCCCGTTGCACCATCTCTCCTGGCTTCCGCTTGCGACACGTCAATGCACTCTTGAAGGTACGGGAAGAATTATTCTCTGTCCATTTCGCCCCCGTTGCTCAGCTTCCACACATCCCATTCTGACCCATGCGCAGTCGCTTAATAGCTCGTGCTTTCCTTGAACGTGGATGCATTGCTCTGGTTGTGGTTGTTCCTGGAGGATGCAATAACGGCGGTTTTGTCCGATTTATTACGTTCACGACAAATACTCTCTCCTTTTTGCCTGGCTCAGCCTCACTACCGGGCGCCGCTAGTACCCCGTTTTCGTCTCGTTCCGTCAGGCCAGTGTTGCTCGGTCTGCTCTTGCGCATTGCATCCGTTTCCCATTCCACCCCTCTTCCATTTTAGTTGTATTTATGTTCTCCGGGCAACCACTGTCTTCTGCCTCCCTACATTATATCGGGGCGCAACTATGTCTCTGTTATGGCGATGAGGTTACAGGCCATTGATATTTGATGTGTTAATTATTTGAAAAGTCTACAAAATATGCCTTGAGTATTAGCGTACTTATACGAAAGCTTCCTGGATGTCAGAATGTTCGGACGAGGAGCATATAAAGTGGATTACTTTGTGCCCACGGAAGCAAGCCGACGTCTTATGGTTTTTTGGATGAGTTGTCAAATCTCGATAAGAATGCAATCTGTTGTTGGTCTCACCTACCTATGCAATAGCCCAGCGGTAAATTTGTAGATAGTTAACGTTCTTAACCTATAGTTTGCTAAATCGCTGTTGTGATTATATTGAGCCGCTGATGGTATTCCCGCGTAGACAGCGAGTGGCTGCGGTTTTCTAACTACTGTCTAGTCATAGTTGCGAAGCAAATGTGTTGAGTAGTATTGCCGGCTGCGGATTAAGTCCATCGCCATTTGTTGTGACTTTACCATTATTTTCGGCATCCTCGGGCTCCTGCCTTTGTATTGAGGCGACTAGGGTAACCGGGTAATGGAGTGAAGTGTAACGTCACCCACGCAAAAGGCTTCACAAATTTAGTGCCATTCTTCTAGGTCATTGGAGTGTTTCCTCCTCGCTAGATGCAGGTATCTCGGGCATGCCATCAACGAACATGATTCTTCTTCTACTATCCGAGTAATTGTACATTGGCGTTTTTTGTCCCACTGGCGCTCGCTCCTTGAAACATCAGGAAATATTCGTTTCCACTGACTGCATTCCGCAGGCGGTTTGTAGACAAAAGCACCATCTCCACATCATTGGTGGATCCCAATGTTATTTGCTTTAGGCGGGGCTCTCCGTAGTGCATTGAGCTTGGATGTCTAGTGATGCGTATTGGATTAGTTAGTGTGGCCTTAACTCCGATTCAATCAAAAATCTTGCTGTTTACTCCTTAAAAACGTTGGACTCAGAAACTTCGATGTATTTAAGTGTTAAGGCCCGGTAGTTCCATGCGGTCTATGGTGATATAGAAGCCACGGTTATTAAGGGCTTTGGTGACTTCTCTTCAGGTTGAACGCGGTCCTTTGACCTGTGTTGTAGCTGGACATGGTAAAGCTACGGAAGTCGCAATTTTCTTATATCGATCAACAATGGTTGCATAAGTGACACGGTCTTTAGATGGCTTCGGATTTTGTCCATCAATCTGAAGGGTAAGTGTTACCGATGTTGCTTCAGTCGATACATTGGACTAGCGGATGCAAGCTGTGTTACCGGGTATGCGTTGATCTTTCGCGACGACGATTTGGTTCGTAATTATCAAGCTTTCTGCTAGTACAAGGCCATGGGAACGGTTGGCTCTTGTTCTTGGTTTTGAGATAGCAACTGGGGGAGAGGGATGAGATGCAAGCTGTACTATTACCACCTCGAGTGTATCAATCTTCTCTTTCCAACGGTGTGCCCTTTCAGCGACTATACTGTCGTAATCCAATGCTAATGCTGGCACACCTTTTACAAGTGGAAGAGTACTACACTTAGCATAGAAGCAAAGTGAGCCCGGCGTTCTATTATATTTCTTTTTTCTTTTTGACAGATTCTGACGCATTTCGGACGGTACCGGCTAATGCAAATTATACATGTCAACTTAACTTTTACTACCTTAGCACATGTTCGATTAGCACAAAATTCTTCGTGTCTATTTGTCGGTGTTGTGGCCATGATGGCCGAATGGCCGTTACCTGTAGTTTGGGTAAACATAACATCGCCGTCGACCAGCTCTTGGTCCCCGATCGTCAGGTCTAGGTTAGGTGAATAGCTCATGATATTTTATGTGTTGCGTTCGTGCGTCATGCAATCGCGAGTAGAGCGTCTGGTGTAGACTACCATTATGTTGAGCATGTTGGTTGATTGTGCCCGCTGAACTCAGTAGCAGAGAAAGTTGATGGGTGCTACCCTGAAATGGTCTTACAATAGGAATGTAGTTTGCTCTGTAGCTGTAACAAACAGTGATGGAATGAGGCTATCGAAAGCTTGCTCGGAAGGTAGGAGACTCTTCTATTGAAAGAGGCAAGTATCCTGGGTGGATTATAGTAATTACGCGCACTTTTACGAGTGCATAAGGGCAAAATATTACTCGATTTCTTAAATCCGGTAGATCCAATCTCTGCTGGAAGCCGTTCAGTAAATATGCTTTCAGTGGCTGGAGCTCCTCAAAGTGAGCCGAAAATGTGTAATTCCAGTGACAGGCGAAACATTGTCACGTAGAAAATGTGAAATGGATCTGGTGCGGTCTGCCTGTCGGATGGTGTATCACCACTGAGCGTTGGTGCAGCAGCATTGCGCTTGTCCGCGCATTAGAAGTTCGGTTCACTGTCTGACCGGCACAAGGAGTGCAGGTCTGCTGAAGCTTTCTGATACTGGTGTTTGCACGGGTAACTAATCACAGGTAGAACAACCTAGGAGGGTTTTTCTTTACCTGAAGTCTGTACCGCTTGAAGTATTGTTCTTTGCCGTACTTCTGGTGACGCAAGTTTTCGATTATCCTGCCACGCTTGGATTGTCATTGATACCATATCGAGCCTATCCTGGGTAACTTTAAAAGTTTGGCCCCCTTACCAAGGTAGTTTGGGCTGCAGGTAGCCGGGTGACGCTGGAGCCATACTAAAGTTACCGAATCAGGGGGGGGGAATTCAGCGGCATACTATTACATTAGATACATAAAGCTGCTCAGAATGAATTCGTGTATTACTCAATATGCATATGGCTAATGGTACATTCCACCCGAATTCTGCTCTAGCGAAACGCAAAGGGATCATTTCCGATAGGTGCCGAAAATGATAAGCTACGTGTTGGATTCCTGTCATAAGCACTCCGAAAACCGGTGCGGTTTAACGAATTCAGTTAGGGTCAGTTGAAGAAGTGTGATCCAGACTCCGTGATGCGGTGGATGCATTTACCACGACTTAGGTCTCCAGCTTAACAATAAATAGCAATCGTAAGAAAACGAGGTTGAATGCAAATAGCGCACAAAGAAAACTAAATTCATCAAGAAGTGTGTTAACCTAATCGGGATGGATTAAGAGTTAGCACCTAGACGCAAGAAATCGAATACAGAAACCCCACTGCCTATGCGACTGCATCTTGTCTGACAGACTATAAGTACGGGTATGGACCATCCCGGGACCGTCACCTACTATTTCAGAAAGTAGCACTTTAACCAAATCCCTCAGTCAATTTCTTCATGCCTCTATGCCATGTCATGGATTGGCCACCTCATGGTTTCGCTCAGGTTGGTGCAGTCGTGACGAATAATGCACGTCGAGGAAGTTGGTTTACGGGCATACGGAAGACAGGACTTAGCCAATGTCAATGGTAAAGTTTCACAAACACCCGAGTAAGGTACCAGAAACCTTTGTGTCAAAAACCAACTGGCGGACTTCAGCATTACTCACCCGGTGTTCCCACCATACGTGAGCAATGATCCGTTAGCACCGGTGGTCAAACATAGCCAAGCGTTTAATGTCTTCACCACGCACTGGCCAAGTCTCTTATGTATACAGTAACACCGGCCTTATCACAGCTATATACATCCTACCTTTCTTTGACATGCTGACATCCTGTCATCTGCATAGATGGTTGAGCTTTTGGAAAGCCAAACGGACCTTGCAAATACGCGAAGTAACCTCCTCGGTGAAGTGACCACCAGTGGTGACACATCTAACAAAGTAAGTGACTCAAATCACGGCTTTCAGTAGTCGTTCGCCAACAGCTAAAACCGATGGTGTTTCCGTCTAGTACTGCAACAATACTTTCTACTTTAAAAGTTGTAAGTACATGTCGGCGGATGAAGCACTACTCGTCAGTTCATTCGGTAGTGCTTACATAGTCTGCTTCTGATCCAAAAAGACTGTCGTCCGCATGCTTAGGTTTACCAGTCGGTAACCTGGCAAAAATTCCACTCCGGAAGTGTCTAAAAAACGGAGTCATTACTGATTATTTCGATTCCAAAGTTGCAGAGGAATAGGGACACAAGATAACACCGGCGAACTTGTTTCCTTGGAGAAATAAGAGGACAGAATCCCATAGACCCTCCCTCGGCCTCGGGAATCACGTCAGAGAAACTTCATAATAGAAAGGAGTTTAGCTGGGACTCCTTCATGGATAGGCAGTTTCAGAAGCTGGCGCGGTCAGCAGAGTCGAATAAGGCTTTCAACTCAATGAAAATCAACATAGTTGGTCGCCTGTATGTGTGTCTCCGCTCTAACAGTTGATGGAGATGTGTTCGACGCAAGCATGACCATGGCGGAACTCAGCCTGGCTTTTCAGTGCTTTGGCTATCAAGAGCCTCAGTACGTAGTCCAAAAAAGGATAGCAGTGAGTAGTTTGGGACTATGGAAAAGAGGTTAAAAGTTCGATGTCCTTTGCACAAAATACACGGGCCTTTTTTGAACAGGGACACGAGAACTGACGGTCGGTAACCTGAAGTCACTTCTTCAGTTTCGCAAATTGTGCTCTACTGAGCAAAAAGTCAAGTCAACCAAAAGCCATCTCTATCTTTCATCACATTCCTCACTGATAATTATTGGACCAGTTCCTAATGGCACTGCTGAATTGCGGTATGCAAGTTTGGATGGCAAGTGAGAAGTTTAGAGGCAAGGCACCTTTTTGAAGCGGAAAGAATGAGTTTCAGAAGCTCGCACACTGGAGCATAGTCGGAAGCCAAGCACTTCTTGCAAATGGTGCGAAATACTTGGACTGATGCGCGCTATCTATAGCTGATGTTAAAGTGGTCAATTCGGGTTCAGGTCATCGAAGAATCTGATGGGAACCAGATGACGCTATGTGAAGCGCCGCTACTAATATAAAAGTTGTGGTCGACACATTCATGCACGGATCGATCACCACTGTCTCTTCGGCGTGCACCGACCTTAAAAGCGGCCGCCCAGATGTTGTTTGGAGCCCAAAAGTTGGCACACTCGGATAGCAATGACCCCAGCAACAAGCATGATGTCAGTAGTTTTCATTTTGCGGAGAAGGGATGAGCCTCCAAGACAGAAAGCATTTTGTTATCCTCCGAATTGCAAACAATTAGGGCAGAAACTGAAGCTATGTAAAGCCGCCTTGTTTTCAAACGGTGCAATCGATTTTGGCAGTTGAACCGCACAAATGAGGCTGTTTACTGGCATCCAATCTAGTCACTCGCTTTCAGAATCTTAAATGAGGGCGATGCCGACACATTTGATACCTTGAAACATTGGCCCAGTATCGTCAGACGCGACGAGTGTAGTCCTTGTCGCCTGATTCGAAACCAGGGAGTTAAAGATTTATCAAAACGATGTTGGCTTGTATGCGTGTTTCGGCGCACAGCAAGCATCAATGCCAAGGTAGTGAAAAGTGAGAGTGATGTTTTTGACAATTTGACTCAGTGTGCAGCAGTTAAAGGAACCAATGGGGTCCTTTCAGACCATGCCCAATACTTTAGGTCAAATAGTCAGCCTTGTTACAAATTGTGTATTCGATGAGCAAGAAACTAGCCATCAAGTTTTCTGAATTCAAACTCTGTCAGTAGCCATTCAATGGCAAATAAAATGCCTCAGACCACCTACCCACCCAACTGTCTTTTAAAATCTTTACCCCGTTGCCAAGCATTTTCCAAAGTGATATCATCTTAGCCTCCCAACTGAGCAAGAAACGGCTCAGGGGATGCTGTTCAGACTGCTGACAGTCTTCACCTCAGCTGTGGGAGATATCTCATAAACGGTATCGGTTTTCCTTGTATCTAGTTTCAACCTTATCGCACCCAACACCCGTTAGTGAAACTCCGTTGAACCCTCGGTGCAACTTTGAATGAATCTTTGAAGTTACAATCATATACCTCTCAAATAGCATGTCATCCACTAAACAAGACGCTTCCTGTAAAATAACAAAGGCCTGCATCAGCCTCCTCTGAAATATCCCGTGGACTAACATAGCACATTCAAGCCAAAAGATAAATGAAAACGCTCGCAGGGTGCCCCAGATGTGATCAAGTGGCTCGACTTTGGGTTAATTCGCTGATTACTGAAGCGATGTCAACTTTCTTGAATACCACGGCTTTGGATAACTGTGGCTGGGTGTTACGCTCACCTCTGAACCCCGCGTTCAGCGCTTTCAGTTTGGTGTACATGTATAAACCAGATTGTTCAGTAACAATCACCATGTGGCCCACTCCGCCTGTGGCTGCATGAACGGTGACCTTGATACATAGGAGAGAAAACTACCGCAAATAGTCTACATACTTCACGCAGAAAAAAATGCATTTATTCAGCTGATTACACTGCTGATGTACCGCATTCGGTCAACGACGACTGACAGCCTCCTCCGATTCCCCAGCAATTCAAACAAGTCTACAATATTTACTAAGGTAACGCGAGTGAACAAAACGCTCGTGGTTGGGGTCGAAACCATAGTCTTGAACGGAATCATTCTCCAGGGTTTACATGAGGTCTACCCGAGAAACCAAGAGCTCTATTGTGCACTTCCATTCTTCAAACTTCTTACCTTCATAGTGATGTTCTAGTTTGATTCTAGCCCTAGGCGTTCCAGAATTTGAGATGAATAAATGTTCTTTAACATTCCCAACTCCACAGTGCTTCTCGAAATAATGGTGGATTCAATCACAGTGGAGACACACTGGCCGTTTTTGAATCCTCAGTCATCCATAATTTGCTACTCTATTTATTGACAGATCCCGGGACTCTTGTTGAATACTGAACTAACCTTGACCGATCGGCAGGAATGAGCGGTAATCTATTTTTGGAAATACCATGAAACAGGTCTGTAACGGAATAGATTTCGTTACGCCCTGAATGCATCCAACGCTCACGTCAAATGGATAACCGGAAAGAAAGTCAGAACAAATGTCAGTGAACAAGCTCGTTTTCATTGGTTCCTCATCAGGCTAATACACTACAAATGAATGACACGAATGTAAACATCGGATAAGGGTACTGGTGCAAAACCCGGATGATCTGAGTGACCAAGCTCGGTGATTAGTCCCGCGGCGATCAACAGTGTTTGTGTGTGTGGCGTTGTCCATACTATATTTCCTTGTTACATGGGACCAGGGTAGAGTTAGTGCCAGGACAAATTTCATGTGCGCACATAGCTCAGGATCATGAAGCCCGATGGCTTTGCCTCGGCAGTTGCCAGCAGACGAAATCTAACCGCACTTGTGGGGCATCTGGGTACGTGGTAGATGGGCTGGAACGCCTCATGCGCACTGACCTGGTGGCTCGAGTCGATCAGGTGTGCAGAAACTGCGCTTGCCACTGATCTAGTGACACCATTATACAGCCAAGCTGGACCGTGTTTCCTGGCTCTCTCAGAGAGTCTCCTGGTGGTTCTTCCGATATATCTTGAGCTACACGAGCAGGAGAAAGAGTATACACAGAGAGAAGTACTTGACCTTAGAATGCTGTCTTTTTGTTGATTCAGAGTCGGCACGGACTAGAAGCTTAGCCGTAGACTTGCTGCATAGTACGTTTGAGCATTGGTGTCAGCAAGCTTTCTAGACGTTGATTCAGCCATCCCTTCCCCTTTGAACGGTAACGATAAGTAGATCGGTTTCTTTCCTACTGAACCCACTTTTGCTTTCGCTTCTCGTACCTTCATGTTGCCCCCAACGAATCTCTCCGGATAGCCATTACTATGGAATAGGCTTCGTACAAAGTTTAGCTCTTCCGAAATCGTGTTCGCTACATATCCTTCTTGCTCGCTCGGTTAGGCACCGAACAAGTTTCCGTTGCTGGCTGAGCGGCACGAAATTGTCTTTCTATGGACACTGCTCTGGACAGACCCGTCAGATCTACTAATGTGAACGTCTAAGTAAGGCATTGAATTGTTGCACACAGATTCAAGGGTGAATTTTGTGTTTGCGTGGAGCTGATTTAAATTGCCTCACTAATGCTTCCGTGCAAAGATGACTATCTGAGATGCAGAATATATCGTTCACACACCGTCCGTAGTAGACTAATTTGTCGATAAGTCCATTTAGATACTTGTTCTCTAACTTACTCATAAATACGTCTGCTAACAATGTTCCTAACGGAGAGCCCATTGCGACTCCGTCCTTCTATCTCTAGGTCTTCTCGTCGAACAGGAATTGTACGTTCCTGGTACACATGAGAAGCAACCGTTTAAGTCGTTCGTTCGAGATGCCGACATCCACCTGGTGCAATCGAACATCATCGCATAGGTAGTCTATCGTCTCCTCCAGCGGAACATTGGTGAAGAGGGACACTACATCTAGAGAAAACATTTTCCTTCCGGTTAACTGCCTATGGCTTGTGGAGTCTACGAAGCTGAAAGTATCTCTGAGGCTGTGTTTGGATAGGGCTTTTCTGATCGGTTCTAGAAGCTTAGCGAGACATTTCGCTGTTGAGTGATATGGAGAGTCACACATGTCTAATATTGGCCTCAATGGAAGTCCTTCTTTATGCACTTTCGGTAAGACATAAAGACGTGGAGTCACTGTGCAGGAGGGACGCGTGTACTCGAACACCACTGAGTCAATCGCATTCTCTTGCTTCAGGCAGCGTAGTAGCTTTGTGACTGTGTTTACTATCGAGGCCGTTTTGTCTTTCTCTTTCTCTATCATCCGGAAATTTGAATGCTCTTTGAGGATGACATTCATCTTAGCAATATAGTCAGATTTGTCCATTAGAACAATCCCTGCTCCTTTATCCGATCTAGAGAGCAGCACATTGTCGTTCCGTTTACGCCCTTTGTGGACGTCTAATTGCGCGTTCGTCAGTAAATACCTGACTTTAGGTTTGTGCTTCAGGTACTGACCATGGTGGATTTAAAATTCTCTGCAGATAACACTGACGAGAGTGTAAGCATACCTACTTGGGAGTGTGCATTTTGAAACTGGATTTCTAGTTCTAGCTGACTGGTATTATTATGAGGACAACAAAATTCCGGGCCGAGCGAAAGTGCCTCAAGCAGTGTTTTATCCAGATGGATAGAGGAAAATTTGTGGACATACCTTTCTGGGTCAGATAGGACCAGGGTGTTTGCCTTAATCGTGCATATCTCCTGACGTATTGAGATTAATCGTTCGTCAACTTGCTTTGTGACTACATGGAGAACAAATGCCTCGAACCGCGTGAGTTCTTCCGCATTCAGATGGCCTAGCATGACAGAGTAAATGCACTGATTACGCTTTAAATCATCAAGTCTAGAGGCAAGCGTGTCACGCTCGTTTACTTTTGACGCTTCAGTGCAGTATTGGTAGGATTAATCCGATTTCGTCTGAATATTTTCCAAAAAGGTTTCGGATATTCACAACACAGAATACACTCATCAAAGTACTGAGCCGTCGCCTTCGCTACCGTGTTTTCTAAGGAAATTAACGTACTGGTTAAGCCCTTTAACCACAGTGGGATCCTTTGTATGTTTCGACTGGTAAAATATCCCGAGAGTAGACATCAGAACAAGTGTTAGCGAACAAGCTCGTTTTGTGGTATATTAGCCTGATGGGGAACCACTACACCTATGTTCCCGAGTCCAAATCAGGCACAATAAAAAGAAACTTGCCAGACGATCGCAACCAGTGGAGTTCCATCTGCGATGCCATTGGTATTCGGGTTGAGCCTGCAATACTGCAAAGCGTAACGCGTCACCGGACATTAGTGCGCTCTGGTGAACCTCGAATCCTTCGAGTAACACTAGACTCAGCAGAGGAGACAGAGACTGTCCTGCTGTCAGCAGTTCGGCTTCACAACTCACCGAGCGGAGTGCGCATGTTACCTGATCTACCTTGGAAAGATCGCCCAAAAGAAGCGGTTGACCAACGCAGCATTCCTAATAAGGATAGCAAGAAACCAATGTTTGTTCATGGTGTTCCCGAGCTTCTGCATTCTTCTGATCACGATACGCAAACAAGACCGAAAGCAGTGGTGCTACATCCGCGCAGCACTATCTGTTGAAAATGCTATTGCCAAATCCCTGACAAGAGTTCCGGCGTCATCTAACTAAAAGGGCTGCGGTCCAGGACTAATGGAAGTAATATTACACTCCGACGGAATGACGAAGTTCTGTTGGATAACCGGTTAAAGTCTCGAGCCAGGTTGTAAACAGAGACCCCGTTAAAGGCAGCAGATGAACGGCCAAGAGTCGTAAGCAATTCGATGGAACCTGCAAACGCTTCAAATTCTTTATCTGCACAATCCTGCGGAGAGACCGACACAACGCCCACGGCACACAACAGGACAGAGCACAGCTCGAGTGAAACATATGTTCCGGAACGCTTAACAATGCTCTGCAACTTGACTGAAATTCACAGACGAAAAGCGTTTAATGGCCGGCCACCTAACGACCGGCTTGAAAATTAACACAAAGTTGACACCCATCAACGCGCTGCTAACAACAAAAACCCTATCATGCATGTACACAAACGTCCAAGGCCTTCTAACTAAGTTAGCCGAACTTAGAGAACTTCATGTCTCAGAACCGCGGGACCTCGTCATGATTACAGAGACCTGGTTACACCGATTCTGAGATCAATTTACCCGATATGTCGCTGCTTCGGAACGATAGAACCGGAAGGGGTGGTGGTGTGATTCTTTATTATAATACAAACCTCCGATGTGAAGTTATCGATCACCCGGAAATCCGCACTCCTGATTCGGGTTGATGCTGTCTGTGGTTGCGAAACAAGGACACATGTCTACTAGCCGTGATTTACCGCCCAGCAAACCCAACGTCTGAAATGGACTCCAAACTGAAAGACGTCTTTCAGTTTGCTCTGGATAAGTCCTACACCCACATTATAACCGCTGGAGAATTTAACGTGCACGACTTAGAAGCGCCAGCAACCGACGGTACGCAGCTCAAAGCCTGTTTGCAAGAGCTAATTGCTAGTCACCTGTACAACCACGTAACCTCTCCCACCAGATTTCGAACTGCTAACAAACCGTCGATACTGGATCTTGTGCTCACTAACGAAGAACTCATGGTTGACGGGATAGTTACCAACACATCACTGGGTCGTAGTGACCATGTTACTCAACTCTTTGACTATGCGGACTATACTGTAAAGGAGGATGATAAAGTGCATACTGCTAGACACTATACTGGGTTATCTACGCTTGTTAAGGACACAGCTTGGACTTTCTTAACCGAATGCCCCCCCTCCCGATGTCACCTGGGAAATCTTTACAGGGACTTTTAGCACACTAATAGCGCACCTATCGAAACAGAAGTCCTTCCAACCCAAACACAAGCATAAGTCATTTCTGAGGAGCAAAACACGTAAATATATGTCCTGGAGGAATTTGATATGGCGAGCTCACAAAGACTGCTCGAATGCAGAAACCCGAACTGCATACGTGACACATCGTAATTTCTGTGTGAAACTGATCCGCGAAGACAAGGTCACGCATCAGCAGGAGTTAATGAAGCGATTCTACACGAACCGCAAACTTCTCTACAGGCACGTTAACGGCCTTCGAAAGGTAAAGCGAGGGGTTCCAGCGCTAGTCACGGCTGATGGGTGCACGCGGTCAGCAATGGAAGCAGCTGATATCCTACGGCTTCATTACTCCCAAACTTTCCAGCAGGTAATGAGCCCAAACATTCTCCTTATTTCTAATACTCCACCATCTGGTTTAGAAAACATCACCTTCACTGCGGAAGCTGTGTTGAAGAAGTTGTTATCCTTGCGTATCCACAGTTCTCCTGGAGTCGACAACATCCGAACAAAGGCTCTACAGGAGGTAGCTGGTGATCTAGCAGAACCACTGGCTGTTTTCTATCAGCCATGTCTAGGAGATGACTATATTCCACTAGTATGGAACAATGAGCAATGAACAATGAATTTATACGCGTTAAGAAACGTTATTTTAGAAATCCCGTTGGCTGCTTGATGAAGATATCAACATAACAATAATGATGATATGGATAGTAAAATAGTTAATAATTTAATATGAAGATAAGGGCTTATCGTTTGCTTCGCTGTAGTCCTGCGATCCTCTTAGATTCACAGCACCCGCAGTTAACAACAAATACTTCCATGGTAAACTCCAGGTGTAGGATAGAGACGAGTGTTAAGTGACAAAATGTAAGTGGATGAGTGCTTCGTCCGACCGTTTTTTAACTACTGTTAGTGTCGGTGCAGAGACGACTAATTCTGGGAGAGCATTCCACGGGTGACAGACACGGATGGAAAAGAAATTGCTGCGGCACTCCAGACGACTGTATTGTTCTGCGAGTTTTAATGAGTGGCCCCTCAGGTTTGTATTGCTACTGAGTTGCAGTAAAGGGCGACACACATGATGTGGGTCTCGCAGAATCAAGTATGCCATAATCAGGTCACCTCGAAGTCTGCGATAGCTTCCACTGAACAATCCCAGTCGTCGCAGCCTCTCCTGGTAGGACCGATTGCGCATTCCAATTACGTTCCTAGATGCCCGGAGTTGTGGCTGCTCCAGTGCATTAAGGTCGTGTTCCAGCCATGGATGCCAGGCTTGAATTGCCTATTCGACATGGGGGCGAACATCCGCACTGAGCATTTGTCGAAATATGCAGCTGTTTATTTGTCCAAACGCCCGCCTCAAAAGCCCAACGTGTTGGTTCCCGGTCTTCGAGGCCTTTTCTGGTTGCCTGGAGCAACCCAAGTCATCTTGAACCAGGACATCCAAGTCACGTTCGAGAGTTGAATGTCGTAGTATATTCGTTCCGAGTCGGCATGAGTAGCTGCTCCGATGACGGATGGAAAGCACCTTGCATTTACTAACGTTGAAGTGCAATAAGTTTTGGATCGACCATTGGTACACCGTATCTAGGTCACTCTGAAGCACAAGTTGGTCGGCGTTCATCTTGATCCTGCGCCAGATCTTGATATCCTCGGCAAACATTAGGAAGTTTGAAGCGATTCCCTGTGCAAGGTCATTAATAAACACCAAAAACAAACGTGGACCTAGAACTGATCCTTGGGGCACACCACACTCGACTTGTATGGGGTCCGATAAAGAGCTCCGAACTCTGACCACTAATTGCCGTTGAAGTAGAAAGGTGGCGATCCAGCTTAAAAGAGGGTCTCCGATCCCGTAATGCTGCAGCTTGGATAGTAGTATCCGCTGGTCTAGACGATAGAAAGCCTTGGAAAATCCAGGTAGATCACATCAACACCTTCTCCGGCGTCGGCTGCCTCGGTCCAACTACTGCGTGCAATTAGTAAATTAGTTGTACATGACCGCTGTCGACGGAAACCGTGCTGTTCAGGAGTGATGAGGTTGCAGTTTTCCAGATAGCCCACCAGTGCATCGGCAACTATGGATTCCATGACCTTGGAGAGTATAGGAAGAAGGGTTACTGGGCGGTAGTTGGAAGGATCAGTTCTGCTTCCACCTTTGTGAATCGGGCTTATTATTCCAAGCTTCCACATGGCGGGAACTTGGTTCTGGTCTAAGCAGTGCTGAAAAAACTGAGCTAAATGTCCTGCCAGTTGGTTTGCTGCTGCTCCCATTGCCTCTGGACGAATGGTGCTGACACCCGGCGAGCTGTGCTTGCGTAGAGAAGTCAGCTTTTGCAATACAGCCTCTGCGGTAAAATTGATGTGGGTTAGTCTTGATGAGCAGAATACAAAGCTTGGTAGATCGCTTGGTGGCAAGACTCTTTGAAACGTGTGGGCGTATTGCATCTGCAGCGCGTTTGCAGCTTCCATAGATGTTCTTGTTGGGCCATCAGCCGTCTTGAGTGGAGGAAATCCTTGCCTCACCTTTCGTAGGCTATTAACATGCTTGTACAGCAGTTTGTGGTTAGCACTGAAGGTTTTTGCGATGTTCTGCTGATAAGTGGCTTTGTCTTCTCTTAACATTTGAGTACAGTGGTTACGTTGGGCTACGTAGTTGTCCCAAGTTTCTGGTGCTGGAGCTTCTCTGTACACTCGCCATGCTGCGTTGCGCACTGTCATCCATTTTCCGGTTATGCTTCTAACGAAAGAAACGGATTTGCACTTATTGCAAGCTTTTATCTCTGAAGCCTGTGCAATCAGCTGCCTGAATGTGTTGACGAACTCGAGCCAGGCGAGTTCCGGGGGTTCTTCTTCGAGGAAAGACCATGTTGTGGCGCTGACTAGCTGGGCGAGTCGGCCGTACCTTGTGATGGCTCGCACAGTATCATCGTTATCATTCAGATATTCTGCATAGCATACGAAGTTGAAACTGATGACTGCGTGATCACTGCGACCTAACGGGCAGTCTAAAACCAACGCATCAATCATATGCTCCTCGTTGGTAAGCACGAGATCTAGCACAGATGGTCTGTTACCAGTTCTGAACCGAGTGGGCAAAGTGATGTGATTGTATAGAGGAACAGTAGTTAATAGATCTTGTAGATCGGTTTTGAAGTGTTCTCCGATCGTTGCAGGGGCTTCTAAACAATGTACGTTGAAAGCACCCATGATAAGAATGTGAGTGTACTTTTGTTGTAAACTGTACCTTAAAGCAACCGCTAGGTGGTAGTCGGTTTCGGGTGTTGTGTTAGGGGCGCGGTACACCAAGACAATAAGGCAAGCATCCCTGCCTTTTAACTGCAACCGGCACTAAAGCGAGTTGGGGAACTGCGAGTCCGAATCCTCCACGGCTTCGCACTGCAAGTCATTTAAGTAATACAGGATTACCCCTCCTCCATTTGTGAGTCTGTCGTTCCGGATCAGCGACATGCCGGGTAGCGAAACTTCAGCGTCCGTCATTCCCGTGTGCAACCATGTCTCGGTGATACCAATGACAGCATACGACCTGGAAGCTTGACGATCTTTCAGTTCAGCCAGTTTGTTAGAAAGTCCCTGAGCATTTGCATACAAGCAGACCAGTTTCTCGGTCTCTAGGAGCCCACGGAGGAGTGAAGCGGTCACGTGTGGCAGAATGCCGACCGATGGGAGGTCGGCAGTTACTCGTTTTTGATGGGTCGATGATACCTCGTTTGCAACTTGCTTCGACCAAGGTGCGTCCCAACCTTCGTTTAGACCTACGTCAGAGTCAATTAAAGCAGCGGTCAAGTTGCGCTTTGTACATTCGTCGGTATGCTTGCTGCTTCAGTTGCTTTAATACTTGAGCTGTGCGAATTGTTTGCGACCTTTAACCGAATTTTGGAAGGAAGGTGTTTCCGATTTCTCCGCCATCGATCCAAAACATCCTTTGCTTGTTGCTCTGACTGAACCACAAGTTTTAGGATTCTAGGGCCGCATCCTCTATAATTTGGTGAGAGAGGTATCCTGGTGAGTAATAGTGCCACAACATTATCCAAAGAAAGTGTTTCACGATTGAACCGCCACTGTTCTAAATCGTGCTTTCCGGTATCTTGAACATGGTTAGAAGGATGTTCTGGCACGCCATGTATGCAGATTGTGTTTAGGCGGTCTTGCTTGCTGTGCCCCTCTTCGGTGTTTCGTTTTGGTTGTCGCGCGCTCCAAGGGGCATCAGGATAGTTACGTATCGCACAGGATTCGAGTTTTAGCGCGCTTGCGGAGAGCAAAATGTTTTCTACGTCTGTGGAGGATTCTAGAGTTACTCGAATAAGTCTGGATTCGCCAGAGTGTGGCGAGTTCGGATGACGAGTAATTCGTAACAAGTTTATGGGCTTGACTTTGATACTCATCTGCATACACAATGAGTTCCATTGGTCTTGGTTATAGCTCCTATCCATAAAGGAGGTAGTCGTACTACCCCTACGAACTACCGTCTAATAACACTACTTCCTGTACTATTCAAAGTGATGGAATCAATCATGGCAGATGCGCAGATGCAGTGTCTGGCAAACCACAAATTAATATCCCCAGAGCAACATGACTTTCGTCAAAAGCATTCATGTAATACTATCCTATACATTGAACGGAATAGCCGGACTGAAGCTGTTGATGGTGGAGCAGGAGTCGATATCATCTACCTGGACTTTTCCAAAGCGTTTGATAGCTTAGACCACCGAATTATCCTTCCAAACCTTCGGAACTGCGGTATTGGCGACCCAATCCTGAGTTGGATTAGCAATTTTCTACACGACCGATGGCTAGAGGTGAAAGTCTGAGAATCTTTGTCCGATGCAATCGATGTGGTGTGTGGTGCACCACAAGTCTCGGTGCTTGCACCTCGTCTATTCTTGTTGTTCATTAAAGATTTGGCGAGATCAATTGCTTCCGATTTCTTATTTTTCGCTGATGATTACAAGATACGGCGAAGGATCAGAGGACCGGACGACCATGAACGGCTCCAGTGCGATCTTAACACGGTGTCGAACTGGTCGGTTCAAAACGCCCTACCCTTCAACGCGGACAAATGTCTCGTTGTATAATTACGCTATAGACATAACTACACATATTTGCCTGGGACAAACGGATTTCAAACTAACTCCCAGGAATGTGACCTTGATGTGCTAGTCTAGAGTGACCTCAACTGTCCAAAACAAGCTGCGGTAGCTACGAAAAAAGGCAACCAGCACATCGGCATGCAGCGAAGGGCATTCGGGAGATTTGACCCATCAATCTTTCCAATGATGCACAATTCTTACCTGCGCCCGCATGCTGAATACGCTATCCAAGCTTGGCAACTTTGGTTGAAGCGCGACCTAGAGGCGTTAGAGGCACCACAACGGAGAGCAACAAAGAGCGTAACGGGCCTGCATTATCACTTTTGCCACCAATGGCTAAAGTTGATGGGAATTTTCAGCAGACGCTACCGAATGCTGCGCGACGATCTTATATTAGCGGATCAGATATTGCGTGACCCCAATCACGTATGCTGCCACTTGCTGTAATTTAGCCACAACACGCAGCTTAAAATTGCTGCTTAAAATTGAAGGACCAATATAGCCGTCTAGAGTGTAGACGTAATTACTCTTCCCTTCGGGTTTGCCAACCGTGGAACGCGCTTCCAGACTCAGTTGTATCCTCCCCAAACTTGGACGTATTCAAAAACGATTAGATGTTGGTCTTAGCTTCCAGCACTTTGTTGGCTAAACTCCTCAATTGTGGATTACGACAAGCATGCTTTGCTACATGATTTATGTATCAAATGGACTCAACTGTGCGACCATATTTTACGTCTCTCAGGCCTTCTACCAACGACCACTGCACCCCGGTGTATTTCTGAACGTTTACGCTCGATTTTTTAAAGTTTACACTGGTGTTATTTATCAAATTATTCCTCTAGGCATACGTTCGGTAGGTGATCCACATATATTTTGATTTCATCGTATTCATCCTAACCATCCTCTGGGACGTGTAAAGCACTTGCTTTTCTCCCGTGATAAATCGTTTTTCATTGTTCCCGGTATATTTTATCAGTCGGAAAGCGATCCCTCTGATATAGTATATTGCGCAAGGTTGTAAGAATAATATGGTACGGATAAATTGACAAGGCTTTTCAAGTTCTGTGGAGTGGTTTGGGTGACCTAAGTAAGTTCAGAAATTAATCTACACAAGCATGAAACGCGCAGCTGTGGAGCCGTAGAGCGTTGATTGAAACTTCGGCGGTTTGAGCACATACCTTTGTTGAGTTGAGTGGGTGAACACCATCGGAGGATATTCAGATGTTTGTAGAGAAGTTGTTGTTAGCACGAAACCTTACCGCTATGCACTGGATGTACTAATGGATCCTCACAGCCAAGTGTGATACAGTGATTCCGATATATTACATAGTTATCAGTAAGATCAGCGGAAACACTTTATTTTCAACTCATAACCCTTCTGTAGCTGCAAATGAATTTGTCAACAATATTGTCCTGTGCATGGATATATTGGCACCCGTCTTGTGGAGCATTACCTATAAATATAGTGGTCAGTACAAACCTCTCATCAAGTCCGCAATTAAATTAAAGAAACTTAGCTGATAAGGGATTCAGTGTAGAACCACCTAAATCGATTCAACCTTCTCAGTGTTGCGCAATATGGATTCCGCAAAGGATTTTCATGTCAGACTTGTAGCTCGTGAAAGCTAGGCCGAAGCGGTAGACAGTGGCCACGCTGTAGACGTGCTATTCGTAGATTTTTCGAAAGCTTTTGACACTGTTCCACATCTTCGGCTCTCACTAAAGTTGAGATCTTACGGGATATCTGGTCGCGCCCTTCAATGGGTGTCTGCCTTCCTTGAGGAGAGGGAACAGTGCGTACGGGTGGGACGTAGCCTTTCGCTAAGGCAAACTGTCCTTAGTGGCGTCCCGCAGGGCTCAGTATTGGGGCCATTGTTGTTCGCGATCTATGTAAATGACTTGCCGGGAGAGCTAGGGGTGTCATCACTAATGTTTGCTGACGACCTTAAGCTCTCGAATATTGTGGATATCCTGGGGGGTCCTGAGGCAATTCAGCATGCCTTGGATAGGCTCTGGGAATGGTCTACCTTGTGGTTGATGCCCATAAATAGGGCCAAGTGCTCTGTTCTCCGAATCGGAGCTGCTAATCCTCCCACCTGTTGTCACTCAGCAGGTTGATTTAGGAGTCGTACACGCATCAGCACTTCATTCTGGAGACAACTGGAAGAAGGCTGCTTGTCGAGGGTTTCGTATGATGTGGTTTATCCGCCGCTCTTTCGGAATCTTAACGGCCAAGTTGTTTGTGAAGCTATTTTCGGCATTCGTCCGACCGCATCTGGAATATTGTATTCAGGCTTGTCCACCATGTCTTAACTGAGACAAAATGGACTTGGAGAGGGTGTTACGAGTGGGCACTCGGCTAGTGCAGGGTCTACGGGGACAGACGTATCCTGAACGCTTGCTCAGTTTGGATATGTACTCCATGCACTACCGAAGGATAAGAGGGGACCTGATTCTCACTTATCGCATTTTGACGGGTAAGATTGGCCCGGACTTGTCAGGGCTGTTTAGTCCCGCTACGTTACCTAGTCTCTACGGTCACCCACTGAAACTGCATAAACCACGGCCTGATAGGATTAGGACGGAAACTCGTCTGTTGTGCCGAGTTATAGATCGCTGGAATTCGCTTCCAGATCACGTGGTTAG
Source organism: Dicrocoelium dendriticum (assembly GCA_944474145.2). Lineage (NCBI taxonomy): Eukaryota > Metazoa > Platyhelminthes > Trematoda > Plagiorchiida > Dicrocoeliidae > Dicrocoelium > Dicrocoelium dendriticum. Next base: position 44,926,854 of record OX104070.1, on the reverse strand, counting down.
GGAACCTACGGTTAAGGGTTTTGCGCGCCAGCTCGATGCTCTTGGGTGGCAAAGCAAACCTTTCCTTTTTCCTAGCTGATTCACCTTCACTTTTCAGTTCTTTTTTTAATGACTCAAATATCTTGGTATTCCACTTGCTTAACTCTTTCCGCTTTCTCTTTCGCCTTCTGAGTTTACTTTTTTCTCTTTCTTACTTCACGTAACCGGCCCAGCAGGGACTGCTGGGGCAGGATACTTGGGCATTAATTGGTTGGACAGGGTGTGATGCGGTCTTTGTTTTAGGTCCATCAGTATTTCAAAGTTCGCCGACTCCTGGTTCAACGACCCGCCGAAGAAGGAACACTCACGGGATAATCCTATCGTTCCAGTCCCGCTTGAACTTGAACTTAAAACATTTTATTGCAGAAGCAGAACCTACACTACATTACTACAGATGCATGAGGCTCTGCTGCAAATACAACGTTTAACCTAGACAGCTAAAATCAGTAAAAAGCCTGGCACTTAGAAATCATGAAAAGTTACGCACTTTGAGTCAGATATTTAAAAGAAGAAACCCTAAAACCTCATCTGGAAATTGAAATGCTGAAGTTTGTCAATGGTTCGTTACCGCGCAATATCTCTGATATATACGAGTAATCACCTCCAGCTTTACATCCTCGTTTGTTAGTGCCGCGCAGCTGTATCACCCGCACTCCCAAGAAGGACAAACGCGATACTGCGGGCTTTGAAGAATGAAAATTAATCTTTTCGTTTTCTTTGAAATAAGTACCCAAAAAGGCACTCCTTACACCCAGCTGTACAACGAGCAGAATTGTCAATTTATCGCACTCGGTATAATAACAACGACAAAGTAAAAGTGAAGAGATCACGAACAGAACTGTCCGATAACGTTTTTCTTAACCGATACTCCCTACTGTGGAACAGACTTCCTTCTGAGATAGTTGAAATCGAGTCAGGGATAAAGTTCCGACACGTTATACCTTCATTAGTAAAGGTAGAAACAGCGTTTGGTATACTGCTACCTACCATGACAAATGAATCCTCGTAATAGACAGGTGCAAGATGGATGTAGTCTCAATCCCTAGGTGCTTTTTCTTTATCTTGTTGCTAGACCTTGCTGCCCTCCGCATGTCTATCGCTACCTAAAAGCTGTTATCTAAGGAAAAGTATATCCTGAGTGCCATGAAGTTTACGCTTATCAAAACAGCAATTCTTCTTGGAGTTCCTATGGCAAACTGCTTCACATTCGTTCTGCAACACTAATCATTTTCTATTTTTTCCTGGAGCCCACCCCTTAGGAACGTGCAGCAGTTCTCCGTGCTCCGCGAAAACAATATAGATAATATCTCCGCTTCTGACTGGATTCACCTGTTGGCACTATCTGAAAAGCACAGCAGGATCATCCATGCTTAGGATCACATGGAACGCGTACTTTCTACAAAATCAACTTATTTTACCGAACGGAGCTAAACTGTTGGAACTACAGTAAACTTGCTTTACACTGCACACAGTTTTCTCTCCCACTCTGGAGAAAATATGCTGTATACATACAACCGTTTGATTGCGTTATGAGGAAAAAGATGTTGCTTGAGGACGTTCCGTGGTACAAATGGTACATGGCAACGGTGTAACCTAGCGACGTTGCCAAGGAGGAGAAGTGCGCAATAGCTGGAAAGTGTAGAGGAAATTGGATTGTGTAATGAATTGTGATGCAATAAAAATGGTTACGGATAAGGGTGCATATGTATGATGTTTGTTTTATTATTTCGGTGGCCATACTTGCTGTTGCTGCTACTGCTATGCTTGTGGATGACAGTGAGCTGTTCAGGTCTTTGGCTATGGGGAAGTATGACAGTGTTGAAGACATGGAGGAGCATTTGGGACGTTTTCAGATAGAAACGGCGACTTGTTTTTCCCGAGTGTCTTCCGTGTCCGCGGCGGTATACAAGCGTGGAAGGGGAAAGCAGTTGCCGGATGCAGGTGGCTACGGTTACATCCTGTACCGTTGCGTTCATTGTCAACGTTCCGGATCTCGTGGCAAGCGGTGAGTTAATAGTTATGCATCACGTAAACTAATGCATGTAGATACAAATCGTACAATTGCAAGGCGCGGTTCTCGGTGGTTATGAAGGAGGGCAGATATGTCGTCGGAAGTTTCTGGATGATCCATAGTCATGGTTTCCACCTGGGTAACCCCTGGTTGTACGCACGGAACCGTCGGCTGTCACCGCCACAGGAGGGAGAAGTGCTGCGGTTGATGGACAGTTTCCACAGCACGCCGGATTTGAGGCGGTTCATCTATCAGGAATACGGCAAGCGTGTAACCCGCATGGACCTCAGTAATTTGCGCATACGTCATCGAAATAGAACGTCATGTGAGGTTTCGGAGGTGGCATCCATGTTGGAACGTCACGGTGTTTGCCGGTTGGTGTCGGAGGGGAGCCAGATTCGGTATGTGTTCTTTTCTCCATCTGTTGTCCGTGGTATCGTTAAACGGTACTGTGAGTTTTTGTTATGCGATGCTACACACCAGTTAAATTATGGGGTATACGTATTGTGGTATTGCATGTTGGTGGACGTCACAGGTCTAGGGATTTCTTTTTTCTACGCTCTATTACCGGATGAGACGTCATACAGCTATGGGCAAGCGGTGGAGGCGATGCGGGAGATGGTGCCCAGCAGCACACTTTGCCGTACGGTGGTGATGGATAAATGTGCTGCTCAGTTGAGGGCGTTTAATCGTTTCTATCCAAACGCAAAGATCGTGTTTTGCTGCTACCATGTGAAAGTTGGCATGAGTCGACGGTGCGGTCGCTTACGTGGGATATCGGATGCTCGCCGAATACAGTTACGCGCATGGCTGCATAACCTGATTTACACTCGTGATGCGTCCCTGTTTGAAAGATTATTGAACGCCGTGCGACTGGGTAATGCGGAATGCTACCGGTATTTGTGCGCAACATGGCTGCAATACGCAGACTCTTGGGCGGCTCACAGGTAGATAGATGTTGTGCTTTTGGGATGCCATACGACCAACAGGGTGGAGAATGAAAACAAGCATCTGGAGGAGTATTTGTCTGAGAGATCCTCCTTGGTCAGCATCGTGTCCTCGTTCCAAGTTGCGTCGGGTTTACATCACCCGTGGAAGCAATTGTGATTGCGAGCTTATTCGGCAGTGGCGGCTACCGTGTGCTCACGTTTGTTACGTCGCGCGGCTTCACGAACATTCGGCGGATGACATGCTGCATGCTTGTCGGTGGATTGCGCCCCAGCAAGCTCCCGCAGGTAGCTCAGACGCTGTGCTGGAGGAGAGTGCTTTGGAGATCCGAGATCGTCAGCCCGCGGATAGCAATGCGGTTGTCAGCCGTACTTTGAAACTGCGCAAGACCCAAGAGGTGCTGTCGGACATCAGCGCTCAAGTATGCAGCTATGGATCGGATAACTTCTCCGCGGCATTGAACTCCTTGAAAATGCTTGCGTCACTTATGTCGAAGGAAGAAACTTTTCAGTTGTATGGTCGCACATCGAAGTGGCCTGTTCCCTTCCTCTGGATACGGGGCTAACATAAGGATGTTATGTGGTTTACCAACGCCGGGAACGTCACATGATGTCACAGCGGTCGCGGTAGCCACAACGTCGGGAAGCGATGCTCCGAGGGCGGTGCAAGCCACTGAGGTGAATGACGTCCGCCCCATGATTTCAACGCAACCAACGGTTCCCTCCACATCCGCAACTGGGTCCAGGAAACGCAAATCACCACTGAAGTGCCGCGTGACGGAGGTGAGCCACAGTAAGAGTGCTCTAAGGGGCAAAAATGTTCGGAAGCTTCATCCCACCACATCCTCCTCCTACAGGGTGCCCGTTAAACGGAAACGGCTTACTCAGGGAGGCAGTTCCGAGGACCTCTGTGGAGTCTGTCAGCGGGAGGATGATGTCCAAGGTCGCGGTGACGCCGTGGAGTGGGTTATGTGCGATGTGTGCTCGCAATGGTACCATGCATCCTGCGTTTGCTACGTGGGTGACGAGGATTTCGCGTGCTTCTCTTGCTCGTCGTAGTGCCTGTGCAACTTCTGGAAACGGCCTCGGATGACACGCCCTGCAGGTATGCCTCATTTGCACGCACATCCCTTATGCCCTTTCTTGTTATTGCAGACTGCATTGCACCTTTCTTTGATGGAAATCCGTGTACCTGACAAGTGAACAACGTGTCACTCCGCGGTGTCTTTAACTTCCCAGTCAACACCCTCACAGCCGCCGCTGCGCCGCACTATTCTGCGCGGGTAAGTTATCTGTTCCCGTTCATGAAGGATGTTTCAGGTCCGCATCAGGATTTGGAATCACAAAGATGGGGTAATGCAGTCCACCGCACTGCTGACTTTCCAGCTGAAGGTGAGATTGCTTGTTTCCTCGCAATCAATCATCATGCATGGTAATAGAGAATCCCAGTCCACGGGTTTGCAAGGTATTCCGTTAAGAGCCGCCCGGTGTTTTCCCATTTGCCGTAACGCGTCTTCAAGGTTGATAAGGAACGGCACGCGCACTAGCCAACGGTTGATGGTGAGTGCCTCCGGAATTCCTTGATGACGTTGTTCCACTGACGTGCCATGAATGGTATGCTTGCTGCACTACATTCTCCGCTTACCTGTGCTTCCAAATCTTAGGATTGGCGCTTTCGCATGACATCACCCGGGGTCCTTCTGGCCCATTCCGCAATTTGCCGTCCCACTTCACGATGCCACTGAGTCTCTTCCGACGTACAGCAGCCGCCATGTGATGCGTCATTGATACCTATCCACAGGTAACATTGGTTTTCAATGATCACCTCTCTTTCAGAGCCATGGTGATTTGCACCGCCCATTGCCTTCCGACGTAACGCTGCCACTGAGCTTCTTCCCACGTATTGCCTCCGTCATGTGATGTATCCTTCATACCTACTCACAGGTACCATTGCCTTTCTATGATCACCTCTCTTTCAGAGCCATGGTGATATGCGTCGCCCATTGTCTTCCCACGTACGTAGGTATGTATGTATATATCCATATATATCCATTTATTTATGGCGGGAGAGCCTATGGTGCGCTGAGGCTGGTGGTGGCTAGATCCTGACAGATGGTCTACCCACTGCTGCTACTATCGCGCCATAGTCTCATGTCCTGGGCGCCTCCACGTGGCGACCGCTGGGTGGGAGTTAGGTTTCGCCCTTCTCCCTGCTAAGATCCGGGACACCAATCCGCATGAGTCAGCTAACTGACCATGTGCTAGACCCGCTGCCTTTCGGGTGTTCATTTAATCGAAGGCTTTGGCTGAGGACCCGAGTCGTTCTCCTGTCAGGATTGGGCGCCCTGGCAGTATCCTAGTCCATCCTCTCCGGAGGTTAGGAAGTGGTCGATGGCCCACTTCCCGTAAAACCTAGCCATGGGAGACAACAGGTTACGGGTGATATTCTCAATGCTCGATTGGCGTAGAGCACGAGTGCCACGCATTGTCTCTGACGGTGGGAGGACACCTCCGGGTGTTCAATGGTTTGCTACTGCCCGCCTCAAGCCAGGCAGCCCCTGGTCAAATTGGTGCAAACCCGCCAAAAACCCACCTGCGTCTGGCCGTGGTCGCAGGTGCGTATCCAATTACGGTCGCAAAACATATGATAACTGTTCCAGTACCTCAAAGGCTGCGTGTGACGGCCGTCAAGCAGATCCCAATCTGTCTCTGCAATCACATTCCCGAGCTGGATCTGCTCTCCACTGCCTTGTGGGTCAGGCTATTGAGCCAAAGGCTCCGGGCGGAGTCCCTCAAGCAAACCTCCAAACCACCCACTGCCTTGTGGGTCAGGCTATTGAGCCAATGGCTCCGGGTGGAGTCCCTCAAGCAAACCTCCAAACCACCCACTGCCTTGTGGGTCAGGCTATTGAGCCAAAGGCTCCGGGTGGAGTCCCTCAAGCAAACCTCCAAACCACCCACTGCCTTGTGGGTCAGGCTATTGAGCCAAAGGCTCCGGGTGGAGTCCCTCAAGCAAACCTCCGAAGGACAACGACCACCTCGCGTGCGATTGCCCACCAATGCAATCGTATGCCTGCGCGCAAAGCACTCAGCATCGGGTGCTGGAACGTGCGCACACTACTGGACCGAAACTCGAGCGAGCGCCCGGAGCGACGCACTGCACTGGTCACAATGGAGCTGGCGCGCTACCACATCGATATTGCGGCGCTCAGTGAAACTCGGCTCGCTGAGCAAGGTAAGTTACATGAAGCAGGTGCTGGCTATACATTCTACTGGGTGGGGAACGCCGCCTCAGCACCACGTGAACATGGGGTCGGATTTGCAATATCCGATCGCCTGAATGGCCAGCTGGTGGGTGAACCAACGGGCATCAGCGCGCGGCTGATGACTGTTCGCCTGCGACTCGGAAGAGGTAAGTTTGCTACTTTCATAAGCACGTACGGTCCGACCATGTGTTATCCTGATGACACGCGTGATCAGTTCTACACTGAGCTATCCTCCGTGATACGGTCTGTGCCGAGGAGCGACCGACTATTTCTGCTGGGTGATTTCAATGCGCGCGTTGGGCGTGATGCATCAGCGTGGACAGATGTTATCGGTGCGCATGGCATTGGTTCAGCGAATGCGAACGGTGACAGGCTGCTCTCACTGTGTGCCACTCACTGCCTGACGATCACGAACACTCGGTTTGCACTGAGTGCGAGTGATATAGCAACTTGGACGCACCCACGGAGTGGTCACGCTCACCTGCTCGACTATGTCATCGTACGTCAGCGTGATATGCGTGAAGTGCGCATGACACGTGTACTGCGTGGAGCTGAGTGTGGCACTGATCACAAATTGGTTCGGACCAAACTGTACATATATTTTCGTAAATCGATGTATTGCACTCCCGCCGTGAATCGGCGTAAATTTAACATTCTCTCCCTCGGCACTGTGGCGAAACGTGCTGAGCTGGAGAAGGCGATGGCTGCACGCCTGTGTGGTGATGTGGACTGTATAGCCACAGTGGGCGACCTGTGGCACCACATTCGCGACCAGGTGACAGCTGCTGCGGAGGAGACCATCGGGCGCGCAAACTGTAAGCGGCCTGATTGGTTTGATGACAACAATGTGACGATTGACGCATTGGTGTCAGAGAAGAATGCAGCATTTGCTGCACATGTGGCAGACCCCAGTGACTTGGGGAAGAAGAGTCAGTTTCGCAAACTTCGACGGCGACTGACCCGAGAGCTCCGTCGCATTAAAAATGCATGGTGGACGGAGAAGGCGAAGCAGATGGAATGCTACGCCGAACGCCGTCAACACAAGGAATTCTTTGACTCCTTGAAGGCGGTGTATGGACCGAGATTGGAGCCGCTGAGGACACTGATCGATGGTAGTTCAGGCGCTACCTGCACCCAGACTGCAGACATAATGCAGGTCTGGCGGAAACACTTTGACTGTCTCTTGAACAACCGTTCAGAGATCGACTGGCCTACATTGAATGGCCTGAAGCAGCACGATGTGAAGGCGGATCTGGCAGATACGCCGAGACTGGATGAGACACAGAGAGCACTTGCTCAGCTGCGAAACGGCAAATGTGCCGGAGGTGACGGGATCCCACCTGAAGTATTGAAACACGGTGGACCCGCATTGTTGACTGCGCTGCACCACTTGGTGCAACGCGTGTGGATTGAGGAGGAAGTGCCTTCTGAGCTGAAGGATGCCCTTGTGCTACCACTGTACAAGGGCAAAGGTAGCAAGCAATGTTGCACGAATTATCGTGGCATCAACTTGCTGAGTTGTGTGGGCAAGGTGATTGCCCGAATCCTGCTCAATCGCCTCGTGAGTCAGATTGTGGAACCTCACGTGGCGGAAGAGCAATGTGGATTCCGTTCGGGTCGCAGCACTATAGATATGGTGTTTGCGGCTCGTCAGTTGCAAGAGAAGTGCAGAGAACGACACCAGCCTTTGTACTCGCTTTTTGTTGATTTCACCAAGGCATTTGATACGGTGAACCGCGAGGCACTGTGGCTGGTGTTGGGTAAGTTTGGTTGCCCGCGTAAGTTTGTAAGTTTAATTGAATGTCTGCACAGTGGTATGCGAGCGAGGGTGCAGCTGAGTGGAGAGACCTCTGATGACTTTACAGTTGTCTCTGGTGTGAAGCAAGGCTGTGTCTTAGCTCCTGCCCTGTTTAATATCTATCTTCATGCAATGTTGTCTTGTGCTTTTGATGCGACTTGTGCTTACGGTGTTCGTGTGGAGCACCGTATTGATGGTGGGTTGCTGAACATCCGTCGTTTCGGTGCGAGAACTCTAGTCTGTGAGACAACTATCCGTATGTTGCTGTTTGCTGACGACTATGCGTTGTTTTCACACAGCGCGGATGAGTTGCAGCACATGACTAGTGCTCTGGCTTCGACAGCGGCCAAATTCGGGCTCACCATCAACACAAGCAAAACTGTCTGTCTCTTTCAGCCTTCACCGGAGGTGCAATCTTCAATATTGCCGCAAATCAGCATTGGTGCTGAAGTATTGGAAACCACCTCCCGCTTCTGCTACCTTGGGAGTGTGATGTCGACTGATCAGCAGCTACACGTTGAGTTGCGTAATCGCGTGTCGAAGGCGGCAGCGGCATTCGGTAAGCTTGAGTACCGAGTGTGGAACAACCATCAGCTTAGCATTGGCACGAAGCTGATGGTGTACAAATCCATGGTACTGTCCGTTCTTCTATACGGCAGTGAAACGTGGACGATGTACCGTCGGGATGTGCGATATCTCGAGCGGTTCCATCAGCAGTGTGTGCGACGAATTTTGCGGATCGGCTGGGGCGCCAGAGTTGCAGACACGGAAGTGTTGCGCCGAAGTGGGATGTATGCAGTGGACGGCATACTTATACTGCGACACCTGAGATGGCTCGGTCATGTGAGCCGTATGGATTCGACGCGAATACCGAAACAACTTTTATACGGTCAGCTGAGTATAGGGAAGCGGCATGCTGGGAAACCAAAGTTACGTTACCAGGACATGATTAAAGTGAGCCTCACACGTTCTAATCTTGATTGCAGATCATGGGAAACGAAGGCGGCTGATCGTGGTGCATGGCGCGATCTAATCACGAAGGCAGTTGCTGAAGTGCGAGAGAAAGCCCTCATGCATGCAGAGAAGAAGCGGCAAGTGCGGAAGCGGCAAGCACCGATGAATTGTACTCCATCGACATCGAGCGCATTGTGCTGTAGAACATGCGGTCGCGAGTGCCTTAGTCAGGCAGGCCTAGTGAGCCATGAGAGAGGTCACTCGGGACCACTGCCGAAGCGACGACGGGTCCCGCAGTGAACGTAGGCAGCACCGGCGCAGCGTTTGTAGGCACGCTGAATTCGATTTACTAACCGCGTGCTTGCATGCTAAGTCTCTTTATTTCAGGTGGTGGGTTTTCGGTTCTCTCCTAATGCCTTTCTTTCTCATATAAATGTCTAGTGGGCCATGAGCTAGGTCCTTTGGGGCCACTACAGAAGCGACGATGGGTCCTGCAGAGAATTACGACGAGCCGGCGCAGCGTTTGTAGGCACGCTGAAATCGATTTACTAAACGCGTGCTTGCATGCTAAGTCTCTTTATTTCAGGTGGTGGGTTTACAGTTTTTACCTTAATGCTTTTCTTTCTCATATAAATATCTCCCTGTACTCTATTCCATTAACTTGCACATATCGCTTTAGCCAGTTGTATTCGATTTCCATAACATTTTTGTGTTCGTGGCATACCGTGAACTATACTTCCTGACCTCGTGCACTTAGCTAGGATGTGTTTGTAAACAACTTATTACGTATGCTATTTAATTAAGGTTTATGTCACCGTTTCCTTATGCATTAATCGAGTTTTTCTCTCTTTTTCTTTCTCTCTCTCTCTCTCAAGTGATTGGCTGTTGTTTGATATCCCCGGTGTGGCTGCGCTTGATGTGCATGTTGACAAGGTGCCTACCTGTCTATTACCCACTACCTCGTCCATACTGGCTCCAGGAGACAGTTGGTCGTTGCTGGAGGGGACGGGGTGCGCGGTCCTTGTGGCCGTGTTAGGCTCGAAGAGTGGTTCCATGCACTCAGTATGGAGCGGACTACGGTCCAGCCACCGCCTTGTGTGCGGTTGATTCCCAAATACAGTGTGCTTGTGTTTGCCTGTGAAGGAGTGTGGGCCGGCTCCGTTGATGAAACGTGGCTCCCATCCACATGCCTCCCGGTCTTATTCCTTCGGGTTTACACTGGATATGGGGTATGTGGTTGGAGCTGTGGGTGGTGCAGCGCAAGCCATCCATGGTCCCTCTGTAGGCGCAGGCGTCCTGTGGCTTGCCACAGTGACAGGCAAATCCGAAACCGGATGCCGCCAACCATATCCATTTATCCATACTGGCTCCTGGAGACAGTTGGTCGTTGCTGGAGGGGACGGGATGCACGGTCCTTGTGGCCGTGTTAGGCTCGAAGAGTGGTTCCATTCACTCAGTATGGAGCGGACTACGGTCCAGCCACCGCCTTGTGTGCGCTTGATTCCCCAAATACAGCTTGCTTGTGTTTGCCTGTGAAAGAGTGTGGGCCGGCTCCGTTGATGAAACGTGGCTCCCATCTGCATGCCTCCCGGTCTTATTCCTTCGGGTTTACACTGGATATGGGTTATGTGGTTGGAGCTGTGGGTGGTGCAGCGCAAGCCATCCATGGTCCCTCTGTAGGCGCAGGCGTCCTGTGGCTTGCCACAGTGACAGGCCAATCCGAAACCGGATGCCGCCAACCATGTGTACACGTGTGCCTATGTATACGTATTTATGTATGCCATATATAAATATGGATATGTATATATAAATATATATGCGTATATATACATATAGATATCTATGTATATGCACGTATACATTGATGTCTACATATATAACATATTAAGACGGATGCATATATATCTATCTATATATATGTGTATATATTTATACATATATATATACATATATATATACGTATATATACACATATATATTTTAGAATCAGACATAAACTTACGCCTTTTTATATCCAGCTAACATATGTATCTGGGATTACGAAGACGTTCCAAATTATTCTTATTTGCGTAGCGCTTCGCAACAAACTATACATACCAGCACAGCTTTTGCACTTGTAAATATTCCCCCTCACTAACACCAATAACAAATGCCATTCAATGCATGCTCATTTCAAATTATGCATTTATATAAACAGCAATACAGTAATAGAAAATGTCTGTTATTCGTAATTCCTTATCAACTTTGAACATCTTCTTCCGTATTTTATCAACCATGCACATAGTGATGCCTTTGTCATAGCAGTTATTCCTTTTGCATTTCTGCAGATTTACCAAATTACATTTACTTCCAGCTTACCTTCAAAGCATAATCCGTAAGTTTTACACTTCTTTATTACGTATATCCATTCATTAGGAATACCTTAGGTAACTAGGTTGCCTTAAAATGTTCCATTTAATGTCCTCCGTGTAGATTATTTGTGCAAATAACATGCCGTGTGGATTTCTCAACCTTTTACCTGCTGCATTGTAAAAAGTAAATTCCGTTTATAATAGACAGTCAGTTTAAGTCTCAATACATGCAACATTTCAAAGCATTCCCTAACCCAAATAATGCTATATTTGTTGAACGCATTTTCTGCACATTCGCATCTGTTGATTTTCCGCCCCCTTCTTGGCCTTCCTTATTTTACTCACTTTGTTCAAGTTCAAGTTCAAGTTCAATTGGGACTGGAACGATAGGATGAATCCCGTAAGTGTTCCTCCTTGAGCGGGTCGTCGATCCAGGAGTTGATAGGGGTGCTCCGACTTCTTGAAGGGTCTAAAAGGAAAACACCCGAAAAACAACCTGGTCCACCAATTTAATGCCCACGTTCCTTACATTAGCTGTCCCAGCTATGTTAGTTACGTAAAGTAAGTAAGAGAGGAAGAAAAATCGAAGGTAAGAGAGTAAGGGAAATCAGTTATAAGAAGCGAATACTACCAATGGCGAGGAAAAGTAAAGAAAATAGAATGGAAGTATGAAGATGGGAATTAGCCAGGAAAAAGGAAAGGTTTCGTGTTTCCACCCAAGAGCGTCTACTTGACGCTCAAACCCCTTAACCGTAGCTTCCTTGACAACATTTTCTGGAAGCAGGTTACAGCGCTCGATGACTCGACGCGATAACCGTGTCTCCGCTCTAACTCGATCGGACCGTGGTTTGTCCAGCTTCATAGAATGCCCGCGAACGCCAGAGAATCTAGCAGGACTAAATAGCCAGGACAAATCAGGGCCAACCTTCCCAGTCAAAATACGGTAGGTTAGGATTAGGTCCCCTCTAATCCTTCGATAGTGCATTGACTGCAACCCCAAACTAAGTAGGCGTTCGGGGTACGTTTGTCCTCGTAATCCCTTGACCAACCTAGTACCGACACGCAACACCCTTTCTAGTGCCATTTTGTCCCGGACAAGGCATGGTGGACAGGCCTGGATGCAATATTCTAGGTGGGGTCGCACAAACGCTGAGAGGAGCTTCACAAATACATCAGCGGTTAGGGTCCCGAAAAAACGACGGATAAACCACAACATCCGGAACCCTTTACTAGCCGTCTTCTTCCAGTTGTCGCCAGAGTGTAGTGTGGTACAGTAGATGACACCTAGATCAACCTGATGAGTCACATGAGGAAGTTCACTCCCATCGAGCACATAAGTTGTGGAGGAAGCAGACGCTCCGATACACAGCACTGAACACTTTGCCCGGTTTATGGGCAGCAGCCACAAGACAGACCATTCCCAGAGTCTATCCAGAGCCCGTTGAAGAGCCACAGGACCTCCAGGGATATCAACAATATTCCAGAGCTTTAGGTCATTAGCAAATAAGATCGATGGAATCTCAAGCTCCCTCGGCAAGTCATTCACGTAGACTGAGAAAACAGCGGACCTAGGACAGAGCCTTGCGGAACGGCGCTAAGTACAGCTTGTCGAAACGAAAGACTGCTTCCAACACGAATACACTGTTCCCGTCCACCCAGAAAAGCTGACACCCACTGGTGAGCGCGACCAGATATTCCATACGACCTCAGCTTCAGTGAGAGTCGCGAATGGGGGATAGTGTAAAAGGCCTTGGCGAAGTCAATGAACACCACATTCACCGCATATCCTCTGTCTACGGTTTCAGCCCAGCTCGCACGAGCTACCAGCAAGTTCGTCTGACACGAAAATCCTTTGCGAAAACCATGTTGCTCGACGCTAAGCAGGTTAAACCTGTTTAAATGGTTCTCCACTATATCTCGTACTAATTTTTCAAGTAACTTAACGACCACGCTAGTCAAGCTGACCGGCCTGTAATTAGCCGGTAGGTCTTTGTCACCGCACTTAAAATTCGGGCAGACAACAGCCTCCTTCTATTCGGTAGGCAAGACACAGATGTTGAGTGACTTCGGAAACACACAAGTCGGAGGTCCACTGAGTTCCACTGCCAATTCGTGCGACAATTTTGGATGAACAGAATCTGGCCCGGAAGCCTTAGTTGGGTTTACCTCTCTTAGCAACCGGAGAACTTGGGACTCAGTTACAGGAATTTCATCCAGACAACAGTCCTCAGAGACTCTTGAAGCTAACTCTTAGCATGGCATATTTGTTTTGCGGACAAAGACGCTTGAGTAATGCTCACCAAGCACGCATGCCTTGTCATAGTCGCTATAGGCATGGGTCCCATCTCCTCGAAGCAATGGTGGTATGGGCGAGTTTGCACCACAGCGTCGTTTAACGTAAACGAAGAATTTCTTGGGATTTTTCGAGGCAGTACCAGCTAAGCCCTTTTCAAATTGAAGCTGGGCCAACCTAAGATGTAGCTTGCACTCATTTTGAACCAGCCGATACTTGTTAAACATGCTGTTCGACGGAGCGATTCGGTACGCTAGCCAGCGTCTAGACTGTTCCTTTAGCAGGCCTTTCACTGCGGAATCTGTCCACGGAGGCTGCGCTCTCGATTCCCTTCTTTTTACCAGTGTGATGTGAGGTGCAGAAATGTCGACGAGATGAGCCTTAACTTTTTCCCAGGCTAGGTGAACAGTGTCTGTCTCACATATCACCCAAAGCGATGACCTAGCCTTATCCCGCATCGCTTGGAAGTCCGCGGCCCAAATGTGCGGATACCAACTGGTAGCAGCTTGGCAGGGCCTGATAAGGGTACACTGGAAAGACGAGCAAACGTGATCGCTAGCGCCAAGAGGCGAGTCGTATTTAATGTCATTTACGAAGTCAAGTGACTTAGCAAAAACAAGATCTAAAATGGACGGCTGCTGATTGCTCATGTACCTAGTGGGGAGGTCCACGAACTGGTGTAGTGGTACCTGCTCCGTTAATTCCAGCAGTTCTTTACCGAACGATTCCAGGGCCGCACTGCATCATCCCAATAAACCTCTGGGAGGTTGAAGTCTTCCAGCACCAGACACGTGTTCGCAGAGTGAGTGCGTATAAACTCAATGCTTCCAGTTGAGGTGCTCATAGGGCTTCTATACACTAACACGACCATAAGCTGAACTGAAGAAGCGCAAATCAAGACTGCGAGAACCTCAACAGATTTGTCGAGAGACTGAAAAACGCTGGTCCTCAATACGTCGACGTGATAAATCACACAAAGAGCTACACCACCCCTTGAAGGCCAGTGAAGCGGTCAGCGCGGAACAGTGAGTAGCCAGGCAGATATACTTCGCCATCTGTGATTTCATCAGACAGCCACGTTTCAGTGAAAGGAAGTATATCTGGACGAGATTTGTCTACGAGCAGACCCACCTCGCACATCTTGTTCCTTAGGCTACGCACGTTACTAAGTACTACTTGGAGGGCTTCGGCACGACAAGCCCTGGGTCCTGCGCAAGTAGAATAGGTTCTGGCAAGGTAGAAAAGGACCGCCGGTCGACCACCTGAAAATCCACAAATCGGAGACCTTGCTCGCCAGCTGCACGCCGGGCTTTTAGGTCTCTGATGGCTTCCTTTAACTTTAACCTATCCGCTAACAGAAGGTCTGGTTGCACACCAACGTTGCTACCTTTGAGCTTGAAGGGAAACCGCAGTAAGGCCCTGCGCTCTTCTGGGGTGGAGAGGACCACCCTAAGCAGACGGGGTCGAGGATTTGGTTGACTAACCGGAATGTTCCGCAATCTGATGAGATTCCTGACAGTAACGCCAGGGAAACCTGGTGGTAAAAGCCTGGTCAAGCAAACTTTAAGCCAACGAAGATCATCAAGCATGCGCTCGGTGGGAAGAGCGGCAGTGGATTCAGTGACGTTTCTGAAAATCACACTGCTATCTGTGTAAGAATTGCCTCGACGAGGTGTGTTTATTTCAAATGCTCTACCATCTACGCCACATGGTTGTTTGACATGAATCGGTGGGACCGAAAACGATGTCACGTCTTGTCTCACTGATGGAATTGCCACACCAGGTGGTGTTGCCAACTCAGGAGCTTATTTCCTGAGCATTTTATCACCTCCCGGTTTGGGGGCGGAGGGTTTGCGCGCTTTCCTTGTCCTTGTGTCAGTAAAATGTTTATAGCTCACATCCCATGTAACACTATTAAACGGTTTATAATAATTTATACTAGTCATCCATGGCACGCAGAAGGCAAAGTATTTATGCCGTAAACGGATGTGCCAGTTGGCACCAAAGAAATTTAAAGTTAACCGCCATAGTGCAATCAAACGGTCCCCTTTCTCAGAGCCATACAAATTGATTTCGCACCGCCAATAGCCCAATTTCGACCTTCTAGAATTCTACCTACCATTCTGCTAAAATATCTTGTGCATTTCTGAGGGTATATGTTTACTGTGCTAATCTGTACAATCTAAATCGGACAGGGCCTGACAAAAGTCCATCATTTCTCGTTACTTTCCATCATCCCTTTTCAATTTGTTCATTTCTCTCCTACCACTGTTGTCCACGACTGGTCCGATCTCCCGAGCTGATGGCATTCATGCAATGCGAGTTCTCACGAACTCACTAACAAATATTAAAAGTGCTGGACTTGAATCAGCTAAATGAGGGTTGTATGATGGGGAGAGCTTAACATATAACACAGGCCCCCAGATAAATATATACGTATTTAAGTAGAGCGTGTCACCATGATGATGACTAAATTGCATATGACAACAGCCAGAAAAAGGAGTTAAAAAACGAGTCAAAAATCATTGACTACTTGCTTTAAGCCAAAACATCACATGGCCAGATGAGATTTGCAAGTGAAGTGTGGAAGCACGTCTTTGGGAGTCGGTTCCATGACGGGTCGTATTACTTTACTTGAAATGACGGCCACATCTACTTTTATTCATACTTGTAACTTCTCCATATTTTACTGCTTTTAAAGGAGTGAGCATCTTAAGCACTCCACTGAGAACACAACGGATCTTGAAATATCTCTCCACTGTCCGACTTTGTTGTACTCATTGATCAGCCTCTTACTTTGCCTCTGTCTCGCATGTCGAGAAAAATAATATTTATTTAATTACCTGCTCTGCGGATATTGCAGCTAGTGCGAGAGGTACAGAACGCCATCGCGCCCATAAAATAAGTAACCCATTCTCGCCCAGCTGTCATCTCCCAGCTGTCATAAGACTAGGTGAAAAAATATCTCTGTTATTAAGTATCTTCACTCTTCCGCTAACCACCAGCTGCTTCCCATCTCAGTGGAATAAAGTCATAATAACGCCTAAGCACAAAGGTGATCAGTGAAATGTAATGTAAAGTTACCGCCCGATAAATCATAGTCTGCTGCTTCTGAAGTCCTAGAAAGAATAAGCAAGAAGGACATTGCCCAATTGCTTACATGACTGGACCTGATCAATCCCTCACAACTTGGTTTACTCTTCAAGCGATGCTGCACTAGGCTTCCAGCTGCAATTCTTCAAACATATTAAGACTATGATTGCCAGATGAATGGCAATCAACTTGCTTCTCTTGAACATGCAAATGGCGATCGACCGCGCGCCACACAAGCCACTGTTATCAGTGCTACAGTTATGTGGCATTGAAAACCCTCTGACAAGTTGGTTCAGCTCATACTTAGACTATTGAACCTAAAGAGTAGAAATAAGTCAGCAATAGTCTACACCAAAAGGAATAACAAATATTGTCTTCCGGGGAAATGTGCTGGGACCAAACTTTCCTAAAGTACACAGATGACATATGCAACCAGGTCGAACACGAGCGCTAATTTCTGTTTACAGACGACGTCAAACTGGTTTACTCATTTCAATCAGACCAACTACAAGCGTGCCTGGGAAGCATACTCGAAGATCTACTCGTACTGAATATCTCTAGTGAACACATTAATGAACGTCTTTGAAGTTAAATTCCAAGTAATTGCGTACTGATGTCACATCCCGGAAGGCTGTATCAGGTTTGCCGGTAACATGATCCCAGCCTATGACTCAGTTGAAGACTTGGAAAGGAGGTATTACAACTCCTTTAATTTTTCTGAAGACGTACGTTACCAAGTTGCAACATCCAAAAACTGTCCGGTTACACTACTAGAAGTTTCTCGCTTCCTGAAACCCGACTTGAGTTATTCAAAATAATCGTATGAGTTACTCTTGAGTAGTACACTATTATTCGCAGGCAATTGAGAAGGAAGATAGATCAACTTTGGAAAATGTCCAATGATCAGTTACCAAGCAAATCATGGGGCGCTGCTCAAACCTGGATTCATATGACCATTGCCGCCACTTCCTAGTGGATTCCCTTTGACCGAGATGATTGAAGAATACTCTGCTTCTCTTCAACATTATTAACAAGCGGATTTTAACGGTGATTATTGCCCTTGAACCATGGAAATACGCCACCTACCCCACCCGTACTAGTGGTTACTTGGTGCTCCTGTAGCCTGCGAGTCATAAAATCCGAGCGACTTTCTTTTTAATCAGATGCTAATCTGTGTAACGGACTACCACAACAGATACGCACGATTGACAACCATGCCACGTTCCGGAATGCTCTAGACACTTTCCTCACTATCCCGAATGCGTTAAAGGCACTGCGCACATCAATCACCATAACCATTGACGGAAGCTGGTCTAAACGATATTCGTGCAACGAGTAGCCTAAAGTCATTTTACCCACTCTTTTCATTACACATGAAATTAAACAAATGTCTGTACAGAATGTTCCTCTCCTACTCCATTTCTGACTGCTCCAGAGCTTCACCACCAGAAAAATTTGATACAGGGGTAGAAATATTTTGCGTTGTGCATATCGACTGATCGGGGCGAGGATCCGAGGAAATATCTGGATGCAGATTATCCCATTGAAAGGTTGTACCTTCTTGCTATCATGCAATTTGTCAAGGGGAAATCTTGCATAAAATATTCGTGGTCAGAAATTCTATTTTTCATCGTTTGCTTCTATTATTAGGCCTTAAACTGCCTAAACCAAGACGCAACTTCTGTGCACAAATGATCGCTGCCGCACAGGCGCGGTAAACCACTTGTAGGTTGATGTATTAATCTTTTTATTTATTCAGTTGTTAGAGCTATGGTTTGCCCTGTCCACAAGCCATGCTGCGTCGCTTACCGCCTTGCGTTTTCGGGTTCTGCTCTGAATGAATGGAGGTGCACTTACAGAAAGTAAGTACCTGCTTTTCCATACGGATATAAGCAGATCACGGAACTCGCCGGCGAACTGCGTCCAGCCATTCTCAATGCAACAGTAGTCCGAAAATCCCCAGATGGTATCTATTTCGCAGTGTGTGATTATCCGAAACAATTCAGTATCTTCTTGCGGGTATTCCACATAACACCCATAGTCATACAGTATGATTGCATGATCACTCATCCCCTGATGGCTCTCCATCTCTGGCTTCTTGATCATAAGCTCTTTGTTCGTGAGTACTAGATTATACACGGTCGGTTTATTTCCCGGTCTGATTCGGGTTGGAGAACTGACATGGCTGAAGAACAAAATACTTGCAGTAAACTGGGGAATGGCGGAATTTTCAGCTCCTTAGCATCAAAGTCTCCTGAGATGATAACATGTCTGTATCCTCATTAAAAGATCCTCCCTGAGGCGGGAGCCCATCTACGGGATGGACCTTGCGGGAATATAGACAACTGCTTCAAGGCAACTGTTTTTGCGTCTGTTGCAGACTGCACTAGTGTGAGTCTATGATCAGCGTTTCCGGATCGCCCGCCTGTTCGCACTGCCGGTCACTACGGTAGTATACAGGAATCCCACCGCCCTTCCCTGTTCAGTTGTTTTGAAGAAGGGACATACCATATATCGCGACTTCGGCGTCGGTAAGTTCCGAGTGCATCCAAGTTTACGATACAAATATTAGGTCACGGACATATGATGATTGACGTAGCCGCAGTTCGGCAACCTTTCTCAGGAGACCATGTGCGTTCGTTTATTTACTGGAATGCTTCTCAGTTGGCAGCAATGTGTCAGGGGATGTGTGTGTTGGTGTGAAGTTGTGCTGACCGGTGAAAGGTCGACCAATAATAGTTCTTTGGCTTAGAGGTTGACGAACTCATTTGTGTCAGATCCACAGATCCCAGCATTACCTGGTTGCTCCTCTCTTTGTTTGTAACGTATGGGGCTTGTTTACTAAATAAATAAATAAATTGTATATGGCTCGACGATGCGAGAAGCCGTTCCCAGAAGGGACGGATCAAATAATGGTACAGCAGTTTCATATCATGGCATAATAAATTTAAAAAAATGTGAGCACAAAATGAAAATTTGTGTAGCGCGAAGCGGTCCAAAATATTTACATTCCTCTTGTTCTATCGTCTGACAAGTTTTTAGCAGTCACATGAGACTTGATCGCACACGAAAAAAAGAAAAAAAGATAGAATAAAGTGCTGCGGGCCGACAAAATATAACCACTTGTGCACTTGACCACATGCATTTTCAAGCACCATTAACTCCGTTCTCAAAAGCGTTATCTAAGGACTGTGCTGTTCGAAACATTATTATCACATTTTGAACGGTTAAATGATCTTTTATCGAAAGCTTAAACAAACGCAATGTGCAACAAGTTCTGATAGCTCTTGGAAGTTTGTTCCAAAGCTTTGAGCTGTGTATTAAGAAGAAACGCTTCCTAATTCGCGTATTGAACTTTGGAATCATGACTGTTATCTCCTTATTTCGTAGCTCGTATCTAGTGTTAACGGACATATAGACACAGTTAGCATAATTGTGCATGTGATGGTGAATTATTCTGTACAGGAAACACAAGTTCATCTTCATTATCCGTACCCAAAGTGGGTCAAGTCCAAGTTTTTCACTGCGCTCTCTGTAGGTCATCTTGGAGGAATATCCGCACAGCTTCTTTGTAAAGCGTCGCTGTACCTTCTCAAGAGTATGCTGGTCAGATTTCCGCAGATTCGACTGTAGTAGTGAGCAGTATTCCATGCCAGGTAACACATATGTTTTGTAAAGCCACATACGAGATTCTGTTAGTTGAAATTTATGACAGATATAGCCGATAGTCTTCATGGCTTTCGAAACTTGGAAGTCACAATGTTCCGAAAAGTTGAAGGTAGTGGAATACCGCACACCCAAGTCGCGAATCACTTTGCACTGTGATATAAACGTGCCTTGTAATAATAGACTTCCTGATGGAACTTCGCATTTGTACGACAGAATATTACACTTGTCCACGGAAAAGGACATCTGCCACAGTTTGCACCAGGATTCAAGTGCCAATAGATCTTCCTGAATGTGGCACAAGGCTGCGCGGGTATCTGCACGTTCTTGTGAGTAGACGATTTTAATGTCATCAGCAAACAGAAAAGTAGCACCATGTCTTATTCTATGAAATACATCGTTGACGTAGAGGAGAAAAATAAGTGGACCAAGTACACTTCCCTGAATTACTCCACTGGTGACTCCTTTCGATTTAGAGACACGGTCGCCAATTCGCACCACCTGATGTCTGTCAGCTAGGTATGACGACAACCAAGAAAACATTGGTTCTCCAATACCTATTTCCTTCAGTTTGAGGAGTAGTCTTCGATACGGCACTCTGTCGAATGCTTTTTGCATGTCGAAGAACAGGACAATAACACTGTTGTCTTTGTCTATGGCAGCCGTTGTGTGGCTTAAGAAGTCTGTCTGACATGTCGCACAAGATCTGCCCTGCAAAAACCGTGTTATGAATTGTTGATGACGTTTTTCTTATTCAAGAAAATAAGTAATTCATCTTTCACTATCCTTTCCATAATTCTAGGTGTGTGGTTGATGGGGCGATAGTTTGTAATTTCGTGAACGTTTCCATGCTTATGCCGCGGGATAACAACGGAACTCTTCCAGTAATTAGGATATACTGCACTGTTAAAAGAGAGCGTAAAGATGTTGAGCAATAGAAGAGGCAAGTCGCTCCCACCGCTTTTTAACAAACAAGGGGGAATTCCATCAGGTCCTGGGTAAGTCGAGGAAGACAAGCGGGAGACTTGACCGGAGATTTTTGCAATATTGAATTCCACTGTGCATAAACTTTCTGCAATGTGTGGTGTGACAAGTGCTGGTGTGGCTAGCGGTTCATCAACCATTGATTCGGCGAAATAGGCGCTGAAAGCCTCACAAATTTCACCCGGAGCATCAAGGTATGTGCCATCCGGCATAATGATAAAATTGATGGAATTACTGCGACGCAAACCTCTGGCACGAAACAGTTTGGACAATTCCGTTATTTTATTCGGGCCATTCAAAGCTTTGTATTCTTCTAATATGAGATTGCCAACATTTAGATGTCCGAGTACTTCGATGATCTTTGCCTGCTGCAGTATTAGCGCAAAGTCTGCTGTTAGTCTGAAATTCCGCCGGATCTTATGAAGCTTGCGTGTGATACCTAACACTTTGCGATCGGGTTTTTGTTTTCTTAGGCGGGCACACTTTAGAGGCACTAATGAATCAATGCAAAGACCGATGATATCATAGAACACATCTGGTTTCGTTGGTTAGCTGAGTGATGTTATCAGAAGTGTTGTAGGGAAGTGCTCTAATTAAATGGTTTCTCTCGTGTATTTGCTTAGGATACGTTGCAACGATCCGGACCTCGGAAGGAAAGCTACTGCGACGAGCGTACCGGTACTCCAATCTCGTTGCAGACGGCTGACTAGAGTGTAGCACCACCTTCACAATCCTCGAGCAACATTCTTTGTAACTTGGCGACTTGCGCAGTCCCGAGGTCAATTTCGACAGGATGTTTCCCAAGGAGAGGATCTCTTAAATGTCGTACCAGTATTCCCGGTCATGGGTGGTCGCTTCGTGCTCATCGTGTCCTCCGGCCTCGTGAACCCCGTGTGCAAGGATGGTCCAGGTTATGAAGTCCTTCCAGAATGCTATTAAGTCGTGCTTCGTCAGTTTACACTCGCTGCAGGGAAAATCCAGGAACAGTCGGATGGAACATGCCCCATTACGGAAGCGAGCTGATGGTAACAGAACTGCTTCTGCTTCATCGGTGGAGAAGTCTCAGTTCACCGGGGTACCTTGAGTTTGGTTGTTGGGTAACCCGCTTCAGGTTGGCGGACCTGTCTACAGCAACAAGAATGTCGCATATGGAACTCCACCGATTCACATCATCAAACTGCTTCCCTCTGAAGGAATTTGACGTCGATCCTGGGATGTTATTGCAGAGTACCGATGAGACACTTTGCGCCCAACTGGTCTGTATAAAACCGGTGGAGGCTGTATAACTACAGCTTCGTGTTCCTCATTTATTTTGTGTACAGTAGGAGTAACTTGAAGCCTAAATTTCCGGTTGCTTTTGGTAGCAACCATACCTAACCACCACTATTGTCGAAGTCCTCATGAATTGTCAAACAGTTTGTTGGTTGGACGAGGCCCTGTCCGTACTTATTCTAAGCGCGTTGACGCTGGTTATTTAATGTTATTTTGGCCACTAATGGTATTGAGGATCATTGTCACCGTTGCCGCATTTTTAACACGCTGCTCAGCGTTTTTCCTCAGTTTTGTGGCGGAGATAATTGGAAAGGACAGGGTTTGCGCTTTGTCACGCTTTCTTCTAATGGAACGGCTTCGGGGTCTCTTATTTGTTCAACCATTGCCACCAATCATTCATGTTTCTGTGATAGTTCATGTGCAAACTTTACCAGCAGTATAACCGTACATACCGCAGAGAAGCACAGCGAATCTGGGCAACAGTTGTGTATCTTCAGCTGTTGTAGTGCCAGTGCAAGTAACCCATTTTATTACTGTTCGCATCTTTTCCTAGAATGAAAGCAACTTACTGCTGTCATATTTGGCGCGGTAGAATGAGCATTTCTTATCATGTCGTTACATGCCATTGCTTAGAAGGATGCTATATAGGTCAGCGGCCGAGTACGTATGGCTTCCTGCCTATCCCAGCGCGCTAAATTGGGTGTATTTCAAGGTTGACAGGTTCGGCGGAACCAGGGCTGGCGGGCAGGTCGAAGCCGCTTGAATGTTCGTTCGGCAATTGCTCTGAGATACTGACAAAGCGGATGAGCGATAGGGACACAAAATTTTCGGTAGCTACGTTGCTTAGCGATCGACAGACATGGCTGTTCACTCGTCGGATAGACCTCGGTGTTGGCTCTCATTTGAAATAACAAGTGTTGTTGTGTGGCTCGGTGGAAAAGCTGCGATTTGTAGGTACTATTTACTCCACATAAGCTGGATCCAAAAGATGGGAGGAGCTATATTGCGTTAGTGAAGCTAGATAGAATAAGCCAATGCGCATATATTTGTGACGAGAATTGTGACAGTACATCCTATTTGAGTACAAGGCTGGAGAGTATGCAGCCGTTCCAAAGATTATTGTTATTGCTTCGGTTTGTGACTACGGAGGATACTAGGCTTTCCACTTTTCACGTGGAAAGTTGTTATACCATAATCCAAAGTAAGAGTTCCTCGACTGAGAATGTATCTAGTGATGTCGTTATTGCCTGGGCCAATTATAATTCGATCGCGCAGGATGGAATTTGGCAAGCCATCACAAAATTTCTACCTTCGTGTGAGAAACGTTTATACTACTGCTCAACCGATAGGAGAATGAGACTAAAAATATACTAGTTCAGATATGTTTCATTTAAACTGTCTTCGCAATGTTTACTACAACCCTCGAACACTTCCCCGAACGCATCCTCTTGGTTACCATCACGACAATGGTGTAACTGAAAGTGGTTAACAACATCCGTTTCCGGATTTTCTAGTCATTTTGGCCTCCTTACGACAGCCACAGGACGGCTGCGCCAACGCAGGGACCATGAGTAGCTTGCGCTGCGCCACCCACAACTCCATCCATACACTCCATATCCAGTGAAAAGCCGAAGGAATAATGCAGGGAGTCATGTGGATGGGATTCACTTTTCATCAGCCGAACTGGCCTATACTTCTTCAACATACACAGTATCAGTATCCCTGTTTATGTATGTTGGGAAGCATGCTTACCGGACCCACACAGGGTGTTGCCTGGGTCGTCGACTTTTCCAGACGAGAGAAATAGGGCCACTCTTTGAGCCTAACGCGCTCAACGGGACTGTGCACTCCGTCTTCCTAAACAATGAGCGACTAGTCCCCTCGCGTCAGTGATCGCGGTAGCAGATTTTTGACAGGTGGGTTTCTTGTCAACGTTCTCAACAAGCAAAGCCACACACGGGATATCAAATAAAAATACCAGAATTTGGAGGAAAATAAATGTGTAATATTTACAAGGAATATGCCGCGCCATAACAGAACTGAGTAAGGCAAAGAATGTGGAATGCTTTTTATCTAGGTTAAAAAGATGTAGCTCAATGCAAGCTCTCTCAAAATTCTTGGGCCTTGTACTCCTTTTTATTGGAGCTTCACACAGCGCAACCCAAGTTATTGTTAACCAAAGCACTAGGCTTTAATAAAATGAAAATGATGAGCACTGTTCTGGAAACGTTTATTGCTGTACACCGAATCAACATGGGTGTCCTTTAATGTTAGTAAAAAAATGAAAACTTGTATTTAGGTAGAAAAGTAACGTACATTACTTGTGGGATAAAATTACTTCTGACATGCAGCGCTGAACTTTTTGATGTTTGGTATTATTGAGGAAAGCTGCAACTGCATTCCTGGTTCAACTTCCAGTTTGTTGCGCTACTATTTGTATAGGTGTAAGGTGCAATGCAACTTCCCACAGATAAGTTGTGACAACTGGGAGAAGCACAGGGACAGCTGTTTTCGTTATGACAGGGTATTCTTCTTCCTTTTACACAAACAAGCAGAGAGCAACAGTTAGTGAAACTCCTCCTGTAGGGATGAATCTGATATCTTCTCAGCGAAGTATTCATACTAAAGTGATGTGAAGGAAGGGGGCCTTTACATGCAAGAACTTTGTTATTGACCCATGAAAATGGCTCCAATTTCTCCTCATATTCGCTGGGGAACTATTTAGGTAAGTCTTCTATCAGATCGTCCAACTGCTGCACAGTTTCCTCAGGCAGCTCTACCTGAATTTCTGTAACCTCCTTGATCTCTTCTAAATGTGTTTTAATACCAGAAGGCGGTCGAACCGAAATGGCCCAAACTTTAACGCTTTTTAACCTCGAATTTCATCGTTCGCGTTGAACATGGTTGCAGAGTTTATTTACAGTGCTAGGTTTACATCATTTACTTTTGTGAATCTATCGGGCAATAATTCAAGTCTTGCCAACCACTTTCGGTCAATCCGCCGGAAATATAAGCCAAAATAGTGATCCATGAAGTGAGGACTTCGCTGCGTAATTCTAACAAACGCTGATATATTTTACCACAGGATAGTCATCTTACTTTACTATGGATCAGTAAAGATGTTTGGACACTTGCCATGTCGTCACAGAGAACCTTGAACAGTCGGTTGATCAGAGGCCGAAATCCAATAAAATTAATTATTCGTATTGCCTCACCGATGACTGTTGTGATATTGGGTGGCATTCTTTTCACATCAAATGCTTGTCGATAAAGAATACACTGGCTACTTGCGCAAGTTTTTCCAGCGGTTTTGATTCTCGCCACAATACAAGGTACCTTACCTGTCGTCGCTTTGGCACCAACAGTGCCATTATCGACGCACTTAACCCATGGAGTGTTAGCTTGTACATAAAATCATTCACGATGTTGGACATCTCAGCACCACTACTGTTCTCCGGTAAAGGCTCACATAAAAGCATGTCTTTGTCTAGGGATAGTAGGTGCTGTTAGCTTACAAGCACAATCAGTACGACAAGTCTTGCCGTATCTGTAGACTCATTCATTTGAAGAGCAAAGTGAGTATACTTGATGCGGGCGGTTAACTTATTCTCAACAGTAGTTGCTATTGTCTTAATTCTTCGAGATAGCGTACTGTTTGATAGTGGTAGTACAGACAGATGTTTCGCTGATTTTCCATCCAGCATGCACCCAGTCGTTTCGACTACGCACGGCTTGATACGTTTCTCTGCTTTTATATGAGGATGTCAGCGCAATAGGATAACTAACATTGGATAACTAAACAATGTAAAACGCTTCAGTAGTCTATAATGCGCGACGCATGTACTTTTGGGTGTTCAACAGTTCATCATGCCCGAGTTCAAAGTACTACTTTTTGTCTTTACAGTCGGCATGCTTTTTTAAATTCCGACCCAGCTTCACAGGCACTGTGGAACCGTTCAGTAGCACTTGGTTACACAAGGCACATTGTGAGTAATTGTCGGACTCAATAAAGCCAAAGGAAGTATAAATGTCAGTGTACTTGCGCCTCTTACCTACTAGTACAGAGGCTTCGGTTGGTACAGACTTATGTTGCATCGCATTAGTCAATGCAGATACACCGAACGTCACAGTTGCTGCATTCTCAGAAGGCACAGTACATGGTCCAACGAGTACAACATCTGAATTCTACGATGAATACTTCTTTGAGCCAGTTAGCAGTGCTCAGTATTCAGTCAACTGTCCATCTTGATATCATAAGTTCAAACACTGAAACAGAGATAAAAAAAATTAACATGAAAGTCCTGAACACACTTGGAATTTGATTACTATTGAGTTGGAATTTCGATGAAATATATAATAAAATAGACAAAACAGCCACCATTCTCTAACTTCACAGCAATAGTTTTCGCTCTAATCCGCGGAATTAGTTGAGCACACTTGTATGACATCGAAATATCTACGCTATCCTTCTGGGCTTCCGTGGGTGGGATCGAGCCGGTGCGCCTGTATTTTCGGTTTGTCATTTTCGGATGGTGGCAACTTTCGAAACGGACACAAAAAGGGGATATATCGTATGACTTACTTTTCGGCTTCCACTACGGGACAAAACCTGGGTTAGGTGTATTTGCATAAAGGTAGAATGAACAATCCAACCGTTATCCATAGCACCACGGTGAGATGGCCACATTACGTTTCTGACTTTCGACAGGTTCTTTCCCACACATTTTAAGCCCCTGTTATAACCATGTTCATTCTTGGAAGGTTTGTTTTACCTGGGCCAAGCATAAACCTAAGGTAGACCGTCAGATGGGATTTGACAACTGTTCACAGCAAGTTGGTCATCAACCCATAACATAAAGTGGTTACGTCCAGGAAGATGGTTAACAAAAGTATAACATGTTGCAACATCACACGGACCCTCTAAAAGTAGCTTGCGGACTCCCAAGGGGTCCGTAGACCGCACTTCGCGAAATATTGCTTTAAGTAGGTGTAGCCTGCTAGTAAAGTACCGGATAAGCATCCAACTCGACCAGTGTCACGAACTCCATCCGCTTCACTTTATACATCTTCTAATTGCATTGTAGTCTGGTTTTCATCATCTACAGTTTAACTGGAAATGTGATCGTCGGTTGGCTAACAAACATTGAGTGGTATCAGAAATGTTATCACCTTTCTTTAGCACCCATGTCGGGTAGACCTTGGAGAGTCAAGACAGTGTCCAGATAGCTAGCGCAAAACTGTCCATTCATGAAGCATCTATACGACGGACAGTTTCGAAATGCTGTTTAATTGTGATGGCTTTTCACTGAATGAGTATCATTGTTGTTTCCCATCTGTCCATGTTCATAGGTCGGCATTTCCGCTCATTCGCTGTGTGAGGTCCAATCCAGGCCTGTTTTGTCCAGAACCATGTTGAATATGGTCCAGGCTTGTTGTGCCTATTCTCTGTTGCCCATCTGATAGGTGCGAATCTGTTCAGTTCGGTTTGGAAGAACTTGATTTGTCTCGTATTCTGCTGCACTTCGTCGGCCCGTTAACCCAAACGATCAGTTACCATCACACTAACCCATGCCGAGTTAAGCAGGATCTACGTGGGAGAATATGAACTACTGCATCACTCCCCATTCGTTTCTCCCCACCATCTTGCTGCTGCGGTGCCCAAGCTGGTGGCACATGAGCTACATGTAAATGGACGGAAGGGACTACACATGAGACCTACATCCTACAACCTACCCCATCTCCTAGTACCCACCTCATATGCACTGATGCAACTGTCTATCTTGGTTGAAATCGACATCGATTGCCACAGTTCCTCCGGTCGCTGCATGCACGACAGCTCGTTGCATCACTACTAATAACTTCTATACCAATGATTAGCAATCTCATAACAGTACTTGCCTGATGAGATTTAGCGAAAAGAAATTTCTTCGCATTTTCCTTTTTACGTCTGAATGGGCGTAATTTGGGAATTAAAGAGTCGCATGCAGTCCAAGTGTTGGAAGTTCAACGATTGGCTTGCGGACGCGTAGACAGATTCGATTCACCAAGAAGTGTTTACAAAGAAAACAGTGTCCCGGGACATACTGGAAAGCTCTACATCGATGTCATATTCGTCCGACTAGCAAGTCTTTAAAACGGTATGCTTATGGTCTTCTGGAAGCTGTTCAATCACGAATTCTTTAGTTTGAGCGACTTTGTTTGCACTATCACTTATCCGTAGATGAACTCAACGAGGATGAACGAAACTTGTTCATGAATTACATGTCAGACGCAAGCACGAAGAGTAAAGAGAGCACGTGCACGAAATTTATAATGAGTTTGGCGCTTGACGCGCCTGAATCAAAATTTCCAACACACGCAAAACGATACGTCCACAATCAATCTAGCTTAAATTCCAACAAACTGCAAGTTGAAGCTCTGTCATTGGGACCAAACTGCTGTGCATCGCTACTAGGTAAGACGCAGTTGCAATTAGAGATATTTCGAGAGTTTAATGCATCAACTGACCGAATTGTAGCCGATGTCCTACAAAGCTCATGACTCTTTCAGAACCACTCTGGTGCATTTTCACAGATATTTGAGAAGCAGAACACACTCCTCAAGATTGATCATCAGTGCATACCGAGAAGCGATGAAAGAATTGACATTCATTCAATTGGTCATACTCTTTAGGCCAGATGAGCGATCAAATGGGGTAATAATAGACAAGTGGGACTACAGGTCCAAGATGCACACGATCTTATAAGATCCCAGCAAATTCGGGTCTGACTCCGTACAAAAGAACGACACAGCATACAAAGCGAGATCAAAAGAAGCAAATCGTTGAGAGTACTAAAACGCGGTACCCATATCGATAGTTCCTTACTTGAACGATTAACACTTCGTGGCTTGCAATTACATCGCCTTTACGTAGTGGTTATGGTCCATAAACCTAACACCCCACTACATCCGGTGATTGATATGAATGGGTCTGTTACGCATTCGGGCGCCCAGTAGCTTGTGGAACTTCGCGAACCAGTAATAACTAATTGTCTGGTCACCCTGTGAGCGCAAATTTGCATTTATTCAACAGGTAGAAGACTTAAAGGCAAAATTCTTGCTCTCCTTTGATGTATAATCTCTACGAACGTTCCATTGTTGGGAAAGGCAATTGTTCTTCGTATCTCTGTTCGAAATGTGGAAGAGTGTATTCTACGCTGCACGTTGAACAGACAAGTCTTATTTGATCGAAAGTACTATAGAGCATTAGACGGATTCGCGATGGGATCATCCCTATAACCACTGCTTACAGACAATTTTATGGCAAAAGTTGCAGGCGGACATATCGGATACCTAATCACCACCCTTGATTACTACAAACTTTAGATGGAGGATACGTTCATGGTTTGTGACTCTCATACTGATCAACTGCACCAGTTGAATTAATTTAATAACGTGCACCCATCTTTGAAATTCCCCTGTGCCATTGAGGAGGACGGTAAGCTGCCTTTTGCTGTTTTGCCAAGACGAAAAAAGGACGGATTGCCTGAAAGAGAGGTTTTCCGGAAGAGACCCTGGGTAGTTAAGCAGACACATTTCCACAGTTTCGTACAAGCGAAAGTTGGTACGATGCTTGTAATTACCGGCTACAAGGATTTGCAGCCCAGAGATGCTGGAAACGGAAAAGACGCTGGAGAGCAACGGGTACCTAACTGCTTTCATCAGAAAGCATTCCCAGCTCCTGCTTGAGTCTGAAGAGAAAATGGCCATGAGAAGAAGGGTCGTTTTCCTCTCAGTACCTTTCAAAAGGCGCGTGGAGTTCGAGCTGTTGTTTAGGACATTGGTCTCCGTGCTGAACCAAACGTACCCGGCCGCCAGAGTGCGCACGCACACCGAAACCGTTCCGTTCCTCACCAACCTCCTAAAAGACAAAATTCCCGCTCAGTCCGAATGCTTTGTTCTATACCAGTTCACTGGCATCTGTGGTGTGAGATACCTCGGACACACGATCATATGTCTGTCAATGCGAATAGACTCTTTACAACGTGATACTACCAGGAATGTCCACAGCTCAAGTCTAGAACACTTAGTGGGCAGTAGATATGAGATACAAAAAGAGATGCGTTCAAAATAGTGTATGTACATCAAAAGGCTGTCCAACAGAACTCATAAAGCGCCTACGGGTCACAGTGGAAGGAATTGTCACTAAGCAACTTAAGCCGGAACATTCTTAACAGCGTGTACTTGTGTAAACTTTAACCCTCCCGTACCACTAGCCTTGTCAGCTGACTTCAGGCACAGTGGTCAATGATACTAGGTCCAAATAGACATCAATTACCACCTTCCTCCTGTCGCGGCATACACGAGAGATCGTCGCGTTCCTAGTCATGGGTTCAATACCAATGATTGGTAATTTCATGACTGAATCTGCCTGATAAGATTTATCGAAAAGAGATTTCTTCGAAGTTTTCCATTTTCCATCTGAATGTGCTTAATTTATGGATTATCGTCTGTGCTTTATTCACTGGCTAGTTGCCTAACGCCAAGTTAATTAGCATTAACATTAGGGTGCCTGGGCTCCTGCTTCACGCTCCAGTTCCTTTATTTCACAAGTATGTGTCTACGTCATAGGGATAAGTGTAGCTTTGTTAGTGCCATTGTACTTTTACCTTTATGGCAGGTACGTTGTTCCGCCTATTCGCCCACTGACTTTGTCGGAGATTGCTTTAGCCAATTCTCACCCGGTTGTAGGGGTACTACCTGATGTTGACAGTGCAGACCGCTTCTATAGGTATTTGTGCCTTTCCACCTCGTTAAAGCTTTCCGTCAATTTTCATGAATTTTTAACTAGTTTATGGTATTGCATAAAGCTCTCCCTTACCAGGTATGGTCGTACATCTACATTTCACTTGCTGCTTCCCTATAAATGTTACAGCGTTACTGTGTCATGTGTCACGATACAAAACTTTCCTTGAAATTGTATAAGTAGGAAATCACCACATCTAGACTCAATCAGACTGCATCTTCATAGTCTGTTCACTCATAACATGCCTTCTTCAACCGCATACATCTTCCGTGCATCGCAATTGTCCAAAGATGTATGTAGCTTATCCGCCTACCATATTCTATTCAGATGGGCATCACTTTTCCCGTGAACGCTTTCCTTGTAATTTACCCTACGCCACACAGTTAGAACTCTAACTATTGACGTCTTGCCTTTTCAGTGCTGACGGCTTTTCAAGGATACAGCGTTGTCAAACTACTTGTTTCCGACAAGTTAACAACTATTATCAGTAATACCTGGCTTAGAGAAGGTGCATACGCCCATATGCCTTCGGTGCGCTGTACACACTACTATGCAGCTGCGAAAAATCACACTGCACCCGATGCCGATGAAACCAACACTGCTGTGTCCATCCTCTTTAGCATGAGTAAGGCCGTTTTTATCTTAACCATCCTCGTAAGTTAGCTTCCAGTATGCCCGAGAAATGAAACGTTAAGCACAGCGCGGCATCCTGCCATCCATACCGATGGGTCTTCCAGCTAAGCGTCCTATATGAGTATCGATTCTTTTATTTCCCCTTAGACACCGGCCCGTCCGTTCCAGCTCCGATGACGAAGATGCCGCGCCTCCCACCAAATCCAAAAGGCATGCTGCAGCAACATACACAGTGCTCGTACTTCTCTCTTCAGTGGCAGTAGTCCACCATGTCCAGGGCCATCAACAATCAACCGTAAGTATCGCGTCCATACTGCCCCAATTAAACAGTAATCGCGCCGGCTGTTATTGCTGACCTTGCACCATCCAATTGCGAAGGCGATGAAAGTTAGGACGTCACAGGCGCAATGCATTGCACTTCGCATTATTTTTCGATGAATCATGCCTCATTTTTTCAGAACTACTCGGCCATCACCGTATGTGCGAGGCCATGATGCAGACGCTGCAACGACAGTCACAAAGTCTTGTACCGGGACTTTGTCTGTCATTTAGCTCTCTCAGTGAGCTTAAGAGATATAATGAACAGCTGAAGGACCCAGGTTTCAAAAACAGGGTCGTAAGTTCGTCTTATCATTGAAAAACTTTTAGGTCAACCATTTGTCTGCTGTGCTCGGTGTTAACGTGCAAATCGTCGTACGGGGTACCATGGAGCGGCTAATTATAAGATCCCTTGCCGCGGGGATCAATTACTCAGGCGCAGGAGGTTTGTTTGCAATCAGGCCAACAAATATGAACGGCATTGTACAAGGTAGGTTGACGTACAGTAATCCATATAAACTACAAAGGCATAATTCGGCAAAGCATGGGTGGTGCAGCCTCGGATGCTGACATTATACGCCACATCAAACCGTGGTTGCATTCTGCAAGGCACAACAGACCATCGTTTGAGCAACGTAAAGTGTGCAGTTCGAACGAGTTGAGTCCACTGCTTCCTTATGACCATCTTTAGTCTCCTACGTTGACAATCGCCGAAGCTGATTAACCACCTTGACAATGCCGCTTTCTGCTACTAACACGATTTTTGTACTACATACCTTCATGTACATAAAGCATTTACTTTCGCCTTGTGATGTTCTCCATTGCGCGGTAAGCACGGTTTCGCTTTCTGACCAACAGCATGCAGCGCCGCCTAGGTGTGTTCCCACTTCCAGCAATTATGGCAACACGTACTGTGTGCACCTTAGGTCTGAACCGTCAAGATATTCGTTAGGTACTAAGTGCATAGTAGGGTGGTGCCCGTATTCGGATATCCATGGTAGGTAATCGAGGGTTCTGGAGTTACCGGATTGCCACGCATAGCACTGTATTTCTGTTGGTCAACGCTAGCATCCATCTGCACCTTCATTCATTGTCTCCAGCTTTACCATTTATGAATTTCAAAGTAATATTCCACGATATTACCTAGTATGCACTTTTAACTGCGCCTATTGAACACTTCCTACCATACATAAGCCTTGTAAAATTGGTTGAAGTCTTTTGGTGCTGTCGATACACCGAAGGTTAGCATTTTATTTGTCCAAAACATCGTCCAAATACCCGCTTCAGATGTATTTCTATGTACCTTCGTTGATGTCAGTTGCTACATGATCGTAATTGTGAGTTTTCGTTAAGCCTGAGTTCTAGCTAATTTACTCCGCCGTTTACAACTACCATTGGTATGCTTACTACAAAATAATATATATGTATTCCACCTTGTTCATAAAGAGACACCTTTAAAAGTTCTAGACCCAAGAACCAGATATTTTGCTCTCCACTTATCCTTTTGTCCCCATATACTTAGCATTATCGGTTGTACATGTACCTATCACGGTTGGCAAAACTAGTAGACAGGCAACTTGAAAACCGGATGCCCTTCTTCAACCGCTTTTGCTAGTAATACCTTCGCATTTCCAGATTCCATTTCACGGGCACGAAAGCTACCCAGCGCCAGCGAGCCCCCTGTCACATTGGCTGTCCGGACATCCAGAAAATCTTGACCACAACTTCGCCCTATCGCGGCAGCCCTGCGTTAGCTCTCTTTTACCTGGCTCCAAAGCCTACCATACGTTACGCGTAATAGTAGGTGAACAACCAGCTCCCACTATTTTTGTTACTTACTATCCAATGCTTGCTTTGCTTTATCATTCTTTGCTTAAGGTGATAAAAAAGCTCTTGCCAAGAAAACTACCAAAGCAATAGCTGTTGCGACATTGCAGTGCAGGTTAACATAGCCACTTGGATGAACATCGCGCGCACTTTATTCAGAACTTAAAATTGGAGAGAAATAACTCGAAATTAATCAAAGAGCTGAAGAATAGTGTGCATCAACACATAATGCATTGTACTCCCCCATGTTTGAGCAAGCTGAACCCCCAGAAGTTGAATTGGCAATGTCCAACCAATGTAAACCCAAATGGATTCCAAACCCCGAAACATCTCGAGAACGTTTAATAAATTTTCCGATACGCGTTTCTTTATTATTAGTGGCAGGCTCCTCAAGCTCCCTGGTGTTGGAGACATAACCTTCGGAATAAAGAAAATCGGCCATAAGAGGTAGAACTTGCGATCGTTATCTAAGAAAGTTGTGCACTTTCAGTCCAAAACGTGTGAACTGATCATAAAGATCTCCTGTATTATTCAGGTAGACCTAGCTCATGCAGCCCGGATATAAAATTCTCAAACACTTAGAGGCTTAAGACCTACTAAACTCGATATTCCTATTGACTTATGCGGCTCAGTATCCACTGAAAAGTGTAAACTGAGGCCTTCGGACCGTGGGTTAATTAGTAGTTACCCTGCAATCCCTTGCATATATAACATTCTTTACTGGATTCCTAGTGTGTTTTGGAAACAATTTCGCTCATTTTTATATTTGCTAAGGATGCCTGAACCGTTTGTTTTTCGGCCACTTACGGCGTACCTAGTTTTGTGATGCAGTACGTGTTATATAGAGAATTTCTAGATAGCTAGGCTTATTTAGAACCTATACCGCCTCGCCACTTTTACATCTTCCTTTCTTTTTCTGATGCCTGCTTGTAAAGCAGTATGCTACGTTTAGCGAAAAAATAATAGCGTTATTCCTAGACCGCTATGCAATCGCGAATAACTCGTGAACTACTGCACGTATTGCCTTGCTTTTATTTCTTACGTAAGCAGCGGTGAAAACTTTCCTGAGCAACTTACATTTGTACCACTTTTCGCAATATTCTAGCCTTAGAAATGTTTTTCCTTTTGTTCTGAGATTTACTCAAGTTGAAATGTGGCGCCAGAACTCAAACATCCCGCAAGAAATTTTGGTTATATTTTATGTTAATTTGTCTTTTGCTAGTGAAGTACGCCGACGTAGTATGTCTCTTAATAAAGACGTTTAACTTTTATCTGCTTTTTCAAAAGTTATTTTTAACCGTTGCATGGTTCTTATAATTCCGCCGCTCTTATTTCTTTTCATGTGCGCACCAATAAATGTGTCGACTGAGCCGGCAGAAATAGTCCAAAAAATTTAAAGTGAAGTTGTGGCGCATTAGATCATGTTTCCGAAGAAAACCTGCACAACTACGGCTCTGCGCAACTTCCAGAACAAACAACATCAAGGAGCTAAATATCGACGGAATAGCCAGAAGCATTTCAAAGTGGGCGAGTACAACCCCATCAGCTATATACCAAACAAAGCCAATGCAGTTGTAAGTGCCAACAAGGACATTAAGCACACTTCTCCTACTCCCATGCAAGAGCGTAGGATGAATGTAAACATTGATCTGATCACTTACGGGCGCGGCATCTAACCAGTCTAGAAATATACCTACTTATTTAGTTATGTATGCATTACAGCCAATTCGTTGAATGTTACGAGTGGGTTGCAACTTTGTAGTTAGCGCCTAAACTGTCTTCATAGCATCCAGTAGCTGCAAGGTTTCATGTTGTGTTGCTGGGGGAAGTCCGTAGCCACAAGTAAATACAAGATGCCAGCGATTTGTGACACGTTTCGCAACCGAACGTGTGCAACTCTGTGACCCACATCATAGGTTTGTCGCTATGAATAGGCAAATGAATATCACAAAAATAGACGATTAACTACCAATCATACCATCAACCGCAGCTTGTATGTATGGTGTAACGACGATTATAGTTGTGAGAGATAGAGTTTTCAAAAGTGGAGGCTTCTTGTGCCTTGCATGTTAGTGCCCAATATAATGAACATGTTTGACATTCCAACGCTCCTCTGTCCTTTTACGTCGGTTGACGCAAGTGTTGCACATGTAGGCGAAATCGACGGTATGGGCTGTCGCTTTGGCATTAAACCGGCTATCACACTAGCGATTTATCTTATATCGCGACTAGACGACCAACCAAAAGCAGTGGGTAGAAGACACAATAGTAAGCGAGGGAAGAAGTTTATTGGACGGGAGGAGTGTTGGCTAAAGCGAAAACTAGGGCACCCGGAGCGAGCTAGCTAGGGAGAATGTCGTTGGCGTCGAGAGCGTAGACGGAGCATCGTTTGCAGTCGAGTCGCGCGCCAAAGGCGGAGATCGTTTTCGTGTTTCCAACAAACGGGAACAATGTTCCAACAGGCAAACCGAATAGTTCCCTAATACATAAGAAAGCTATAAATTGAATATTATTGAATAGTTTACACCCTCATACGGGGGAATCTCTAGGTCGCTACACAGCCCCCCTCCTAGAAGGGAAACCGTGGGTGACCCTTCGATCTACGTGAAGACTGTCCGTCGCGAGCCAGCCTTCTGCGATACCAGGTAGTGCCACCTCATGCAGCTGCTGGGGGAGAACCAGGCTTTCGGACCCTAGCTGGCTCCCACCCGTGTCCTCCCTAACGGTGTCAAAAACACAAAATGGGGAAGTTCGTAAGCATTAAATGTTCGCGAGTTCGTGAAGGTCAAATGTTCGCTTCAGACTCGGCATCTCCTCCGGTTCGTACATGGAAGATAAACGGAAACAAGGGTAGTGACGGTGAAGGCGATGGCAAAAATAAGAGTGACACTTACCGGATGAGGTAGGCGTCAAGCGAAACGTAACTCCTTTCATGTGTTTTCAAAACGTTTTCTTCTTTTTGGGTTTTCAAAACGTTGGGTTTTCGTATGTAGTTGGCCAAAAGGGAAAAGGAAAACAATAAGGAAAGTGAAAGAAACACTAATCCCTTAATCGCGCTGTCCAATGAACGCGTCTACCCGACCTAGTCGACTTTTGCGAATCAGAGGAAGGCGTCGTCGTAGACATCCTATCGGATCGCAAAATTGGAGGAACTGCTGAAGAAGTGGCGGTTGGTTCGATGGGAAACGGCGGAGCTGAAGTGGAAGGCTTGGTTGGAACGTGATGCTTGGGTTCAGGGTTGTTGGAAGCATGCGAGTCCTCCATCATAGGCTGGGTTGATTCTTCAGAAGACGAGCGAGGGTCTTCATCGAGCTCAGGTTCCACGTGGGCAAACTTGAGACGGTCAGTCGTAACGGCTTCTCGTTTACCGTGACGGTCGATGATGAAAACGCGGTCCTTACGCTGCAGGACCTTGAAAGGTCCTTCGTAAGGTCGCTCCAATGGTATGCAGAGACCATCGAGGCGGAGAAAAACGAACGGACAATGCTGCAAGACTTGTGGAATAAAAGATTTACGCTGTTCTCTAACGTCGGGAAGCTTGTACTGACGCATGCTCGTGGCTAGCTGACGTGCATAATTTGCGTCGTAACGGGTAATTCTGGGACTAACGGAGAAGAAATCACCATAGTCGCATAGTCGAGAATAAAGTATTTATTTATTTATTTATTTATTTAAGTAAACGCAGTGACTGTCCAAATACTAACTCAGCGCTGGACGTACGTAGATCGGCCTTTAGGGCTGATCGGATCCCGAGGAGGATCATAGGCAGCACCTCGGTCCAACTCAGCGCATGGGCGGCGCTAAGTGAGGCTTTCAGCTGTCGGTGGAAAAGTTCCACCATGCCGTTCGCTTGCGGATGATAGGCGGTCGTGCGAATGCTTTGGCATCCAATGAGTTTAAGGAGATCGTTAAAGGTCGTAGATTTGAATTGCGGACCGCGGTCTGTAGTCGCTGTGGCTGGACAGCCGTGTGAAGCGACCCAGCGCTCGACAAAAGCACGTGGTACGGTTTCCGCAGTTACGTCAGGGATGGGAACCGCTTCGGGCCAACGGGTGCAATGATCGATCATGGTCAAGATGTAGACCATTCCTTTGGACGGGGCCAGAGGTCCCACTATGTCGAGATGGACATGGGCAAATCGTGCTGCAACGGACGGAAAGCGACCAAGCGGGGCGGACACGTGCCGCTGAAGCTTGGCTTGCTGGCAGGTGAGACAGCTGCGTGCCCAGCGCGCAAAATCGCGTTGCGTCCCCGGCCAAAGGTATCTCTCAGAGACAAGCTTAGCAGTAGCTTTAATGCCTGGGTGGGCGATATTGTGGATGGTATCGAAAACGATACGTCGAAAAGTTTCTGGAACGACGGGTCGAGACCGTCCGGTAGATGTGTCGCATAAAATGGTACCACCAGATGACGGCAAAGGATGAAAAGATGTCTTTTTTAAAAATCACGAAGTTCCGAAAAGGTTTGGTCGTTTGATTGCGCGGCGCCCGTGGCAGACAAATCGATTGTCTGCCCGGCAGGGCCACTCGCAGATACTCTTGAAAGAGCATCAGCGACGACGTTTGGTTGGTCAGAAATGCTACGGATATCGGTCGAGAATTGTGCAATGAAATCCAGCTGACGAAGCTCAAGTGGTGAGTGTCAAACTGATTGATTTCGGAATGCGTAGATAAGCGGCTTGGGATCGGTGAGGATACTGAAGGTGTTACCTTCAAGGGCGTGTCGGAAATGTCGAACGGTAGAGTAAACGGCTAGCAGTTCGCGACTGAACATGCTGTACTGAACTTCGGCAGATTGTAGACGTCTAGAGTAGAGAGCAAGAGGTTTCCAGACTCCATTTGTATGTTACTGTAAGACGGCGCCAATGGCGGTGTCTGATGGGTCGACAGCAACACTGAGCGGAGCGTTCGGATCGAAGTGATGAAGCATAACGGCTTTAGCTAAGGCTTCTTTGCTGGCCTTGAACGCTTCGGCAGCAGCAGCAGTCAATTCTACCTGGCCGTTTTTATGTCCACGAAGTAGGTCGGTCAGTGGACTTAGCAAATTGGCACCGTGTGGAAGAAAAGGTCGATTATAGTTGAGCATGCCGTTAAAACGGCGAATATCGGCTAACGTAGTCAGAACCGGAAAGTCTCTGATGGCGCGGACTCTATCGTCTAGAGGCCGTATGCCACACTGATCAATATGGTGGCCAAGGAATTCGACGGAAGGCTGCTGAAATGGCATTGGTCAGCGTTGACAGTGATGCTATTAGCGGCCAGTCTATCGAAAAGTATTTTGACATGTTCTGCTTGCTGTTCTTTAGAAGCGCTGGCAACTAGGATATCGCCGATGTTTGTATAAACGAAATTTAGACCTCTAGTGACTGAATCAATGAGTCGTTGAAAAGTCTGGGCTGCGTTGCGAAGACGGAACTGCATACGCAAAAATTCGAACAGCGCGAACGGCGTGATTACGGCAGTCTTCGGTACGTCATCCTCAGCAACTGGAATCTGATGATACGCGCGAACCAGATCGATTTTCGAGGACACACGGGTGCCGCTCAGGCTTGCCGTGATGTCCTGAATGTGAGGAATCGGATATCGGTCGGGAACAGTAACGCTATTAAGCGCGCGGTAATCACCACATGGACGCCAGTCTCCTAACTTTTTGGGCACCAGGTGGAGCGGCGACGCCCAGGGACTTTTAGACGGGCGAACGATGCCTAGTTCAAGCATGTGCTCGAATTCCGCGCGAGCAATTTTCAACTTGTCAAGGGTCATTCGCCTAGCTTTGGCAAAAGCAGGCAGACCTTTCGTAACGATGTGATGTTTCGCGGCATCTGTGGCGGATGGAAACGGTGCCATTGCACGAAAGACTTGAGGGAACTTGGTATTAAGCATCTGACTGATAGGAGAGCTTGACAGGTTGGCGTATATAGGACTGATTGACTCTATGTCGGACAAAGTACCTATAACTGCCAGACTTGTTTGACGATCGATCAGACGCAGTTGCTTCGCGTCAACAAGCAAATCAAAGTGCTGCAGGAAGTGAAGACCAAGAATTGGCGTCTGGACATCTGCGACGAGAAAGATACATTTAAATGAACGTTGTAGGTTTAAATTAAGCGTGCGCGAGCGTTGACCATACACGCGAATGGCGGCGCCGTTTGCTGCGCGTAATAAACCGGTCGCCTCTTCGATATCATTAGAATCACGTGGGATAACGCTGACTTCGGCGCCCGTGTCAACGAGATAGCATACTCCCGTACTGCGATCGGTGACAAATAAAAGGCGACTGGGGCAGCCAGCAACGTCCGTCGCCCCAACGTGCTGGCTGGCCCGTTCCCCGCGTGTTGCGCTTGAAGGCACAAGGCGGGCGACACGATCTGACCTGATGACCAAATAGCTCGTGGTACCAGCAATGGCTTGACCCAGGGGGTTCGAACGTGATCTAGGAGGACTGCGACTACTGGAAAGATTTCGGCGGTTGGATCCGGATTGTGTTAGCTTCTCTAGTCGGTTGGTCAATGCGGGTACTTGCGCTCTTAGTTCTGCTACCTCTGTACTGCAGGTAGACGGAACCGGAGATATTTGGGCGTTGGATTCCCAAATACGGTCGGCCATATCGGCGAGCGGAGGAAGAGGCGCATCGTTTGCACACAAGGGATTGCGCATGTCACGTAGCAGGCGACGAAGCCACATCTCTTTAAGGAAAGGGTCGCCAATATCGAGAGGCTTAGCTAGAGCCTGCATCTTGTGCAGCAACTGCGAAGGCTTTTGATCACCTAGCTCGGTTTCGTTAAGAAGCTGCGTAATGCGAGCATGGTCTGATATGCCAAATCGCTTTAAGACGACGGCCTTAAGTTCATCGCAACTTTTCTGATATTCCGGAAGTTCCAAGATGTCGTCGACGTCATCGACGACTTGCGGGGAAGCGCTGCGACAACGCAGTGAAATTTGACTCTGTCAGCGTTAACGCCACGTAACGAAAAATGGACTCCAGCTGGTTAAACCAGGCCTTATGGTTAGAATGACGGAAAGGCGGGATAGGGAAACGGAACGCACTAACCTGCTCGTCAGAAGGTAAGTGAATAACCTCCATGGTGAAACATTACGGAGCGTGTGAAGTGATTGCAAGTAGTAGAAAGTAGAAGGGTAGACGGAATAAGTTACCGGATCTGAAAAGTAATATTTGTACCAAACTCACGAAAATAGCTTTTCTCGGGGTCACCAATTATAGCGCGTAGATCGTGCGCTATATATCCGGTACGCGACTAGACGACCAACCAACAGCAGTGGGTAGAAGACACAATAGTAAGCGAGGGAAGAAGTTTATTGGACGGGAAGTGTGTTGGCTAAAGCGAAAACTAAGGCACCCGTAACGAGCTAGCTAGGGAGAATGTCATTGGCATCGAGAGCGTAGACGGAGCATCGTTTGCAGTCGAGTCGCGCGCCAAAGGCGGAGATCGTTTTCGTGTTTCCAACAAACGGGAACAATGTTCCAACAGGCAAACCGAATAGTTCCCTAATACATAAGAAAGCTATAAATTGAATATTATTGAATAGTTTACACCCTCATACGGGGGAATCTCCAGCTCGCTACAATCTGACCGGAGCTTTACCCGTACGTCAGAGAAAGTGGATGGTTGATGATATGAGCCAGAATTAGGAACATTTATGCAAAATATCTGGGTGGGCTGTACACGCATCATGATGTCTGACACATGGGGTCCTC
Source organism: Dicrocoelium dendriticum (assembly GCA_944474145.2). Taxonomy (NCBI): domain Eukaryota; kingdom Metazoa; phylum Platyhelminthes; class Trematoda; order Plagiorchiida; family Dicrocoeliidae; genus Dicrocoelium; species Dicrocoelium dendriticum. The sequence goes on along the minus strand of OX104070.1, from coordinate 44,884,901 downwards.
GGAGCCAGGTAGACTATTTATGTCGCTCAGGTGGCCAACGAAAGGTACGGTGATAGTTAAAAATTTCAATATTTTAGCAAGCCTAGGTGATGGGCTACTATGGCACGTGGCCAGCCTTCTTGCTAACCTGATGGAATGCAAAATAGTGGATGTTTATATAGCATAAAAGGCTATATGAAATGGTCTGGATTTTATGCTGTTTGGCAGCCAGGGTTTCTAGTATTGATTGGTAAATATTCAGCACGGATAAAAGCTAGGGAACATCAGGCCAAGTGAGGAGGGGACGGACTGCACGATGCCTGCGTATAAAGCTTATGATTCTGACAGTGTCCGTTTAGCAGACCCGGTGGACACCATTTCTCCGAAGTATACATTGTAGTTAAAAACCTGCCGGTCATTCAACAGACGGTAGTCGGGTCAAATGGATGGTATCTACATGCTGCAATTGTCAGCTGCTGGCTGTGAGTGCACATGGAAGTGCGTCAGTCCAAAGTCTCCTTAACAAAAACGATAGCTTTTTTTATTGCGGGCCTCTATTGGCTATATACCGCAATCGATCGCGCGCTTTAAACCCAGGGTCATCACGCCTCAAGGAAAAGTCAGAAATGGACAACTATATCGGCGAGATAGGCGTCTATTGTCGAAACGTCAAGCACGCTTGCTAAAGGCACCGCAAAACGTTGCTAACTAAGGGAAGTTGTAGTCGCTGGTCAAGGCGCAGCCAACGCTCTTCGCATCGGAAAGCCAAAAGCACGCATTATGTGATGCTTCTGGGCGACGCAAACCGACGTAGTCATCCTCGTTCATAGAACTTGGTTGCCTTGGTGGCGATGCTGGGCAGCGCATCAATTACTGCATGTTATGGTGTTCGAATGCAATTCTATTGGTGAAGTGGTGGATAAAAATATGCATCTGCAACGCACATGGAGCGAGCGTTCCTCCTTACGTGCACTTTTCGAGATGCTCGTTAAGTGTGCGAAAGGCATGGCTGATCGTCATAGCACTCACGTAGCGACGGTGTGGATGAGAAGTATTGCAGCACGCCGTGATTGATTGGTGTTGTCTGAAATTGTAAGCAGATTGACTGCATATACTCACAAAAGGGTGCTGAAACCTTTTCAGCGCACGACGATGGTCGGTGTCGTGCCGGATGGACTGTACTGGGTGGTGTCGGAATCCGGGTCCGCTGCGTCCCGCATTTGCATAGTCCGAGGCAGTAACTATGACTATTGTTTTAATCGTCCTTGGCGTACACCTTGCGGTAACCTATCGCAGGTAGTGGCGGAAGAGAATCAGAATGCCCACGACGTCCTTCAAGGATTTCGACGGTTAGTTGATCCAGCGGTACAATTTGAAACGTACAGGAAGTTGTATAGCCGTCGATCTGAAACGGTCTCCGCAGTTGGATTTGCACACGTTGCGTTAGACAGGCGCATATAGATTAGAGGATTGCACGCGCTGTCGAAAATCGATGTTAACGTCCAGAGTCCCGGCTCAGACGGATATCTGAAAGCGCTAGATATTTTGCGAGCTTTCGGGAATGTTATCTCTGCCAAGTAGAATTACATTTGCTGCGACACGTCGAAGCGTTCAGCAAGTATACAGCTGGGCCCCGGAAACGTACTACGCTTATTAGGATTTCAGTGTGAGCTTGAGATGTAAATCATTGCGGCGAGCTCCGTTGAAATATCTGCAAACGTGGGGGAGAGCGTTATGATGACTGGCAGTCAGGAAATCATCCTAGGCCCGTCAACTACCGCTATGGTGGTCTCTGTAGAGGATCCCGTGCAGGGCAAACGTGCGCGCAAGGATCCTATGAACCATCGTGTGGTAAAACCGCCTCCCGGTACCCGCGCAACGTGCAGTACGCCATTTCGTCGGCTTCCGACGACTACGACCACGAGATGCTGAACGTAGAGCAAACTTGGTGCACTTGGGAGTGAAAGCGACCAGGTTCCAACAGCGGTTTGTGTATGTGGTCTACAGGAGGAGAACTCTGGAACGCGCGGTAGCGATGTTTCATGGGTGATGTGTGCCAGATGCTCAAGGAGGCTCCAGCAAACTTGCGCATCACATCATGCTGTGGATACGTACGAATGCGTTCTCCGCCGAATGTAAGTTCCCCTTTTTCCGTGTAATGACGAAATCCATTGCAGGTGCCCAGCAAACAATGGCATGAGCGTTGGCAAATGAAAGTCAATGGCAACCGTAAACGCGAGACGTTGTATTTGCGAACGTACATCGAACATTCAGTACGTTACTTAAATAAATACTTAAATAGGTATATTGCTGGACGGGCTGGAGGTTGCACCGTTAAGGGTTCAGCTCAATATTTATATTATTCCTATGCTCTCGCATGGGAGTAGGTAAAATGTGTGTAAATGTTCCTCGTTTGTATCACAACTGGACTCTAACCGCAAGTACGTATTTCAACTCGTAGCGAATAAGCAAGAAGACGCGTCAGTCTGGCGCACAGTGTACTGAACACTTAACGGTTTACATGTGAGCACGGAACGTTAGGGTGTGTCCTTGAGTGCTTGTGTGCGTGCTTAGCTACGTGTGTGTGTAGGGCCAATCAAGTTCACGGTCATAGTGAGCGATCATTGGTTGAACACGGAACAGTTCTCCCTGTTTTGTTGGACGTTACAGTCATGGCTGAAAACGTTCGATCGGTTTGCGAATCCGGGTCAATCGGCGTAATTGAGTTTCCCCTGTTGTTCTGTGTTCGTCGTGCTCTGCAGCTTGCTCTGCGACCTCCGAGTGTGACTGACTCACGGCAGGTGTGTCAGTGCTCCTGGGGCGTACATGATCTGAGTGCCGGCGAACAACCCGGCCGTCCGGAAGCTGCAAATCGTTTTGACTTTCCGAAGAATCGAGCACAGTCGCCGGCTGCCAACATTGTTCATGCGGTAACCTGGTGTAAACAGGTTGATGGTCCTGAAATGTAACTTCCGGCTTTGATTCCTCTGAAGACACAAACTTTTCTGACGCTCCTGTACTTCAACACGCGGGTTCGGGAACAACAAATGAAGCCTCGTTCTCAGATTTCTGCAGAAAATCAATTCCGCCGGGGATTTCCCGGTAGCCTCAGTGGGTGTAGAACGGTAGGAGAATAGGAACCGATCCAGTTTTGTTCGCAATGTTCCCGTTCGCTGCTTTAGTAAGCCTTTTTTCAGTTTGTACTGCACGCTCAGCTAATCCGTTTGATGCTGGGTGATACGGGGCTGATTTAACGTGTTGGATTCCGTTGTTGGCGACAAATTTACCAAATTCGACACTGGTAAAAGGCGAACCATTGTCTGTACAAATGATTTCCGGAATGCCAAACATAGCGAAGGACGAGCGCATTTTAGTGATGGTGGATTCGGCTGTCGCCTGAGTAACTGGATGTAAGTCAATCGACTTAGAATGTGCATCAATAAGTAGAAGAAACATGGTCCCGTCGATCGGTCCGAAGTAGTCAGCGTGGATACGCTGCCAGGGCTTGTCGGGCCAACGCCAAGGGTGTATTGGACCTGGCGCCTTGCTCCGCTGATACGCCTGACAAATATCGTAATTCTTCAGTAAGTTCTCTATGTCTGAGTCGATGTTGGGCCACCAGCAGTACCCTCTCGCTAGTGCCTTCACCCTCCCCACACCTGGATGAGCATCATGTAGCTCTTTAAGTAACTGTGAACGCGCCTTGGTGGGAGGGACTAGACGAGAGCCCCAAAAAACACAGCCGTCGAATAGACTCAGTTCGTTCTTCCGAATCATAAACGGTTGTGATTCAACTGTCCCTTCAGGATGCCAACCCATGTTCAAAAAGCGTTTCACCATTGATAGCACGGGGTCTCGACCCGTCCATTGACGGATTGTTGAACTCCGTATCGGTGTTGTGTCTAGATGTTGCATTAGATTAACCAGTTCAAACGGAGGGTCGTGTTCATGTGCAGTTTCCGTGATCGGCAGACGGCTGAGTGCATCAGCTGTGCAGTTGCTGACGCCGGTAATATAAACAATCTTGTAACTGTAAGCACTCAAGGTTATAGCCCATCTTTGCATCCGCGGTGATGCCATTTGTTGTATACCTGGTTTCCCCAAACAAGGATATCAATGGTTTGTGGTCTGTATGAGGCTCGAAAACGTTTCCCCATAAATACTGGTGAAACCTCTTAACTCCGAAGATAACGGCTTCCCTGTCCAGTTGTGAGTAGTTCTTCTCCGCCGTCTGTAAGGTGCGCGATGCATATGCTATGGGACGTAAAGAACCATCGTCCATGCGGTGGCACAGGACAGCCCCGACCCCCCAAGGGGACGCGTCGCACTGAAGTATGAGTGGCTTGTTAGAGTCATAATGGACTAACGTTGGTGGCTAAGCAAGAGCTTGTTTTGCTTTATTGAAGGCATTTTTTGACGGGAACCCCAACACCACGATGCATTTTTGTGTAACAGCTAATTTAATGGCGATAGAACCGTCGATACATTAGGCAGGAAACGGCAATAGCGAGACAGCATTCCTAAGAACGAACGGAGTTCATCACAACTCTTTGGCTCTGGACTTTCTAAAATAGGTTTAACCTTGTCATTTAAAACATGTAAACCGTGTTTATCAAGCCGGTATCCAAGGTAACAAACGGAAGGTGAAAGGAACTCACATTTAGACCTTTTCAATCTGAATCCACTTCGCTCCAAACGCTCGAGCACGACCGCGAGTGTTCGAAGATGCTCTGTATCCGAGCGTCCAGAGATAAGAATATCATCCAGATAAGCGCACGCAAAAAGAATGTCCTTCACTAGGTAGTCAATAATTCTCTGAAATATTCTGGGGGCGGAATTAATGCCAAAAGGTAAACGAGTATATTGAAATAGTCCCATGTGCGTGGTGATGGTAGTAAGTTTCCTCGAAGGTTCATCGAGCTCTATCTGCGAGTATGCATGACTCAGATCGAGTTTGGTAAGCTTTCCACCACCAGCTAGTGTTGCATACAAGTCATCAATACGTGGCAAGGGGTCCTTGACCAGCATGGATGCTTGATTTATGGCTTTCTTGTAGTCACCACAAATCCGTACGGAGCCGTCCGGTTTGGTTACTGGCACAATTGGAGTTCCCCAGTCAGAAAAGTGTACGGGAGTAATAATACCTTGAGTCTGTAGGCGGTTTAGTTCCTCTTCAACTTTAGGCCTCATAGCGTATGGTAGTGTGCGCGCCTTAATGAATTTTGGTCGAGCGCCTTCCTTTAGTTTTATCGCAGCCTAAAATTCTTTCAACTTCCCAAGCTCCTCGGAAAAAACAGCCGAATGTTGTTTAAGTAATGTTTCAAGTCCGGAGATCTCGGTGACTAATTTTACCACATTCATTGTATCCGGGAAAGCACGTATCCAGTCTCTTCCAAGCAGCTTTGGACGATCCCCGGGGATCACATATACAGGAAGTGTGCGTATTTTGTCGCCATACTGTGCCTTCACGACGCATTTACCAAGGACACGTATAGGTTCACCGGTGTATGTGCGAAGAACAGAATTGTAAGCGGATAAGTTCGGGAGCGTTTTTACAGCGTTTTCCCGGATTATCGTCACGGATGCTCCTGTATCTATTTCCATCTGTACCTTTTGTACTTCAATGTAAAGCTCTAGAGTGTATGGCGCCGGCTGCATGCTAGAAACGGAATTAAGCCAAATGGAATGTAATTCAGGGTCGCTACCATCAGACTCGTCCACAGTTTTGATGGGGTTTGATCCTCGATAAGCCCCACCTGAACGTCGCTTGACCGATCTACACACTCGCGCCAGGTGGCCCACCTTCCCGCAGCTTCGACATACTGTCTTCTGATGCCGGCAGTCGGATGGACAGCTGTGCTGCTCACCACAACGATAGCACACAAACAAACTGACGCCAGTGGGTGGCTTTGGTTTTGGTGTAGTGTTAATCAATCGCGGCTCATCTGACGAGTCCTTCAGCGTAAATGTTGCGAGTTGTTGTGTAAGGTGTTCTCTCTGCCGGGTAATCGAGCAGGCCGTCTCCCAGGTCAGTGAACAATCATCTTGTGAAAGGAGCTTCTCCCGCATGCTCTGGTCTGAGATTCCGGCTATCAAACATTGTAGTAACATGGTCTCTTCAAATTACGTTGGATCGACTTCATTGTATTTACAATCAGGTGCTGCTTGTAGTACACGAGCGAGGAACTCGTTTGGTTTCTGCCAGAGTTTCGTGAAGTAGTATTTAGCCGTAAAAACATTCTGACGAGCACCCCAAGGAGCACTGAAGGTCTCCAAAGCGCCGGTTGTCGCAGAAGAGATTTGATCAATACGAGGTGCATCAAAATACCTTTGACCCTCATCTCCAAGAAACTGTCTCAAGAGCTTCACTTTGTTTTTCTCAGTAAGAGATACTGCTGGATTCAAGATTGGAAGCAATTCCAAGTAATCCGTAAAGGTTTCCGCCATCTATGCCACGAGTCCAGGGAAGGTTTGTCGGTAGAGCACAACCAGAAGACCAGTGGAGTATTTGTCATGGACATGTTGACCTCGTCGCCAGATATCACAACTGGACCCTAACCGCAAGTACGTATTTCAACTCGTAGCGAATAAGCAAGAAGACGCGTCAGTCTGGCGCACAGTGTACTGAACACTTAACGGTTTACATGTGAGCACAGAACGTTAGGGTGTGTCCTTGAGTGCGTGTGTGCGTGCTTATCTACGTGTGTGTGTAGGGCCAATCAGGTTCACGGTCATAGTGAGCGATCATTGGTTGAACGCGTAACAGTTTGTCAATTACAAATGCATTAACATTGTTTGGTGTACAGCTGCTGGGGTTGTAGGCGCCTACCTTGCAATTCTTCTAGCGATATTGGGCTCTCTGCTTTCCTTTGTTGTAAAACTTGCGCAGAGCAGTAGTAGTGCAAGTTTTCTTTGGAACAGGATCCGATTCAAGACAACTTCATTTTAAGTTTATTGGACTGCTTTGGCCTGCCCAGTTATTAAAGCAACCACTGCATGTGTCGGTGCATATTTTTGCTTTCGCTTGCGTATGTGCATTTAGGCAGCAGTTGCGGCAGCAAGTGCGGTTATGCTAGCAAAACGCATAGTTGTTCGCAGGTTTATCCTGCGTCCGCTCATCTGCTGTACAACTAAGAACGGGATCTGAAAAACCACCTTCAAAATTCTACACCGTGGACATGCTCCCATGCACTTAACAAAAGTAAAGCCGGCAGTCAAGTTAGCAACAACGAACGGCAAGCGCAGGATCGTACAGGGACTCTCGGTTGCCAGGAGTGCTGCCAAATTAACTTCTGTCCGCCTCGAGTTTAGTGCGATATGTGTGGCGCTGCTCTAGCACCTGCAGCAGTTAATTTATGGTCTACACAACCATGTCCTGGGCAGAAACCTGCATGCTCTACCCCAATCCGATATTCCCGTTCCACAGTGAGGCGACGAACGAGAATGGGGGCAATTACTTTCATCACAACTGGTGTTAGGCTAATACCACTGTAGGTAGAACCGCTGATGCGACTGTTCTTCCTGTATATTGCCACTATAATAGAAGCACTGCAGTTAGCCGGAACACTTTTCCTTCCAGATACGTTCGAATAGGTTGGTCAGTTCGTTGCAGCGGACCTCACTTCCCTCCTTAAACAATGCGGATGTGTAGGCGCCTATGCCAGTGTCAAGAAAAAGATTAACAGCTGTGACTGCGTTTCGGATCTCAGCTTCCTTGTCAGCATGTAGGTTCCGCTTAAGTTCGCGCCCAAGAGACCGCCTGTTGCCATTGTGTTGTTGAAGTTGAACAAAGCAGCGGGACCAGCTGAGCTTCATTCCGCCCTCTTCAAATACAGTGGACCTGCTCTTGATGAGGTACATGAGTTAATAGTGAAACTTTGGGAGCAGGAAACTGTCCCAACCGACTGGAACCGCTCCGTTATTTTCCCATCTTCAAAAGAGGTTTGCTCGTGGAATGCGGTAAGCATAGAGGAATCTGACCGATCTCCATCGCCTCCAAACTACTTGCCTCTGTAATCCTTCACAGACGGACTGGCGCTCGTGGAAACCCGATTGATGAGGAGCAAGCCGAGTTTAGTTTGGGACGTGGCTGCATCAACCACTTCTTACTTTACATCAATTGTTGGAACAACGTCACGTACGTTGGCGGACCACCGTTATCATGTTCCTCGTCATCCAAGTTTCCTTTATTTTCGGCTGGTATATGGGCTCTTTAGGACTGTTTACTCAGGAAAGGTGGGCCCAAGAAATATGTAAATAGTATTCGAGCATTATACTCGCATAGCTCAGGAAGATTGAGGGCTTACGGTAAACTACTGTGGCCCTTTAATATTTCCATCGGTGTGAGACAAGGATGTCCGTCGTCACCTTTCCCCTTCAAATTCGCTATTGAGGAAGTCGTGGAAAACGCGTTCACAAGACAGGACTTATAAAGTGTAGATCTGTTCCCAAGAGAACAAGTTCTTGACTTGGTGTATGCAAACGACATTGCCCTCATCTGTGACAACTCTCAGACGTGCCAAGATGCACTGGACAGATGACCCCTAGCTGTCAGCCGCTTCAAGTTTTGCTTTGCACCATAAATAAATAAATAAATAAATAAATAGTATATTCTCTGTAAAACGAGACACACCTCTAAAAGGCATGATCAAATATGCATACAAGCACAGCTTCTTTGGAATATTAAAACATTTCGTTACAATGAAAGGAATAAACGAAAAGATGTAGTCCATAAGAGCGGGCATATTGTCAGGTAATAGTCAGACCAAGGATCATAATGGCGCCGTGGCGCGCAAAAACTGTTGCGTCAAGATACAAGTGGGGGGTAAATTTGACATGTAGTGATCCATGAGCACAGGAGCCCGAAGCAAGGTTTAGTGCAATCAATGACCATTACGAAGCCGGGATGATCGGTACTCCACTAAAGCATTCTTCATAGTAAAATCAGTTGCACAGGTTCGATGTTGGAGGCTGAGGACTGCGTCAGTGTGAAATGTATAGCAGTGACTTTATTTTGTGGCGAGTCACATCCGCCACGTTGCAGTGTTGTTAAGCGGACATTTGTGGCTTTTTATAGGGAGAACGCTTGCCAGGCGAAAACCCACCACGTCCTGGAACACTGTCGTAGCTTCCGTTGAACTGTAGTGCTAGTCGGCTATACATCGTATAGACCGATTTTGCACTCTATTATTCGCAGTCGGTTGACAGCCAAAATTTTTCGTTGGTTGGCCAAATGGCTTGGTACTGAACCGGCAATAGTCGTTGAAGCCAGTCAATGATGTAAAAGAGTCGCAGAGTCGAATGATAATGATGCGGGTGAGTAAACATATTGTTAATAGAGGCCGGCTTTTTCTATTATATTGTCCGGCTCGCAACCCGTGTCCAGCTATCCATGCTGGACTTGTCATAGGGACGGTGAGTGCAGTTGTTTCTTGTGTCTGAATATGTCCAAAACAGGAATAAATGCTATTCTCCGCGAAGTGGACAAGTATTTCCTTCAAATGTAAGTGTAATTTTCTCCATAACCAAGTGAGAGCTCCAGGAAAAATCATCGGAAAAGCCGCTTATGCGCGCGCAGTGCTGTCCGTGAAATGACATCAGAAAAGCTCCAGGTGACTGGAGAATCGGAATGTTTGAGGCAGTGAATGTAATCACGCCAGAATTGTCAGTCTCCGGTTGTGGAACAGTAGATCCATGTAAATACATTATTCCAGGTGAGTAAATTGTTCTACTGTGAGAACGAGGCGAGCTAAACCCATTTGTTTAGACCCCGTGGTGGTAGCTTCTCCAGAATGGCGGAAAGAGCTCCATTTGGAACGATGTGTGGGTTCTTCATCTCCCGGAGAAAAGAACAAGCATGTAAACCAGCTGGCTATTGAAAGTGGGTCGACTATTCCCAGTGGATAAACCTTCTTGTTTTGGCGGATGTATCTGTGGAAATCTCGAGAGAAAACGGGCAACGGACAAGAGGCAGCCAAACAGAAAGACAGCAACGAAGCAAGAAGCACAAACACAGACTGGTGGCGCGCAACGGTGCCTATGATACATTAAATTTATGTAATTTTGTTTAGTATACATGATTTGCAAGCGCGTTCTTTACATCACGTCGCTGGTGTGCCTCAGACTACAACTACTAGGTAGAAAGAAGGGTATAACAAAGCGTGTAGACAACGTTAAGCGATTAATATGATTATTGGAGAGTAACAGGTAAACCGATGATGATGACAGCAGACCGAATGCGAGCGGCATCTTAGGTGAAACTAGGGACAACAAGGTTGAGACCGAATGCGGGAGCAACATAGGTAAAGCGACGTTCCAAGAAGAAAAGGAAATATAAGGAATCAGCTATGAGCAGAAGAATGCGGACGGCAGTGCGAAGAGTAACTCATGAGAGCAATTAAGAGACGATAGTCAGGATGAAAAAGGTTTACTACTAAAGTGTGGTGAGCCAAGGACGCTCTCGTGCGAAGTATGAAACGTTCAGTGCTGAAATAGCACCGGTAATATCCCGGTAATCTGAGAGAACTCTAAAAGCCGGAGACCAAACGGACGAGACTCGAGAAGTCGACACATCCGGAGGCCTCGTAGTAGTCCCAGAGAATTACACTGATCAGATGATGACAAAGAAGGGCATGGCACTAAGCGTCGGTCATCCGATTGAAGATGTGAGAGTACAGGTTACTGATGGAAGTGCCTATATTAACAAAGGGTAAACAAGTCTAGCGGGCTGTCAATGTAAGCAAGACATAGTTGTGAGTCTAAAGAGATTAGCTCGGTATATCTTCCTAGTCTGGAAAAGGTCAAAGGAGCGTACCGGTCAGACGAGACTAGGTTATTACAAGGCACTAACAGTTGGCAGTCCGATTAGAGAAGAAATGATAGTAGAGGGGCCATAAGGAGAGGAGACGGTCCGGATAGAGAGAGGTTTACTTATTTGGTGTGGAAAAGTCCACGAGGCTCGAGAGGTAATGTGCACGGAGCGTTCAGTCTTCCGAGCATAGCAGGCAGCGTCGCAGAAGTAGGAGAGAAGAGGACCGAGCTGCCGAGGTTGGACTTGATCGGCGCATTGTGATTGAGTCCTATGGTTCATTTGGGAAGGTAAGTGGAGTCAGTAGGATTGGACTGGTCAGAGATAGAAGTGGTTATATCAACGTAGGGCGAACAAGTTCAGCAGGATATCAAGGTGAGGGAGGAAGTGCTTTGGATCGACGGAGCCTAGACCGCTAACATCCCGGTAGCCTGGTAGCAGTCCCATAGAATTTGGCTGATCAGCTGAGGCTGAGTTACAGATGACAGAGACTCAATCGTCCGATTGAAGAATGATTGGATACGAACGGCGCTCAGTCATCTGAACGATGGCTAGTAATGTCACAGGAGTCTGAGAGAAGTTGGAAAGCAGGAGACCAAACAGACGAGACAGGATTAGTCGGCGAAACGACATTGAGTCCAACAGCTAATTTTAGGAGGGCAAATGGAGTGGGTCGAGAGATGGAGGTGACTATATAAATAGAGGGTGAACAAGTCTAGCAGGCTGTCAACGTAAGTGCGATATAGCTTGAGTCTACAGAGTCTAGACCGTTTAAATGTTGCTGGTCTGGAAAGGGTCAAAGAAGCAGACCGGTCAGATGAGACTAGGTTATTACAGGGCACAGAGTTGGCAGTCCGATTAGAGAAGGTTTGAAAGTAGAGAACGTCATAAGGAGACGGTCCGGATAAGGAGAGGTTTACTTATAAGGTGTGGAAAAGTCCATGGGGCTCGAGAGGTAATGGGGACAGAGCGTTCGCACTTCTCATTCAATGCCGGTAACGTCACAGCAGTCTGAATGAATTCGGAGAGCAGGGGACCGATCAGACGAGACTGGATTAGTCGGCACACTTAGAGTAAGTAGTACAGTTGAGGTGGGAAGGTAAATAAAGAGTCAGCGGAGACGGATGGGTTGGGATGCAAGAGGCTACATGAATATAAGGTATGCAAGTCAGGCAGGCTCGCAATGGGAGAGAAGTTGTGTGATGGTGATACAGAGCCTAAAACTACATTTCGCTAGTTAGGAAGCAGTCAAAGAGGATAATAGGGCAGGGATCTGAGAGCTCGCTATGCGGATGAAGAAGAAATAAAGACAGGCCGCGATAAGGAGAGGACAGAGTTGAGAGTTTACGTTTACGGATATGAAATGCGACAGTTAACGAGGCTCTAGAGGTAATGGTGACAGAGCATTCAGTCTACCGAGCATAGCAGGCAGCGTCGCAGAAGTAGGAGAGAAGAGGACCGATCTGCCAAGGTTGGACTTGGTCGGCGCATTGTGATTGAGTCCTATGGTTCATTTGGGAAGGTAAGTGGAGTCAGTAGGATCGGACTGGTCAGAGATAAAAGTGGTTATATCAACATAGGGCGGACAAGTTCAGCAGGATATCAAGGTGAGGGAGGAAGTGCTTTGGATCGACGGAGCCTAGACCGCTAACCTCCCGGTAGCCTGGTAGCAGTCCCATAGAATTTGGCTGATCAGCTGAGGCTGAGTGACGGATGACAGAGACTCAATCGTCCGATTGAAGAATGATTGGATACGAACGGCGCTCAGTCATCTGAACGATGGCTAGTAATGTCACAGGAGTCTGAGAGAAGTTGTAAAGCAGGAGACCAAACAGACGAGACAGGATTAGTCGGCGAAACGACATTGAGTCCAACAGCTAATTTTAGGAGGGCAAATGGAGTGGGTCGAGAGATGGAGGTGACTATATAAATAGAGGGTGAACAAGTCTAGCAGGCTGTCAACGTAAGTGCGATATAGCTTGAGTCTACAGAGTCTAGACCGTTTAAATGTTGCTGGTCTGGAAAGGGTCAGAGAAGCAGACCGGTCAGATGAGACTAGGTTATTACAGAGCACAGAGTTGGTAGTCCGATTAGAGAAGGTTTGAAAGTAGAGAAGGTCATAAGGAGACGGTCCGGATAAGGAGAGGTTTACTTATAAGGTGTGGAAAAGTCCATGGGGCTCGAGAGGTAATGGGGACAGAGCGTTCGCACTTCTCATTCAATGCCGGTAACGTCACAGCAGTCTGAATGAATTCGGAGAGCAGGGGACCGATCAGACGAGACTGGATTAGTCGGCACACTTAGAGTAAGTAGTACAGTTGAGGTGGGAAGGTAAATAGAGAGTCAGCGGAGACGGATGGGTTGGGATGGAAGCGGTTTTATGTATATAAAGCATGCAACTCAGGCAGGCTCGCAGTGTGAGAGAAAGGTGTTTTGGTGAAGCAGAGCCTAGAACTGAATTTCTGTAGTCGAAGAGGATTATAGAGCAGGGCACTGAGAGCACGCTATCCGGTTTAAGAAGAAATAAATGCAGAGCGCGATAAGTAGAGGACAGAGTCGAAGTGCAAAAGTTTCCTTCAGGCTTGGCAGAGATCGCCAGCGTTGGCATTTGTTGGGGACTAGCTAAAGTCGTTCAAATTCAACTACCCATGATTTTTATCAGCGCCATTGGGAAGAAAGACGAGATCACTAACCATGTACGGAAAGCTCGAAATGGTTTTGCCACACTTCGTCACCTTGGCAGCGCGAAATCACTCTCGCTCTGAAATGTAGAGTGTACAATGCAGTGGTACATTCGACCTTACTGTACGGCCGCGAAACAAAACCCCTAAGATCAGCGGACATAGAGGCTATTTAAGTTCGACCATAGTTTTCCTCGCAGTTTTGCTCGCATCTGGTGGTAACACGGCGTGAGTAACGAGCGTGGTCGGCGCGTTATTCATGGTACATGTAAAGGTCCTGAACCGCTCAGCACCGATATTTTACGCACCAGGCACCGAGGACTCGGCCACGTGTTATGCGTACCAGTCCACCGACTCCCGCGACGTGCGTTGTTTGCTCGCAGTGGGGTGTGGATGGAAGAAGAGGAGAAGTAGCCAATCGGTTACTCGGTCGAGAGGAATGAAGACCCTCACTTTGGAGCTGGCCATGGTTGGAGCTTCACGACTTATTGGTTGTGGTCCAAAAGGCGAGGAACAGGTTTGGCTGGTTTCACTTGCTGACGGGGCTAGGAGCGGACCTCAGTGGCGTTCATGCTGCTAGTTTCTTTGTCTCTCCCCATCCTTGTTAACCTCCCGCTGCAACCACGATCTCATTCTGTAGCATAATATAAAGTTACATTATATGTTTTCTTGCTGCCTAGTAGCCCGCTACTAGCATTCCTCAGTGATGCACATCTTTTGCCTTTAACTCAGCTGGCATGCAGCTGTTGTATATATTTTCTTTAATGTATAGCGGCGCTGTAGCTGAGATGTGTTACGCCTCTAGCTAACGTGTATAATGATGATGATGATTGTGCTGAGACTTGGCCGAAGGGTTTCTTCTGGATTCAAACATGTTCACCGAAAGCACCGATATCTATTGCCTAGTGCATTGACGATTGCTAGTGCCACAAGCAGATGCTTCTGCGTCGTGTATGGCGACGAATATCCTATGCCACTAAAAGTAATTGTACTCAGGAAAGGGGAGAGAAAGTTAGATACGCAGTGCGTTTTGATAGGCTTGTCGGACCGAGGGGCTGAGACAGTTTCGCAGCTGGCAATAGAAGGAGAAGCTTGGTACACTTCCCGGTAAAGCTCATGGAAAAAGGACAACATACGATGGCATGATTTCAGTCTACGCAGGTATTGCAGTACGAGCGGGAATCCAGAATGGAACCACGCCACCTGTAACGTAAATAAGTAAATAACTGTTTTCTCGACAAAGCGAAGCACGCCTTTTGGGCACGGGCAGCTATTGCAACCTTGTACATGATAGCAGAAGTAGCAGGACCAAGCGCGAAGTAATACAGATTGGGGTCAAATTGGGTCCATCGCTGGCCGTCTAGCGGAGAACGCCAAATGTTACTTCGACGCCCACTGTGTCTATCCGACACGGGAATAAATGACTCCCACTATGTTGTTGAATTAATTGCGCCAGGTTTGTCCCCGTTATTGGTTGCACACTTCAGGAGACGCTGCTGCGGCAGTCACTGGTGAAGCAGTAGTGGGAATCCTTCTAAGCTGCAAGGCTGTCGGTATCACTTCATTGGGTTCGGGTCAACATTATTTTGTGTTCTACGCTGTCGGTCCATGCACTTTGTTTTAAATGTTTATGCGTTAAGGTGTTCCCACGAAATAGCTAAACACCGTTCCAAGCCTTTGGCTAATAAAGCTACCCGCAACGCAGCAGTAAGCATTCAATGAATCGCGCACATGTGAGTCGGTAACCGAATACTAAGTTGACAACTCTTTTAGAACCGCTGTCCATCCGTGCTGCCTATATGGGTGATCCGCCACTACTGCTCAGTCTCCATGTACACTTTGCCGCCGCTAGCTAAACCGTTGAGCCCGCGGTAAGTGTAGCGACTGTTCACATGTGGAGTTTAGAAACGCTGCCTCTCCGTGCAGCCTACCTGGGTGATCTGCAACTACTGGTTTGCCTCCACGTAACCTTTGCCGCCGCTATCTAAGCCTTTACAATTCCGGTAAGCGTGTTGGCTGTTAACAGTTGACTTTTAAACGCTTGTGTATCCGTGCTGCCTAGATGACTGATCCGCCAATACGGGTCTGATTCCGTGTAACATGTACAGCCGCTAACTACTCCGTTGCACCTCCGGTAAGTGTATTCCCGGTTTAAATGCGACTTTTAGACTTCCCGTCTATCTGTGAGGCCAACACGGGTGATCCACAACTACTGGTTTGGCTCCACACAACCTTTGCCACCGCTATCTACTCCGTTGCACCGCTCGTAAGTATATCGACTCTTAATAGTTGGCTTTTAGGACGCCTTTCTATTCGTGATGCTTATATGCTTGATCCGCCACTACCGGTTTTCCTACACGTAAGATGTACTACCGCCTAAATAGCCCGTTGCACCTCCGGAACGTGTCTTGCGAGTTCACCGTTTTGCTTTCAGAACCCCTGTCTATCCGCGGTGCTTACTTAAGTGATCTGCCACGACTTGCCTGCCTCCACGCAACATGTGCCACAGCATAAATATCCGTCGCACCTCCGGTTAGTGTATTATTCCTTCAAATGTGGCTTTTAGAAAACGCGCCTTTCCCTTCGCATGCAGCCCTGATCTGACCGTCCCGTCGCTTGCAGTCTGACGCAGAATGCCATGTCTCTATTCACCGCCGCGTACTTTAAACACCAGATGTTTGCATCTAACGCATCTTTTCAACAAAGTCACATGGTTATATGGCCTAACGCGTTCTCTTATCCCATGTTCGATGTACATTGACTTCGAGCTGTCCTGGTAGCCGCTTAGGAGGCTGACGAAATCATTTCTCAGTGCTAACCCTTGATGGGTTGCGAGCTATATACAAGCTCAATCACCTAGCGGTGTATATTTTTAAAGAATTTAAATGTCGGTCACCTTTATTGCATCCGGTTTCTCAATTTTTGGAACCATTTACATCCACCGCTGCTTGGCCATTAGCACCTTACCGTGTAGCACTTTTACCTTCGCAATTATCGTTAATACATGACAAGGGTCACGCGGTGTAGCCCATCGCAGCTGTGCAAACGCATGAACATCAAAGCAATAACCGGATAGTTATTTGCATTGCGTCTACCGGCTGTCAGCAAAGCCGTGCGCAGCACTGTAGCCCGTAGGCACAAAAGGGTACCACTGCATTTCAAGCGCCGCGTGCAGCACAGCGAGTTCCTATCAGCACGGTACCGTCGCATCCGTTTTCCTGCTCTAAGAAGGTGTACGCGGGCATATTCACACCGTTGTCTTGTCTAACAGCTGACAGAAGTCCCGACGCATCCCTGCAGAAAACAATCATTTTTCCGTGCAAACCTCCATTAAACCTTTAGGTCTCGGAAGCTCTGTATAGTAGTGCATGATAACATTACCTACACCGAACACCGCTGAAGACGTACCTGCGATGCTCCCATGGACACGGATTCAATAAAGAACAAAGAAAAACCCGCACTTCATAATCATGACACACTAAAGAACCTAGGAAACTGATCAATTCAATAAAAGTCACCTGAGTCGTCCGACTTCAACAGCTCCAACCACTTGTAATGGACTCCGAAGGCGACTACACAGCCATAGGGAACAAATTGGCGTTGCGTGACTGCGAATATCCGCCAGGGTAATCGGTCAGATACCATCTTGCCAATGTATATCAACAGCCGGCAGTGTTCCAGGACGTGTTGGGTCTTCGTCTGGCAAGCGTTTTTCCTACAAAAAGCCACAAATGTCTGTTTAACAACACTGCGACGTGGCGGATGTGACTCGCCACTCAATAAAGTCACCGCCCCTAACACATTGGCAAGTTGATTGACACCACATTTACAAGTTCTGTGCATATATCGGCTCTCGCATGAACACGCCTACATATCTGACTAGTGACATACCACTATTCTTAAGTATTTTCCACCCGTTTCCTCATACTTCACTCACTGACCTACATTGCTTATGGGACCTCATCGGACTACTTCCTCATCAGCATACCATTTAAGTGATCTGATCACTATTTTTACCTCTCGCATTTTGTGTACATAGTCTACATACATACATACATACATACTACAACCTTTACTACTCCCACTGTTGGTGCTGCTTATTCCGTTATCATGTACAATAATGCAATATGCTGATCATGCCCAAAAGGCGTGTCTCGCTTTGTCGAGAATAAAATATTTATTTATTTATTTATTTAACTGCATATGCAACACTTCGCTTTCTTTTGTGTTCAGTTGTAGAATCCACCGTGTTTGGTGTACGCATATTGTTTCCCCTATTGGTAATATTAGCGCCCATGTCATGGGAGGTAACTGTGGTAATTAACCACCTTTCGTGGAAGCTCATGCAGCCAATGAAATACGTTTCAATAGCGGCAAGAATAAAGTCACCCTGTTGGATAGGGACCGCCTTATTATGCAGCTTGAATTTGCGTTGGTTAAAGCATCAGATGCGTCACATATTTATTGGTGATGATGACCCGACGTTTATGGTACTATTATATTATATTTCCACGCATTGCTCATTCAGGCAATTAACGCTAACCATCGGTCCGGTAAATTATCCACATTAGTACGACACCATGGCGCATTATCCTGGCATTCATATGCACCCGCCACGTTCGCAGAAATACCCAGTAATACGTAGCCATATTTTTATACGTGCTGTACATATATGAACTTATTTCCATCCTTCTTCATAAGTTCTCAGTTGCTCCTTGATCAAAATGTGATGGCATATGCTTCAAACAAGTCATTCACCGACGTCACCTAAAACCTTCATGGGCTTTTCATGCTAGTAGATGTATAAAGTTATTAATGAAACCCGCAATCTAATTATGTTATTCACTATAGTTCACCTATACCTGATAAGCTGCATGATAAGTAGCAAATATTTTTTGAGTACTTTACATTTTAGTTTCAAACAGTATATTGCAACAAATAGACCTATTCAGGTGTACAAATAATTAAATATACTTAATTGTACGTACCTGTAACACAGTTGCCGATACATTAATTTTACGCTACAGTTACAATTATATATCTAAATAACCAATTATACTTTTATACTTTTATAGTTATGCATACAGGTTTTCATTACGTCCATGCACACTCAAAGAAAACTTTGTGCGTCTGTAATTCCATCAAGTCTTTTATGCAATATGTTGCAATCTATTTTCATTCCCATGTTAATTGGCACTGCCAATGGAACATGCACATAACGACAATCGCAACAATACACAAGCTCACATGCAATTGCCATCAATAGGTTTATGCTACCGTGCACCAATACCCCGAAATAGGTTTTCCTCCCATAGCAACAGTTACTAGTTTAGGTTCCAACTGAAATTAAAGCACCCCCTTTGCACTCCATTTGTACTTTTACAAGAAATACGAACTTTTGCGTTTTATCAACTAATGTCAGCTAGTTGCATTTTGGGTAACTTGACCTGCTGGAAGATAATATTCCACCTTCATCCTGCACTATCTCAACATATCTGCTTAGATCCCTAGATCAGTTGTATTTCCACAGTGGACATGCGGTGGATGTGGTGTTCATTGACTTCGCCAAAGCCTTTGACACTCTCCCCCATTCGCGACTCTCACTGAAGTTGAGGTCGTATAGAATAGCTGATCGCGCTGTCCAGTGGGTGTCAGCTTTTCTGGATGGACGGGAACAGTGTATTCGTGTTGGAAGCAGTCTTTCGTTTCGACAAGCCGTCCTAGGTCCGCTGCTTTTCCCAGTCAACTTGAATAACTTGCCGGAGGAGCATGAGGTACAATCGCTCTTATTTGCTGATGACCTAAAGCTTTGGAATATTGTTGCTATCCCTGGAGGTCCTGTGGCTCTTCAACGGGCTCTGGATAGACTCTGGGAATGGTCTGTCATGTGGCTGCTGCCCATAAACCGGGCAAATTGTTCAGTGCTGTGTATCGGGGCGTCTGCTTCCTCCACAAGTTATGTGCTGGATGGGAGTGAACTTCCTCACGTCACTCATCAGGTTGATCTAGGTGTCGTCCACTGTTCCACACTACATGCTGGAGACAACTGGAAGAAGGCAGCTAGTAAAGGGTTCCGGATGTTGTGGTTTATCCGTCGTTGTTTCGGGACCCTAACCACTGATGTATTTGTGAAGCTCTCCTCAGCGTTTGTGCGACCCCACCTAGAATATTGCGTCCAGGCCAATCCACCATGCCGTGTCCGGGACAAAATGGCACTAGAATAGGTGTTGCTTGTCGGTACTAGATTGATCGAGGGGCTACGAGGACAAACGTACCCGAACGCCTACTTAGTTTGGGGACGCATTCAATGCAATATCGAAGGATTAGAGGGGACCTATTCCTAACCTATCGTATTTTGACTGGGAAGGTTGGCCCTGATTTGTCCATGCTATTTAGTCCTGCTAGATTATCTGGCGTCCGCGGGCATTCTATGAAGCTGAACAAACTGCGGTCCGATCGAGTTACAGCGAAGACACGCTTGTCGTGTCGAGTCATCGAGCGCTGGAACTTGGCTCCAGAAGATGTTGTCGAGGATGCTGAGAATAAAGGGTTTGAGCGTCAACTAGTTGTCTTTGGGTGGCGACACAAAACCTGCCCCTTTTCCAGCCTAATTCCCACCCTTATACTTCGATGCTATTTTCTTTACTTTTCCTCATCATTGGTATTATTTTCTTCTTTTAACTGATGTTCCTTACACTTTACATTCGACATTTTTTCTGTCTTACTTACTTTAAGTAACGGACACAACAAGGATAGCTAATGTAAGGAATGTGGGAAATAAATGGTAGACCAGTGTGTTTTTTCGGGTGTTTTCGATTAAGACCCATCAAGAAGTCGGAGCAGCCCCATCAACGCCTGGATCGACGACCCGCTCAAGGAGGAACACTTACGGGATTCTTCATATCATTCCAGTCCCATTTGAACCTGAACTTGAACTCGAGGCCTTACCCCTATTTTGAAATCGCACGTATCGTTAAGCTGTCCTTCCCCCGGTGATAGCCGGGCGCGTCGACCCCTAAGCGCGGTATTCAGCACAGCTGAAAAGGAAATGAATGCTTAATGATAGCATTTTGTACTGGTCTGCTCATAGGCCGGCTGCATACTTCACACTGCATAACGCCAGCTAAATCTGGCACTGGCTCTGAATAGTTAGGCTGTCCGGCTACCACCGCTGCTAAACTTTCAGCTCTGGATTCAAGTTTGGCAGGTATTGAAAAGACAATAACCAAGTCCACCTCTATTGCCACGCTCGATGTGAAAATTTATTTGTTTTTGTAACCCCTATATATTGCGAATGAAGGCACAGCAATAGGCCGCAAGTTTGCGGACGATCCATCCGCTGCGGTCTACCAATCGGTCAAGGAGCCGTACGTCCTACCGGGACAATCCAGGTAGCATTGATGACTGTTCTCATGACCTGGTCAAAGTGAAGAAAAATAAGGTGCGGAAATGCCAGAAGCTCATTGATAAAACTAGAGGATTGCTTGTCACGGCAACGAGCTAGATGCAACCTACGGCAGTCGTACAAGCATCTGACGTTCGTGCACAAGAGAACATTTCGAAGATGCTGACCGCCTCGGGTGCTAATCAGCCATCCCGTTCTGAAGAAGTGTAGGTACCGGCTGAATGCTACACAAGTTCAACAGCTCCTGCTTCCGTCTGCCGGTGGCCGAGTAGTATGCGCGTCTGTTTTGCAGCCATAAGTTCACCGGTTCGAATCCGCGTAATGGCGGGG
The DNA here is from genome assembly GCA_944474145.2 of Dicrocoelium dendriticum. Taxonomy (NCBI): domain Eukaryota; kingdom Metazoa; phylum Platyhelminthes; class Trematoda; order Plagiorchiida; family Dicrocoeliidae; genus Dicrocoelium; species Dicrocoelium dendriticum. Next base: position 44,863,699 of record OX104070.1, on the reverse strand, counting down.
GGTCCTGGCGGTAACTCAGCCCACGCGCGACTGGTGGTAGTCGCGTGGCAGCGTTACGGCGTTCAGCTGGCTGTTTAGTTATTGCCCGTGAACCAAAAGAGAAAGCGGAACAGATCAACCCGTAAAACTTTGAATGGCCTTGAAGACAGAAACTAATAAGGCATCGTTAATAGCGAGGAAAACCTACGCTAGCGTTGCTTCGTCGTCGTTTGTGGACACACAGGGACAGTCCAGGCTCCAGTGGTGAAAACAGCTGGTTTAAATGTTGAACGCAAGGCCCTGGGGTAAACACCCCGTTTTGGCGACTCTTTCATGTTTAGTAGCGTTATACTCCGTAAAGTTACTGAATTTGCAGCAGCACTCCCAAGGGCACTTATCTTAGATGGCATCGATTGGCTCAACCTGTGCGTCATTAAGCTGCTTTCACCTGGCTTCCCTGTTGTCACTTCATAAAGCTGACGAGTTTTGGGAACGTCCCAACCGGCACGCCAAATCCGCGGCCCTGACTGATTCGCCTGGTCCTTTCTACCCAGGAAGTACGCCAAGCATTACTGTGGTTTGCATTCAACGTAAAGGTCTTGGTGTTAGCGTTCAACCGGACCTTCCGCAGGCAGCTAGATTGAATTTAATGAAGGTTATCAAAAATCACAAAAATATGGGGGCGGCTGGTGCGCAAGGCCTCGTCTAGTGGGTTTTCAGATGTTTAGCCAGAACCTTTCTTCCGCCCTATCTGTAGGCATCCTTATGGCGCACGACCAAAGGATGATTATGCCGATTTCTTTGAGGTACTACGTAGCAACGTGCGTAGCCTAAGGAACAAGGTTCACGTGTTGTTTCTACTTGTAGACAAAGTTCTTCCCGACCTACTTGCTTTGGCTGAAACGTGGTTGTCGCCGGATACCACTGACGGGAAGGTATGTTTACCAGGCTACGCGACGTAGTCGCAGCACCGTTACTCAGCAAAACCGAGTGCGCAATAAATAGTTTCGTGTCATTTTATGGCATGATTCCCGGCTATCTTTGTGGTTTTGCAGTTTTATTAAATAATGTGCTAATGTTATATTACATTTGCTTAAATCTGTCAGAAGTATGATGCGCACCGTTATCCCGCAAAAACTAGTGCGCAATAAATAGTTCGTGGTTATTTTATGGCAGTATTCCCTGCTATCTTTCTGCATTTGCAGTTTTATTTAAATCTGTGCAAAGGTGATATTGCAATTGTTTGAATGTGTCGGAAACCAGACACGCGGTATAAGCAGTATTTTCGAATCCGTACGCCACGGAGTCTGGGAAGGGCTAATTTTCGTCATGGCTGGTAAGGGTTTCGCTACCGTTGTCCTCGGTAACATCCAAGTTTGGTTGAGTGACTGCGGAGTATATTCTTAATTTTGGTGGTAATAAGATGCGGGGAAATAGAAAATAATACTATATTTATTTGCTTGGTGAAAGCGATTATCATAAATTAAAGTGAGGACTACAGGCGTAGTAGAAGTTCACCGCATAATGGAAAGCAGGCAAATGCTAAATAAAAGTGTAGTGTAAACTGCTGTTTAATGGAGCAAATAAGTGTTAATACAATTGTTGCATGTACGTAAAGTTTATGCCTGTAGTCATTTACTTGCGTGGATAAAAGGTACAAATATCTCTTGTCTGATTATCGTATTTTTTGTATTCTTTAAAATCCCAAAGAATGAAAGCGAAATTTACAAATAATATATTTTACCAACTAACATATTTGGTACATACTTAAGCACAAAGCCACCTTTAAACATCTCTTTCAAATCCCGTTGTAGTGCTCCTGTGTACTACGCGGTAATTCGATTTTTTGGCGTGCCATACTCATCGAGATTTTCAGCTGAAATAACAGGTAAAACAGTGTTTGCATAAACACTTGAAACGAAATTTGACTATTGTCAAATTTTGTCTGATCCAAGATATCTTGGATCGATTAAAGTGGTACTGGCTAAAGCGTCTTTGGCGCTTACTGGTAATTTTTCCCGTTGTTCCCAGTTTGAATCCCGTTTTGCACCCTGTTTTTGCCTTTTTATTGCAGTCGTTTTCCTATTGTATACGTGTTATAATTCTACTCTGTTTTCCACATGAATATGGCTGTCTCGCTGAACACCGAGACGGATGGACCTATGGGGTCCTCGTTTGATGAGTCTACTGCAGCTTGCGGACAGGTTAACTGTTCAGAGCCAATAACAGATGTATCTGGCGGTATGCAATGTGACGTCTGCTGTCGCTGGTATCACGAAAGCTGTACCGGCCTACAAGCTGACCAGTACAAAATGCTATCCTGAAGCGCTCACTTTCTTTTCAGCTGTGCTGAATGCTGCGCTCAAAGATCGACGCGCCCGGCTGTCACCGGTGCTAAACTTTCTGCGCTGGCTTCAAGGTTGGCAAATGTTGAGTAGGCGATGGCTAAGCTCGCCTCAATTGCGACGCTCGATACGAGAATGTATTTGATTTAAAATCCCTGAATATTTCGCTTGGATATACTGCAATCGACGGCAACATTGCTGACGATCCATCCACTGGGGTCTGTCACTCGGTCATGAACTCGCACATCCTACCAACCAGTCCAGGTAGCATTGCTGGCTGCCCTCATGAGCCAATCAAAGTGAAGAAAAATAGGGTGCGGAACTAGCAAAAAACTCTATGTTAAACCCAGATAATTAGTTGCCACGGCATCGAAAATGAATCCGTCTTTGACAGTCGTAAAGTCGTCTGACGATTGTAGTCAGAACTTTCCGAAGATGCTGACCGTCTCGGCAGCCAGTGAACCAGCACGTTCTGACGAAGTGCTGGCAACTGCTCAATGCGATACAAAGGCAACGGCCCCTGCTCCAGTGAACCAGAAGAAGAAGCGGACAAGATCTGCTCGTAAAACTTTGAAGGGGCTTGAAGACCCAGGAACTAGTAAGACGCTGGCAATAGAGCGGAAAACCTACGCTATTGCTGCTTCGGCGTCGTTTGTGAAGACAGGGACAGTCCCACCGCCAGTGGTGAAAACAGCTGGTATAGGTGTCGAATCAAAGGCACGTGGGGTAAACACCCCCCGTCGCGCCGACTCTTTCACGGATAGTAGGGTTATATTCCGTAACGTTACTGAATCTGCGGCCGCTCTCCCAACGGAACGCATCTTGGATGACATCAAGTGGCTGAAACTGTGTGTCAGCAAGCTGCTTCCACCTGGCTTCCCTGGTGTCACTGTCAGAAAGCTGACCAGGTTGGGGAACGTCCCTATCGCTACGTCAAATCCACGAGCCCGATTACTACGCGTGTTCCTTTCTACTCCGGAGGAACGCAAATCATTTCTACGGTTTGCGTTCAAATTTAAGGGTAGTGGTGTCAGCGTTCAGCCAGTCCTTCCACTGGCAGATAGACTGAAGTTAAAGGAGGCTATCAAAGACCTCAAAACTAGACGGGCGGCTGGTGAGCAAGGCCTCCGTCTGGTGGGTTTTCAGGTGGTCAGCCGGAATTTACTTTCCGCCCTATCAGAGCCCATTCTGATGACGCACGACCCAGGAACGATCGTGCCGACTTCCTTAAGGTAGTACTTAGCAGCATGCGCAACCTAAGGAACATAGTGCACGAGTTGGGTCTACTTGTAGACAAATCTCGTCCCGACATACTTGCTTTCACTGAGACGTGGTTGTCTCCGGATATCACGGACGGTGAGATATATTTACCTGGCTACGCGCTGCTTAGAACTGATCGCTCCGTTGGTCGCCAAGGCGGAGGCGTTGTACTGTATGTGAGCTGTAACTTAGACGTGTTGAGGACTTGCACATTCCAGTCGTCGGATCAGACTGTTGAAGCCCTATCGGCTGTTTTGTGCACTTCCTCTACCCAGTTTACAGTTATAGTGATATACAGAAGTCCTGGAAGTTCCTCCATGGGGATACTTGACTTTATTCGCACTCAGTCTGCGAATAAGTGTTTAGTTCTAGGGGATTTCAACCTCCCGGAAGTCTGTTGGGCCGATCTTTCTTGCGATTCGGCATTAGGAACTTCAGTGCAGACTTCCTTGAAATGACTCTCCAAGTGCCTTTGCACCAGTTCGTTGACTTTCCCACTAGGTATATGGACAAGCAAATACCATCTACTTTGGATTTGGTTTTCGCTAAGTCCCTGGACTTCGTGACTGATGTTTCATGCGGTGCACCTCTAGGGTCCAGCGATCACGCATGCATATCCTTCCGTTGTGCTCTTTCAAGGCACCAAAAGACCGCGGTTGAATTACTTCCGAATATTTGGCGGACGGAATTTAGTGCAATGCGAACCTAGGCTTCAGTTCTGAAATGTGAGATCTCGATGGCTGACTCTGTCCAGTTAGCCTGGGGAAAAGTTAAGGCATACCTTACGGAGGTTTCCACTCCCTATATTCCACTCATTAGGAAAAGAGGGTTAAGGGCACAGCCTCCATGGATAGATACCACAGGCAAGTACCTACTCAAGAAACGGTCTAAATGCTGGCGAACCTAACAAGCAGCTCCATCAGCCAGTACCTATGATAGTTATCGAGAGAATAGAAATAAATATAAGCAACATCTCAGAACTGCTCGTCTACAATTCGAGCAGGGTCTAGCGGACTCGGCCGCAACTAATCCCAAGAAGTTTTTTGCTTACGTTAAAAGACGCAGGGGGCAAAACTGTCTATATCAGCTTTATTGCGAGCAGACGAGACCCGTGCGCAAACTGACTATGACAAGGCTTGTATACTGAGTGATCAGTTTACTGGGGTCTTTGCTCGGAAGACCTCTTTACCACAGGTTGAATTGGTTTCAAGAGTTCCAGAGGATTCCTGCTTAGCTGAATTTAGCATAACAGGGACGCAGGTCTTCGAGCTACTGCAAGGCATTAATCCCTCTAAAGCTACCGGTCCTGATTCAATTCATCCGAAGCTGTTGCATGAATTGGCCACTGAGCTGAGTGGTCCGCTCACATGCGTGTTTTCATTATCACTGGATAGCTGCAGCCTAACTTCGGAATGGAAGGAGGCAATCATCTGTCCGATTTTTAAGGGCGGTGACAGCGCTCTACCCGCGAACTACCGGCCTGTCAGTTTGACAAGCGTAGTAGTCAAGTTGTTTGAAAAGCTGATAAGGGATTCAGTAGAGAACCACCTGAATAGATTCAACCTTCTCAGTGTTGTGCAACATGGATTCCGCAAGGGATTTTTCTGTCAGACTAATCTACGTGTAGCTCGTGAAAGCTGGGCCGAAGCGGCCGACAGTGGCCACGCTGTAGACGTGTTATTCGTAGATTTTTCGAAAGCTTTTGACACTGTTCCACATCTTCGGCTCTCACTAAAATTGAGATCTTACGGGATATCTGGTCGCGCCCTTCAATGGGTGTCTGCCTTCCTTGAGGGGAGGAAACAGTGCGTACGGGTTGCGCGTAGCCTTTCGCTCAGGCAAGCTGTCCTTAGTGGCGTTCCACAGGGCTCGGTATTGAGGCCATTGTTGTTCGCCATCTATGTGAATGACTTGCCGGGAGAGCTCGGGGTGTCATCACTAATGTTTGCTGACGGCCTTAAGCTTTGGAATATTGTGGATACTCCGGTGGGTCCTGAGGCAATTCAGCATGCCTTGGATAGGCTCTGGGAATGGTCTCCCTTATGGTTGATGCCATAAATAGGGCCAAGTGTTCTTTTCTCTGAATCTGAGCTGCTAATCATCCCACCCGATATGTAGTCGGCGGTGGTAAACACCCTGTTGTCACTCAACAGGTTGAATTAGGACTCGTACACGCATCAGCACTTCATTCTGGAGACAGTTGGAAGAAGGCTGCTTGTCGAGGGTTTCGTATGATGTGGTTTATCCGCCGCTCTTTCGGAATCTTAACGGCCAATTTGTTTGTGGAGCTATTTTCGGCATTCGCCCGACCGCATCTGGAATATTGTATTCAGGCTTGTCCACCATGTCTTAACCGAGACAAAATGGAGTTGGAGATGGTGTTACGAGTGGGCATTCGGTTAGTGCAGGGTCTACGGGGACAGACGTATCCTGAACGCTTGCTCAGTTTGGATATGTACTCCATGCACTACCGAAGGATAAGAGGGGACCTGATTCTCACTTATCGTATTTTTACGGGTAAGATTGGCCCGGACTTGTCAGGGCTATTTAGTCCCGCTACGTTACCTAATCTCCGCGGTCACCCGTTTAAACTGCATAAGGCACTGTCTGATAGGATTAGGACGGAAACTCGTCTGTCGCGCCGAGTTATAGATCGCTGGAATTCGCTTGCAGACCACGTGGTTAGGGAACCTGCCTTTAGGGGTTTTGCGTGCCAGCTCGATGCTTTTGGGTGGGAAAGCAAACCTTTCCTTTTTCCTAGCCGACTCCTTCACTTTTCAGTTCTTTTTTAATGCCTCAAATATCTTGGTATTCCACTTGCTTAGCTCTTACAACTTTCTCTTTTGCCTTCTGAGTTTACTTTTTCTCTTCCTTACTTCACGTAACCGACCCAGCAGGAACTGTTGGGGCAGGATAAGCGGGCATTAATTGGTTGGACAGGGCGTGATGCGGTCTTGGTTTTAGGTCCATCAGTATTTCAAAGTTCGCCAACTCCTGGTTCAACGACCTACTGAAGAAGGAACACTCACGGGATAATCCTATCGTTGCAGTCCCGCTTGAACTTGAACTTGAAAGCATCACCATTTAGCCTGGTGTTGTGGAACAGAAAGTCACTCCAGACCGATTTTTCATGTCAAAAATTAGCCACTGTCATGGAGTCTGATTTCCGGAGAATCTTCCTTGGGTGTTTTTTTGACAGTTTTGACGAGTTATTTAGTGTGTTTTCAGACATTATGCTTCTTCATTATGATAATTTCGTACGATACAGCAGCAGAAAGTGTAACCTGTCACGGGTGAATTACGACAGGGTCATTTTTTGATGTGTCCTTTGCGCAAGCCGGAAGGCAAAAAGTACAGCAGTGAGACGTGTTTAGTAGGATTTCGCTTCTATTATTCTAAACCTTTCAGCTCACGTGATACTAACTGCCCAGCTCGCGTCAACCTCATTAGAACGGGACGCAAGCTGAAAGTCACAACGTTGGATCTGTCTCACAATCACCCAGTCAATCGCCTGCTCTTTGAGCGACACCCCATCAATCGCCGTCTGACGGACGATGAGTTCACACAGTCCGTGGGCCTTTTCCGCTACAACACCCCAACAAGCGACATTAAGCAGTTCGTCGAGGTTCGAATCGGAAAGCATAGTACCAGCGATGATGTCCGCAATGTTCGTCGTAAACTGAGACCTGGCGTTGAGTTTAAGCTTATTTTGATAATTTTTACGTCCTGCAGTAAAATTGCATCAGGTTATTATGTTTATGGAAGAAGACGGAGTTGCGCGAATTATTTCGGAGGAAGGCTTGTGCACACACGTATTATTCGCTCGGCATAAACAAATAGAACTTTTCCGCCGATTCTCGCATGTCGTTTGGTCATGGTACTGACCGTTTGAAGTAAATAAATAAATAAATAAACTTTTATTCTTTACAATGCGAGGCACACCTGTACAGACATGATCGTGTTTAGCTAACATAGTGTGATCAAACTGTACAAAGAGTGCATGTTTGGCATAACAGTGAATGTAAGTTTACGGATGTATGTATGTATGCAATTGTCTATGAATGTAGCTTGTATTTTTGAATGTGCCGCAGAATTTTTGAATGTTTGTTGTCGGTAGGAATGCGAGAATAAGCGATTGACGTCCGTGGGTTGGATACCATTTTCCGGATGTCCACGGGCCAGTGACTTTATTTTGTGGCGAGTCACATCCGCCACGTCACAGTGTTGATAAGCAGACATTTGTGGCTTGTTATAGGGAGAACGCTTGCCGGGCGAAAACCCACCACGTTCTAGAACACTGCCGCCGAACTATTTGCTGGAACGGGTTAAACCCGAACCAGCCAGCTGGCACCACGAGGAGGTTGTTCGGCTGGCCAGCGGCCTTACTTTTTGCTTGCAGCTTCAAGCTATACCAGTTTTTAATAACTGACAGCATGGGGTACGGCCGGCTAATATTTTATGCGTTTCTGCGTCGGGAAGATTACGCATCATTGCTTACGTCGTTCGAAGCGTTTCGGGATATCATGAATCATGATATTCCAGTCCGCACGATAATGATGGACAAAATGGCCGCTCAAATACGTGCGGCGTTCGCGGTTTTCCAGTGCGACATTTTGTTGTGTTACTTCCACATCCGCCAGGCCATCAGAAAGCATGTAAGTGATAAATCTTCGTTACATTCTGTAGACAAACATTAACCGGTCGCGTTATCTGTTTCATCGCATGGTAACTTCTGACACGAAGACTGAATATAATCTCTTTATATATGTAATATTCATGTTTTAGATTTCAACAAGATTTGAAGCTCCTTCAAAGAACAGACCCCCACTTTGTGCGCTACCTTACGTTGTACTGGTTGTAAATAAAACGCTTGTGGGCGAAACACGCCCAAGCTGGACTGGTGCATTTTGGCACTACAACGAACATCCGCGTTGAGAAAGCCAAATTGCGATTGAAGAAAATTGCCCATGCATCGGATGGCCTTGTTGCCACCGTTTCCAATGTCTGGGTGCATTCGGAAGTTCTCTTGAAAGAGTCCCAGATGCATGCCGCGTTTTTCTGTGACAGGCGTCAGCTGCTAGAAGGCAGCGCATATGTTCATCGCGTAGTTTGCCTCGTAACTACGTACGCATGCAACTTAGTGATGCGCCATTTAACACAACCCATATTACAGGCAGTTTACTCGGAAATTGGAGATGGAATGGTATGTGAATAAAAATTTCTGACGCTTCCATAGTTTGAGATATCGCACCAGGGAAACCTCTTCACCATCGATTGCTCCTTGGGAACATGTACCTGTCCTTTTTATGAAACCATGTGGCTTCCGTGTGTGCATTTAATGACGGCATATAAGCAGCACGCGTACCCGACCAGTAAGCCGTTTCTGATATGTGCATCCATTTACAGGCCAAATACCTATTTGCATCCGCTGGCTGGCGGACTACAACATACAGTGTCCATGTCGTTGCGGACGTTGAAAGTCCCCGGTACTAAACCATTCACGTCTAAAATTGCACAGCTGGTACATCGTCTGAGAAGTGCTGAAGAGGTTAATCCATCCGGATTTTCGGAACTGTATCAAGAGCTATTGCGAAGGACTAACGAAGTAATCGGTGATTCATCAGACTTTCAACGTGCAAAGAAACAACCTCGTTGGCCGAAAATTATGGCGCCCACAGAATTGTGTTTCACATGCAGCAAGCCTGTTGCGATTGACGCAGTTCGCTGTGCACACATTCGGTTACTTTACCATCGAAAGTGTTCGCGCGTGCAATCAGGAGCCCGTTGTACAATTTGTGTCAACGCTTCACAACCGGTGTCTGTGCCCATGATGGCAATGCAATGCTGTACTACCGGTAAGAAAGCAACTTTGTACTTCGATATTTAGCTATTTGCTGTTCACCCTCACCGGATTTCACAATTGCCTCTGCCCCATCAACCTGCTTCGCTTACGAAGGTAAGCGACAGCCTAGTATAACTTTCCTACGCAGGCAGTCAGGATGAGATTACCGCCGATCCGAGTACCAGTAAACAAACTGTACCCCATATTGCACGTGCACTTGGTCTTGGTGATCTATTTCCTTACCTTTCATCGATGACTTGTCGAAAGGGAGACGTGGAGTTCCCCTCAAACAGAGGTATTGTGCAGAATAGAGTGCCAAAGTAAGCTATTCGGTGCAATTTAAACTCCCATTTTCACTTCATTTAGCGTCGACATGGATGCCAGCCCAGTAAAGAAAACGCAAAGGAAAAAGCTTGTTCAGATAAAAACACTCATTCAATTACCCGAAATGGGTTATATGTTCGCACTACTATTATATTTTAGCCGATGAATACGACTTTGTGTAATGATACCTTGCAGGAGACATGCGCGTCCAAGGCACGAATATAATGAACAACGCTGAACCTAATGCCGCTGCCTTTTGTTAAATACAATGCACAGATTTTATATCGGTTTCTGCGCTCATTTGGGATTACAGCATTTTAAACAATGAATTGAACTAGCGGCACGTTTGCGGCCAGTGTAATAGAACCCAGGTGGGTTGTCATAGCACACGGTTCGAAGTCTCGTGCTCGTTGTATATAGGCTCCAACAGTGGCACATTTGGTGTCAATGTAATAGGACCCAGTTGGGTTGTAATAACATACGGCTCGAAGTCTCGTAGTCGTTGTATATAGGCTCCATCAGTGGCAAATTTGGTGCCGATGTAATAGGAAACAAGTGGGTTGTAATTGCATACGGCTCTAAGTGTTGTGGTCGTTGTATATAGGCACCATCAGCAGCACATTTAGTGCCGATGCATTAGGACCCAAGTGCGTTGTAATATCATTTGACTCCGAGGGTTGTGCTTGTAGTATACAGGCTCCGACAGTAGCGCACTCACGATAATGCTGTGGTAGCATCCGATAATGCACACTGTTGGCTGAAAGTCCTCCTATTTAAGTTTCGTTTGGACAAGAATTGGTAATTCAAACTCAATTTAGGGTTTGAGCTTGCGGCTACTGCATTGCGTAATTATAATTAATATGTGGCTTTCCGCTGCGCGTTTACGATATTTTTACCATGAAATTTTCGTTGCTGAAGTCCAAGGGGCGTTGGAAGATATACTGGGTGACCAAAAGGTTGTCCAAGAAGTGTACATTTGCACTGCTGAGGGCCAGAAGTCTGGTCATTTAGGGCGTTATAACACACACGACGGCACACGCTTTCGCTGCTCGCGCTGCAGGGATGCACATTCCGTCAACGTTACGCGGTAATCGAGTACAGACTGGTAAGTACGTACTACAACAGTGACGAATTATTCGCTACACATGGCGCGCTAAAAGTCACTTGTGCTGACCGAAATACGGTTAAAAAGGAGGATTTAACGCACTAAACATAGCCGATAATTATTTGGAACATTAGTTAGCAATATCCACCGACATATAAAGACATTTATCTTTATCTCCATTTGCTTCCCCGCGAGTGGCCAAAAGCACGCTTCAGTGGGTGGGCTTGCTGTACATATGTTTGGATAAAATGCTAATTCATAGTTACAATAATGCTGCATAAGATTCCTATGATTTTACAAAATCTTCGCTGTTAAAGAAGCCACGTAATTATGTCTGCTATGATGTATCCAATGCTATGAAACTCACAAAAACCAAGTGTTACTTATTCCATTATATTAATAATGCGTTTCACATTAAAATTCCGAGGCTAAAATTATCGGCACAATAGGAGACTAATTAAGTAGTCCAGGACGAAACTAAAAGTGGACGGCAGGAATTTTTCATAAATGGGCTCCGAAACGGTATGCTTATCTTTTATACATTGTAGTGAATGATTTCTAATTTAGTTACTGATATTGCATTGCTGTTGCGCATATATTAGGCGAATATAGCTGCAAGCATTACACACCTCGATGTTTTCCCATCGATACGTAGACGCATAGTAAAGCTAGTTGGACTTCAGTAAATTTGCAACACAGCGTGCCCAGCTGATTAAATGGACACCAGTTTGCATTCCTTTCAAAACCGTTTTGCTGCACATCTCGTCTGTGTTTTGTTTTGCTTTTAACAACATCTAGATAGGACGCTGAGAAGACACATAAAAGATAACTCACGGACTATTAACGGACGCTCGTGACAACAAGCTTGTCACAAAAGAAAGCTTTTACGGTATAAGTTGCGGAAATCCAATGATTTTAACGGACTTCCAAGACTGCGAATTAGTTAAATGCAGCATCCATGAAAACAGGCGACCTAATTTTGACTTTTAGAATTACAATACGCTCACTGTGCAATATTGGACATAAGGGTGTGTAAATTTCTTTGTCTAATAAATTTACCAAATTTACAGCATTTGGATAACCGTATTGCCAAGCGTTCGAATCGGCGGCTAACGGGACCTCACTTAGAGTACTGTATCCAGGCTTGTCCACCTGGAGAGTGTTTTGCGAGTGGGTACAAGGTTAGTGCAAGGATTACGGGGGCAAACGTATCCCGAACGTTTGCTTAGCTTGGGTATGTACTCAATGCACTACCGCAGAATTAGAGGAGACTTGATTCTCATTTACCGTATCTTAACGGGTAAGATCGGTCCAGACTTGTCCTGGCTATTTAGTCCCGCCAAGCTGCCTAGTCTCCGAGGTCACCCGCTGTAGCTGCACAAACAGCGTTCTGACCGGGTAAGGACGGAACCTCGCTTGTCGCGTCGAGTTATTGAACGTTGGAACTCGCTTCCGGCGCAGGTGGTTAGGGAGTCCACGGTGGAGGGTTTCGAGCGTCAGTTAGATGCTCTTGGGTGGCAGTACCAAACAATCCCCTTCTCCTAACCGACTTGTATCTTCAACTTTCCCTTCGTTATTTTTTAATTTTCTTCTCACTTTGGTATTATCATTATTTAGCTGACATTCCTCTTTTTTCTTAGCTTACCCTTCACTCTTTTACTTCACATAAACCGGCCTGGCAGGGACTGCTGGGCAGGAAAATGTGGGCAGTAATTTGTTGGACAGGGTGTGATGCGGTCTTTGTTTTAGGCTTTTCAACTCTCAAGCAGACCTGTCAATTCCCGATCCAACGATACGCAAAAGAAGGAACATTCACGGGATTATCTTATCGTTCCGGTCCTAACTGAACTTGAACTTGAACATAACGTATTAATCGCCGCCAACGAACTCTACAACTACTGCGGATTTTGGCTGTGTTTATAGGGCTTTTACTGACCTTCAACTTTCAGTATCGGAAGTCCAGCCAACAAGGTTAGTGATTCCCTCTCTGTTTTGCCGATGTGTCAGGTGGTTGGTAGTCACGTGCAGAAACTAGAACCTTCTGAAACGTTCGAAATCGCTGCGATAGTCGTTAATAATCGATTACTCGCTAAACTAGTGGACTTTCTAGGCAATCCTTACATTCTGCCGAACACCACTCCTCCAGCAATATCGTCCGAGGTATACGACGAAAGCCTAAGATTAACTTGCAGTCTTCGGGACAGTGTTCTCTGCCTGTCGGTCCATCTCCTTGGCGGAAATACCCGAGAACTTTGTCCCGATGTTCTTGTTCTGGATTCTTTGCTGGATTGTGTGCAGTCGTCCACTGCTTCCTTCGAAAAGTTGAAGCTTTCCACCAATAACTCGAACGGCTGGTCGGTAGGCCTTGCTTGTTCTGGTTGGCAAAATGTTGGCCGTAATTGATTTGCATGCCGTGCCCAGATCGGTGCGTCCACCATCACCAACAGAGGACTCCGAGCGCGGTCGGATTGCGTCGAAAAGCATGCGGAGCTTCCGGTTCATCATGGCCTGTGCTGGAGAGACTCCGTCTCGCGCTTGTGGATTCGGTGTTGATGGGTAGAGGAAAAGGAACCGGTCAACCACCTCCTCTATACATCCCGTCCCTTTTGATTTGTAAAGAGCTCGCTTAAATGTATCGACAAACCTTTCTGCCTGGCAGTTCGAATGTGGGTGAAACGGCGGCGAGCGAACCTGCTGTACGGCGCATTGCTTGCAAAACTCCCTAAACGTTGGTGAAGTGAATTGTGAGCCATTGTCAGTGACAATTGTCTCAGGACAGCCGAATCTGCTAAAGGTTTGGCGCAGTATTGATATGGTAGCATTGGTGGTTGTGTTATCCATAAAAAATACTTCAGGCCATTTGCTGTATGAATAGACTATAATGAGGAAACTTCGGCCGTTGATCGGTCCCGGCAAGGTCGACATGGATGCAGCCCCATGGCTGATTCTCCCCCAGCAGCTGCATCAGGTTTCACTGCCTGGTCTCGCAGAAGGCTGGCCCGCGACGGACAGTCCACGTAGATCGGTTTCCTTTCTAGGAGGGGGGCTGTGTAGCGACCTGGAGATTCCCCCGTATTACTGTAAACTATTCTAAAATATATTCAAATTATAGCTTTCTTATGTATTAGGGAATTTGGTAGTTTGCTTGTTAGAACGTTGTTCCCGTTTGTTGGAAACACGAATACGATCTTCGCCTTTGGCGCGACTCGACTGCAAACGACGCTCCGGCTGCGCTCTCGACGCCAACTACATTCTCCCTATCTAGCTCTCTTCTGGTGCCCTATTTTTAGCATTAGCCAACTCTCCTCCCGTCCAATAAACTTTCCCTAGTTTAATTTGTGTGTTCTACCCATTGCTTTTGCCTGGCCGCCTGGTTTCGTACCGAATATATAGCGCACGATTATCGCGCTATAGGCTTCGTCAGTCAAATCTTTCTCGTACTGAAGACGAAAAGTCCTAAGATGTTGCTTACCTTTATTTCTAACCGCTCGATAGCTTTCGTAGGTGCTGGTTGATGAAGCCGCTTGGTAAGTTCGCCAGCACTTAGAGCGCTTCCTTAGAGCGCTACCTGTATGATCTATCCAAGGAGGCTGCGCCCATGTCACTCGTCTGTTAATGTGTGGGATGTGGGGAGCAGAGATCTCGGTGAGGTATGCCCTTAATTTCTTCCAGACTGTCTCAATGGTGTCAGCCACGGTGATCGCACAACTCAGAACTGGAGCTTCGTCTCGCATTGCGATGAAGTCCGCCCGCCAAATATTTGGACACGCCTCAGCGGTAGCTTGATGACACTTAGTGCACATCGAAAGGATATGCAGACATGGTCACTGGCTCCTAGAGGACAGCTGTATGTAACACCACTTACGAAGTCGTGTGACTTGCAACTAATATATATATATATATATATATATATATATATATATATATATATATATATATATATATATATATATATATATATATATACTCAGTCTGTTAACAGAACCATTGCGGAAGAAAAATAAGTAAAGAAGATAGAAACACGAACTGCGATTAAAAATGGGAAACGATTTTTTCTTGGTTTTACGCATGCCATTTTTGAATTTTTTTGTTTTGTTTTTGTGTATTAATGGGGGGATATAATTGCAGAACAACACTGACACCATTCATGTCTCTTGCGGGCCATGACGTCCAATGTTTCCAACCACAGATTCAGCATATCGTGGTCCCCAACCCGGAAGGCGGGCTGGTCCGACGGCCGCCAAACTTGAGGTTGCCTTTCCTTTTCCTTCATCGCGTCATTGGCTGTCCACCGCGGCACATTTTCCATTTGCTCCCTGGGAGTGCAAATGGCGCTGACGTGGAAGGCGATGAGCTGGCATGCGCAAAACGTGCCCGAGCCAACGCATGCGATGTTCGCGAATAACGTTCTGAAGACTAGCACTACTCGCTCCAAGCACTCGGTCTTGCACCTCTGCGTTGCTTACGTAGTGTTGCTATCACACCCGAGCAATCCTTAGGTAGCGATTGTCGAAAACTGACAGCCGCTTCATGTCTTCCGAGCGAATAGGCCGTCTCACAGCCGTATAAGAGTACTGCACAGACGGGTGGACACCGATCATGCACTTGTATGTGCTGACATGCGGATGCTTTTTGGCGGACGCCCACGACGACGCTGTGAGCGCATTGACACCAGCCAACCGACAAAGCCAGCTGTTCTGAATGCCTATCAAAGTACGCTGATATGCGAGTTGAGTAAGCGCTCACTGGAGACAGTTGAAGGTCACTGGTCACATGTTCACCAGACCTTACTAGCAGTAGGCAAATCCTCATGTGGTAAATCTAATAGCCAACATGGACATTGGGTCTCTTCGCGGTCTCTGGAACGACTTCTTGACTTGGAGTATGCAGACGACATTGCCCTCATCTGTGACAGCTCCCAGACGTGCCAAACCGCGCTGGATAGATTAGCACTGGCTGTCGGCCGCTTCGGGCCTTGCTTTGCACCATCGAAGTGAAAAGCGTTCCTCCAAGATTGCCAGGGATCGCCTCCCACGCTGACCCTTTGTGGGGATCAGCTAGAAATCGTTCAGAACTTCAAGTACCTGGGAAGTTGTATCGGCTAGAACCTTTTTACGGGGCCTTCAGCTAGCGCGATTACACGATTCGACAATAAACGTCTATCTCGCCCATATATTCGTCCTTTTTCGACTTCCTGAAAGCGGGACGAACCTGAGTTTATAGCGACGGAACGATTCCGCTATATACCGGTTTAAAATTGCCAGAGAGATGCTTGTCGCCCTCTTTAAAAATCGTGTAGACGATAACATCTTTCCAGTCTTTGGGCAAGGAGCAGCTGCGAAACGACAACTGAAACAAACGTGATTGCAAGGAACAATGAACAATGATTTATGTCGGGTAAAAAAAGGAGTTGCTTGACAAGTCCCTCAGGATGGTAAGGGTAAAACTACAATTATCAAAAGGTAGGTGAGTTGTCTGTGAGCATTTATATAGCAGGTACGCTTCTGAATAATATTAGTGTAATTGGAAATTACATGTGAACGACGAAGCGAAATGGGGACAGTTATAGTTGTTGTACTCCGTGAGAAAACTAAGAAGTTAAAACGAGAGTACTCACTTCTCTCCCACCTTCAGGTTTATGTAACATGTTTATCCGGTTTGGAGGGACAGTTAATATATTACATTGTAGGTTTTTTCCGTCTCAACGAGACTGGACCTTAACCTGGTGCGACGGTTTGCGTACCTCATTGACCCATTGAGCTATACTGGGTGATGCCTCCGAGCATCTTGAGAGCTACTCCTACCAGGTAGGTCAATGGTGAGAGGTCAAACAAACTCAGTCTCCTGGTCCTCCAGGTTGGTGGTCTTAAATGTGATGGCGTCCATTTCTGTAAAACTATATCATTGCCACCTCACCGCTGCTTTGCGCACAGGCTTTTGAGCCAAAGACTTTGATTGAGGACCCTAATCGACCTCCTGTCTAGGTCTGGGGCCCCTGGCAGTATCCCAGCCCACATACAACCATGACATTTTCTTCGAACCTAAGCTTCATCCTGCATCGGCCGTCGCGCAGATTATCAAGGGTCGCCTTATCTGCTGCATACAGCAGGGCGGATAAGCGAAAACATGCTACTGCTGGCGCCTCCCTTCTTTCTTTTCCACCTTTTTCTCTTACTCCCATCTTGACCCCCATTACTAACCTTCCTTCTATAATTCCCAGCTTAACTAACCGCAACCGAAGTGCCACTGGAGTAGAACCATCTGCAGCCACCATCCCACCGCACCTATCGGACGCCTATCGGCAAAAGTCCCTTATAAGGCCACTCTGTCCCGTTTCCATGGCGACATTCAACGTTCGCACTCTGAGACAAACAGGTCAACAGGCTGCACTCGCACGCACCTTGGACACACTGGGTATTGATGTGTGTTGTGTGTCCGAAACTAAGATCAATGACCCTAACGGGGTTATTGAATTAACTGCACCCGGCTCATCCTCTCCTTATTGGTCGCACGCATCTGGAGACGCCGATGCAGCACTCACGTTTCAAGCTGGTGTCGGTATCATTCTAAGCTCCCAGGCTGAGTCATCGTTGCTTGATTGGATTCCGGTGAACAGCCGTTTATGTGCAGCCCGTTTGACGACATCAGCTAAGGTTGATTCACGAAGTAGTACAAAACGCTGTTTGTTTGTGATTTGCGCTTATGCTCCCACCGACTGCAATTCAAATACTGTCAAGGACACATTCTAGCACGAACTGAACGCGCTACTACGCAGTGCTACTAGTTCAGATATTATAGTACTTGCAGAGGATATGAACGCACAAGTAGGGCGTCTGAGCTCTTCAGAAGCTCAGCTGGGTGGTAATTGCGGGCTTAATTCCGAACGGACTGACAACGGTGAGCGTCTGCTGCAACTTTGTGCGGAGCACCAGTTGTTCCTTAGTAGCACCGCGCCGAAGTGCCACTTGGCGTCCTCCTGTAGCTGGCCAGCGATGGACCCAAATTGACCACATAGCCATAAGTTACAGGTGGCGTGGTTCCATTCTGGATTGCCGCTCATACTGGAGTACCTGTGTCGACTCTGATCATGCCTTGGTGCGCTGTCGTTTCTCCATGAACTTTACCGGAAGGCGCACCAAGTGTCTCCTACGATTGGCAACGGAGAACTTGTCCCAGCCCTCGGTCAGGCAAGCCCATCAGGACGCACTGTATGACGAACTTCCGCTGTCTTGTCCTAATTACACTGAACTTCAGTGGAATAGGATCTCGGCCGCTATGCACGACGCAGGAGCATCTGTTTGTGGCACTATCAGTCGTCACCGCACCAGTCACTGGATATCCGAGAGGTCCGTGAACCTGTTGGAATCTAGAAGACACCTCCCGGCTGGTTCTGAACACAATGTGACCAGACGGGCTATTAGGCGTGAACTAAAGCGGAGCCTGCGTGCTGACAAGGAAGCCTGGTGGACCAGTCGGGCTCAAGAAATGGAGGAGGCAGGAGCAGTAGGCAATTACCGCAAGCTCTTCCAGCTAATCCGCAAAACTGGTCCCAGAAAACCAGGCGTCAGTGGGACAATCAGAGACAGCGCGGGTGCGCTGATACACAATAAGGAGCGCCGTATGGCTCGTTGGGCTGAACACTTTGCAGATCAGTTCAGCTGGCCCCCTGCTCCCGGACCTCTTCCTACTCAGGTGATGCAGGACGAGCCATGGATGGTTAGTTTAGAGCCTCCGTCGGAGGCCGAGGTCCGAAACGTGATCACAGCCCTTAATCGTTTTCGTGCCGCTGGCCCGGATTCCCTCCCATCTGCACTATTTAAGGATGGAGGTGAGGTCCTCTGCAGGGCACTGACCTCCCTATTCGAACGTATCTGGAACGAAGAGAGTGTGCCGGCTAATTGGAGCGAATCGATTATAGTGGTAATATACAAGAAGGGCAGTCGCACAGACTGTGCGAACCACAGGGGTATTAGCCTAACGCCAGTTGTGACAAAATTACTGGCCTCGATTCTCGTTCGTCGCCTCACTGCAGAACGGGAATCTCGGATTATGGAAGAGCAGGCCGGTTTTCGCCCAGGACGTGACTGTATAGACCATATATTTACTTTGCGGCATGTGCTAGAGCAGCGCCACGCATACCGCATACCGACAATATCTGTATTCCTCGATTTCAAGAGTGCATTCGATTTAATCGATCGATCGATTCTGTTCGAAATACTTGCGCGCAAAGGTGTTCCCACGAAATATGCGAACATCCTTCGTGCTCTATACTCGAACACTACAGGCCGCGTCAGGGTCTATGATGTCCTGTCTGATAGCTTTTCGACTACAAGTGGCGTTCGTCAGGGTTGTCCGATTTCCCGTTTTTGTTCAATTTCGTCGTTGATTCTATCATGGAGTGTTCCCTTGCGGAATCTCACGATGTAGACGTTGAAGTGCTGCCTGGTGAAAGGTTAGTTGATCTAGATTATGCGGACGATATCGTCTTGCTTTTCGACGATTTTGCGGCGGCACAATCAACCCTGAATAGCTTGTCCAGAGTGGTCCCATTATTTGGTATGCACTTCGCACCTTCAAAGTGCAAAGTGTTGCTGCAGGACCACCAGCCACTTGATGACCCCTTGACGCTTGCTAACAAAGAACTCGAGGTGGTTGATCAATTCACTTATCTTGGCAGCTGCATCAGCACTGATGGGCGCATAGACACTGACGTCAGCTCACGCATTGCAAAAGCCAGAACTGCCTTCTTGGACCTGCGTCATCTTTGGCGACAGAATGGCGTTTCCCTCCGTCTGAAAGGCCTTGAATACAAAGAGACAGTGAGAGCTGTTCTGCTCTATGGGAGTGAGACTTGGCCCCTTCGGTCTGAAGATCTGAGGCGCCTTCAAGTCTTTGATCATCGTTGTTTGCGAAGCATTGCTGGTGTCGGATGGCACCAGCGTATCCCCAACGATGATGTGCGGAGACGAGTACTAGGCAGTGATAATCATGCTAGTTCTCTGGAACAACAGATAGCACTGAATAAGTTGCGTTGGCTCGGGCACGTGCTACGCATGCCTGGTCACCGCTTCCTAAGAGGGCCTTGTTCAGTCTGCCAGGTGTAGAGTGGCGCAAGGTTCGAGGTGGACAGAAGTTGACTTGGCAGCGGGAAATGAAGTCACTGACGACCAAACTGGGTGCCGTTGGTCCGTCTCGCCTTCCGGGTTGGAGTCCACGTGACTCACCTTTTGCTTGGCTCGAAACGTTACAGGACATGGCTGGCAACCGACACCAGTGGCGCGTCTGCTGCCGTCCCCTATTTGGATTGTCTGTTTAAAGTGTGTTTGGTGCTGAGTTATCTGCGGGGTAATGGCTGATTATGACGCGTGGCAGTGAAAGCCGCAAGGAAGCTGTCTCGCCGATGCCACCTTATCTTTGCACGATAGCCAGCTGTTTGTGACGGTATGTTGTCTACACATGGTGTAGGCGCCTTGACCCTGAATGTTTGCTTAGGGCGTTAAGGTTTTCAGGTAAGTCCCCCTTCTCTCCCTCTTCTTATTCTTTATTTCATAGGTCCTCATGGTTGTATGGCAGCGAAGCATCAGTTCAAATGGCTGATGTACTGCTGTTGATGATGATGATTTTTCCTCTGGTTCGAGAAACGGACAGCATGAGACTTGGTGTTAGTGAAAAAATTTGTGACTAGAGTAAACAGCCTATTCAAAATTTGTCAAAACGCTTGGAGCGTTAGGCTGAGCACTTTGAAAGGTAATTTAATGGGTCGGAATTGTCAGATTTCTCGCCGGCCACTGGTCGCTTTGCTCCGTGTGCTGTCTCTTTGGGTCCACCCTCGCGCTCAGATGTCGAACGTGAGGTCGGACTGTCGAAGTTAAATAAGGTCGCGGGACCATGTGATTTTCCTTCAGCCGTCTTCAATTTCGGGGGACTTGCTCATGTGAATGATTTATACGAGTTACTAGTGAAACTGTGGGAGCAGAAAACTGTCCCAAGCGACTGGAGCCGCTCCGTCATAGTCCCAATTTTCAAGGGACGCTCACGATCGGGATGCGGCAACCATAGAGGAATCAGTCTGATCTCCATCGCCTCCAAATTGCTTGCCTCTGTCACCCTTCACAGACTGACTGGCACTCGTGAAGCCATATTCGTGAAGAGCAATCTGGGTCTCGTCGAGGTCCTGGCTGCATTGACCACATCTTCACTTTGCGTCAGTTGTTGGAGCACCGTCACACATATTGGCGGCGCACTGTTGTCGTGTTCCTCGATATCAAAAGTGCATTCGGTTCGGTGGAGAGACATGCACTTTGAGACTGTTTACTCAGGAAAGATGTAGTCGAGAAATATGTACATGTTATCCGAGGATTATACACGCGTAGCTCAGGCAGAGTGAGGGCTTACGGCCAGCTGTCGTTACACTTTAATGTCTCCAGCGGTGTGAGACAAGGATGTCCGCTGTCACCTTTCCTCTTCAACTTCGCTATTGACGAATTCATGGAAATCGCGTTCACAGGACAGGACTTAGAAGGTGTGGATTTACTCCCAGTAGAACGACTTCTTGACTTGGAGTATGCTGACGATATTGCCCTAATCTGTGACAGATCACAAACGTGCCAAGCGGCACTGGACAGATTAGCACTGGCTGTCCGTCCCTTCGGGCTTTACTTTGCACTCTCGAAGTGCAAAGCATTCCTCCAAGATTGGCCTGGACCGCCTCCTTCGCTGACCCTTGGTGGGGATCAGCTAGAAGTCGTTCAAACATTTAACTATCTGGGAAGTTGTATCAGCGCCCTTGGGATTTGAGGTGCAATCACAACCGTATACCAAAAACTCGAGGCGTTTTTGCTAACCGCCACTTATGGCGTCGGCTCGAATTACTCTCGCCCTGAAGGGTAGAGGGCAGCGGTACGTTCTACCCTACTGTACGGTTGTGAAACCTGGCTCCTTAGCTCAGCGGACATAAAGAGGCTAGTTACGCTCGAACATCGTTTTCTTCGCAGTTTTGCTCACATCTGGTGGGAACACCGAGTAAGCAACGAGTGTGTTCGACGCCTTGTTTATGGCACAGGAAAAGGAAATGAACCTCTCAGCACCGTTATTTCACGCACCTGGCTCCGATGGCTCGGCCACATGTTACGCATGCTAGCTCACCGACTCCCGGGACGTGTGTCGTTTGCGGGCCGCGGGGTGTGGATGGAATAAGAGGAGAGGTGGCCAAGCGATGACGTAGTCGAGAGGAATGAACGCCCTTACTTCGAAGCTGGTCTCGCTTGGATCGTCTCGGCTCCTTGGTTGGGGTCCGAAAGACGATGAGCACTGGCTGGATACACTTGCTGATATGGCTAGGAGCTGACGTCAGTGGCGTTCGTGTTGTGTTTTTGTCCTACCTCATCCCTATTAGTCTCCTCCTCCAACCACTACTTCGCGTTATATAATTTTGCATAGTAATTTTTTTGCTACCTAGTGGCCGGCTGCTAGCTTACCGGAACGGTGCCCATCTTTTATCGGTAGCTCTTGCACTGTTGCATTTTCCCTTTTTTATTTAATGTATTGCGGCACAGTAGCTGAGGTGTTTCCTACCTCTAGCTAACGTTTATAATGATGATGATGATGATGAGGGGGCGACTGATGATGCCTTTCCGCAAAACCGCTGGGCGGTGATCTGCTATACGTTTAAGCAGGCCTGCTTGTTTGTCCCACCTACCTCGTACCGCGGATGTGGGTTTCCTGATATAAAATTTAGGGTTGGGACTGAACCGGAAATTTGTCTTTGACGCGTTGGTCTAGGACATGTGGGCAGCGGCCGGGAAGATTTGAGCCACTGCACTGGAAATTCTTCTGGTCAGCAGACCAAAGGCAATATCGCTTTTAAAGGGAGCTGATAAGAACACGTCCTTCCTAGGGACAGTAGTAATCACACGGCTACCACGGTTCACTGCATACTTTTTGGTGAACGGTGTCGGATAATCGTTATCTTGCAGCGTTTTGCGAATACGGATCTTTTCTGCCTCTAAGTTGTCTTGGCTGCAAATTCTCGTAGTATGAAAATACAAGCAGCGAACAAGATTACGTTTGTACCTCAAGGGTACAAAGCTTAGAAAATGTGTATATTGGCCTACATATGTGGCCTTCCGGAATACACTTCTTTCCAATGAATCACCGTTCCCTCGGCTTAGTTACACGTCCAAGATGTCTAGTTTATCATCATTTTCTGTTTCGTTAGTGAACTTCAACGATGGATGGAAACTGGCTTAACACATGGGAAATATCGATGTTTGAATCGCAGGTTCTAAACCTATCATCCATATAACGACAATAGAAATCGTATGAAGCGATGATGGATCGTATAAGTTCACGCTCAATCATAGCGAGGAAAATGCCAATAAGGAGTGGTCCTATGGGGGACCCCATGGCGGCACTACCAATCTGTCTGTAGCAGACTCCATTAAATACAAATTGTCTGTTGAAGGTTCACCGTAAGTTAATTCCTTCAGTTTCCTCACCGAAATACCCACTTCCATGTTCTTTTCGCTCATGTAGTCATAGAAAATTGACTGTTTCCATTAACGGAACATTCGTAAAATGTGACTCGACGTCCAGAGAGAGCATTTGTCATTTACTTTCATGCATTCTTCTCGCTTCACAAATCAAAATGTCATTCACAGTGTACTTGCATAACTCTTTCCGTACTGGTTTGAGCAAACCCGCAAACCAGTTCGCGACCGAGTGAGTAGCGGAGGCTGACGTGTTGATTATCGGACCGAGAAGGACTTATGATTTATGCACTTTAGGTAGTCCATAAAGACGTGGAGGATGGGTACCCACTGGTTAGCTGTTCCAGTAACACGCTATCTATTAAGTTCATACGCTTCAGCTCCTACAACACCTGAGTGATTTTAAGCTCATCCTGCGCTGTTTTATCTTTCTGTACCGCTTCACAAAGGAACTTACTCTTGTCTTGCAAAATGGGCTGCATTTTGGAAATGTAGTCGCAGCTATCCATCAGTATTCATCCGGTGCCCTTGTCGGGTCGAAATTATCAACTCAGGATTTGATCTTAATTCCTTGACGGCTTCTCTGTGTTTTTTAGTCAGGACATTAGCAGATTTGATTTTGTAACTCATATACTGCTTCGAGAGATGAACCAAAGTGGTTCTGAAACTATCTTTCTCAAGTGATGACGTAGGTGTTAACTTGTTTAGTTGTCGCATCAAGTTTTCAAACAGGGTCTCCAGATAAGTTTGCCCACACTGAAGCTGAGGAAGCAAAATCTTGTCCAAGTTTTGTGCCCCAAGTTGCAGCTGGTTCACCTTCGCCCTCCAAACGAGATCTCATTTCTTAGCATAATATAACTACCGCATAATAAAATTATTTTTCTGAATAGTAACCGGCTGATAGCTTTCCAGAACGACGCCCATCCGTTTCTGGTAGCTGCGCTGGCGTGCACTTGTTATATGTTTTTGTTTCCTTTCTTATATATTGCGGCACAGTAGCTGAGGTGTTTTCCATTTCTAGCTAACGGGTATGATGATGATACTGATGATGATGACGATAATGATGCTGATGATTATGATGGGGCAAGTGGATTGTCATCGCGGTCTTCAAGAAGGGTGCCCGTGCCTTATGCGTCAATCACAGAATTATACATCCAATTTCCGTCGCCTCCAGTCAAAAGTCAAAGGCATCAGCAGTACACCGGCACACTGTACCGATGCTACTTTGCCACGAGGGCTGTATATACCATTGTTTGTAAAAGAATGGGGTACCTGGAAAGTATACCGTTATCTCTGGAGCATCATGCCACAACGTCTCAGACAGTGGGAGGGCTTACGGTAACCTCTCTTCACATTTTGCCGACACTTGCGGTGTATGATAGGGATGCCCCATGTCCAAATTTCGGCGATTGACGATGCCCGTTTGAGTGCTCTGGAAGGTCTTCAGAGTTCTGGTGTGGAGCTTATTCCGGACAACCGCGTTACTGCCTTGGAATATTCTGATGTTGCTTTGCTAGGCGACGACTCCCAGACTATGCAGGTCATTCTAAATCGCATAAGAGTTGAAATTCTCCAGTATGACATAACCTTTGTCTCCAAGAAGTGCAAAGTCTTTGCCTATGATTGGCATCCGGTAACTGAACTGACTACTGGTTTGTTCTGCGGAGCTGTACTCCACCGAGCTCCTTCTCAGGTTGTGGATCGCCGAACGACTTCCTTGTGAAGCTAACTATGAATCAACCTCGGCTGTTCGCAGGC
The DNA here is from genome assembly GCA_944474145.2 of Dicrocoelium dendriticum. NCBI lineage: Eukaryota > Metazoa > Platyhelminthes > Trematoda > Plagiorchiida > Dicrocoeliidae > Dicrocoelium > Dicrocoelium dendriticum. Next base: position 44,838,598 of record OX104070.1, on the reverse strand, counting down.
GAGATGAATAAGCGGTCGCGGACAACCAGCGCAGCGTCCTGGAGCGTGGGTGGTTCTGGGCTTGTCATCTGGTTCCTCATTAAATACCACAAGAGCTCGCGAGACGCTGCCGAAGCCAATGTGACCGGCTATATGGTCACTGACTTACTTCTGGTCACAAAAGTGAGCACCTAACGGAAGGCGGATGAACAACCTGGATGGCCACCGACTTCTATGAAGGCGTATGAGCCTCCCGGCTGCCAACGGCCTTCGTGCTTCTCGACGAATTCGGTAGTCCAGGGCATTCTGGCCTGCTTGCTGCTTCTCTGAGGCTCTTTGGGCGCCCTGAGTAGTTTTACTCTACTCGAAAACCATTTACCTGGATTGCCGGCTCCCGACGGTCGCGGTGTGCGTCAATCGCCTCGATGCTTTGCGGGTTGGATGTTTATGACATAATACTCCGTTTGGGGTCCCCTAAGTCAACCCTCTTCCTCATCCTGGGAAACCGGGAAGTACCATGCCCACAATATGTATGCGTCCATGTCTAAACAATTCTTCGCTCGCTCTATCTGCTCTCTCTCGAACTGTTCTCATCGGCCGAGGCGCTGGTGGCTAAACCTGCCAAACCACGTTTTACCGCACCACCGTTTACTCACTTTATTCCACCTTTGTTCAACCCCCCATTCTTGGCCTTCCCCCTCCGTTTTCGAGTTCACAACACCGTGCCGCCTTAGGCGAACGTTCTCGCTATACGGATCAGGAGTCCAGGTCCGAGGATGCGCCTAGTCGTGTTGACAAGCCATTTCTAACGCCCCATCCCCAAGCTGGCAACCTTCAATCTTCGGACCCTGATGCAAATTGGATCACCGGCAGCCCTTGTTCGCACTCTAGAAACTACGCCCATTAATGCCTGCTGTCTCAGCTGCGACTAGTTCTACCGTCTACGAATTCCATTGGCATTTTCGCTTTGCGCCTATCTTGAGACTCAGCTGCCGAAGCCGCTGGTTATGCTGGTGTGAGGATTGTGTTGAGCACGTGCTGAGGCCGCTGTACTAGACTGGATCCCTGTTAACAGTCGATTATACGCCATTCGACTTGAAACTTCAGTGTGACCGTCCAGACGCGAAGCCAGCAGACGCTGTCTATTCATTTTCGCAGCGTACGCTTCCACAGATTGCAGCCCGGAGTCATTTAAGGATGAGTTCTATGGTTAACTGGCTGACCTACTCCGTAAAAAGCGCCGTACCGACGTGGTGCCCGCCGGAGACTTGAACGCGCAGGTCGGTAGAATTGAAGTTGACGAACGTGAACTCGGTGGTCAACAGGCTCATGGCACTCGCAGAACAGACAACAATGATTGACTACTTCAGTTTTGCGCCGATCACGGCCTCTTTTTGTGTAGCACTAGCTTTCAGGGATCGTGGCGCCAACGCCCCACCTGGAGACCCACATCACCTTGCTAGCCGTGGACACAAATTGACCCCATCGCCATTAGTTATCCCTGGTGGGGTGGCATACAGGATTGCAAATCAATCTAGTGTACCTATCTCACTTCGGAAGCGAAGTTTTATGCGAAACCAATGGCGAGCCAATCCACTGTCATAACGCCGACTCGAGCATTGGCTCGAGCACTTTGAGCAGCAGTTTAATTGGCCAGCAGCACCAATGAGCTTCCATTCTGGAGCCCAGAGCGCTCCCTGGTGTGTAGATGCTTCGTCATGATCCGAGACTGAGGTTGCCCACGAGCTTCGCCTCTTAAATCGTTACAAAGCCCTTGGCCCAGATGAACTACCTCCGGCTCTTTTCAAAGATGGTGGCCCATCACTTGTTCAGGAGTTAACTTCTCTCCTCCAAGAGATCTAGGTCACTGAACTTATCTTATCTGATTGGAGCTTGGTGCATATCGTGCCCGTCTTCAAAAAGCGTACGCGAACTGACTGCGTTGACCACAGAGGGCTTAGTCTCATCTGTGTTGCTTCCAAGGTGCTCGCAGCTCTGCTTCTTAGGAGGTTGAGCCTGGTAGGCGAACAGAGCATACGTGATGAGCAAGCTAGGTCCCGTTCAGATGGGAGTTGCATCCATCACATCTTAGCACACCGCTAAATACTCGAGCGTCATCAAACATTTAGCCAGGCAACGATCGTTGTCTTCTTAGACATACGAGCCGCGTTTGACTCTGTCGACAAAGATTCTCTCTGGAGTTGTCTACTAATAAGGTGAGTGCCCGAGAAGTATGTAACCTTACTTCAAGACATCTACTCTCAAACTTCGGGTTGAGTGCGGGTGTACGACCGGCTTTCGCCTCCCTTTGGTATCACCATTAGCGTGGTACAGGGTTTCCCAGAATCCCCTACTTGTTCACTTTCGCTATAGACGAAATCTTGGAAGGTGTTCTGGAGAACTGCGAACCAAGCGGTGTCGAGCTGCTTCCTGGGGACCGACTTCGCGATTTGGAGTATGCAGACGGCATCGCCGTAATTTGCGATTCCTCACAGGCCGGCTAAAGTTTCTTGTATAGGTTGGAGACATCTGTCTTCCAATTTTGAATGACCTTTGTACCATCGAAATGCAAGGTTTTCCTGCAGGACTGGTTGGGCGCTACTCCTAACCTTTCCCTTCTAGGTCATTCATCGCAAGTGGTGGACAACTTTGTTTATCTCGGAAGCTGCCTCAGCGCTAATGGTTTAACGGATGAGGTCTCTTTGCGCGTCTCAAAGGCTCGAGTTGCTTTTGCCAATCTCCGCCATCTCTGGCGTCAAGGTGATCTGAGGGGCCGTGTCTGTCTGTTTTTGATTACTGCTGCCTTCGCAGCATTGTTGGTGTACAATGGCAAAATCACACTAGGAATGAGGATATTCGACGAAGGATTTTCAGATCAGACGGACTTTGCCGACCACTGAGCAGTATAATTTCCCTATGCAGACTTCAGTGGCATGGGCATGTTCCCCGCATGCCTACTCATCACTTACCTCGCCGTGTCCTTTTCGCGCACGCAGAAGTCGGCTGCAAGCGAAAGCAAGGTGGCCAACATATGACTTGGGCCAGGAGCATGAAGGAGCTAACTTCAGAGGTAGTCGTGGTCGGGCGCTCTCGACTCTGGCTGGAGTGTGAAGGATCCGGAACAAACATGGATGGAAACGCTCTCGGATATTGCAAGAAATTGTGTACAATGGCGAACTTTTGACTCCCTATTCCCATGAACACCGTTTTTTCCCGCTATCTTTGTATGTTTATTGTATATTCCATATGTTGTGGCACTATGCCCATTGTACTATTGGCCGTATTATATATATATATATATATATATATATATATATATATATATATATATATATATATATATATATATATATATATATATGGTGCGCTGAGGCTGGTGGTGGCTAGATCCTGACAGATGGTCTACCCACTGCTGCTACTATCGCGCCATAGTCTCATGTCCTGGGCGCCTCCACGTGGCGACCGCTGGGTGGGGTCGGGTTTCGCCCTTCTCCCTGCTAAGACCCAGGACACCAATCCGCATGAGTCGGCTAACTGACCATGTGCTAGACCCGCTGCCTTTCGGGTGTATATTTAATCGAAGGCTTTGGCTGAGGACCCGAGTCGTTCTCCTGTCAGGTGTGGGCGCCCTGGCAGTATCCCAGTCCATCCTCTTCGGAGGTTAGGAAGTGGTCGATGGCCCTCTTCCCGTAAAATCTAGCTATGGGAGACAACAGGTCTACGGGTTATAAGATCACAGCTCGATTGGCGTAGAGCACGAGCGCCACGCATTGTCTCTGACGGTGGGAGGTCACCTCCTGGTGTTCAATGGTTTGCTACTGCCCGCTTCAAGCCAGACAGCCCCTGGTCAAATTGGTGCAAACCCGCCAAAACCCACCTGCATCTGGCCGTATCGCAGGTGCGTATCCAATTACGGTCGCAAAACATATAACAATTGTTCCTGTTCCTCAAAGACTGCGTGTGACGACCGTCAAGCAGATCCCCATCTGTCTCTGCAATCACATTCCCGAGCTGGATCTGCTCCCCACTGCCTTGTCGGTCAGGCTATTGAGCCAAATGCTCCGGGCGGAGTCCCTCAAGCAAACCTCCAAACCACCTACTGCCTTGTGGGTCAGGCTATTGAGCCAAAGGCTCCGGGTGGAGTCCCTCAAGCAAACCTCCGAAGCACAACGACCACCTCGTGTGCGATTGCCCACCAATGCAATCGTATGCCTGCGCGTAAAGCATTCAGCATCGGATGCTGGAACGTGCGCACACTACTGGACCGGAACTCCAGCGAGCGCCCGGAGCGACGCACTGCACTCGTCGCGATGGAACTGGCGCGCTACAACATCGATATTGCGGCGCTCAGTGAAACCCGGCTCGCTGAGCAAGGTAAGTTGCATGAAACAGGTGCTGGCTACACATTCTACTGGGTGGGCAACGCCGCCTCAGCTCCACGTGAACATGGGGTCGGATTTGCAATATCCGATCACCTCCATGGTCAGCTGGTGGGTGAACCAACAGGCATCAGCGCGCGACTGATGACTTTTCGCCTACGACTCGGGAGAGGTAAGTTTGCTACTTTTATAAGCACGTACGGTCCGACCATGTGTTATCCTGATGACGCGCGTGATCAATTCTACACTCAGCTATCCTCCGTAATACGGTCTGTGCCGGGAAGGGACCGACTATTTCTGCTGGGTGATTTCAACACGCGCGTTGGGCGTGGTGCATCGGTGTGGACAGATGTTATCGGTGCGCATGGCATTGGTTCAGCGAATGCGAACGGTGACAGGCTGCTCTCACTGTGTGCCACTCACGGCCTGACGACCACAGACTCTCGGTTTGCACTGAGTGCGAGTGATATAGCAACTTGGACGCACCCACGAAGTGGGCACGCTCACCTGCCCGACTGTCACCGTACGTCAGCGTGATACGCGTGAAGTGCTCATGACACGTGTACTGCGTGGAGCTGAGTGTGGTGCTGATCACAAATTGATGCGGACCAAACTGTACATATATTTTCGTAAATCGATGTATTGCACTCCCGCCGTGAATCGGCGTAAATTTAACATTCTCTTCCTCGAAACTGTGTCTAAATGTACTGAGCTGGAGAAGGCGAAGGCTGCACGCCTGTGTGGTGATGTGGACTATATAGCCACGGTGGGCGACCTGTGGCACCACATTCGCGACCAGGTGACAGCTGCTGCCGAGGAGACCATCGGGCGCGCAAACTGTAAGCGGCCTGATTGGTTTGATGACAACAATGCGACGATCGGCGCATTGGTGTCGGAAAAGAATGCAGCATTTGCTGCACATGTGGCAGACCCCAGTGACTTGGGGAAGAAGAGTCAGTTTCGCAAACTTCGACGGTGACTGACCCAAGAGCTCCGTCGCATTAAAAATGCATGGTGAACGGAGAAGGCGAAGCAGATGGAATGCTACGCCGAACGCCGTCAACACAAGGAATTCTTTGACTTCTTGAAGGCGGTGTATGCACCGAGATTGGAGCCGCTGAGGACGCTGATCGATGGTAGTTCAGGCGCTACCTGCACACCGACTGCAGACATAATGCAGATGTGGCGGAAACACTTTGACTGTCTCTTGAACAACCGTTCCGAGATCGACTGGCTTACATTGAACGGCATAAAGCAGCACGATGTGAAGGCGAGTCTGGCGGCCACGCCGACACTGGATGAGACGCATAGAGCATTTGCTCAGCTGTAAAACGGTAAGTGTGCCGGAGCAGACGGGATCCCGCCTGAAGTATTGAAACACGGCGGACCCGCGTTGGCGACTGCGCTGCACCACTTGGTGCAACGCGTGTGGATTGAGGAGGAGGTGCCTCCTGAGCTGAAGGATGCCCTTGTGCTACCACTGTACAAGGGCAAAGGTAGCAAGCAATGTTGCACGAATTATCGTGGCATCAACTTGCTGAGTTGTGTGGGCAAGGTGATTACCCGAATCCTGCTCAACCGCCTCGTCAGTCAGGTTGTGGAACCTAACGTGTCGGAAGAGCAGTGTGGGTTCCGTTCGAGTCGCAGCACCATAGATATGGTGTTTGCGGCTCGTCAGTTGCAGGAGAAGTGCAGAGAACTACACCAGCCATTGTACTCGCTTTTTGTTGATTTCACCAAAGCATTTGATACGGTGAACCGCGAGGCATTGTGGCTGGTGTTGGGTAAGTTTGGTTGCCCGCGTAAGTTTGTAAGTTTAATTGAATGTCTGCACAGTGATATGCGAGCGAGTGTGTAGCTGAGTGGAGAGACCTCGGATGACTTTGCAGCTGTCTCTGGTGCGAATCAAGGCTGTGTCTTAGCTCCTGCCCTGTTTAATATATATCTTCATGCAATGATGTCCTGTGCTTTTGATGCCGCTTGTGCTTACGGTTTTCGTGTGGAGCACCGTATTGGTGGTGTGTGGTTGAACATCCGTCGTTTCGGTGCGAGAACTCTAGTCTGTGAGACAACTATCCGTATGTTGCTGTTTGCTGACGACTGTGCGTTGTTTTCACACAGCGCGGATGAGTTGCAGCACATGACTAGTGCTCTGGCTTCGGCAGCGGCAAAATTCGGGCTCACCATCAACACAAGCAAAACTGTCTGTCTCTTTCAGCCTTCACCGTAGGTGCAGTCTTCAATATTGCCGCGAATCAGCATTGGTGCTGAAGTATTGGAAACCACCTCCCGCTTCAGCTACCTTGGGAGTGTGATGTCGACGGATCAGCAGCTACACGTTGATTTGCGTATCCGCGTGTCGAAGGCAGCGGCGGCATTCGGGAAGCTACAGTATCACGTGTGGAACAACCATCAGCTTAGCATTGGCACGAAGCTGATGGTGTACAAATCCATGGTACTGTCCGTTCTTCTATACGGCAGTGAAACGTGGACGATGTACCGTCGGGATGTGCGATATCTCGAGCGGTTCCATCAGCAGTGTCTGCGACGAATTTTGCGGATCGGTTGGGGCGCCAGAGTTGCAGACACGGAAGTGTTGCGCCGAAGTGGAGTGTATGCAGTGGACTGCATTTATTTTCTTTGTTATCTTTCTCTCAGGTAGTTGGTTGTTGCTTGATATCCCCGGTGTGACTGCGCTTGATGTGCATGTTGACAACGTGCCTACCTGTCTATTACCCACTACATGGTTCATACTGGCTCCAGGGGACAGTTGCTCGTTGCTGGAGGGGACGGGGTACACGGTCCTTGTGGCCGTGTTAGGATCAAAGAGTGGTTCCATGCAGTCAGTGTGGAGCGGACTACTGTCCAGCCACCGCCATATATATATATATATATATATATATATATATATATATATATATATATATATATATATATATATATGGTTGGCGGCATCCGGTTTCGGATTTGTCTGTCACTGTGGTCAGCCACAGGACGCCTGCGCCTACAAAGGGACCATGGATAGCTTGCGCTGCACCACCCACAGCTCCAACCACATACCCCATATCCAGTGTAAACCAGAAGGAATAAGACCGGGAGGCATGCGGATGGGAACCATGTTTCATCAACGGAGCCGACCCACGCTCCTTCACAGACAAACACAAGCACGCTGTATTTGGGGAATCAAGCGCACACAAGGCGTTGGCTGGACCGTAGTCCGCTCCACACTGAGTGCATGGAACCGCTCTTTGAGCCTAGCACGGCCACAAGAACCGTGCACCCCGTCCCCTCCAGCAACGACCAACTGTCTCCTGGAGCCAGTATGAACGATGTAGTGGGTAATAGACAGGTAGGCACCTTGTCAACATACACATCAAGCGCACCCATACCAGGGATATCAAACAACAGCCATTCACTTTAAACGACAAGCTGAAATAAAATAAATCCAATAATGCATACAGATACGGTGGCATAACTCTTCGCTAAATTACCATATGAAGTAATTTGGTTAGCAACAAATCCGTGATAAGTAAGAAATGTCCACAAGTTACTTAAAATGCTACAAACGCAACAAAATTACCGAAGATAAGCGCAATTAGCGTAAGCAACGTGGCCAGTTAATAGAATATTATTCACGGAGGCAGAACAAACCAACTAAAGTGGAATGAAATTTATCCAGCTTAAAAGGACCTAGTTTAAGTGTAAGTTGGTTTATATATATATATATATATATATATATATATATATATAGATCAAATAAAACAAATCGAAGAGTGCGTACAGATACGTTGACACAACTCCTCAAATAATGTGCACATGAAGTAAATTAGTTGCCCGAATATCCGCTATAAGTTCATGACGTCAGGAAATATATTTTAGGAAAATGTCACCAACGCGAAAATGTTATCGAAGTTAACTACAATTAACTTGAGCGCTGTGTGCTAGTTTCTAGAAGACAGTTCACGTAAGCATTAATAAGACAATATAGCAAACCCACCACCTGAAATAAAGAGACCCAGCATGCAAGCAAGCGGTTAGTAAATCGAACGCAGCGTATCTACAAACACTGCGCTGATTCTGCCTACCTTCTCTGCAGGACCCGTCGTCGTTACGTTGCTGGCCTCGAGCGGCCTCGCTCATGGCTCACTAGGCCTGCCTGACTCAGGCACTCGCTACCGCATGTGCTACAACGCTATGCGCTCGATGTCGATGGAGTACAACCCATCGACGCCTGCCGCTTCCGCAATTGCCGCTTCTTCTCCGCATGCATGAGGTCTTTCTTCTGCACCTCGGCGACTACCTTCGTGATCAGATCGCGCCATGCACGCTGATCAACCTCCTTCGATTCCGTTTGTATGAATTTTCAGGTTACCTATAACTTCCGGAAGTGTGAAGACATCGTACTTAGCTATCCACACTGACCAACGGTCGTAGTGGTGAATGCAGTTAAATCCCTTCGATTTACAGCCATTAACGAGGTAGGACCTTGTCGGTTCATCCGTCCGTCTCGGCAGAAAACGCCGTTCCTTAGTCAAATCCCAAATCCCGAAGAAAATCCGGACCGCGTGGAGAAGCGAAAGTGAGCAACACCTAGAGGAGACCGCAAAGAAGTGTGCAATTAAACATTGTTAAAGACGTATGTTAAAACATTGAGGTATGAGACCAAATCATGTACAAGGCGCAACAATGATTATGCTGAAAGGGTCTTTTGAAACTACCTGACAGCATCTCGAATACCTGGCTCTGGCTCTTTGTCTTATGTAGACACCTCATGTTGCTTTACCACAGTGGGCCGGAAGATCATTCTGGCAATCATATGGTCGCATTGGCTATCAGATGCCAGGCACACAACACTCTTTTTCATTGCCAGTTACAATAGCAGTTGCACGCTTCCGCGGTCGTCCGATGAATCTATCCATAATCTCTGCCTACGCAATGACCCTACCCTCAGCGGAAAGGGCCAAAGACGAATTGTGTGATACTCTACAGTCATCCTCATTATTTCTGGGGACTAGAATGCACGAACCGGACTTAGGAACGATCAAACACGTCACATCCTCGGGAGATAGACCCTTTAATGGCGCTGTTATAATGGAGACCGCTTGCTCAGCTTCCTTGACCTTAACCGGTTGTGTAACCACTACTCGTTTACAGCATTTCAGGAAGCATCTTCTGGCGTGGTACTGCAACGATGATGGTACAGCTAGCCAGCTAAATTACATCGCAATCCGATCCCGCTGGATATCCTCCATCGATGACTGTCGAGCGTACAGAGAGGCTGAAACGGGCAATAAAGGTGATACGGACCACGTACTCCTGCGCGCCAAATTCAAACTCAGCTTGACAACGCGAATGAAGACCATTTAACTGAAAAATACTGACGGCTAATGAGACCTTGAGGCATGAGTGGAAGCAGAACTTTCTGCCAGTGCACCACGCCTCATACTTGAAGAAGATGAATCTTTGGACGCTCCTTAGTCTAGGCTAAAATCGTCAGTTCAACTCGCCGCCTTATCTACCATGGACTCTAACTTTAAGCCTGTGAAGTACTGGATCACTGAAGATTCTGTCTGTTAAAGCGAGCGAAGCACGTCTCATGAATTTCACAGACTACCGCCGCTTGGGACGGGAGGCAAACCACTCAGCACGGAACTCTCGCAACCGCTACTGTTCTGATATCGCAGGCAACATAGAAGCTGCATCCAATTCTGGTAACTTGGGTCATCTCTTCCGTCTGGACCGTATAGTTTCCGGCTAGCGCAATAAACCGCAGTCTATATTGCGCAATTCGGAAGGCCAAATCATCGCAGATACGAAAAAAGACTTTACATTATAGTCATGGAAGAAGGCAGTCAGCTTGTAGAAACCGGGGATAAATCGGAAGGGGTGCTGCGAGTCTTCTAAAATCTACAAAAGAGATATAGTGGATGTGCTGCACCATCGCAGTCCAACTGTAAGCACTTATGCAATGCAGGACTTAGTTCTGACTACACAAGCGGTCTTCACCGTGATAGCTAACCTGAACTTCAAATCAACCGGTCTTGTAAATGTACATCCAGTAACTCAGGCTACTAGCTGATATTCTTCAGCATCAAGTTATGGAACTATACAACTTGTCGCTTCAGGAATGCAAGTTACCACAAGACTGGAAGGAGGCAACTATAGTCGCGATCCACAAGGGAATCCAAATCGGAGCCTCTTAATATAGACTTGTCAGTCTAACCTGTGTTACTCAAGTGCTCAGAAAGGCTTATAAGAGACCGGATTTGTGAGCAATGAGACTTGACCTTAACGTGGTGCGACGGTTTGCGTACCTCATTGACCCATTGAGCTATACTGGGTGATGCCTCCGGGCATCTTGAGAGCTACTCCTATCATCTTAGTCAATGCTAAGAGGTCAGACAAACTCAATCTCCTGGTCCTCCAGGTTAGTGGTTTTGCAATGGGATGGCGTCCATTTCTGTAAAACTAAATCATTGCCACATCACCGCTGCCTTGCGCACAGGCTTTTGAGCCAAAGACTTTGGTTGAGGACCCTAATCGACCTCCTGTCTAGGTCTGGGGCCCCTGGCAGTATCCCAGCCCACATACAACCATGACATTTTCTTCGAACCTAAGCTTCATCCTGCATCGGCCGTCGCGCAGATTATCAAGGGTCGCTTTATCTGCTGCATACAGCAGGGCGGATAAGCGAAAACATGCTACTGCTGGCGCCTCCCTTCTTTCTTTTCCACCTTTTTCTCTTACTCCCATCTTGACCCCCATTACTAACCTTCCTTCTATAATTCCCAGCTTAACTAACCGCAACCGAAGTGCCACTGGAGTAGAACCATCTGCAGCCACCATCCCACCGCACCTATTGGACGCCTATCGGCAAAAGTCCCTTATAAGGCCACTCTGTCCCGTTTCCATGGCGACATTCAACGTTCGCACTCTGAGACAAACAGGTCAACAGGCTGCACTCGCACGCACCTTGGACACACTGGGTATTGATGTGTGTTGTGTGTCCGAAACTAAGATCAATGACCCTAACGGGGTTATTGAATTAACTACACCCGGCTTATCCTCTCCTTATTGGTTGCACGCATCTGGAGACGCTGATGCAGCACTCACGTTTCAAGCTGGTGTCGGTATCATTCTAAGCTCCCAGGCTGAGTCATCGTTGCTTGATTGGATTCCGGTGAACAGCCGTTTATGTGCAGCCCGTTTGACGACATCAGCTAAGGTTGATTCACGAAGTAGTACAAAACGCTGTTTGTTTGTGATTTCCGTTTATGCTCCCACCGACTGCAATTCAAATACTGTCAAGGACACATTCAATCACGAACTGAACGCGCTACTACGTAGTGCTATTAGTTCAGATATTATAGTACTTGCAGAGGATATGAACGCACAAGTAGGTCGTCTGAGCTCTTCAGAAGCTCAGCTGGGTGGTAATTGCGGGCTTAATTCCGAACGGACTGACAACGGTGAGCGTCTGCTGCAACTTTGTGCGGAGCACCAGTTGTTCCTTAGTAGCACCGCGCCGAAGTGCCACTTGGCGTCCTCCTGTAGCTGGCCAGCGATGGACCCAAATTGACCACATAGCCATAAGTTACAGGTGGCGTGGTTCCATTCTGGATTGCCGCTCATACTGGAGTACCTGTGTCGACTCTGATCATGCCTTGGTGCGCTGTCGTTTCTCCATGAACTTTACCGGAAGGCGCACCAAGTGTCTCCTACGATTGGCAACGGAGAACTTGTCCCAGCCCGCGGTCAGGCAAGCCCATCAGGACGCACTGTATGACGAACTTCCGCTGTCTTGTCCTAATTACACTGAACTTCAGTGGAATAGGATCTCGGCCGCTATGCACGACGCAGGAGCATCTGTTTGTGGCACTATCAGTCGTCACCGCACCAGTCACTGGATATCCGAGAGGTCCGTGAACCTGTTGGAATCTAGAAGACACCTCCCGGCTGGTTCTGAACACAATGTGACCAGACGGGCTATTAGGCGTGAACTAAAGCGGAGCCTGCGTGCTGACAAGGAAGCCTGGTGGACCAGTCGGGCTCAAGAAATGGAGGAGGCAGGAGCAGTAGGCAATTACCGCAAGCTCTTCCAGCTAATCCGCAAAACTGGTCCCAGAAAACCAGGCGTCAGTGGGACAATCAGAGACAGCGCGGGTGCGCTGATACACAATAAGGAGCGCCGTATGGCTCGTTGGGCTGAACACTTTGCAGATCAGTTCAGCTGGCCCCCTGCTCCCGGACCTCTTCCTACTCAGGTGATGCAGGACGAGCCATGGATGGTTAGTTTAGAGCCTCCGTCGGAGGCCGAGGTCCGAAACGTGATCACAGCCCTTAATCGTTTTCGTGCCGCTGGCCCGGATTCCCTCCCATCTGCACTATTTAAGGATGGAGGTGAGGTCCTCTGCAGGGCACTGACCTCCCTATTCGAACGTATCTGGAACGAAGAGAGTGTGCCGGATAATTGGAGCGAATCGATTATAGTGGTAATATACAAGAAGGGCAGTCGCACAGACTGTGCGAACCACAGGGGTATTAGCCTAACGCCAGTTATGACAAAATTACTGGCCTCGATTCTCGTTCGTCGCCTCACTGCAGAACGGGAATCTCGGATTATGGAAGAGCAGGCCGGTTTTCGCCCAGGACGTGACTGTATAGACCATATATTTACTTTGCGGCATGTGCTAGAGCAGCGCCACGCATACCGCATACCGACAATATCTGTATTCCTCGATTTCAAGAGTGCATTCGATTTAATCGATCGATCGATTCTGTTCGAAATACTTGCGCGCAAAGGTGTTCCCACGAAATATGCGAACATCCTTCGTGCTCTATACTCGAACACTACAGGCCGCGTCAGGGTCTATGATGTCCTGTCTGATAGCTTTTCGACTACAAGTGGCGTTCGTCAGGGTTGTCCGATTTCCCGTTTTTGTTCAATTTCGTCGTTGATTCTATCATGGAGTGTTCCCTTGCGGAATCTCACGATGTAGACGTTGAAGTGCTGCGTGGTGAAAGGTTAGTTGATCTAGATTATGCGGACGATATCGTCTTGCTTTTCGACGATTTTGCGGCGACACAATCAACCCTGAATAGCTTGTCCAGAGTGGTCCCATTATTTGGTATGCACTTCGCACCTTCAAAGTGCAAAGTGTTGCTGCAGGACCACCAGCCACTTGATGACCCCTTGACGCTTGCTAACAAAGAACTCGAGGTGGTTGATCAATTCACTTATCTTGGCAGCTGCATCAGCACTGATGGGCGCATAGACACTGACGTCAGCTCACGCATTGCAAAAGCCAGAACTGCCTTCTTGGACCTGCGTCATCTTTGGCGACAGAATGGCGTTTCCCTCCGTCTGAAAGGCCTTGAATACAAAGAGACAGTGAGAGCTGTTCTGCTCTATGGGAGTGAGACTTGGCCCCTTCGGTCTGAAGATCTGAGGCGCCTTCAAGTCTTTGATCATCGTTGTTTGCGAAGCATTGCTGGTGTCGGATGGCACCAGCGTATCCCCAACGATGATGTGCGGAGACGAGTACTAGGCAGTGATAATCATGCTAGTTCTCTGGAACAACAGATAGCACTGAATAAGTTGCGTTGGCTCGGGCACGTGCTACGCATGCCTGGTCACCGCTTCCTAAGAGGGCCTTGTTCAGTCTGCCAGGTGTAGAGTGGCGCAAGGTTCGAGGTGGACAGAAGTTGACTTGGCAGCGGGAAATGAAGTCACTGACGACCAAACTGGGTGCCGTTGGTCCGTCTCGCCTTCCGGGTTGGAGTCCACGTGACTCACCTTTTGCTTGGCTCGAAACGTTACAGGACATGGCTGGCAACCGACACCAGTGGCGCGTCTGCTGCCGTCCCCTATTTGGATTGTCTGTTTAAAGTGTGTTTGGTGCTGAGTTATCTGCGGGGTAATGGCTGATTATGACGCGTGGCAGTGAAAGCCGCAAGGAAGCTGTCTCGCCGATGCCACCTTATCTTTGCACGATAGCCAGCTGTTTGTGACGGTATGTTGTCTACACATGGTGTAGGCGCCTTGACCCTGAATGTTTGCTTAGGGCGTTAAGGTTTTCAGGTAAGTCCCCCTTCTCTCCCTCTTCTTATTCTTTATTTCATAGGTCCTCATGGTTGTATGGCAGCGAAGCATCAGTTCAAATGGCTGATGTACTGCTGTTGATGATGATGATGATGATGATGATGATGATTTCCATGACCTACAATCAGGATTAGAACGTAAGAGGCTCACTTTGATCATTTCCTGGGAACGAAGCTTCGGTTTCCCCATTTCCCGCTTCCCAACACTCAGCTGACCATGTAATAGCTGCTTCGGTATCCGCGTCGAATCCATACGGCTCACATGACCGAGCCACCACAGGTGTCTCAGCAAAAGTATGCAGTCCACTGCATACATTCCACTTCGACGCAACACTTCTGTGTCTGCAACTCTGTCGCACCAACCGATGCGCAGAATCCGTCGCGAACACTGTTGATGTAACCGCTCGAGATATCGCGCATCCCACCGGTAAACCGTCCACGTTTCGCTGTCGTATACAAGAACGGACAGCACCATGGATTTGTACACTATCAGCTTCGTGCCAATGTTAAGCTGATGGTTATTCCACACGTGATACTGTAGCTTCCCGAATGCCGCCGCTGCCTTCGACACGCGGATACGCAGCTCACTGTGTATCTGCTGGTCAGTCGACATCACACTCCCACGCTTGCAGAAGCGGAAGGTGATTTCCAATACTTCAGCACCAGTACTTATTCGCGGCACCATTGCAGCTTGCACCTCCGGTGAAGGCTGAAAGAGACAGACAGTTTTGCTTGTGTTGATGGTGAGCCCGAATTTTGCCGCTGCCGAAGCCAGAGCACTAGTCATGTGCTGCAACTCATCCGCGCTGTGTGAAAACAACGCACAGTCGTCAGCAAACAGCAACATACGGATAGTTGTCTCACAGACTAGAGTTCTCGCACCGAAACGACGGATGTTCAACAACCCACCATCAATACGGTGCTCCACAGGAACACCGTAAGCACAAACGGCATCAAAAGTCCAAGACATCATTGCATGAAAAAATATTAAACAGGGCAGGAGCTAAGACATAGTCTTACTTAACCCCAGAGATAAGTGCAAAGTCATCCGAGTTCTGTCCACTCAGCCGCACACTCGCCCGCATACCATTGTGCAGACATTCAAGTACACTTACAAACTTAAACGAACAACCAAACTTACCCAACACCAGCCACAATGCCTCGCGGTTCACCGTATCAAATGCTTTGGTGAAATCAACAAAAAGCGAGTACAACGGCTGTTGTCGCTCTCTCTCTCTCTGTATATATATATATATATATATATATATATATATATATATATATATATATATATATATATATATATACTAAAATTGGTATCTGTCTCCACAGTGCTTGAATAATAGGTTAGCTCTGTCTACCCGGCGAGCTGCTTTCCGGCTAGTGGCACCATTGAAAGGGAGATTTCTCCTCATATTACCATTGCCACTTCAGCTTTCGCATAGCCGGGGCATCTGTGGCGTGCTCGTGACGTTTCAGTCTCGGTACACGTTGGGTCTATATTGCTTGTCTTCGCGCGGGTCTGTTGTACGGAAGTGAGTCCAGGGCGATTCATATGGATGACACATCGAATTTCAGTTTTTGGACACTTGTCTGCAGAGGATAGCTCATGTGTAATGGGAACAGTACGTTTGTAACGCTAATGTGAGTGTTTACAGGCTAGTACTGCTGCGCCAACTGAGGTGGCTGGGTCACTCGTCCTACGCATGTCATGTGAGTGATTACTACGGCGCGCCTTATTCACTCACACAGCACCGCACTATACCTTTTCGGAAGCAAGCCAGTCCTTAACGGAATCAAGCTCCTCCTTAAGAATATTCAACTCAATTCATAACCACATCAAGCTGCATCCATCGTCTTGGCCGATTGCAAATCAGTACAAGTGTACTCAGAACGTCTGCATCGGTTGGTGCAGCGCTCAGCCAACAAACCGCGTGATGCACAGTGGACGCGAAAACAACACGTGAGCTCATTCACTGTAGGATGGGTGCGGACTAGCACGCGGCATCTATGGACGGTTGAGGAAGTACTGTAACTTCCACCCACTCACGCGGCATCAAGACACACAACGCAGAAGTGGGCGGCCATCCGCGTGCTCACTGTTACGCGCAGACGACCAGACATGAAATCTACTCTACAATGAGACAGTATCGATTGCACTGGGTAGGGTGAAACACCGTTTGACTGAAGAGATGAACCTAGGGAGTGACCGAAAATTAAGTTGGTTAAAACAACCGACAGTGACATTGCGCGGTATGTTGTTCTAGCTCGGGTTTCAGTCGGAAGTAGGCACTGGAGAACATGATGTTATCATAAGATCGCCAATGTCCACTATGTTGTACATAGTACTGGCAAACTCCAGTAAATGGCCCAAAGTTGTTGGTATCAAGTGGATGGCACATTTTGAACACAAAAGTGGATAAGAAAAGCTAGTTTGTGAGGAATCGGAAATCGCCCACCATAGAGTAGCACATCGCCATTCCTTGACTGCTCAGTTTGCAAGAATGATTAGCTTCCGAACCGATATATCGTCAACCGACGGACACAGATGGGACACAGTACTACAATTCCGATCTCTGTGTTTCACAGATAAGGCCATGTGCACAGAGAAGGAAGTAGACAGTAAGGTAATTCCTGGATAGTGGACACCCGAAACCTGAATGAATCATCTCACAAATTATCCCTGTGTGGCTAATGGAACAATGTTTCTATACGGATGAAAAACTAATGCTTAACAGGTCCCGTACGAAGGTAATAGTGAAAATTCGAAACATAAAAGTTGGTTAGCAAAAGAGGGTTTACACAGTGAACTCACTGAAGTATACCTAGTATATACTGTAAATCCAAGGTAAATCCATGCGGAACGACGGCAAAGTGGATGTTGGTAAACATCGTGTCTCCTTCTGGTGTACACATGCAGGAGTTGAAAACCTTGAAACGAAATGTAGGCTTTGAACGCCAGTGAAGACTGTTACAGACACTTGTGTTTATCCATGGTAATGGGTCATGTAAGATGGTGCAGTAAAATGACTGCAAGATCAACCCTAGATTTGAACTCTGCCAGCGTGGGAGTACATATGACAGATTCCAGTAGGGCATTCCACGTTCTGCAAACTCGTACGGAAAAGCAATTCGGACGGTATTCGAAACGAGTTTGCTACTGTGCCAGCTTGATATAGGGGCCTCTCAAATTGCGCTTAGTGAATGAGCTCTAGCAAATGGCGGCACCTGTGGTTGGGAGCTCTCAAAATATGGTAAGCCAAAATGAGATTTCCGCACAATCGCCGATATTGTCCGCTGAAGACCCCAAGCACTCGAATCCTTCGTGCATACGTCAAATTATACAGACCCTTGACGTCTCTGGTTGGCTAGCGTTGAGATATCTCCACCACGGTGATATCTCTCCTCATCCATGGCTGCCGAAACTGTACTACGTATTCCACAGGTGGTGGTATGTATGAGCCGAGAAATCGTGGAAAAATCGAAGGGTCGATTCGTCCGAGTGCATGGTTCAGGAGGCCCACGTGTTGGACGCCCCTCCTTTAGGCCGCCTCAGTCTGATTCCAACATCCAAGGTCAACCTGGATAAAACTCCCACATCTTTTTTCCCAGAAGACGTTTGCAGCTTTGGTTGCCGATTTTGTGAGAATGAACCAACTTGTGCCTCAGACGCAGCACTATACATTTTTCCAAACTGAATCGAAGTAGATTTTGGACAACGCAGTTTAACGGTTATACACTGAAAGCAATACTTGTGGTGAAATGCAGTTCTGAAGAAAAGAGTGTCGTGTATCCTTGCGAACAACTTCACGACATGCTAATGCAGCGCCCAGACCTATGCTCATGAAATCATGGATTACAACATGGCGAAATCATGCCGACCGTTGGCTATTGCCACCATAGTAATAAACTTGCTTTTTTCGCAAACCAGCGCCATAATGTTCTGGGATCCCACTATTAATCCACGAACTTCTTAAGTGAGTAAACGACGAAAATTTCGGTTGTACTTTATTCTAACCACACCTTTTACTGTTCCAAAGCAGCTATGTTTGTAGGTATATTTAGTCGTGCCTTCACTTGTATGCCTCCTTCTAGCGGGAATATGCCATTTATTTATTTATTTAAAACTTCAGTAGCGTAGCCATTGTACTGACTAATAACGCAAGTGCTTTTTATAATTGCATTGAAGCAAGAAATGTAGTTATGTATCTTTTTAATATATTGTACGATCAACATATGCAGAAACAAACGGGGGTAGGTTAAATGTCTCGGTTTGGCGTGCAAGAAATCTGGAAGCGTCTCGGTTTGGCTCATCAATAATCTGGCCACCTTACATGCACCGTACCTAACAGGTGCGTCACCACCGCTGAATCTCACAGTAGAGCATTAGACGTCGCCGTGAAATGCGCCTCAGGTGATCCAGCAGCGTTGTGTGCAGTTCGCTCGCGGTATCTCCTATACACACATATTCACAGTTATTGTGAATACATTTGTGAACACCGTTAGTCATCTTATCTACGAAAAGTGTGTATTTCAGATACACCATTGTTGAACAGATCCCGACTTTTATTCCTTGGTTAGTGCCGTCGGAAAGGAAAAGGTAGTTCCTTCTACCTATAATATTCTTATCGTCCCAATCCATTCCGCTGTATATCTTCAATGTGATTTCAGCATATTGTGAAACGTGGCTTTCACTACCGGTTTCGGGTGTCCACTATCCAGGAATTACCTTACTGTCTACTTCCTTCTCTGTGCACATGGCCTTATCTGTGAAACACAGAGATCGGAATTGTAGTACTGTGTCCCATCTGTGTCCGTCGGTTGACGATATATCGGTTCGGAAGCTAATCATTCTTGCAAACTGAGCAGTCAAGGAATGGCGATGTGCTACTCTATGGTGGGCGATTTCCGATTCCTCACAAACTAGCTTTTCTTATCCACTTTTGTGTTCAAAATGTGCCATCCACTTGATACCAACAACTTTGGGCCATTTACTGGAGTTTGCCAGTACTATGTACAACATAGTGGACATTGGCGATCTTATGATAACATCATGTTCTCCAGTGCCTACTTTCGACTGAAACCCGAGCTAGAACAACATACCGCGCAATGTCACTGTCGGTTGTTTTAACCAACTTAATTTTCGGTCACTCCCTAGGTTCATCTCTTCAGTCAAACGGTGTTTCACCCTACCCAGTGCAATCGATACTGTCTCATTGTAGAGTAGATTTCATGTCTGGTTGTCTGCGCGTAACAGTGAACACGCGGATGGCCGCCCACTTCTGCGTTGTGTGTCTTGATGCCGCGTGAGTGGGTGGAAGTTACAGTACTTCCTCAACCGTCCATAGATGCCGCGTGCTAGTCCGCACCCATCCTACAGTGAATGAGCTCACGTGTTGTTTTCGCGTCCACTGTGCATCACGTGGTTTGTTGGCTGAGCGCTGCACCAACCGATGCAGACGTTCTGAGTACACTTGTACTGATTTGCAATCGGTCAAGACGATGGATTCAGCTTGATGTGGTTATGAATTGGGTTGAATATTCTTAAGGAGGAGCTTGATTCCGTTAAGGACTGACGCTTCCGTAAAGGTATAGAAGTAATCGCGCGGTAATCAACCTATCACATGGTGGAACAACGTCTAGGTGCTGAATTCAAGTCTGGTTGTTTTCGCTTTCATATGCCTTCCGGGCTGGAAAGTCAAGGATGAAGAACGCTGCTGGTTGGGAACGTTTGAGGATATGGTGCGGAATCGGGATCACCCAGCGGTGTGTATCAATCTATGCATTGGTTTTACTGGTCTACTCTGCAATCATTAAACATAGCAAAATCAACGGCGTATGAGAATCATGCAAACGTTTTTTTATCTATTTCTATCCTTGTGATTTTTATCGGGCCGACCCGTGATCGAAGGGAGATGTCGTTTGCCTTGCAACCTGGAGGTCGCAGGTCCGAGCCTGCGTAGTGGACCAAGCGACCCTTGCAGTGTACTCACGCCACGCTCGACTGCTGGTTGTTGTTTGACAGGGAATCGTCTGTACGACGTACTGGCGTACTGCTGATGCCTTTTTATTTTTTTCTTTGTGATTTCTATACCTATTACGTTCATTCATTCCATGGTTTCTGACGGTTCTATGGCACCTTTGTTCTGTATGTAAAACCAATAGCCTGCATTAGTAGAATAAATGTCTTGGAACTTCATAATTTTGGCTCGCTGAATTCCAAGAAACACAGCACTTGCAGTTGCTAAATCCCGTTGAAGAATTGGACTACTTTTCAAAACCATTGCAGTGCATTATTCAATTTCCAATCTGGATAAGGTGAAAACCCGACCACTACTGCATTATTGTCCACCGATCTACAGCAGTATAAGAAGTGGTGCTCACCAGAATCTGGCCAACTTGCAACGATCGTCCACCATGCTGCTACTGGGATCAGCTTCTCAACTGTTACGCACAGGGTTGCAACGCTTTTCCATTTGACTCGGTGTGGCTTAGGTATATGAAACTTCGTATCTTTTGTTAGGAGAGTACGTTTTCTTGAGTGCATGTCAATGGAGCTCGCGTATTGTGGTCACTCAATCATCTGCCCTGAAGACCAGTACGAGCTGAGTCCAAGGTCAAGCCCAGCTAATGCCCAACGGTCAGATTGCGGTACCGGAAAGACCTCAATCAACAGACTTGTCTCGGTCTGATCACGGGCCTAGCCAACCTAGCGCTCACTATCCCTGATTCCTGTAACTTTGACCCGCAGTTCGCAGTCTGACAATACCATAACACATTGGGCTACCGATTGACAGTGGTGAATGCGACTGATGCACCGAACGCTGACTGGAATCATCTTAACTGTGTCATGGAGAATGCTTTTGACGTCTTCTGTGCATCCAACTTGAGAAGTTCGAACAGTGAACAGATCTCTGAGACATCGGTAAATTTAGAAACATATGCCAGTGGGTAGTGAGTTTCAGCATGCCCGTAATGCCTTGACACGACGTCTGACAAAAAGTCTTCGAATCGACCGGGAACATTAGTGAATCGCAAGGGCCTGTGAGATGGAGAGAACCAGTGCGATTGGGAACAGCCGAGTTCTGTTGCAACTCATCTAGAACACGGGTCCGAGAAAACCATCCGTTAGCGACTGTAGCTGAGAAAAACCGGTAGCTGATCCATTCTTAGCTTTCTCGACTAGTCCTTTGGGCCGAACATTCTTTTAGAGCAGTTCAGCTGGTCTGATGCGACACTGCCGTCTGATGAATCACCTGAGCCGATGTGGAAAGTTGAGGACACACTTCCCACTTTGGAAGAGATTTGGCATAAGCTTTCCATGTTGAAACGTAACAAAGCTCTTGGCCCGACGATCTTTCTGCATCTTTGCTGTAATATGGTGGTGACTATTTGTTGACTGGACTTGCTTGTCTACTTGACACGAATTGGAACACTGAAGAGGTGCCTTCCGACTGACGACTGTCAACTGTCGTCCATCTTCAAGTGAGGTCAGCGTAATTTGTGCGAAAAGTATCGAGACATTAACCTTATTTCCGTTACCTCCATACTTGTCACGGGTGTCGTTATTCAACGACTTAATGGTCCTCGTGAGTACCCATTTACTGCAACCTTGGTGGGCAACTGGATCTACCGCACTTCGGTGCCCAGATCTTTGTCATTCAGCTGAACTAAGCCGAACTGAGAATTTAGCGGACGTTCGCAAAGGATTAAGGCTACATGTATTGCACCCGGCCGTTGGCCGTCAGGACAAGTCCTCTTACCTCGCAACCCGAACTTAACCTGTTCGAGCATGTGTTGGTGACCAACGCGCAACTGGTGTTGGTTGCGTGGCAACGAAGCCTTGGTACGTACTGGCGTTTTGCTGAAGTCTTTTTCTTCCAAGTGTTTGGATTCTGGTGGGGCCTTGAAATTGACCGTTGCTGTTGCTTCTTGGTACATCGGTTATTTTGCACTACTGCGTAGCTAGGACTTTTGCTGTTTTACTTCATCAGTTTTGTTTAACTGAACCTTATCCTAGTTACCAATGTTATCCTACTCCGCCGATTTTTTGAAGCCGTTTCCATGTGCGGCACGCAAAGTGCTTTTTGTGGACTACGGATATAAAGCGAAGAACACTTTTAAACAGATTGTGAGAGAACACAATGGCGACATGGGGAAACATCGCGCTGGTTGGAAAGTTGATCTCTGACGATGCCCTTTGCAGAAAATGCAATTACCATTCATCTGGCAATATGCGTTCATTGCTAACAAAAATCGCTGATCTCACAGTTCTTATACAACGAAGGGAATATCTAAGCACAGGTATTATTACCTTACAAGAAAGCTGGTTGTACCCTGCTATTGAAGATGAAGTTACAGTGGATACCCTGCGAATAAGTCCGATCGCCCTGGTAAGCCAAGGAATAATGGCGGCGACGTCATCACGTACGTTAACCAACTCTGGTGCAACTCAGTCAATCAACTATTCACTCAGTCTACATGTTATATTAGCTCTTTTACTTGACTACAGGCCTAAATTTCCCAGTGCCTTTCAATCCATTATTATCGGAAACTTCTACATTGCTCCTGATATATCGTCTTCCGAACTGTGGCTTTTAGTTTAATAACTTTTTTGATATTGCTGCCGAAATTAGAATGCTCTGTCTGCATTGTCACCGATGACTTTAATAAATGTTCTTCAAGTCACTTGATGTGGCAAATTTGGTGACTTTCCCGTCTAAACAAGACGCACAACTTGATGTTGCTTACACGAACAAAATCACTAAGCAACTCGGACCATTGTATGCTTAAGATTTGCCCTACCACCTACTGTAAAATTATGCCGCATTAAGGAACCGACAATTCAGGACTATTCGACAGCGCAATTGCTCGGTGGCAAATATCGCAAGACGTCAAGAAACGCCTTCTTGAATGAATTTTTCAGTCTTTACAGATGTAGATCTATGACTTCAGTGCGATCATCTCACGCTACCTTAACTTGTATGTCCACCTATGTTGCCCTATCGAGACGATGTACCTGTGAGCGTATAGATTTTCCTCACCTCCTGCTGAAACAACTTCGAAAAAAGAACGTGCTTACAAGCTCAAAATGACCATCTGAGTCAAGAGCCTGACTTTAGCAATTAAAGCTGAAATTGCCTGACTAAACAGTTTATACATTGAAACGGTACGGGGAAACCGGATATCTCTGGAGGCTGTTGAAGCAGTAGAAGTACCATCGGAGGTACTGGACTCGTGTATGTTGACAAACTCAATTCTGAGTTTAGTTCCTCTCCGTCGATCGCTTTTCCAGTACCCTCTTTCATTAGCTCATACCATGCCGTCTTATTTGATCAAGTTGACGTCAACAGAGAGCTCAAGAAGCTAAATACAAATAAAGCTAGTGGCCCTGATGGCTTATTACCCGTGCTTTCGAAGCAATGTGCCGATTCCCTTACTTTACCCCTGATTGATCTTTTTAACAGGTGTCTCACTATCGGTGCCATCACCGACATCTGGAGGTCAGCTGGAATAACGCCGATTCCCACAAAGGAACCTCAAAAGTATCGGCTTATTGCTTGTACTTCCGTCCTCTCAAAAGTTCTCAGAAGGCTACTAGTTCCACGGATCTCCACAGCCACTCGTGCTGATGATGTCTACTGGTTTGCGTTTAGATCGCAGTGCTCCACGTTTGATGCTGTCTCGT
The DNA here is from genome assembly GCA_944474145.2 of Dicrocoelium dendriticum. Taxonomy (NCBI): domain Eukaryota; kingdom Metazoa; phylum Platyhelminthes; class Trematoda; order Plagiorchiida; family Dicrocoeliidae; genus Dicrocoelium; species Dicrocoelium dendriticum. Next base: position 44,814,451 of record OX104070.1, on the reverse strand, counting down.
ATCTTGTGCATTCAATAGCCTCTGCTCTAAATAAGAAGTACAGGTCTTTACGACTTTTTCTTGACTATTCAAAAGCGTTTGTGAGTCTTGTTCAATCAGTTTTGCTTAATCTCCTTTATTTGAATGGAGTCCACCCTGATATTTGTCACTTCTTATGCGACTATTTCACTTTACCTACTTAAGCAACAAATGCTCTTGTATGCCCCGCACTGACTGATGTTTTGCGGGGCGCCATCCTCTCACCTCTTTTACTCTCTTTATATGTCGGAAGTCTCGCCATACCATCGACATTCATTGGATGTAAATATGCCGACGTTGTTGTTTTGGGGTGCAGATATCCCACCACCGAGACATCTAGGCTTCAATGTGGTTTAGACGAACTCGTGAGTTGGTCCTCAAGCAGATCCCATAACCTTAAAATATATTGATGTAACCTTTGCGTTTCTTCGACCTGATAAATTGCGAGTAATATTAGATACCTCTCCTCTATTAACTTTGGGAGACAAAACCGTTTCTATTTTATCCACTATCAAATATCTCGGTGTCTATTTTTCACAAAACTCCTCTTGATCCTTGCACGTTTTGGAGACCTTCCATTAGGTCAGAAGGTTATCTTTTTATGCTTTCCGACTTAAGAAGTTATCCGTACCGCGAAACCGCACGTATACTACCACACTGGTTATGCTTTTCCCCAGTAATCTTCCCTGGACTGCTGCAGAAGGGCTATGTTTTGATTGTGCGATCGAGTAAACATTTTTGCACTTGTGGTGTCTTGCAGAGAGATTCCATAGTTGGTCTTATTGTTCGTAAGCATTTTGACGCTTGCAAGAAGTTTACTTCCCGTCTTAAGTGACCGCTCTGATCCGCTACATGATACTCTCTCACAAATGTTATCTGTCTCTCACACGCTCAAAATTTAGGATTTTTATTCTCTCACAATGCTTCGTATCGTAACAAAAGCTAACCTTATCTGTCACGCTTTCTTGTCGACTCTAAGTCACAAATGCTTTGCGCATGCGGTTGATTGAATGACATCCACATACCTTTGCCTGTTTAATTCTTCCATGTGTGTTGATGTATTTTTAACTGGTCCCATTCATTTAGTGCATCCGCAGTGTTAGTGTAAGCGCTGATAACGCACATATTTAAGTGTGTAAAGCACATTTTGATTTGAATTGAATTGACGGGTTGCTGCTCAACTAAATGCATCACACTTCACGCTTTTGACTAGCCATTGGTTCCATTGGTGTACTTTGGAAATGTCCTTGATCAACTGGCCAGCTCTGCATTCCTTGGCTACAACAAAGAATCACATGCTTCACAGCTGTTTAACGCCACTCAAATGGGCAAAGCTCGGAGATCCGGAAACGCTTATCTTTTCCTCTTCTGCCGTCATATGACTATCGCTGTTTATTGATTATCTCTCAAGTCTTAATCTTCTCCATGAAACACAGAGCGGTTTACTTGCTCACTCATTCTATATTTGCTCTTCCATAGAGGGTCTATCCAGTTTAAATGCGTCATCTTTTCCATCTAAAAATTTACCAGGCTATTTAGCCCGTGAAATCTCAGCTTTTGCTTGCGAAATATGTATCTCAATTGCAATTGCTGTTCTTACATTCCATAATTATCTACTGTTACTTTTTGGTGATTCTGTGATGTAGGGTCAATGTCATTCATTCTGTCCTTTTATAGCCGACAATCATGAGTGATTGTTCACAAAGAATTCTCGAAACCAGACTTGCATTATGTGAAGCATTGAGAAAACACCACGATTTTTTGCCGAGACAAACAGAAATATTACAGCTCGCCAATGAACTGGAAGCTTTAAAAGAAGTGAGCGTTGTCACTTTTCATTTCCTCTTGATTTTTTTGTGATTTCCAGTATCCATCATCCGCTCCTACTTTATTACATTATCAATCCCGTCGTTCCTGAACATTTCAGCTTACTCCGATTCTGTGAGCGCAAGATCATAGGTGAATGACAATAAACAAACCGATAGTACTCTTGTTGACCGCGCGAAGCTGGTCCTACGCAGGGCCATATCCAGAACAAATGTTTCATGCTGTCGCATATGAACGAGTGGACGTGTGAGTGCTGAGATCAACGGTTAGGAAGTATGGGTGTTGGAATAAGGAAAGTATGATGGATTCCAACCTAATCTTACTTAGTCTCAATCGATTACTCCGGAATTTTAAATACTCATGTTCTGTTCATTGCTTTCACTGATGTCATCCGTAGTGGCTGAATTTAATTAAAAAGAAGTTTAGTATAATGATTATATCAGTGTCAGCAGCGAACTGTTCGCAAAAACATAAATGCATTTAATCGGTTAGCTCTTTTGGAAGTTCTTTAATGGACTAAATTATGGCTTGACATCAATCTTGCCGTAATGCCGCGAAGTCTACTTACTGTAACATCTTATGCCTTCACTTTGCGTTGGAGAATGGATGAAATTAGACGTCGATTCAGAACATACTGGAACAACGGGGCACAGCATTAGGATAAAGAATTGGCTAACCTCTCCTTTTCAACTTCACCTTGACGATCTCTAGTTTATCGTGGTCGAGTGAGGGCATACCGTAATATTGTAACAAAGGTAGAAGGTAAAACTCAGTTGATCTTCTCTTTTCAACTTCTATGTGGACACGAATGCCTTCAGTTAATCATGGTCTAGTGATAGCAAAAAATACTAGAGATAGTGCCTCATTATCAGACCTTTATTATCATATGTAGGGGTAGACTAAGGAAAAATTAGCAGAATCACTTCTCTTTACATAGATCACGTTTGGATCAGGGTCAGAGACCAACAAGCGTCTTAACACTTGGCACGTTATTTACCGCATTAATGTTGACAAGCTACTGTAGCTGGCCTCAGCGTCTCTAGCTTTCGTTGACCATGGAAACTGCAGTGCTTGCATCAGCTTCTCCTACTGATACAGGCGTGACTGAAATAATCGTATGCAAATTGCCTCAACTGTCACAGGTGTATGGAGGCCTTTCGATCGATGCAGGCATGGTTTAGACCCACCTGATTCTGTGTCGACGATATGAACCAAAAGCTGGCTGCTATTAGCCCCACTGACACGTTGACGCAACTAACATGGGCAGCGCTCATTCACGCACTCGGACATGCACCGCGCCGTCCGATCGATACGCATTGTCTTACCGATGCATCGGCAACATGTCTTCGTTTCGTTTACAAGCTGTAGTTATATTAGCAACAGTCTAACAAATAGAGAACCAAACAAAACCATGGCAATCACCGGAAGAATACTGGTTTCATCAACGCATCATCATCATAGCACATTATCTGAAGCATTTGTATCTAAACAAGTATGCACACAGATCTTCCACGGGTTCGATTGCGCGCGATATCCTGAATTTTCTCCAGCCATCGGCACACTTCGCCCTTTTGTCCCCAACCGGTCAGACGTGTGAATTCAACGGTGGCAGGATGTGAAGTCAACGATTTCATGTGCTGTTGCCAATTGAATGGCTTACTGCCACGTGATCTCTTCCAGCCAAGTTCTGCACGAGCGAAAAAGGCGCACTAGGGCAAACGCTCAGCTGACAAGCGCAGGATGTGACCGAGCCATCTTAACTGACGCAGCAAAACTAGCTTGTTGAAGGGAATACCCGCATTCCGTAAGACACGACTTCTGACTTCACTGCTGTAGACACCTTGCTCCCACCACACACCAGCGAACATCCTCAGACGCCCATCGTCGTAAGCCGAGAGCCAGCGCATATCATCCGCACGAACTGGCTACGACCCGCTTCCATATAGCAACATCCCCCGAACGCGACCCTTTACCTGGTGGGAGACATCCAGATGACGCCACAAGTGTTTCAGGTTAACAAACGCCGACCGAGCTTTGGCGACGCGGAAGGAAACTTCTCTCATTAGTACCATTAGCAGACACGCAACTGCCCAGTTAGACAAAGTTACCTATTTGTTCAAGATGTCTACCTTCAATAATGAGCACGGAAACGGGAGTGTCATTCCCAAAACTGCACTTTAAACTTCGACGGGGCGAAGCCCATTCCTTACTTAGATGTCTCTATCGCCAAACGGTTTAGAATGGTTTGCATACTCTGCGAGTCATTACCAAGTAAGGCGATGTCATCGGCATAATCTAAATCGGTCGCTCACTTGCCTGGCAGTAACTGCAAACCAACTTGTTACTCCCAGCAGGACGTCTTCAATCGCAAAATTGAAGAGGAAAGGGGCCATAGGGCAGCTCTGTCGTCCACCGCTTTTGACCGCGAAGGACGACGAAAGCTTGTCATAGACCCTCACTCTGCTGGAGATGTGAAGGTGGAGTGCACGCAGGATAGCAGTGTACTTTTCTGGGACCCCGCTCTTTACCAAGCAATCTCATGGCGTAGCTCGATCAACCGAGTCGAATGCAGCACGGATGTCTAAGAAAGCAACTATGGTAAGCCTGGTAGATGTGGCGATGTTCCAGGATTTGGCGAAGCGTGAGTATTTGATCCACACACCCACGGCCAGGACGGAAGCCAGTTTGTTCTTCTTGGTACTGCGATTCACGAATCGGGGATAGTCTACAGAGTAGAATGGATGCCAATAGCTTGGAGGCAACCGAAATCCGACTAATCCCCCGGTTATTGGTGCATGAAGTGCGAGCGCCCTTCTTAAAAATCGGTACAATAACTGATTCGCCTCAGGACGAAGACATCTTTTATTCATATTCGATTTTGGAGAACAATGAGTTTAGCTGGCTAATGATAACTGCACCTCCATACTTGCACAGCTCCGGAGGAGGTCCTTCTGGGCCGGCAGCCTTGAATTGCTTCAAGTGTTGAATCGTAAGTGGATCATGAGTGGATCGTAAGTGGATCAAATGTGATGACCCAGGGCGGTCAGCTTGGTTCGCAGGGAAAATAAGTAGACGGGGAGGGCCAATTAAACTGGGAATGAAAGTGTTCGGGCCATGGATCCAAGCGTCTCTGTAGGTTGGGAATCGGCGAACTATCCGCCTTGTAAATAGTCTCACTGATACCAGGCTTTCTGTGGATAGTGGGCCGAATGAGCTAGGAGAGCTTGTGAGTATTGTCAGAAAGAGCAGCGGCCTCCATCTCCGAAGCACGCTGAGACCACCAGACTGCACGGTCAATGCGTAGATTTTGTTTGCGCTGCCGACTGACAGAACGGCGCACTTCATTATGATTGGACTCCGCTGGTATATTCCTGCGGTGGTCAACTAGATTCAGGGAGAGCGTGGAGATCCATACTTTCATAAGGTGTTGAGGAAGACCACAGACTAACTTCTCGGAAGGGATCAAGATCCTGTGCATGAAAGTCTAGTATTCATCAATGTTTTGCGATGGGTCGCAGCTGAATGCATAGACCAGGGAAGATTAATAGCTTCGCTGAACCAAGGGAGCAGATAGCTTATTCGTATCTACCTTACAATGCTTCGTTCTCGGGGATCCTCCGAAACTCATGCAGATGTTCGCACAAACAAGAGCGTGGTCTAAGTCAATAAATGTGGATCAGATTGATCTGCAATCTTTTACACTGCTTTGCAATCAGAAACTGATTTTGAGATGATCATTCTGAGACAACGATTGAGATGTAAAAGGGTAGCCAAGTAGCGGAATGTCTCCTCGAATGCCTGAAGCTTGGGCTCGATAGTAAGAAACGATTGTCTTCGCACAGTGTGAGAAGCCTCTCTGTGTTATCTGAGCAGCCTTCATCGAGCACATAGTGATCACCGAAGTGATTTTTGCCTGCTAATAGACGACCAACCCGTACGTTGAGATCCCCAGGAAATACAATTATATGGGATTTGCAAGCTCTGCTCAAGAGCTGCGGAATTTCACGGTGGAAGTCGTCCTTGACGGAATCGCAACTGCAATCATTAGGAACGTAAGCTGAGATCACAAACAAGTTGCGTCTCTCCTCACGACCTGTTGATCTTGCATGATCCGCAAAGCCGAACTGCATACAGTCGGCTAGTAATCGGAAAGCAGCCCAGCAGTGCGATCTCGGCTTTGCTATGTGGTATTTGAGGTACATCTTAGAAAAAGATTTTTTTACCATACTCGCAGGTGTGTGTTCGCTCTCAAATGAAGAGAACGAAGGTGCCTCAGTAACGTGTTTGATCGAGTAAATGATTTATCACAGTCGAGCATGTGTATCCTTGTCGCGTCAAGTGGACAGTATGTACGTGAGCCTGAAGGGCGAAGTAGAGGAAGAAGAATTTCCCACAGTACTTACAGATACAGTTTTGTTGACTCAAGTGAACATTCTTAAGTGTTGTCAAAGGACATATGTCCGTGAAAATTATTTGTCGGTGGCCACACCTGTATGTTTGCTACTTTGAATGAATGGTCTGGATATGTATCTTTAAATTGCCCTTTTGAGTACAAGGTTCGTGTACGAACGAGTGGTTCCGTTGTGTGCGCACTTAAGTGCTGCTGCTGTGCAGATCGACCTAACTGTAGCTGAAAGGCTTAAAATTTCCGCGGCCCCATCTTTTTCGAATGTCACTGATCGCTGTGCTCTCTGCACCGGTCCTTTTAATTCGTTGTGTGCTTAACTCAAACGTGAGCCTGGGGTATTGAAATGGGATAAGGGCGCCGTACCAGTGGTCTTCAATTCGGTGGACTAGACTTTATGGATCGTTTGCACGATTTATTAATGAGACACTGGGAACGCGAAACTGTCACATCCGATCAAGTCTGCTACCTTCTAGTCTCGATTTTGAAGAGGGTCTCACGTCCGGAATGCGGCAATCACAGAGAGATTAGCATGTACTTGTTTCTAACTTGTTTGTCTCTACCGTTCTTCATAGTTTGAATGAAACCTGTGAAGGCTATTTTCGCGAAGTACAGATCGGCTTTCCTGGAAATCCAAGCTATTCGCCACATCTTTCCTTCCATTCAGTTGTCGGAGCACCGCCACGTATATGCTGGACCACCGTAGTCTTGTTACTTGATATAGATTCGTTGAACGGATGACCTCTTTGATACTGTTTACTTAGATAAGGTGTTCCGGACAAATATGCAAATATTATAAGAGCACTTTACACTATTGTTCAGGAAGGGTGAGGGCTTATTGTTAAATATCGCGGCCTTTCAATATCCAACGGTGAAAGGCAAGGATGCTCCCTGTCACCTTTTTTAACATTACCATGCTCATGTTCAGCAGTAAAATTGCTACATTGTTGCCTATATTTATACTCACTAATGTATATGACTGCAAATTATTTTCAAAGTTCCGGGGGTGTGTACTCCGGCAGTCTCATTTAGTCCATCCTGGAATCAACCGGATTAATGTGCTTTTCCCCAGCACCGTGTAGCAATTTGTATTGTATACACTTTTGAAGAACTTTTCCAAACAGTGCCATAAGTGTGTTGTCGCTTCAAAGGAATCACTAAGTCTGCTTCGCTCATAACGGATCCTCATCTGATTACGGTGCAGTATTCATGAGCACATCGTGGGCCCGATCAGTGAGCAAAGTTTTCTGCTTTTGATTGACTCCTAGTCAAATCAGTATAGGCTTTACGCACCTGGGTAGATACATTTTCGGTTTTTATACTATCACTGCGAATGGAGAAATACATGAGATTTAATGGGTAAAAACAAATACATTATGTAATGCAGAATGTTCGCGTATCACTTAAGCAAACAGCTACGTATCATGTTGACGAGTTTCCTTGAGTTCACAATTAATCGTGACAAGTACGGTATGATAGAAATGTAGTGAGAAGCCTCACGAGAAAATAATACTCTGAATTTAGAGCATGTAAAAGAAACAGATAACGCTTTCGACAGCACTCCATACAGTGGATAAAAAGGGTCGTTTAGAACTTTGAAGGAAAAGCGAGTACAAGCATTTACCTGCTTGCTGACAATAAAATCAACAAGCGCCTCTATAGTGAGTCCACTACATCAAGCAATAACTTTCAACGAACCTAAGAACCATGTGTAATCTTTCTTTTGTATCCTAGGGAAAATTACTAGAGAACAGTAGTCAGTGAGGCATAATGCATGCAGTCACCTATTTAAAAATCAAATCACGAGGTACTGAGGACATACTAAGTTGAAGGGCATTAAAATATAGCCTTCTAACCTTGTCATATGTTTCAGCGACATGTGTAAACCAAGATAGGTTTTGGGATAAAAATAATTCCAAGCTGTTTGACAGTCGATGTCCCGAGTATGAGTTGAGCACACACTTCCAGTGAGGGATTGGCATTCAGAATACCTTGCAGCTCATAAACTTAGAAAAAGGAAAGCTCACAGCGTGGCATTTAGAAATGTTTAAAATGAGAGACCGTGTGCATGACCACAGCAAAAATTCATTCAGACCACTCTGAAGAGTAAATATATCAATGACTGGAGATATACATCCTATAACGACGTCATCTGCATACTTGCATCCAGTAAAATCGGACGTCATAGGTAGGTCTTAGTTATATATATAAAACAGTAGGGAAGAGAGCATCACTCATTGTAAAACACCACTATAGGAGCAAAGTGTAGAGGAATTTTGTTCCGTTGTGCTGCATGAAGTGGTTACGGTTTGTAAAGTTGTCTTCGATCACGCTGCAGACATTTGTATTTACCCTACTCGTAACAGCTGGTTGAGTAGGTTTGATCTGTTGACGCTACCAAAAGCATCTGAATAATCGAGAAACAGCGTACGCACTGCTCTGCATTTTTAGTCCAGTGCTGATGATCCATAATGTACAAGGTACGATACAGCGTCCAGTGTGGAGCGGTTGGGTTTGTAAGCAAACTGGTATACATCGTCCGCCTGGATGCGCATGAAGATCCGAGGTACATGTAGTGTATCAAAGACTTTCAACCTCGTCGACGTACATGCAATCGGACGATAGCTTTGAGCTTCCTTCTTGGGCACAGGCGTTGTCCTTACAGGTCTCCAACTGTCGGGATTATGCCACTCATAAGACAGCGGTTGAGTAGAATGGTTAAGGGCACCGTGAGATAATCCGCGCACTCTTTTAGGGCGAGTGAGGATCAAGCATCAGGTCCAGCAGCTTTAGTAATCGTCAATTTTTTGTGTTCCATGTAAACCTCCAAATGATCAAAGGTGACTGCGAGACCAGTTTTGGGGAAGGAGGCCAGGGAACACATACGCTGTAAAGAAGAACCAACTTCGGTATTGTGTGTCTATTATACGTCCCCATTATACATGACCGTCACGTTGCAATGCCCACCGATAAACACCTACAGTGAGGTTGAAGCCATGGATATGCGCGCGTGAGACGGATTAATTTTCCACTTCGTTTACTGATCAACAACAGCAGAGACATAGCTTTCGGAGCTGCCGGTATCAGTCAGTGCTTCCAGATCCGAATCATTAACCTGTAACTTGGTGACAGCCCGCGTTAAGCAATCAATGAGGTTGTCTTGGAAGTATTCTTTTTGAATGAGTTAGGTAGACAAACTTTCCTGAAGTATCCCTTCTTCCCACAATCCGTGTAAACTGCTTCCCGCGCCGGACATCTGGCCCGTGGATGTCGAATAAAACCACAAAGTAACACCTTTCATTGGACGCAGCGGAAACGTATGGGGCTGGTGGTGGTGAAGATGGGGGTTTGGGAGGTGGCTCGGATCTGTTGGACACTGATACGCACAATTGGGAAATTACGGCATCTTGGTGAGACTAGGTTGTTGTGCCATTTCCAGTGACATCGCTAAGTCGAATGCAGTTTGAAAATTTAACGCACCGTGTTCCAGTAATCGTTGTCGTACCTGTGGAGAAAGTATTCCCGCGATGAAGGCGTCGCGAATGGCGCCATTACGATTTTGCTTCCCGCTGACTGCCTTAAAGTTGCAGTCCTTAGCAAGGGCTTAAAGCCCTTGCTTCCGAATGAATTGGTCCTAGTTATAACCGTTTTCTTACTTGCGCGTAGCTAAATGTGGCGCGCGAAAACCCCATTTTTAGGCTTGATATATACTCTCCCCAGTGCCTGTATAGCTTTGTAATCGTTGATGCTCTCAACAATGTACTCGAAAACTGATAATTCACCAAGATTTTCCTTTCATCGGGTTTGTGAATTTCAGTAGATTCCAGGAAGTTACAAAAGGTATGGTACCAATGAATCCACTCCTTCTGTGCATCTGGAGCATTCGGATTAGCGTCAAAATGTTCCGGCCTGGGAAAACGTTCCATGGAGATTGATTTTTAGACGAATAAATTGTAGTATAATTGAGCAATCAGAGACAGACCAGAGGGTGAGGAATCAAGACCTGGGAAACCAGGCTTTATTCGTCTGTGAATAGAGACATGAACTGAAAATGTAACGGATAGGGGAAGTAATCGTTACGAAGATATGTTTAAGACAGAGCTGGCAAATCTTGATGATGCTTCAAAAGTACGGCTGCTGTTATGTAAACTCGGAACTGTGGAGCACGACAGGTACATCAATTACATTTTGCCCGAAAGTGCTCATGCTTTCAGCTTTGACAAAACAATTTCCCGACTTACGGAGTTGTTCGGCGATCAGGCAGCGCTTTTCAATAATCGGTACAATAGCTTGAAACTGCAGGAGGGACAGCGACAGTGTCATTGCTCATGCAGCAAAAGTGAAGCAAGAGTACCAGAAATTCAAGCTGAAATCACTTACTGAAGACCAATTTGAGTGTCTGCTACTGGTATGCAGCTTACAATCTCCCAAGGATGTCGTGCTCCGAAAAAAATACTCGGGTTGTTGTAGTGAGGCCCGGATGTCACACTGCAAGCTGTCATTTCAGAGGTCCAGAGAATCATCAATTTAAAACACGATACAGCTACGGTCGCGGATACGAAGACGCATTCTAATGATTTCACAGTTCAACAGACTTCGAGGAACACGTTTCCGGGCACAGATCGCATGTAGACCTCTCAAGGTGAGCCACCATCAGCATGTTGGCAACGCGGAGAGTGGCATTTTGTTAGATGGTGTCAATTCAACAAGCAAATCTGCCAGAAATGTTCTAGGCTTGGGCACGGAGAAACTTATTGCAGATTTGTATGAATATGCTAGGGAGATGGAGCTTGCTAATCTCTCTGGTAATACCGGAAAACTCTTCCATCTCCTTCGTGTCACGGAAAGTGTTCGATCTGGTATAAGCGAAACATTATGCGAAGAGGATGGCACCTTAATCACCAATCTTCAACGGCGGTTGGAGCGATGGGCCGAACATTTTGGCTCGCAGTTTTGTTGGCCCCCAGCTCCATCTACTATCTCTGGCGCTCGCGCTGGGGCCGAGGGGTCTACCCCCACAGATCCCCCCTTTTACCGGGAACTTGAGCAGGAGCTCCGGCACATGAAGCGTTATAAAGTCCCCAGTCCTGATGGCCTTCCTCCGGCTCTATTTAAAGATGGTGGCGCTTCGCTGGTTCGAGAACTTACTGCTTTGTTCTCGAAAATTTGGTAGAAAAAGAAAGTTCCATCATCTTAGGGTGAATCGATAGTTGTCCCCATCTTCAAGAAGGGCCTGCGCACAATCTGCTCCAACTACAGAGGCATAAGCTTAGTCCCCGTCGTTTGCAAGCTGCTGGTGTCCATCATACTTCGCAGGCTATCCCCAACAGGAAGAACAAGCTGGGTTTCGCCCTGCTCGCGGCTGCATCGATCAAATCTTCACACTCCGCCAGATCCTCGAGCTCCGCCATGTGTATCAGAGGCCAACGATTGCTGTGTTCCTGGATATCCGTGCAACCTTCGATTCTGTCGATCGTACGGTACTGTAGCACTACCTACTGAGAAATGGTATCCCCGAGTAGTTAATCTCTATACTGCGCGCTCTCTATTGTCTGACCTCGGGCAGGGTTAGGGCTTATGGTAAGCTTTCGCCTACCTTTGTGGTCTCCAGTGGAGTTCGACAAGGATGTCCCATCTCTCCGTTCCTGTTCCACTTTGCCATTGAGGATGTCCTGAAGAACGCTCTGGCGATTCGTTGAACGCTGGCGTTGAGCTCCTCCCAGGTAGTCGAGTTGTTGGTTTGGATTATGCTGATGATATCGTCTTGCTGGGTGACGATCCACACGTCGTTCAACTTGCACTAAAGCGCTTGGCGATTGAAGTATCAAAGTATGGTATGTACTTTTCGCCATCCAAATGCAAGGCTCTCTTCCAAGACTGCTAGGTGCCTCTGCCTGGTGTGACACTAGAGGTTGGGGAGAGCTTTGTCTATTTGAGAAGTTGCATCACTGCTGGCGGAGCTGTTGGAGACGAGATTTCGATGCGCATCTCGAGAACAGGCCTCTCTTTTTCTAGCCTGAGGCACTTGTGGCGTCGCCAGGACATTCGTCTCTCCATCAAAGGGCGGGTTTATTGTGCAACTGTTCGTGCTGTACTGTTTTACGGATGCGAGACCTGACCCATTCGTAAAGATGACATGCGCCGGCTATCCGCCTTCGAGCACCGTTGTCTGCGGTCCGTTGCCCGTGTGTGGTGGCAGCACCACGTAAGCAATGTGGAAGTTAGACAGCGTGTCTTGGGACGTGGAATCTACTCGCTCGAGGAGCTCTTCTCACTGCATCAACTGCGGTGGTTGGGACACGTATTGCGCATGTCTGTCCAGCGTTACCCGCGTCGTGCGTTGTTTTGCGGTTGCTGGACAGGGCTTGAGGAGACGGTTTGGTAGACAGCCTACAACACGGAGAAGCCGCATGAAAAAGCTGACGAAACAGTTGGCCTCGGCCGGTTGTTGTCGTCCACCTGGTTGGGATCCGAGAGATGCGGATACTTGCTGGTTGAAGACCTTGGAAGTTATGGCTCAAGATCGATGTCAATGGCGGACGTGTGCATGGGTGCATTGCGGTGTCTCTTCTTCCTCCCCTAAAAAAGAACAAACTGAAAATTTTTTCAAACTGAGTGGTAAACTAGACAAAAAGCTTTTGTTGTTGTTGCTTTTTCCTTATTGTTCATACTGTTTTCCTATTCAACCATGATTCCGATGGCACAATATCTGTACCACAGATTGTGTATTATATATATATATATATATATATATATATATATATATATATATATATATATATATATATATATATTGCAGATCCAGGCCATTTTCCAGACCGGTTCATGATACACAAAAGAAAACCTACGGTGGTTTCGCGAGGATAGTGAACGCCAATATTACTGACGATGTCAGAGATCGTGGAAAGTACATTAACATCAACATAAATGGAAGACAGGCGCGTTTGTTGATCGGTACGGCCTCAGACATTACTGTCATATTACAAAGGCTGTGGAGAATTGTCGAGTCACCAGAAATCAAACCTACCAGTCAGCAGGCGAAAAGTGCATCAGGTGCCGAGTTGAACTTGACTGCTTAAGTCGATTGTGAGTGTCGTTATCTCGACTTTACCGCATGAGGAACGATTTTCGTCACGAGCCACCAGATTTTGAGTCTTTTGGGTCTGGACTGGATCGAGCGTTTCAACCTACTTGATGTTCCGATCAACCAGATTTATGCAAGTGTTCAGGTACACAAGATATCAGCTCCTAAAACTGTAGCCATCGAGCGCTTACGGGGAATTTGCAGCAGCTTTTCGGGAAGGCATCGATAAGTGCACCAGAATACAAGCTTCACTATCCCTTAAGTCTGATGCTGTTCCAGTGTTTCGTACGAGACGCCCTGTACCTTACGCGGCAACCTCAATGGTTGACCAGGAGCTGAATCGCTTAGAGAGAGCAGGGATTATGCACCCGGTGAACTACTCGTCTTGGGCGGCACCCATTATGGTGGTCAAAAAGCCAAACGGTCAGATTCGAATATGCGCCGATTTTTCGAGGGGTCTAAATGCAGCATTGAACGTCCATCAGTGCCCTTTACCGCTCCCAGATGATTTGTTCGCAAAATTGATTGGTGGTAAATGTTTCGCAAAACTGGATCTCTCTGATGCATACCTGCAGATCGAAGTACATGAGGCTTCATGAGACTTGCTCACCATCAATGTGCATCTAGGCTTGTACTAGTATCACCGTCTCCCCTTTGGAGTCAAGTCTGCACCAGCCATATTCCAGCAGATCATGGACACTATGCTGACAGATGTCGATGGATCAGCCGCATACTTGGACGACATCACTGTTTTCGGAGGCAATGCTGATGACCTATGCGAAAAGTTGGATCGAATTCTTGGCCGTGTTGAAGAATGTGGATTCAGATGCCGACCTGGGAAATGTACCTTCTTTATATATTCGATTACGTTCTTCGGCTTCATAACCGACAAGAATGGCAAACGTCCAGACCCAGCGAACATCGATGCAATCAAAAAGATTTCGCCCCCCTATGATGGTGCAACGCTAAAGTCCTTCCTAGGACTAATAAGCCATTACAGCCCGTTCTTACCGCACATGCATCGCTTGCGTCGCCCACTCAATGACTTGCTTACCAAGGATAAACACTGGAACTGGTCCGAAGAATGCCAGAGCTCATTTGACGAGGTAAAAAGGCAATTGTGTGCCGACCTGCTAACACATTACGACCCTACTTGGTGGTCGCGGACGCCTCGAACTATAGCATTAGTGCAGTCAGCCCACAAGTTCGCAGATGGTTCAGAAAAGGCAATAGCACATGCAGTGCGGTCGCTGTCTGCCGCAGAGCGAAATTATGGCCAGATAGAAAAAGAAGCCTTGGCGATAGTCTTCCTTGTAAAGCAATTTTACAAAATGCTGTTTGGAAGGAAGTTTACACTTATTACTGACCATAAGCCGATGTTGGCAATTTTCGGATCAAAGTCGGGCCTCTCTTTCTAAACGGCAAACCGGTTACAGCGGTCGGCTACTACGTTACTCGGCTACGACTTTACGATGAAGCACACTTCTACAAAGGAGATTGGTCAAGCTGATGCACTTTTCCGGCTATTGGAACACCAGCAAGAAGAGTCTATCACTACAAGGATCTGTCTGGAATCGGAAGTGAATCAAGTCTTGTTGGAAACGCTCAAAGAACTCCCGGTAACTTTTGTACTGATACGTGATGCATCAATGCGGGATCCTGTCCTACAACAGGCGGTGAGATTTCATACTACACAGTGAACGAAGGAAGGGGAATTGCAGAGCCCGTCCGGAAGAAAAGACGAAGTATCCATCTTTTGGCAGAAAGAGTTGTTATTCTTAGTGAATTTCGCCAAAGAATTCTACGGCACTTTCATTGTGGACACCTTGGCGTTCACAGTTGCGTTTATTGGTCGAATATCGACTCGGAGCTGAATCAGCTAGCGAAATCGTGTCCGAAATATGCGCTTGTAAGCAAGACTCCCAGGAAAGCGGAATTGTCTTCTTGGCTGTTGTCAACGAAACCGTGGCAGCGAGTACACGCGGAGTTCTTTGGTCCCGTGAATGGACAACGGTGTCTCATTGTTGTTGGTTTTCTCAGTAAGTGGCCGGAAGTGTCTTGCATGGGACGCATAATAAGTGGCGCAGCAATTGACGTACTGAGAAGACTTTTCGCCCAACGTGGAATACCAGAGACCCTGGTTACTGAAAATGGCCCTCAGTTCGCATCGTTGCATTTCGCCGAATACTGTAGGCAGAACGGTATCACACACTTACGCTCGCCGCCATTCCACCTGTTGTCCAATGGGCAAGCTGAGTGCTTTGTTGACACCTTTAAACGGACGTTGCTGAAGATGTGGGGGAAGGAAATATCCAAGAGATATCGGATGTTTTCCTTCTACTGTACAGATCAATTGCGAACCCCCAGTTGCCAAATCAGCTGTCCCCAGCAGAAGCACTTATGGGCAGAGACCTGTACTCTGAATTCCTTGCTGCTTCCAAAGCGTATGATTCCGCAAGAGAAGAACGTGAGTATGGAAAATTACTTCAATCAGCGGCACAGGACGTAATTACGTCTATTTCACACAGGACGGAGTATTTTAGTCAGCGACTATCGTCCTGAAAGACCACAGTGGACCACAGGCTCGATCGACTGCAAACTTAGACAAGTGTTGGAGGGTCAAGTTTGGATTACACGTTGTGTGATTGGATTGCGACACGCAACCTCAAAAGCATTGCCCATCGTGACCCGGTAGCCAAAGGGGTAGTAGTGTTGGCTGCTATTCCAATGGTCCTGGGTTCAAATCCTGCTGTCTCCACCTGATGAGATGAAAAATTACATCGAAACGCGTCGTGGTTGTGCAGTGTTTTCGGGTGGGCAATACCCAATTTCCATCTACTTTGAATACGGTCCCAGCGATCGCAGTGACTACGGTTCATTTCAATGTGAATCACAGTCTATTAAATTGAGGTTGCGTGTCGCAATCCAATCACACAACGTGTAATCCAAACTTGACCCTCCAATTAGTCATCTACCGTTGTGACAAAAAGCATTGCCCATCGTGACCCGGTAGCCAAAGGGGTAGTAGTGTTGGCTGCTATTCCAATGGTCCTGGGTTCAAATCCTGCTGTCCCCACCTGATGAGATGAAAAATTACATCGAAACGCGTCGTGGTTGTGCAGTGTTTTCGGGTGGGCAATACCCAATTTCCATCTACTTAGACAAGTGTTGTATAAAGTTCGAGTGGGTTCTATGATTTGGATCAGACACACAAATCAGTTGCGGCCTACCGGCATTCATATAGGTACCAGTGAACGATCGCTGCCACTGGATGCTCTTCTGGACAATTTCGACATACACCCTGGAACTCAGGTGCCACCTACTAAGCTCTGCCCGGTGACACCCGAAGGAAGGAGCTTGCAGCCGCGATGTTTTACTGATCGGATACGGAGGTCCGTAATCAGAATTCAGCTAAATCCCAGGAGGAAATCGTACGTCACTTTTCGCGAGTGAGGTCTTACTGGAGCCCGTCCATTGCAGCCATCGAAACCAGCTCTCTCTCTGTCTGAAGCAGTTCGGTGACGATTGGTTGTTTGCTGCCTATAACCGTTTGGCTAGCCAATGAGAGTAAGCCAATGACATCGTTTAGCTTGAAGTAGACGAATCAAAATGACCTGCCTTGAAGCCCTCCACTAAGCACCAACAAACGAGTTTTTGCGCATCTAGTAGTTACTATAGTCAGGAACTTTCAATTAGGTCTTTTCTCCCATGAACTCTTTCTCCTCCTCCTTCCTCCGCGATTCTGCGCCTTTCCAGAGCCATCGGACCTTACGACCCAGTATCAATCGAGTTGAATAACACCGTCCACATCAGGATGTAACCAACTTTCTTGTAGCATTACAGTACCTGCGTATGTATATTCCTTACGCTGCATAGTGGCATTGAGTTCGACAATTTTTCCAAGTAGAGAGCGCACATTGCTATCGGTAATTAACGGAATGTGTGCTTTATTAATTGAACAGCGTCTGAGTCCGGCTTGCCAATCACAACGGTGCCTCCTACTTTTGGCATAGTGTTGTTTTAAAATTTATTTGACGGTGTTTCTGACTTGGTGAATGCGTGTGACATACGGCGCACTTTCCCAGCGTCTGCGAACATTTTCAAAAGGTTGGCAGAGTAAGATAACATCGATGACATCAGAATGGTCCAGATAAACAAAAATGCTTGAACAATAAGACAAAATTGATAAATCCGCTGGAGTACTCCGAGGAGAAAACAGCAACGGCCGGTTTGAAGACCACTCCGGAGATGTTCCAAGTTGTTTCCATTTGTTGATACTACAACCAATGCCACTGTCTGTCGACTTTTGCTGATTTGAACAACGTTGGTTTTCTCAAAACCTTTGTGACAGACAACAATACGCGGTCCAATTTAGCCATGTCCACGGAGTTCTGCAACCGTTGCACCATGGGACACGTTCATTCACTACCGCCTCACCCGCAATCAGATGGTTAAGTTGATGGCTTTATGGGCGGGATCATGCACATTCCCTAAATCAAGAGAAGGACGTGTAGAGAAACCACCGAAAACAAGCTTGTTTGCCCAGCCGTCTTCTGCTTCTGATGTTCTCTCCGGGATTATTTTCTCAATTGAAACTTCTTTTACTGCATCGCTCCACATCACTTTAGTTAACTTTAGTTGACCACTTTAGTTGACTTGATGTCTCTAGGGTCAACATTGGTCGATAGGAGGCTCCGCATGCTACTTGGTGCTTTTCGATCAGTCCTAAAGTACCTGCGCGGTGAAGGCGAAAATGAGGCATCAGTAGTGCGCAGCACATCGTACCAACATTTCCGTACCACGCGACTACCATCAGTCGCTCGAGGGCTAGGTATACCCAGAGGTCACCAATCATCATCATCATCAATACACGTTAGCTTAGGGTGGGAAACGCTCCTCAGCTAATGCGCCGCAACACAAAAAGATAAGATACTAAACATAACTACAACAAACTAAAAAATCAGGTAATATACTTTTTATATCATATTACTAATTTGCTTTGAGATCGTGATTGAAGGGGAATCTAAAGTAGTGGCGGATGGACAGCATGAACACCATTGGGGCTAGCTCTTCGTCATATCAGCAAGCTTGTCCAACCAAACATGTTCATAATCCTTCGGTCCCCAGCCAGGCAGTCAGGAAACACCAACAGACGCTTATTTCGAAGTGAGGGACTTCAATCCTGTCGGCCAAGTCATCGCTTGGCCTCACTTCTTCTATCCACACCTCGAGCTTGCAAACAACGCACCTGTCAGGAGTCGGTGTGCTGGTATGCGCAACACGTGGCCCAGCCATTGGAGTCTTGTACGTGTTATAATGGTGCTGAGCGGATCACTCGCTCCCTGCACCAAATACACGACACCGATGACATTCATTGCTCACGCGGTGCTCCTAGCGTACATGAGGTAAGCTTCGAACGCAGGGATGGTCGAACGCAGCTTGCCTCTTTATGTCTGTCGACCTGATGCGCCAGGTTTCACAACCGTACAGGAAGGTTGAACGGACAGCTGCATTGTGAACTCTGCTATTTAGGGTGAGCGTGGTGTCTCCTCGGCGCCACAGATGGCGGAGATTGGCGAAAGCACCTCAAGCTTTTGCTATACGGGCCGTGATCTAATAGAGTGGTAAGCAGAGCCAATGTCCAGCTACGAGGTTGCATGCGGGCTTAACGAAAAGGCTGTCTGCTGTATCTGAAGGTCATCAGCACGAGTGTGGTACGACTTTCGACTGTTCCGCCAAAGATGGGAATCGGGTGCGAGTTGATTGGCCAGCAAATACAAGCCCGCGTCAAAGGAGGCGAACCATTTTGCTACATATTAGAAAACCCGTGAACGAAATTCGCTCACACTGGCTGCGAACCAGACGCAGAAGAGCGATTGGCCTGGGCTTCCAAAATTAACATGTTTCGTTCACCAACAAATAGAGTTGACACGTATCCTGTAGAATATACTCTTTTCTATCCAGCCTTGGCCTTTTGTATTGCTACGGGCGGCTTGGCGCGTGGCTGAGCAGACAGACGGTCAAAGTCTCACTGGTGAAGCAGAACAGCAGTACAACAACATAATCTTCAATCCCCACGGGCGCTAATATAGCTGCCCAGTTACTTGAATTTCTTACGACTTCTAGCTGATCAACGTCGCAACGAGACTGGATTTTAACGTGGTGCGACGGTTTGCGTACCTCATTGATCCATTGAGCGATACTGGGTGGTGCCTCCGGGCCCCTTGAGAGCTACTTCTAACTGGTTGGTCAATGGTGAGAGGTCAGACAAACTCAGTCTCCTGGTCCTCCAGGTTGGTGGTCTGAAATGTGATGGCGTCCATTTCTGTAAAACTATATCATTGCCACCTCCCCGCTGCTTTGCGCACAGGCTTTTGAGCCAAAGGCTTTGGTGGAGGACCCTGACCGTCCTCCTGTCTAGGTCTGGTGCCCCTGGCAGGATCTCAGCCCACATACAACCATAACTTCTTCTTCAAAAAATCTTCATCCTACATCGTCCGTCGCGCAGATTATCACGTGTCGCCTTATTTGCTACATACAGCAGGGCGGATAAGCGAAAACATGCTACTGCTGGCGCCTCCCTTCTTTCTTTTCAACTTGTTTCTCTTACTCCTATCCCGACCAACATTACTAACCTTCCTTCTATACTTCCCAGCTTAATTGACAGCAACCGAAGTGCCACTGGAGTAGAACCATCTGCAGCCACCATCTCGCGACACCCACCGGACGCCTATCGGCAACAATCCCATATAAGGCCACTCTGTCCCGTTTCCATGGCGACGTTAAACATTCGCACTCTAAGACAAATAGGTAAACAGGCTGCACTCGCGCGCATCTTGGACACACTGGGTCTTGATGCGTGTTGTGTGCCTGAAACTGCGATAAATGATCCTAATGGGGTTGTTGGATTAACTGCACCCGACTCATCCTCTCCTTATTGGTTGCACGCATCTGGAGACGCCGATGCAGCACTCACGTTTCAAGCTGGTGTCGGTATCATTCTGAGCTCCAAACTTGAGCCATCGTTAGTTGATTGGATTTCGGTGAACAGCCGTTTATTTGCAGCCCGTTTGACGACATCAGCTAAGGTTGATTCACGAAGTAGTACAAAACGCTGTTTGTTTGTGATTTCCGTTTATGCTCCCACCGACTGCAATTCAAATACTGTCAAGGACACATTCAATCACGAACTGAACGCGCTACTACGTAGTGCTACTAGTTCAGATATTATAGTACTTGCATGGAATATGAACACACAAGCTCTTCAGAAGCTCAGCTGGGTGGTAATTGCGGGCTTAATTCCGAACGGACTGACAACGGTGAGCGTCTGCTGCAACTGTGTGTTGAGGATCAGTTGTTTCTTAGTAGCACCGCTTTTAGACGCAGTGGGCGCCGAAGTGCCACTTGGCGTCCTCCTGTAGCTGGCCAGCGATGGACCCAAATTGACCACATAGCCATAAGTTACGGGTGTCGTGGTTCTATCCTGGATTGCCGCTCGTACTGGAGTACCTGTGTCGACTCTGATCATGCCTTAGTACACTGTCGTTACTGCATGAACTTTACCGGGAGGCGCACCAAGCGTCTCCTCCGACCGGCAACTGAGAAATTGTCTCAACCCTCGGTCAGGCAAGCCTATCAGGACGCACTGTATTCCGAACCTTCGCTGTCTTGTTCTAATGACACTGAGCTTCAGTAGAATAGGATCTCGCCTTCCATGCACGACGCAGGAGCATCTGTTTGTGGCACTATCAGTCGTCACCGCACCAGTCACTGGATATCCGAGATGTCGGTGAACCAGCTGGAATCCAAAGAAATCTCTCGGTTGGCTCTGAGTACAATGTGACCAGACGGGTTGTTAGGCGTGTACTAAAGCGGAGCCTACGTGCTGACAAGGAAGCCTGGTGAACCAGTAGGGCTCAAGAAATGGAGGAGGTAGGAGCAGTAGGCAATTACCGCAAGCTCTTCCAGTTGATCCGCACCACTGGTCCCAGTAAATAAGACGTCGTTGAGACAATCAGAGACAACGCGGATGTGCTGATACACAATAAGGAACTCCGTATGGTTCGTTGGGCGGAACACTTTCAAGATCAGTTCAGCTAGTCCCCTGCTCCTGGACCTCTTTTTACTCAGGTGATGCAGGACGAGCCATGGACGGTTAGTTTAGAGTCTCTGTCGGAGGCCGAGGTCCGAAACGCGATCACACACCTTAATCGTTTTTGTGCCGCTGGCCCGGATTCCCTCCCACCTGCACTATTTAAGGATGGAGGTGAGGTCCTCTGCAGGGCACTGACTTCCTTATTCGAACGTATCTGGACCGAAGAGTGTGCCGGTTAATTGGAGCGAATCGATTATAATGGCAATATACAAGAAGGACAGTCGCACAGACTGTTCTAACCACAGGGGTATTAGCCTAACGCCAGTTATGACAAAATTACTGGCCTCGATTCTCGTTCGTCGCCTCACTGCAGAACGAGAATCTCGAATTAGGGAAGAGCAGGCCAGTTTCCACCCAGGGCGGGGCTGTATGGAACACTTTGCGGCAGGTGCTAGCGCAGCGCCACGCATACTGCATACCGACAATAGCTGTATTCCTCGATTTCAAGAGTGCATTCGATTTAATCGATCGATCGATTCTGTTCGAAATACTTGCGCGCAAAGGTGTTCCCACGAAATATGCGAACATCCTTCGTGCTCTATACTCGAACACTACAGGCTGCGTCAGGGTCTATTGTGTCCTATCGGATAGGTTTCCAGCCACAAGTGACGTTCGTCAGGGTTGTCCGATTTCCCGTTTTTGTTCAATTTCGTCGTTGATTCTATCATGGAGTGTTCCCTTGCGGAATCTCACGATGTAGACGTTGAAGTGCTGCGTGGTGAAAGGTTAGTTGATCTAGATTATGCGGACGATATCGTCTTGCTTTTCGACGATGTTGCGGCGACACAATCAATCCTGAATAGGCTGCCTACGGTGGTCCCATTATTTGGCGTGCACTTCGCACCTTTAAATTGCAAAGTGTTGCTGCAGGACCACCAGCCACTTTACGACTCCGTGACCCTTGCTAACGAGGAACTCGAGGTGGTTGATCATTTCACTTATCTTATCAGCTGCATCAGCACTGATGGGCGGATAGAAACTGACGTCAGCTCACGCATTGCAAAAGCCAGAGCTACGTTCTTGAACCTGCGTCATCTTTGGCGACAGAATGGAGTTTCCCTCCGTCTGAAAGGCCGTGAATACAAAGAGACAGTGAGAGCTGTTCTGCTCTATGGGAGTGAGACTTGGTCCCTTTGGTCTAAAGATCTGAGACGCCTTCAAGTCTTTGATCATCGTTGTTTGCGAAGCATTGCTGGTGTCGGATGGCACCAGCGTGTCCTCAATGATGATGTGCGTTGGTGAGTACTAGGTAGTGATAATCAATTGTGCTATTTCCCTAGAACTACAGATAACATTGAATAAGTTGTGTTGGCTCGGGCACGTGCTACGTGTGCCTGGTCACCGCTTACCTAGAAGGGCCTTGTTTAGTCTGCCAGGTGTAGAGTAGCGCAAGGCTCGGGGTGGACTTGGCAACAGGAAATGAAGGCACTGACGATCAAACTTAGTGCCGTCGGTTCGTTTTGCCTTCCGGGCTTGGGTCTAGGTGACGCCTTTTGCTTGGCTCGAAACTTTACAGGGCATGGCTTGCAACTGACACCAGTGGCGCGTCTACTACCGTCTCCCAATTGGATTGTCTGTTTAAAGTGTGTTTGGTGCTGAGTTATCTGCGGGGTAATGGCTGATTATGAGGCGGGACAGTGAGTGCCGCAAGGAAGCTGTCTCGCGGATATTGCCCTATTGTACGATAACCAGCTGTTTTTGATGGTATGTTGTCTACACAAGGTGTAGGCGCCTTGACCCGGAATGTTTGCTTAGGGCATTATGGTGTTTAGGTAAGTCCCTTTTCTCTCCCTCTTAATTTTCGTTATTTCGCAGGTCATCATGGTTTTATGACCGGGAAGCATCAGTTCCAATGGCTGATCTACTATTGTTGTTGTGGTTGTTGTTGTCGTCGTCGTCTAGCTGATCACCACCGAGGGTCAGCGCAGCGGTGGGTCCCTGCCAATCTCGCAGAAGGAATTTACATTTCCAGGGAACAAAACAAAGACCAAAACAATTGACAGCTGGTGCTAATCTGTCCACTACTGCTTGACATGTTTGGGCGCTTTCACAGATTAGGTCATTGTCCTCAGCATACTCCAAATCAAGAAGTCGCTCACCAGAACGCAGCTGCACACCTTGTAGGTTGTGTCCAGCAAACGCTGTTTCCGTAACTCCGTCAATGGCGAAGTTAAGGTTAAAAGTGACAGCGGACAACCTTGTCTCACACCGCTGGAGATAATAATGGGCGGTGACAGTTTGCCATAAACCCTCACTCTGCCCGAACTATGCGCGTACAACGGTCTGATAATGTCGCCCGCCCATGCGCGGATTCGCACCGGATACCTTAAGGTCACAATGCAAGCGCGCCATCCCTTCTGCCACCGGTCGAATAAATTTAGATTCCGAAATAGGAAAATGAGCGATAAGCTTTCGAATAATTCATCAATCGGTCGTTACAATAATAGAGGCTAAGTGGAATGGGTTAGATTACTGTACAAAATCAATTGATTGAACGGTTTAAAGTGCTTTCCGATATTGGTCAGGCGATTAAGCCACGCATGTCATTTGAGTGTTGGAATGTGATCCACTTTTCGTTTGTGGTTGACCAAGGCAATTGTAGTTATTGAACCATCTTTTTGATGCATAACTTTGGATTCATCAGTCTAATGCATGCCACCTACGCTGCTCTGCTCTATTGCACGCCACTCAACTACGCACTGATGATGTCACCTCGATTGGTGAAGAAACATTTGCAACAAAATTGCCAAGCTCAGCAAACAGTTCAACAGCCAGCATACCATCTCCGCGGTAGTAAGCAGAAGATTCCTTATTCGGTGGTTCACTTGTGGTGTTACTTTGTATACGATGTCAAAAACGGTTTGTTTGTCGAGTTGGTGTTCGGTGTCCATCAGATGCTTTCTTGTTGAACGGAAACTGGTTCTGTTTTCCTGGTTGGTGAGCCAATTCGGGAGATGTTCTTTGATTCTCTTACTTAAGTGTCTAGTCGTGCGTCACGTGTACCTAGACCCACACGGACAAGTAAACCGATACATGATCATTGACTGGAGACAATCAGCCACTTGGTTTTTGAATCTAGGAACAGCTAGAGGTTGGATCCTATAAACCACATTTATATCATCTACGTTAGAAGTCTAAAGCTTTTTATCAGTTTGCGTTTACAAATCCCTGCTGCGTTGTCGCCTTTGAATGGAAGTCAACCATAGTTGCTTCTTTTTGACAGTTTGCGTGTTTAGTTTGGTACTATTATGCTACATATGTCAATGAAGCGTTAGGCAATACGGAGCTATCAATTGCCTAATAGAATATGGTATTTTGTCAGCTGTCTTGCAGTGCTATGCTCAGGTGAACTCATCATGTCTACACTCGTTTGAGCCATACTCATGGACTGTGTTCGCGACGTGAGATCAAGTGATCACCTTGCCACCATGAGTACGGCCCATAGGAGGGCACATGTGAAACGTGTCACGTGACGCAGGCGATGTAGCTTCAAGCGTGACCGATGTAGACATTTGAGGGCACGATGCAACGAATTGAGGAGGCATAGTATTGGTCTTGACGGCATGTCCGGTTTGTGTATCAGACCATAAAGACGTGGATTTAGAGCCTGTGGGGCGAAGTGTTTTACATGTTACTTATTACGAAAAGAGGGGATTACCCGCACCACTGGTCACTCGTTACGACTCTTTCGCATCTTCAACCGGTTTCAACGACTACTGCCGAGTTATGACTAAGCTAATCCGTCAACCAGCCAAGAAATTTGGCCGTCAATCGACTTCGAATAACCGGGTACAAAATCGGTCTGTAGGATGCATCGCCAGCTTGCACTGCTCTTCAAAATAACCTACGGCAGTGTTCCAGGACGTGGTGGCTTTTCGCCTGGCTAGCGTTCTCCCTATAGAAAGCCACAAATGTCCGCTTAACAATCCATCGACGTGGTGGATGTGACTCGCCACTGAATAACTTGACAGCCCACCATTTAACACTGGCGCAGTCATCAGACATCTACATACAACCTGTGCATCCGATTTTGCTATGGAGAATGCTTTGATGGTGCACCGAACATTCCGAGCTTTTAATGGACAACGATTACACTGAAATCTTACTTTGGCTCCTATGCTCATGGATTACCACATGGCGAAAACACGCCGAACTTGAAGATTGACACAACAATTATGCCTGATTTTTCCGCACCCGAGCGCCATTGTGTTCCTGAGTCGGACTATTACTTGACTGAATGCTTACTCGTATGAACTACGAACATTTCGGTTATACCTTTCATGGAAATGAAATGTTTTACTATTCCAAAGCAGCTATGCTTGTATGCAAATTTGATCGCGCCTTCACCGGTGTGCTTCGTTTCACCGAGAATATACCATTTATTTATTACAACATTCGTATGACATCCCTGGCTTTATCACCTGACCAATGTCGGGAAAGCACTTTAAACCGTTTAATCAATTGATCTGGCTTTCCGAACAACCTCGTGATGCCAGCTGAGTGGTTCGGGTTTAAGCTGTTCCAGCAAATAGTTCGGTGGCCGTGTTCCAGGACGTGGTGGGATTTCGCCTGGCAAGCGTTCTCCCTATAAAAAGCCACAAATGTCTGCTTAACAACACTGTGACGTGGCGGTCGTGACTCACCACAAAATAAAGTCACTGCCTCGTGGATATCCGGATAATCCTTTGCAACCCACGGACACCAATTTTCTACTCACACATTACCGGCGATATCAAATATTCAAGAATCGAACAGCACAATTACAAGTACAAACTGGTTGGCGGCATCCGCTTTCGGATTTGCCTGTCACTGTGGCCAGCCACAGGACGCTTGCGCCTACAAATTGACCATGGATGGCTTGCGCTGCACTGCCCACAGCTTCATCCACACACCCCATATCCAGTGTAAACCCGAAGGAATAAGACCGGGAGGCATGTGGATGTGAGCCACTTTTCATCAACGGAGCCGGCCTATACTCTTTCACGGGTAAACACAAGCACGCTGTAGTTGGGGAATAAAGTGCACACAAGGCGGTGGCTGGACCGTAGTCCGCTCCACACTGAGTGCATGGAACCACTCTTCGAACCTAGCACGACCACAAGGACCGTGCACCCCGTCCCCTCCAGAAACGATCAACTGTCTCCTGGAGCCAGTATGGAAGAGGTAGTGGGTAATAGACAGGTAGGCAACTTGTCAACATGCATATCAAGCGGAGCCACACCTGGGATGTCAAACAACAGCCAATCGTTCGAAATGCCGATATCAAATAAAAGATATCGAATAAGGTAAATGTATATGACGACATAAATCCTCGCTAAATGGGCATATGGAGTTAATTGGTTATAAGCGGGTCCGCGATAACTACGAAATGCCCGAAAATTATTAAAAAAAGCACAAACTGCACTGCTACATACACACACAATTACATACCCCCTACACAAACATATACTGTTATGTTGAACATTTCGGATGTTTGCACATTCTTGACCACGCATTGTTATGTCAAAATGTTCATGACTCGCTTTGTCGAAAATAAAAGGTTTCTTTATTTACTTAGTGTCTATTATTGTCACGACTTGATGATGAATAAATCGAAAACAATTGTTTGCTGGAAGCTTACCGCTCATTTCTCTCTTAGCGATTCACAGAAATCGGCATCTTACATGAATTTGGGATTCATTATTATTGTTGGTAAGAACACAATCGCCGGCGTGGGTAAAGGTTGTGCTCGCTCAAACCCGGTCTACTAGTACTTGCACGTGCCTACCAACTGCTGATCGGAATCCAGTCGATCAAAACAGCTTAAGCCTGCGTCGAGGAAGTGCCGCTGTTATCACATGAAGGGGCCCGTAGATTTAGTAGAGTAGGACTCTTTCTGGCAGGTTTACGTTAAGCAGCAGACATCGACCGATAGAGTCTTTAATGTTCAAATTAGTCCTCTCTGTTGACCGATCTGTAACAAATTGCGCAGTTGTAGCACTTCATTCTTAGGGAGGTTTGAGAGCGACAAATCGAAGCGGAGAAACAGGCTGTTCGCTTCGTTGGACATGGACTTGTTGATAGGAAAGTGGTGATGCTCCACGGTTGTGTGCGAGTTGAAAGTACGACACAAACGCATACTAAAGCAAGATGGAGGTAACCAAGAATTAGGGATTGATCATCATCATCATTATACACGTTAGCTGCAGGTGGAAAACACCTCAGCTATTGTGCCGCAATACAAAAGACAAGAAAAGGAAAACAAACAGTGGTACACCGGCTGAGTCCCCAGTAACGGATGGACATCGTTCCGGAGAGCTAACAGCTGGCTATCGTGCCGTAAAAAGAGTTATATTATGCCTAACGAGTGAGATCGTGATTGGAGGGGGATGATAAGCAGGAGGGATATGAACAAAGGAACTCACAACACAAACGCCATTGGGGCCGGCTCCAAGCCATATCGGCAAGGGTGTCCAACCAAACGGGTTCACCGTCCTTGGGACCCAGCCAGGCAGTCGGGATGAAACAACCGACGCCAACTTCGAAGTGAGGGTTTTCATTTCTCTCGACCAAGTCATCACTTGGCCTCCCATCCTCCTCTTTCAACCGCACCCACAACGCGCAAACAAGGTACGTCGCGGAAGTCGATGTGCTGGCATGCACAACACGTGGCCCAACAATCGGAGCCTGGTGCGTGATATAATGGCGCTGAGCGGTTCACTCGCTCTTCCTGCACCAACTACGCGACGCCAAACACGCTCATTGCTCACGCGGTGCTCCCACCATACATGAGCTAAGCTGCGAAGGCAACGATGATCGAATATGACGAGCCTCTTTATGTCTGTCGACCTGATGGGCGAGGTTTCACAACCCTATAGGGGACTTGAACGGACGGTTGCATTATAAACTTTGCCCTTCAGGGCGAAAGTATTGTCGCGTCTGCGCCACAGGTGGCGGAGATTGGCAAAAGCACCTCGACCTTTTGCTATACGGTTCGTAACCTCATCTTCCATCCCACATGTGTTAATATAGCTGCCCAGGTACTTGAATTCCTGAACGACTTTTAGCTGCTCACCACCAAGGGTCAGCGCAGGGTTGGGTCCCTGCCAATCTTGGAGAAGTACTTTGCACTTCGATGGAGCAAAGCATAGTCCAAAACGATTGACAGCTAGTGCTGATCTGTCCACTACTGCTTGACATGTTTGGGAGCTGTCACAGATTAGGGCAATATCGTCCGCATACTCTAAGTCAAGAAGTCGCTCACCATGAAGTAGCTCCACACCTTGTAGGTTGTGTCCAGCGAACGTTGTTTCCATGACTTCATCAATAGCGAAGTTGAAGAGGAAAGGTGACAGCGGGCAACCTTGTCTCACACCGCTGGTGATATTGAAGGGTGGTGACAATTTGCCATAAACCCTCACTCCGTCGAACTATGCGCGTACAGCGCTTTGATAATGTTTAAGTATTTATCAGGCATACCTTTCCTCAGCAGACAGTCCCAACGGACACGTCGACCGACTGAGTCGAAGGCACCTTTTATGTCAAGAAACACGACAACGATGAGTTGCCAATACATATGGCGGTACTCCAAGAATTGACGCAAGGTGAAGATGTGGTGGATGCATCCCCGACCTCGACGAACTCCGGCTTGCTCTTCACGAATCTGGCTTTCACGAGTGCCAGTCAGTCTGTGGAGTATGACAGAGGCAAGCTTTTTAGAGGCGCTCGAAATCGGACTGATCCCTCTATGATTGTCACATTTCAAACGGGAGCCTCCCTTGAAAATTGGGACAATGACGGAGCGGTTCCAGTCTGTCAGGACAGTCTTCTGCTCCCAAAGTTTCACTAGCAACTCGTGTAAATCATCTATTAGAGCAGGCTCCCCGAATTTGAAGAGGGTTGGGGGAATTCTATTTGCCCTTGCGGCCTTATGCAATTTCAACAGCCTGAAC
The DNA here is from genome assembly GCA_944474145.2 of Dicrocoelium dendriticum. Taxonomy (NCBI): domain Eukaryota; kingdom Metazoa; phylum Platyhelminthes; class Trematoda; order Plagiorchiida; family Dicrocoeliidae; genus Dicrocoelium; species Dicrocoelium dendriticum. The sequence continues at coordinate 44,785,031 of OX104070.1, read as the reverse complement.
TCACTTTCGAGATGGCCCAGGGAACAGTGCGCTCAATGCCCGAAGAAGAAAGCGATAACTCAGGTTGGTTAAATTGTCTTGCAAAGTGTTCAGCCCAACACTCCAAGCGTTTTGACAGGCTGTGGATCATCTGCCCACTCTCGCCGCGTATGGTCTCGCCAACACCAGGTCTCCTGCTGCCTGTTTCCATCTCAGAGGCACGATGAGACCACCAGGTTTCGCGGTCTTTCTTCAGGCTAGCACATAGTTTTGTCCTGAGATTTTTGCGAGCCTCATTGTATTCTCTTCCAGCCGGAATGCGTCAGCGAGCATCCATAAGTCCCATAGACTGTGTAGAGACCCAATGTCCGGTTTGGCAATTTGCTTTGCCACATGCAGACATGCCTGCTAGCAGTAACGTTTGACGAATATGCGACCAGTGATCATCAACGGTGTTTAGTGGGCGCTTACTCAGCCCAGATGTCAGCGCACTATGGTATACATTTAGAACATCTGGTTTCGCCAGCTGGCTGGTGTCAATCCGTTCACATCGACGTTGCGGACGTCCACCGAAACGCACCAGGAGGTCCGCACAGACAAGTGCGTGGTCAGAGTCCACGCTCGTGCTCCAAATCGAGCGACAATTTTGGACACAGCCTCTCCAGCGGTAACTGATCGCGATATGATCGATTTGCGTCCATGGTTGGCCCGAGGCTGGTGGCCGCCAAGTCAAGCTTCTGCGGGTGCTGTGTCGAGAGTTAGTGCTCGCGAGAAAGAGGCGTGCATCTTCACACAGCTGTAGCAATCGCTCACCATTATCATTACGGGAGCCTACACCATGTTGGCCGCCCAGATGAAGCTCATCAGAGGACAATTTTCGACTTGGACGTTTAGATCGCCAGCCAACACCACAGTATCCGTGCTTCTTCTGTAACGAAGTAGCTCGTGAAGTTGCTGATAGAAATCATCTTTTACCGAATCAGTGCTACAGTTTGTAGGGACGTAGGCCGCAATGACAAACAGGCACCGTTTGTCCCCGCGCGACTTTGTGGCACGGAACGAACCAGTTAATCTAACGGCGCACATCCTACTATTTACTGGGATCCAATCAATCAGGGCTGCTTCAGCCCGGGGACTCAAAACAATGCCGACGCCAGCTTGACCGGCATTTGAAGCTGCATCATCGTCAGACAGGCGCGGTGAGAATGTGTCGCACGTGGGGGATCGCAGGGTAACCACGGAGTTCGATTCTTGCAGGATGGTTTCTGATAAACAGCAAATATCGATCGATAGGGTCTCTAGTGTGCGGACAAGTGCTGCCTGTTGGCCAATCTGTAGCAAAGTACGCACGTTGAGACATGCCAGTCTTAGCGAGATGCGAGGACTCCAAAGGGAAACGGATGAACTGACGTTGTCTGCTTGGTTGAACATGGACTTAATGACTGGATTGGAGCGATGCCCTGCGACTGTGTGTGATTTGAAAATAGAAGACAAGAGACCATTGAAGCAAGGTGAGGAGGGCCAAGAATTGGGGGATTGAAAATGGGGGGATAAAAGTAAAGTTTAAGTGGGACGATTAGCATGAAGAAGCGCAAGAACGGGTATAAGAAGACGGGAACGCCTGAGCAGTAGCATCCAAACCCCTATCCACCCAGCTCGTTGCAGCAGATAGGGCGCCGTTTATTATCCTCTGCGACGGTCAGAGCACCAAGAAATTTCGATTGCTCTCGTCAGTCGCAACGCAATACAGGCAGAAAAAACACGCAATATATAGGGTCCACACTTAGTAACATAGATAAGCAGATAAAAATGATGGGAATGACGTAATCAGGACCAAGGCAATCTAATTGATTGTCTCAGTTGTTTCTGGGCACAGAGTACGGGACGCTTCAATCTTATCAGTAGCGCCTCGCCAATTGCCTAAATGTTAACATATCGCAACCTCTGTCTTCTTACTGCGTTAATGAAGTGGCTGAAGGGGACTCAGTGTTTCAAGTTTCTTAAAAGAAGACTCCCCGCTGACGTTGTGAGGTCATTGGATCGATTGTTGTCGTTGCGCTGCAAGATCATGGTGGAACGCGTAAGGGTTAAATTTTATCAAGAATGTATCCAGTCAGGTCGATTTCCATGTCGGTTTGTTAAAACTCTGTGGAAAAATAAGCTGCCCGCTAACAGTGTGAATCTAGCCAGGATTGCGTCCGCACATATCGAGGCTTGCATTGAACGAGAACAAAAGTTCTTGGAGACACAAAAGCGATTCGCCGTTGTTTTGAATGGCTTGTCACTTGTCTGCCGTTTCAAATTTGAGGCATTTTCTGCTGAAACTCTCCAGCGTACTAGGACCAAGACCCTGCACGGCCTTCAAGGTACCCTTGTGAGAGCGGCCAACATTCCTTTCCCCACCGAGGGCCAGAAGCATGTGTACAATCTGTCTACAGCTCGGTTCACGCGAGAACAGTTGGAGGTTCTTTCGCTGGGATTGAAATACCGAATACCGCCAAGGAATGCGGACAGGATCCACACACAGATAAATTTCGAATATCTGTACGATCAACTCAGCGACCTATCGCCGAAATCAACGGATGATGCAGGATGGTTTCGGGCAAAATTAGTGGATATCGCGCACCAGTTCCAGAACGCGCCTATTAGTCAGAGGTGTTGCTTGAAATCGGAACACTATGTTGCAATCAAGGAGCTGCAGAAAATGGAAGATGTAATTTTCTTGCAACCGGATAAAGGCACGGGTGTAGTAATAATGGAAAAAGCGGATTACACCGCAAAAATGGAGTCGATTCTCGGAGATGGACGCAAGTTTCGTATTGACAAGACGCTGGACAACAATATCTTGGTGGAGAAACAAATTACGAGACATCTACAAATTCTTTTGCTTCATGGGTATATCTCCGAGTCACAATATCGGCAGCTAAAACCGACAGGGACAGAAACACCAAGAATGAGGGGCGCGCCGAAGCTGCACAAGGCGGGAATTCCACTACGCCCAATTATGTGTATGAATAACTCACCCTACCACAAAGTAGCCCGGTGGTTGGCAAAGCTCCTAGAACCCGTGCGTAAGCTCCTGGGCACGCATTGTTTGAAAGACTCCTTTGAATTAGTGAATATACTGGAGCGAACGACACTTGACGCGGAGCTCATGTATTCAATAGACGTGGAATCACTGTTCACGAATGTGCCCCTACGTGAAACGGTTGAGGACCTATGCCAATTTCTTTTGAGTCGGAACCTCTCTGTGGGCATCCCTCTAGAGTTCCTGAGAGACTTGATATTGGTGTGTACTGAGAATGTGCGATTTGAGTTTGAAGGGACGGCATACAAACAGATTGACGGCGTCGCTATGGGCAGTCCTTTGGGACCAGTTCTGGCAGACATCTTCCTAGGTCTGATTGAAAGGAAAGTTGCTGCCTGCATAGGTGAAGCCAAGCTGTACAAGCGTTACGTAGATGATATTCTCGTCTTCACTGATGGTGAACATTTTGATCGTCTTGCTGCCCTCCTGAACTCAATTCACCCGAACCTTTCTGTATCACGGGAGAAGGAACAAGAAGACAGACTGCCGTTTCTTGACGTGCTCATCAAGAGAAGGACCGATGGCACATTGCAGCGCACGGTGTACAGAAAAGCGACCTGGGGTGGACAATACCTACATTTTTCCAGCTTCGCCCCAGTTGCATACAAGCGCGGTCTTGTAAAAACTCTCTTCTACAGGGCCAGGCGGATATGCAGTCCGGAATTACTCAAGGCTGAAGAAGAGTTTTTATACCGGACTTTGCTAGCTAATGGGTATCCGGAGAAATTCATTCAGACCCATAGCAGACCCCCCAAGGAGACGCTCCCCGTGCAAACTGCGGAGAAGAAGAATGTTTATCTGTTCTTACCCTTCAAGGGGGATCACTTAGCAAATGAAGTTGGTCACAAGCTCAGGTCCGCTCTAATGCGCACCTACCCTACCGCCCAACTACGACTTATTCACACCACACGAAGGATTCCTCTCCACATCCGTTCGAGCAGCGCGCCAATCAGTTCGGCCTCTAACATCATCTACCAGTTCACTTGCAGTTGCGGTGACACTTACATAGGCAAGACTGGTCGCCGGCTAGCTCAAAGGGTGGCGGAGCATTTCCCATTGTGGCTAAGGCAGTTGTTGTCTAACCAAGGCGGAGCGAAACAAAGAATGAATTTGAACCCTGCCTCGTCTATCTCCAAACACCTCTTGCTGACTCGTCACCAGGTGAACCCGATCGACTCATTCAAGGTGCTATTGCGCAACAGGAACCCGACACTGTTGGCAATTGGCGAGGCGCTACTGATAAGATTGAAGCGTCCCGTACTCTGTGCCCAGAAACAACTGAGACAATCAATTAGATTGCCTTGGTCCTGATTACGTCATTCCCATCATTTTTATCTGCTTATCTATGTTACTAAGTGTGGACCCTATATATTGCGTGTTTTTTCTGCCTGTATTGCGTTGCGACTGACGAGAGCAATCGAAATGTTAACATATCGCAACCTCTGTCTTCTTACCACCAAGAAATTGTTCGATGAAGGGTTCGTTGTATTGCATGGGCAGAATACTGTCAGGTTGCCCAGGCCTAGACAGGAGAACGATTAGGGTTCTCAACCAAAACCTTTGGTTCAAAAACCTTACCGCAAGGCAGCGGGTTTTGGCACTGGACTACAGAGAGCCCGTTTTATGAAATGAGGAGTCACCCTCATTCTAACCCCCAACCTGGAGGACCAGGAGGCTGAGTTTGTCTAGCCTCTAACCATTGACCAATCTGGTCTGAGTGGCTCTGAAGGTGCAATAAAAGCACCACCCAGCATAGCTCAATGGATCTCTGAGGCACGCAAAGCACCGCACCACTTTAAGGTCCAGTCTCATTGCGATGAAGTATTAGGGATCGAAAAGGAAGGGATGGAAGTGAAGTTGGAACAATAAAGATATAATACTTTGGTAAGGAGATTATGAAGACGGGAATGTCTGAGTAGCAGCTTCCTTACCACTGTTCATCCAGCTCGATTTGACAGATAGGGTACCGTAGCTTGTTATCTGCGACGGCCAGAGCATCAAGGAATTGTTTGAAGAGGTGCTGTATAGCATGGTCGTTAAGCAAAATCAACGGTAAGTCTGGTGATCTCATTAGTGACGTACTTGTCGGGAAACTGTCACTGTAACTGCAAGTAAGCCCAAGTTCTTCTTCCCATATCGAAGCTACATTCTCACTTGGGAAATGTCCAACAGAAGGTTGAGTCATTTTGAAAGTTCTACCATTCTATCTGGAAAATCAATTGAAACAATGGCACTTAGCGGATAAATTCATTGCGTTGCCGGAAACTTCAACTTCATCGTACATAGCATCCACTTGCACGTGAAGCGGTTTAGTCTTTTCAGTGCGACTGACTTTGACGGCTGAATTGGCTATCATGAAACTGAGCATGCTTCTGATAAACTGTAAATATGCATTAATTTCATATTACTTCGGTAGGTGACCATTTAATTGATTTTTTGTTTTGTCTGAGATAAAAAGTTTGCAGGGAACGCGATCTTTTTTTTCCGGAATCACATCAAGTGCGCAATTCATAACAATGATTTGTCATATTTTAACGCGGTAACTTTCCACTGATTTGCACCTAACGGTCCCTGCGGTGGAACGTGGTCTTTCCAAGAGGCGGCTTTGAAAACGCAAACCATCAAATAGTAATAATAAGTGTATTCTAAATCTTGCGAGACAGTCCGAAGATACCATTTCAGTCGTATCGTACAAAGCAAATCCAAACTGGCGCCACAAATATTTTTATTTGGTCAGATAATGTCCCTTTTCCAGCGGTACTTTCGCCAGTGATTTTGTTTAACCTCGCGACATAAGTTGACGCTCACCATTCCGCTTAGACTTCGCCTATTCATTGCATTACACGCAGTCGGAGCAGAGTATTGGTTGTTTGAGAGTTGGGTGACCGATTGGATGGTGCACACTGTCGAATTTCACCATAGTTTTACTCAGCGTGATGGTCATCAACATCGGGCAAAGCACCAGACACCAGCGACGACCATTCCATCTGCCCTATATGGGAATAGAACCCGTAACTAGTCTTACTTGTCAGTGAAGCTGAGCACTGGGCCAACCACTGTTCCTACCCTCATTTGCCACTAATTCATAGTGTTTTACAATTTACAGTTGCCTTGCTCTTGTAACATTTTTTTACATTTTTTCATTATATTCCTTAAGCGGATTGTTCGCGCAGCTCGTTCCATTGTTGTACCCTAGGTTATTGACGCTCCAACGATTTGTTCTCCTTCCTCTCATGCCATGTTGACAGATTGTCCCTTCGCTAACCACCGCGCATCCTCCGTCTGCTGATGGCGACAGTATTCAGCCGTTACCCAAAGCGCATGCAGAAGTAGTGTCGACTTTATGCGAAGCCGTTGACATGTACAACAACTGTAAGTACCTTCTCGCAGTGCATCGCTCCATCGAACAATTGTCCTCCTCTGTCCGGCAGCTGTGTCAGTGCGTCCGGAAACCAAAACTTTGGGAACCAGCTCCCGACGATCAGGATTGGATGGCAGACGATGAACTCGCCTCGTTGAACGATACTGCGGACAATTGTGTCGGAACATCGTATCAGCACGAAACGGATCCATTTCATTTTGAGATAGACGAAGATTCCTACAAGTTGGTTAAAGCGGTTTGCCATTGGTCGTTTACTGAACAGTCTACTGTTTTTGTTCGGTCTTTGAGCACCCGCGTTGTATCTGGATTGAAGCACACAACCTAAGTCAAGGCCACGGCTTATTTTGAAGTAAACTGTCACCTCGACCGCTGGGACTGCATCCCAACTAGCGTTTCGACGTTGCTTTCTTTTCCACACTGCACTTTACGACCGGTTTCCTTTTGGCTTGGACTCTTCATGCCTGACTTGGGAGTGGAACCCCGAACACAGTTGTTGACGGCTTACGCTTTGATCGCTAGGCGATTTGGCCCTTCCAGCACCGCTCGACATAGCGGTTAATACCGCACCACTGGTCCCAGAAAACCAGGCGCCAGCGAGAAAATCCGAGACAGCGCGGGTGCCCCGACTCACACTATGAGGTGCGGTATGGCTCCTTGGGCTGAGCACTTTCGAGAGCTGTTCAGTTGTCTCCCTGTTTCTACTCAGGTTTTGTACACTGAGCCACGTCCGGCTAGTTTAGGGGCTCCATCAGAGGCTGAGGTTCGAAACGCGACCACAGCTCTCAATTGTTTTCGTGATGCTGGTCCGGATTCCCTCGCACCTACACTATTTAAAGATGTTGGTGAGGTGTTCTGCAAAACACTGACATCCCTGTTCGGACATGTCGGGTAGGCAGTGGCCATCCCAGCTAATTGTAGTGAATCAATTATAGTGGCGATATACAATAAGGGCAGTCGTACTAGGTGTGCTAACCACCGGGGTATTAGCCTAAAGTCAGTTGTGAAAAAATTACTGACCTCGATTCTCGTTCAGCGCCTCACTGCGGCGCAAGAATCCCGGATTAGGGAAGAGCATGCAGGCTTCTGCCCTGGATGTGGCTGTATAGACCACATATTCACTCTGCGGGAGGTGCCAGAGAAGCGTTCGACTCAGTTGATCGATACATTCTGTTCGAAATACTTGTGTGGAAAGGTGTTCCCAGGAAATATGTGATCATATTACGTGCCCTATACTCGAACACCACAGGCTACGTCAGGGTCTACGGTGATTTGTCGGATGCCTTTCCGACAACAACTGGCGTTCGTCAGCGTTGCGAAATTTTCCCATTTTTTGCTCAACTGTGCCGTGGTGTGTTCCCTTCACGACGCAGGCGTAGCTGCTGCTTGGTGGAAATATAGTTGCTCGTGAATATGCGTACAATTTTGTTCTGCTTATTAACGATGTTGAGACGGCGCAATCAGTACGGTTAGTGGTCCCATTATTTGGCATGCGCTTCGCACTTCCAAAGGGCAATATGTTGTTGCAAGACCACTAGCCACTTGATGACCCCTTGACCCTTGATGGCGAGGAACTCGAGGTAGTTGATCACCTCATCTACCTTGGCAGCTGCATCGACAACGACGTGCGCACAACGACTGAAGTCACTTCACCCATCGCTAAAGCTAGAATTGTATTCTTGAATCTTCGACGTCTGTGATGTAAGAAAGGGGTTTCCATCTTTCTGAAAGCCCTTGTATACAAGGCACAGTGAGGAGTGAGCCTTCGCCTCTTTGATCTGAGTGCATGCGGAACCTTCAACTCCTTGACCATCGTTGTCTGCGAAGCATTGCTGGTGTCGAATGGCACCGGTGTGTCCGCAATAATGATGTCTGTAGGTGAGTGCCAGGCAAAGATACACGCTAGCTCCTTAGAACAACAGATAGCACTGAATAAGTTGCGTCGGCTTGGGCACGTGCTACGTATGCCCGGTCACCGCTTACTTGGGCGCCTTGTTTACTCTGCAAGGTGTAGGTCGGTGCAAGACTCGAGGTGGGCAAAAATTAACTTGGCAGCGGGAAATGAAGTCACTGATGACCAAACTGGGTGCTGTTAGTCCGTCTCGCCTTCCAGACTGGATTTAACGTGACGCACCTTGTACTTGGCTTGAGACGTTACATTACATCACTCGCAGTCTACACCAGTGGCGTGTCTGCTGTCGTCTCCTAGTCGGACTGCCTCTTCATAGTGTGTTTGGTGCTGAGTTATCTGCGGAGTAATGGCTGATTATGAGACGGGGAAGTGAGAGCCGCAAGAAAGCTGTCTCGCCGATGTCGCCTTATTGCACGATAAGCAGCTGTTTGTGATGGCGTGTTGTTGACCAGGTGTAGGCGGCTTGACCCCGAGTCTTTTTTAAGGCACTATTTTTTAAAAACCCAGATCCATTTTTTCCCTCTTTTTGTTTTTCGTTCCGTAGGTCCTTGAGGTTATGCGGGAACGAATCATCTGTTCAAATGGCTGATGTACTGCTGTTGATGATGCAGTTAGAATTCCATTGTTGGGTTTTGGAATACCAACTCTAAAACGAAGTCAACTTTCTCTTTTATAATCTTTGTATGCGAACATTTCTTTTCGAGAGTTCTTTTTCAAGCTTTTGTAAATATGACAATCAAAATTTTTAGACAAACCCAACTCTTCGTCAGTCAGCCAGTTACTTCTAGTACGCGATGACAAGCACCGTCAATCAGATCATAGCTGAGCCTCCACGCGCTTACACGGGTCAACGGTGATCCGTCCAGACTAGGGTAGACTCCACGCCTGGGCGAACGTCTTCTGCGTACACAGCCGTGCTACATACAGCCGAGTCGCAATTGCTTCCGCGGCGTCTAATAACCGCGTACGGACACACTTCGATCGATTTTTCTGAAGCTTGCTAGATAATTTTTTACGAATCAGCCGATTTGGAGGCGTGACTCGTGTCCTACAGATGCGTTGCGATAGCAGAGTTCCGAGCCAGGCCGAATAATGTTCCTACTACCCTATTGTCGTACGACCAACGTATCCTGCTCCACAGAAACAAGAGAACGAGTAAATACACATAGAAAATTGCAGTGCGGAAACGAATATCGTCAAATGCGAGCATTTCATCCCGTTTTGTTAGCGCTGAAAGTCGGCCGGTGGCCGAGTGGTCTGCACGTTTGCTTTGCAACCATAAGGTCACCGGTTCGAATCCGCGTAGGGGTGGGCGTCCTCGCGGTATACTCAGCCCGCGCGCGACTGGTGGTGGTCGCGCGGCAGCGAAGCGCCGTTACGGCGTACAGCTGAGACATTATCATTATCATTATTTTATTATGTTAGCGCTGAAAACGATAACTTGAACTTACATAGTACGTTAGATGCTGTAAACATACACGAAAACTAATGCGTAGCCGGAGTTTTTATGTTTTTTTTGGTTCATATCAAAGATCACCTGCCAATCCGAAAAAAGGCACCAGATAAAATTTTCGCCCTTTTGGGGCTCCTCAGTGCCGCGCATTCCCTTGGTCTCCTGCTGGGGATCGAACCCATGACCGCCCATGACTGGCCAGCAACATACTACGAAAACACACAATAAGAGAAACTACTAAAGTCGTACCATTACGTCCAGGGCAATCTGAGGTTGCTTTCGGACGCAAAGCACCGGTTTATTGCGAGAGCCTCACCGAATCGGAGGAGCCGTGAATCGGTGTGACGCAGCAGAATTTTGAATGCCGTGTTGACCTGGGATCAATGAGGGCCTGGCGATCGAAGATGCCGGTAACTTGCATGGACGTGTAGTCTGACTTGGAGCAGTTTGCTGCGCTACCTCATATTGAACCGACTTCGACACGTGCTCCTTCATTCAACCTAAGTCGGCGAGGAATGGTCCAAGCGGTTAACCCACTGCAACTCCATCGCGCTGCCGGTATATTTTCTCGTTTAATAGCAACTAATCATAACATGTACACCTGAGCAATAATTCTCTCATGGTCAGTGTTGATTTTCGTCACATCCGCTAGCAATTATGTGTGATCCGTTATTCGTTAGGTAGAGTTTATTCATGGATCGATCTGCTTGATTCCCGGATATATTGATCGCCTCGGCTGCACTTACATGCAACATTCCGCCCAATTGTTAACACAGAACAAGTGCAGATCTTTCTGTCATATACCATGTTTATATGATACCCTGGTAGCGGCCGTATATGGTCACTCATAGTCATCAAACTGGGCGTCTGATATGATCGGTGGGTTACTATTGCTCTGGTCACTTTGTGCCATTTCTCGTCCATTTAATTGGTCGAATCACTGTCGTTAGCGTCCACTAGAGCCACTGATTCAGCTCACTATTCCTCTCGACCCATTTGCCTCCGCTTCCACTGAACTTAACTCAGCCAAGGAATTCCTTTTTGACATTTTGCGACGTTTACTCCGAAATGGGTCTCAAATTGTGACCACATGCCTTCAAAGTTTTTTGCTTCCGGCCAAAACACTACGCTTAAGGTTTTCTGGTGATGGACGAGTCCATTGCGATCAGGCTAGTGTTGTCCGAATTATGCAAGCGACGGGCGCTGGTGCCGGCCCTCTTCTTGCCATCGCCATAAGTTGGACTTGAGCGCCGTCCACCTCGGTCTCAGGCAATGATTCAGCTGGCCCCGTCACACGTACTACCGGCCTAACTGTCGTGTCCTTTGTGTGCGTGTGTGGGTATATTGCATGCGCGCGATTATTTCCATCGATTGAAAGTTGAACTGATGGAGAATGCAACTTGTTAGGATTCAACCGACTTTGGTTTAGCTTTATAAAGCCATTGAAATGTGCTAACCAGTTTTTTTATGTCTATTTACCTGGTGAGAATTGAAAAAGGAAATTTCTTCGTTGAACTTAATGTTTTGAATTCACTTAGCCCTCCATTCTGTCATAATGATTAACAGACGAAGTCCGTTCTGTTCTTATCCACGTTTCTTGTATGTTTCGATTGTATGCTTACCTTCGAAATCCTATGGTCCCTCCCCATTGCCGTTCTATTCATTTACTTTCCTCAAGCTATCTGTCTCCTTTTAAATCTCACTAGATGTTCACTCTGGTCTAATGACCCCGCCTCCATATAAACAAGGGATCTTTTCATTTATTATTGTCTTCCCATCATACTTGTGATCCAGCTACCAATCCTTTCGTGTTTGACCAGGTTATGCACGAATGCTGTGGTATTATCGCTTGGAGAGGTGGAATCTTTGATGAACCAGCCAACAAAATTCAGCAAGGACACCACTTTGGTACTTCATGGCTTTCGTCAAGCTCTGCGCGACCTCAAGGTTTGTTTTCTTGTTTCGATAACTTATATATCCAACTGTGAAACCGGGAAGCATTACACTAAAGGCGTGGTTTATACTTTTATCTCTCACCTTTCGTGGATGCCTCTAAGCAAATGAAACCATTGGAAATGTATGCAACTCGTTTACAATCATGCGACTCTACTGCCACACTTTCATTGACCACTTGTAGATCTGTTTATTGTCGGTTGCTGTTCTCAGCGACTAGATGGTTATTTTTATTAATCGCCTTTTAAGCGACAAAATTTACTTCGAAGGGTCGAGTCACGCGTTTCCTCCGGACTCAAGCTGACCACAAGGCCGGAACTGAGTAACGATACTATTTGCAATAGGTCAGCAATAAAATCCTCATTAATCACACTTCCAGTACCAACAGTAAGTAATAAGATAATCAACAAATCGCCTCAATAGGCTACAGATAGTGACCGTAAAGTTACTGCGCCTCACAGGACGTACTTACCGTATTTTTCGGACTATAAAGCGCACTTAAAATCCTTATATTTGCTTAAAAAAATATCGGCAGTGCGCCTTATATTCCGGTGCGCCTTATCTATGAATGGTTGTGCTGAGGCCTAGTGACCTGGATCCAATTTCTATATTCACACTGCGCTGAAAAGTCTGTCAAAATCTTTTATCATGACTTTCATTGTCGAAACATGATCGCTGGTCAGGAACCTTGTGGAGTCGCCTTTCTATGTTGTGTAGACAGACTTTTCAACCATCCACGCTGATATCCCATATTGTGATATATGTGATGGTTACTCCACCCAGCAAACTCACTTGGCCCAACACTATCCAAAACGCGCACTTGCATCTCGCTGGTTGCAGGTGAGACTGAACACATGATCTGCGCTCATAGACGTGAAGTCATCCAGACAGTCTGCGACGCCCGTGTGAGCTTCACTCACATCATTGTCCGAACTGGGTTTTCGGATAGACAACTGGAACATTCGTCGTCGTGCGTCACTACGGAGAGAGTAACAGTGCGCGATAACATAGAATCTGGTCAACATCTGAGGTCAAGCATAATAACAGCGCCAGTCGCATGCTGTGGCGATCAAGACGAAGCTTGTTCGCTTACCCCTACCACTTTTCCTGATATTTACTGTGCTTCAACATACTGGTAATTAAGGACCCCAAAATGACACCTGTTACCAGACATGCTTACGAAGCGGATTTCAAAATTAAGGCTAGCAGCCACTCGGTATAAGATGCAAAAAGAGCAGCTGCGTAACAATTCAACATTAATAAATCAATGGCACGGAAGTGTAAGAAGCAAGATGATCGGTGCCAAGTAAAGACAAAGAATAGTTTCCGAGGGAACAAAGCAAGATTGTCACAGTTAAAGGACAAAATTGAACAGTGGATTATTGAACACAGAACAGCAGTTAGAAGCCTCTCTACAATCTCCATTCGATCCAAGGCAATAGCGATGGCACGTGATATGAAGATGAGCGACTTTCTAGAAGGTCCTTCTTGGTGCTTCGTTTTATGAAAAGGCGTCATCTCTCCATCCGCACAAGAACTACCACATCGCAGCAGCTGCCAAAGGATTCCGAAAAAAAGTAGACCATCTTCTGCACTTACTGCAAGAACAAGATCACCGAAAAGAAGATCCAGTCAGACCACATCACAAACATGGACGAGGATTCTCTCAGCTTTGACATTCCCGTGAACCGTACTGTTGAAAAGACAGGGACGTCTACTGTATCTATACGCAGTACAGGGAACGAGAAATCATCCTTCATTGTAGTTCTCGGTTTCCAGGCTAATGTCCAGAAACTACCACCCATGGTCATTTTTAAGAGGAAGACTTTGTCAAAAGAAACGTTTCCTGTTAGGGCCATCGTCAAGGGCAACCCAACAGACTGGATGGACGAGAAGAAAATGAGCGAGTGGCTGAGAGAAGTTTACGTCAGGAGACCGGATGGCTTTTTCCACACATCTCCGTCCTTATTGATCTACGACTCCATGTGCGCCCATCTCACTGAAACTGTCAAACGCCAAGTGAAGAAAACTAATTCGGAGCTTGCCATCATTCCGGGAGAATTAACCAAAGAAGTCCAATCGCTAGATATGATGTCAACAGGGCGTTAAAACTTAGATTACGAGCGGCGGGGGCGCATTGGATCAGGAGGTGAGCACACATTTACCAAGACAGGGAGGCAACGCCGGGCTAGTTACGCCACTATCTGCCAATGGATCATCGATGCCTGGGCCAAGGTATCGGTCTCAACTGTCGTCCGAGCTTTCACGAAGGCCGGAATCATCAATGAACAGCCAAGCAACAGCAACGAGACTGACTCAGATGATGACGAGAGGGATCCGGGCTTGCTTGATGCCGCTATCGCTCAACTGTTGAACTCCGATCCTGAAGATGAAGAATTTACCGGATTTTCAGAAGAGGAATGGTTGAGTGAGTGTATTTTCCTGCGTTTTATGTATTTTACAAGTGGACAATATTGACGTTTATTGCTAATGAGTTGACTTAAGTCTGACCTGTCCGATAATTCGTTTCGCTTTATGCGCTTTATAATCCGGTGCGCCTTATATATGAAATTAGATCCGCTTCACATCTCTTCTGCCAATGCATATGTGTGTGTCGTTTGCCGCCGCCGCACCTGGCTGCATGGTGGAACACTGAAAAACATGAAGAAACTGATGAAAGGGCTTAGTCCGACTTGTACATCTCACCACTCTGGATGAGACATCGTAATCTGACAACTGGCGTTTTAGATATGCTTTACAACGAACCAGTCGCCATTTATCTGCATTTTGTCTCTCACCTTCTACTATTGTGCCTCCATCTAAAGATTATAGATTTTTTTCTTCTGACATCTGGAATTTCATTGGCTAATTTGTTTGCGTATTCTCACTCAGTGTTTTCACACATGATGCCATTGCGTCTTGTATCATCGTGGCGGCGTGAGTCATGGCACGTGCATACATCATGCGTTTGCTCCGGTGACCAGAAAGAACCGCACACGAAGGAAGCGCACACGAAGATTGCGCACACTAAAAATAAACACCTTTTAGCTATCTTGTAGCATGCTCACATTTGACCATATTATTTATGTACTTTACTTAATGCTCACATTACGAATTCGCATCTCATAATACGATCTACTTGGCATTTTTCTGGTGGTGACCACGAGATAATAATACTTATCTTTGGTACCGGAATATACGCTGCACCACAGCCGCTCATACAGCGTTGCATTCGGTGGGAATAATTGGACACATCAATGCTTTTTCCGATCTTCAGATAAGCTATATTTTTCCTCTTCACAAATGTCTGCTTAGCAGTTTAATGATTTCAACCATCACGATATAACTCACCCTACCCCTCAACATAAATATGTTACCAAAGGCTCTAAGAGTACAGGAAAACGTTGACATATATTAACAAGATTCCACAAATTTGTAGACCTCAAAGTAATATTACTACCGCACGAATGAACAACCGTGACCACACATGCATGCCTAAACCAGTGTGGACCATGACTGTCAGCGTCCGTTCTTGGTTCTGTTTGTTACTGTACCCTGCACGTGGACGCCCACAGGACACCTCCACCCATAGCTCCATCCACACGTACCATATTCGGTGCCAGCTCATAGGAATATGACCGAAAGGCAAGTGAATGGTAGTCACTATTTGTTACGGCACACACTTCAACATGCACAGCATTCCTGTCGAAGTGGTGAATCAGCCGCGTACCGAACATCATATGCTAGATGGAACCACTCATTGAGTCTAGCGCAGGCGCAAAGGCTGTACATTATTAAGTCGTTGTTTCACAGAAAGCACATATGGACTGGGCAGTACACTAACTTCCACAGCGCAGTACCTCTACAGCATAAGAGGAGTTTAATCAGATCACTGGCCTTCAGGGCGCGCAGTATTTGTACACCGGATACCGTCAACGAAGGACTACAGAGAATCAGCGACGCCCTCATGGAAAATGATTCTTCTGATAAATTTATCATGAAGCCTTTGAAGGAACGCAATCGGAAGACACCTAGGAGCATTGCTCCTAAGAAAGACCTTTTCATACATATAACATTTAAGAGCGATCCTGCAGCTGACATGCTATCACGACGCCTGCAAGATGCTGTTGAGAAAACTTATTTCGCGACTCGCTTGATAATTGTCTATCACAACAGGCTGTCGTTTACAAAACCCTTGGAAGATTGCCGTCGTTGACTCGTTCAATGATCGTTTGTCAGTATTCGTGCTCCTGTGGTGCACGATACGTGGATCGCACTACGAGGCGCTTATCTCAGAGGATTCGTGAACACATCCCGGCATGGTTTTACAAAGGCGAAATGAGGTCCTCAGACAGCTCAATCATGTCGCACCTCCTTGAATGTGGCCATAAAGCTTCCGAGAATGACTTCAAATTCATCTACTCACTACCTGAACACTTCTCTCATGGATTCCGCAAACAGTTCTTATCCATCGCAGAGGCTATCTACATCCACCGTCTGAAGCCGGAATTATGTGTACAAAAACGATCCATACTACTACCTTAGCCAACCGACACTGTTACTTAATTATTTGGTTGTTATCTTACCTTATCTCACTTCGGACTACTGAGCTTTGTGGATGCAGGTTTATTTAGTTCACTTGGTTTACCATCTGTATCCCTGTCTCAAGTTATCGATTTTGATCGTTCAAACAGCCTAGACGTCAATCCCAGCCCGAGTTGACGCTTTCCTCACAATCAGTGCTATTTAAACGTTAACGTCTGATGGAGTTTACCGAAAAGAATTCTTTACCCTGAAGTGATTTCTGATATTGATTCATGATAATGAAATGGGAATATTTGCTTTGATGAAGACCAGCATTGCCCGTGATTCATTGAAGCTCTTGAAAATCTTAATGTCTTGTGGTCACTATCAGGGAGACTGTTTAGCAGATCGTTTTTTGCGACGTGATTTCCTACTGTGGGTAGTAAGTAAAGTAAACTGGTTACCTTTGTGTCGCAGCCTACGTTGAGAGGTATGTGAGCACCGCATTACATGATTTTTCACTTAGAAATGTAGCACGAACGTCATCAAACGCTCTATTTATATCAACGACTGTGTCGGTGCAGCTAGAGGCTTGAGTTGGAGTTTTCAGCTGACATCATATTCCAAGGTCTTTATTTCCACGTTGCTGACGTTTTGGCTCAGGTGAAGATAGCCGCCGATTCGTTGAGGCCTCGACTAACTGCAGTATGCGGGCATTGCTTTGTCTGTGTAGTTTTGTGCGTGGTTTTGCAACGCTGCGCAGTACGGCACATGTTCAGCGGTCGTACTAACGGGCTCCTTGAGTGTGAATGTCATAATTGTCACAATTTGCTACTTTTGGAGGCATACATCAATATTGGATCTTATTATTGCCACAACTAGATAATATGACACTTGTGAACATATTGCTAAAATGTGATTACTTTTACTGTACGCAGTCTCCGTGTGCGGTTATTGCTATGCGCCATTTTCTTGTACGCTTTCGTCATGGAACCTTTGGTTCCATGCCTATAGATGTTTAGCTGAACTCACGGTCCCGATTGCGTCCACTTGTCCCTCACTCTGTCTACGCTAAAGGTCAACCAACTGTCCTTTGTTGTTATTGCTACTTCATTTACTCGCAATATTGTTTTTTCCATTGCGGTCACCCCACCCTTAGTGGGGTTATTTTTTGTATCTCCAGATGCTTGTTTTGTGCTCAGGTTTTGTTGCGCGCCATTCCTTTGTGTCGTGTTGTCGTACAAAAATAATATCGATCTTTTTTACCTACCAGATTCGCCTAAACGAACACATCGATCTACTGTGGCGGCATTGGTTTGTCTGGCACACACGTACTCGTGAAGCGCTACAGAATAATCCGCCAAGTAGTTTGTCACGGTTGTTACTTGATCTCCGGCTCATTAATGGAGTACTACCGGGCTCTACTCTTCCATCGGCAACAGAAGCGATGGAACTACTGGCGCACCCCGTTGACAAATGGATTCCCACGGATGTGGGGCCTTTTCATCCATCTCCTTTATTGGCTAGTTTGACTGTTTATGCAAAACCCGAGCTTCTTGCTCAGCTCTTTCGTTTGGTGGATGCTCTTGGCGATTTCAGTGTAAGTTTTTACCCCTAAACATTTTTGCTGGTTACTTGAACCGAACACACTCAACATTTAGTGGTATGATTCACAAGTGCCTTACTAGTAATCTGGTTCTTCACTAGTAATACTTATGTAGTCATGGTTATCTCTTTCCTGCCTTACTACCAAAACGGTTCCCAAGCCTATTATTACATCTAGCGATTTCCTGTGTCGTAAAACATCGCGTCCTTGATCGATGCACCGGGTTCGACCAACACAACCTCATTATGCTACCCTGTTGCCCGGGGCTTCATTTCAGGGTTGGTCAGTGCTAGAACAAAAGATTGGTTCCTAAACTTATTGGTTAGACAGCGTACCTTTGTCGTAATCTCATATTGCATCACGTATTGTATCTCCCTACTGTCTACTGCTTTCCTCTTCTGGCACCTTAACCATCGCGTTCTGACTGCCAATATTTGTGGACGCTGTGATCAATGGGTGTACATAGATAATTCCCTTGTCTTGCTTTCCTTATATACAAGCACACCATACATCTTTAACACGAACGTAGGATAGCATAAGGCTCAAGCGGAACAAAATTTGACCTAGCAGCCGGAAATAAAGCTTCTGACAATCAACTTTGGCGCAGTTGGTTCATCTTGTCTTACAAACTGGAGTCCGCAATTGGCTAGGAACTTTCCGGGATATGTTTCATATCTGTCGCCAGTGGCACATTTCCCGCCGCCTCCTACATGGACTGCCTTTTTAAAGTGTGTCCGACGTTGAGTTGTCTGCGTAGTACTATTGGTTATGACGCGGGACAGTGTAGGCCACAGTGGAGCCGCATTATATCCGCACGGTAGCCAGTTGTCTGTTGTTGACAATGCGTACGTACCTTGCTCCCGATTGTTTAATCAGAGCGTTTAGGCTTTTCTCTAAGTCTAATTCTCCCACTCTTATTATTCTTTACCTCCTAGATCATGATGATTGTATGGTAGCGAAGTGTCAACCCAAATAACTTATGTGCTATCAAAATTAATAAAAATTGAATGGGTAGTGTTGTTCGCTTGTGTAGACATGTGGGTTACTTGTCAGGCCTACGCCGCTGTGCGTACGCGTAACACCTTACCGCCCGCACTCACATGGGGGTGGCTGGGACTGTTTGGAGCGGGCACCGCGTGGGCTGTGAGTTGCTCTTACACCAGCCTTGTTACCAGATGCAATCGAAGCACTTTTACCCCAATGCGCCATCTGAACACCTTGTGCGGAAATCTCACCATGGCTTAGTACCCAACTAGTTTTGACTCTTTCACTTTCTGCACCTGTTTCAATAGTTTTTTCTTTGGAAGGTAGCGTTGTCTACACATGCGTAGTCGCCATGATCAAACTCGGCTACGTTATCCGTACGGTTTGGCTGTTTTCAGCCAAGTGTATTTAATTGCAAACTACTTTTATCGTTGTGTGTTGTTAACCCAGTGTTGTATTGGCCGTAGTTATGTTCGGATTTGCCGTGGACGAGTGTAATATTTTGTCGCACAAATGCCAATTACCGCCAGACAGTTTATTACTACAAGGCGCATATATCTCGCCATGCAGGGCAGTGCGTGACTTGGGCGTGCGATATTCAGTCACGTTTAACTTTTCTGAACACTGTGACTTTCAAGTTTTGAAAGCCATAAAGACCATCGGATATATCTGTCACCGGCTCCCAGCGTGTTGCGACACCCTCATATTGCCCTGATGCCTTGTAGGTTAGATCCTTGATCAAAGGCTCGGGGTGGGGCCCCCTAAGACAACCCTCTACTTCGGCCTGGGCAACCGGGTAGTATCTCGCCCACTGACGAACCATGGACTTACAACCACAATCATTCACCCGCAGTCTTGCTTCTACCATGCTATTCACTCATGTTACTATGCCAACTTCACAAGCACACGCCACCATTTCACCTACCCTTCCCGTTTACCATTCACACCCATTTTTATCTGATTCCTCTCTAACGATCAATCCCACCTACACTGATGAACCTGTTCCCGTGACATCTGTCAACTCAACCACACAGTACTCAACAGAGAGTTGCCGGTCCCATAGTCGCCAATCTTCGCTCCTGCAACCCGGAACGCAGTTCAGACTTGCAGCTT
Source organism: Dicrocoelium dendriticum (assembly GCA_944474145.2). Classification (NCBI taxonomy): domain Eukaryota; kingdom Metazoa; phylum Platyhelminthes; class Trematoda; order Plagiorchiida; family Dicrocoeliidae; genus Dicrocoelium; species Dicrocoelium dendriticum. Next base: position 44,765,040 of record OX104070.1, on the reverse strand, counting down.
TTAACGTACGCACATTACTGCAGATCGGTCAGCAAGCTGGAGTTGCACGTACGCTAGGGACCTTTGGAATTGATATCTGCTGCCTGACTGAAACACGACTCCAGGACTCTAACTCGGTCTACCAGCTGGTGTCACCGTTCCACCCACGCACCCGGTTCCATCTCCGCCTCTCTGGTGACGCCGAGTCTGCAGCATCGGGGTAAGCTGGTGTTGGAATCGCCCTCAGTGCTAGAGCCGAGACTGCTTTGATTGATTGGATTCCGATCAATAGCCGCCTTTGTGCGATGAGGCTCCATGGCTCTTGTAAAGTCAGCAGACGTCAAGTCGAAAAGCGTGCTCTCTTCGTGATCTCTGCCTACGCGCCCACTGACTGTAGCTCAGACATCGTCAAAGACCAGGTCTACCAGAACCTTCAGGAGCTGCTCCTAAGGGCTCCCAAAACAGACATCATTGTTTTGGCAGGTGACTTCAACGCGCGTGTCCGTCGTCTGCTACCATGTGAGCGCCACCTCGGGGGACCGCATGGATATGATGTTGTTCGCTGAGACATTGGAGAGAGACTGCTCAGTCTGTGTGCTGATTATCAACTATTCTTCTCTAGCACCAGCTTTCGTCATCCTGGACGTCAGTACTCCACTTGGCGCCCCCCATCATCAACCCAGCGCTGGTCACAGATTGACCACATAGCTATAAGTCGCAGGTGGAGCGGAAGCGTACGCGACTGCCGATCATTTTGGTCAACATGCGTCGATACTGATCATGCACTGGTGTGTGCGACCGTTTGCATGCGTTTTGGTGGTTCGCCTAGGTCAAAACACACCCGACTGAATACCTATAAGTTGGAGGACCCAATGGTGAAGAAAGAGTATCAACAAAAGCTTCGCGAAAAGCTCTCTCTCATACTCTGGGTGTTGATCAATACTGGTCAAGTTTGCAACAAGCCTTGATGTCGGCCGATTTGTCCAGCTGTGATCTCACTCGCTCCACTCCCAAATGCTGGATCTCGGGAAGATCCTCAGAATTACTGGATAGTCGACGGGCGGTGCCTCTTGGCGCAGAGTACAACGAACACCGCCGCTCCATTACGCAACAGCTGAAAGCAAGCCTTCGCTCTGATCGTGAATCTTGGTGGTCAAAACAAGCTGATGAGATGGAAGCCGCTGCATCAGCTGGCAACTTCCGCCGTCTGTTTTACATCATCAGGGCCACTGGTTGTAATTTCCACGCTATCAGCCAGACGATTTGCGAGGCAGACGGCACGAAGATCACCAACCTTCACAGGCGATTGAGTAGCTGGGGAGAGCATTTCGCTCTTCAGTTCAACCACCCAACACAGCCCCCTGCGGCACCTCAAGCCCCAATGTATGAGGCTTGGCGTGTCTCCATAGCCCCCCCCCCTCAAATGAAGCAGAGATTCGAAATGTAATCCAATCTTTGAAACGCCACAAGACTTCGGGTCCCGACAACCTACCACCGGCTCTATTCAAAGATGGTGGGAGTGTACTTATCAGCGAAATCCTATCGCTGTTCACGAAAGTTTGGACTGAGGAGAAGGTTCCGAGCTCATGGGGAGAATCAGTCATTGTTCCGATGCACAAGAAGGGCTCCCGGGCCGATTGCTGCAACTACCGCGAAATCTCCCTAATCTCTGTCGCATCAAAGATCTTCGTGTCTGTCCTACTTGGCAGGCTTTCAACGACTAGAGAGGAGTTTTCCCGATAAGAACAAGCCGGATTTCGTCCAGGCCGCGGCTGCATCGACCAAATCTTCACGCTTCGGCAAGTTCTCGAACTTCGTCACATCCACTGGCGTCAAACAATCGTAGTGTTTTTGGACATCCGAGCGGCATTTGATTCAGTAGATAGATCTGCGTTGCGGAACTGTTTACTGAAGGAAGGTGTGCCCGACAAGTTTGTAACTATCCTGAAAGTACTTTACAGTCACACGTCGGGCAAAGTTAGGGCTTACGGCACGCACTCCTCTTCATTTGCTGTGACCAGTGGTGTTCGCCCAAGTTGCCCTATTTCACCTTTCCTCTTCAATTTCGTCATCGAAGATGTTCTCCAAAGAGCACTGGAAGGTGTCCAGGACTGCGGTGTTGAGCTTCTCCCTGGAGACAGACTCACGGACTTGGACTACGCCGATGATATCGCCTTGCTGGGGGGCGACCTACAATCCGTCCAGAGCGCTTTGGACCGCTTGGCGATGGAGGCGTCTAAGTATGGCCCATGCTTCACTCCGGGAAAATGTAAAACGCTGCTCCAGGACTGGCAAGTGCCTGACCCCGCGCTCACCATTGCTGGACATGTTCTGGAGCAAGTCCCTTGCTTTACTTATCTAGGGAGTTGCATCAGGGCTGATTGCGGTGTTGGAGATGAAGTCTCACAACGGATTGCAAAGGCCCACCTTGCATTCAACTGTGACATCTATGGCGTCGTCGTGATGTCAGCCTCAAGCTCAAGGGCAGGGTGTACAATGCTTCTGTCCGTGCAATACTCTTGCATGGCTGTGAGACTTGGCCTATTCGCTCGGAAGATATGAAGCGGCTATCAATCTTTAATAATCGCTGTCTACGAAGGATTGCTAGGCTGTGATGGCAACACCACGTAAGCAACGCAGCGTTGAGAGACCGCGTGCTTGGGGCGAATAGTGCCAGTCTTCAGGACGTTATTCTCCGACATGGCATGCGTTGGCTCGGGCACGTTCTGCGCATGCCAACTCATCACCTTCCACGTCGAGCGCTATTTGCACTCCCAGGGAGCGATTGGAAAAAGTGCCGCGGTGGACAGCCGATGACGTGGAGAAGGAGTATGAAGAAGGCAACCTGAAGTTTGGCGGCAGTCAGACCAGTCCGCCTTCCAGGTTGGGGACCACGAGATGCTGAATCGCAGTGGTTGGAAACATTAAACGTCATGGCCCGCAACAGATATCAGTGGCGCCAATGTTGTTCTGCAATTTCACCATCCGTATGATGCACACAAAAACTCACAAAACAAAACAAAAATACAAAATGGCGTGTGTAAAACCAAAAAATAGTTTCCCATATTTTTTAATCGCATTAGTGTTCCCATATTCTTCACTTTTTTCTTCTGCCATGGTTCTGATGGCACAACGTCTGTTAACAGACTGTGAATATATATATATATATATATATATATATATATATATATATCTGCCATCATTTTTACCTCACGGAATCGCGCATATCGCGATTGCCGTATTGCCGTGTATGGAATACTGTTCAATGGTACAGTCTAATCTGCGGAAGTCTGACCAGCACGCTCTTGAGAGAGGGTCCAGAGACGCTTCACGAAAAAGCTGGGGATATTCCTCAAACTTGACATACAGAGAGCGATGTGCTAAACTTGGATTTGACCCAGTTTGGCTTCGGATAATGAAGCTGAAGCTATGTTTTCTTTACAGAATCATAAATTGTCAAATTCGCAGTCTTGAAAACAGTGTTCACATATCTTTAAACAGCAGATATCCAATACGTAACAAAAAGGTAAAAGTCATGATTCCAAAATTTACTGCGAAAATCAGAGAACCTTTCTTTCTAACCCAATACTCAAAGATTTGGAACAAACTTCCAAATGATATCAGAACATGCTTTACACTTTGCAATTTTAAGCTTGCGATTAGTAAGCATTTAACCGTCCAAAACGTGATTAAAATGTTCGGGATATCACAGTCCCTAGATATCGCATTCGAAAACGGTATTCATGGTGCCTGAATAAACTTCCGAAACATATAACAATTCGGACAACCGCCCCTTTCATTACATTTTTTCTTTTCGGCCCAAATATCTGTCATGTGATTGTGAAGAATCCTGATTCAATGGCAGGAAAAAAATAGCAGAACGATTTTGCTTACTCTGTTACCTAATTTGCAATTGCGCCCATGTTTATCTCTGAAAATGTATTAATGAAATGTCATAGAAAACCTTTACCATTATTTGATCTGTCCCTATTAGGGAACAGCTTCTCGCATCGTCGAGGAATACAGTTTATTTATTTATTTTTTTACGGGCGCATGGTGCCGCTTTATTTGCTAATTGCCAGTTTCTTTAAGCATATCTTCGCGTTGTGAGATATTTCCCGCCCATCATCCTCACCAATCACTTGGTCGCCGTGTCCACTATCTTCAACTGAGCTGAGCTACAATGATGCTCAAATACAACTTTGTAATTAGGGAAAGTGACAATGACCATCGTTGTCATTTTTTCAGCTCCATTTTCCGGAGTTCTGTCAATTGCTCTTCCCTGATGACCCATTATGAAACATGTTTATGTACACTTCACTCCGCTTGGGTCCGTTTTTTTATCGTGACAGGGTCGTTTTCATGACTTCGTTGGGCGTCTCTGGAAGCACATATTTGAACCTTGGTTGGAAAAAGCACAGTGTGTATCGGGTTCGTTGAAGTTCGAGAAAGGCTGGCCTACTCTCAGAGTGAGTGGTGGCTGTTTATCTCACTCAAAGAGTGACTGCTCTTTTCTGAAAAAAATGTCGTCCGATTACGTTTGTTTAGTAGCATTGTTTGTCTTCTTTAACCACTTGTCTACCAGCTGGCCTCTGTGCTAATCCTACTGCATTTATCTTGTCGTTTTTTATGCCTTCAGCCGGTTGGATTTAGTCTTTCATCTACCTGATGGCAGTCCATCTCGTCGCGTGTTTTTTACCAGGATGATCGGTCCCAAACACGCTAATGACCCAAATGTGTTGTAATGCCATGTTTTGTCCGAGGGGACAGATTACGAGTCGTAAATGAACGTTTGTATGGACACAATGGAAGCACGGACAACGGTTCCAGTGTTAGACGACATATTTATGAACGTACGATCGCTTCAGCCAATCAGAAACAGGGACACGCCTAGTCCAATGAATGTTAACTGTTGGCTAGCTATGACAACTAATCAACGGCATGGGTGCATCAGTATGGCCAAGTGAATCACAGAGAGTGGACACAACATTATCCCTTCATCTGTTCGATGGAGAATGAGCAATTCATGTAAATGTACCAGAAAGTGTGAACGACCAGCAGCATCATTTAACGTTACCCATTAGAACATGAACGTATACAGGATGACGCATCTGGTCGGATCGTCGCAGATTTCTATTTATTTGTGTCAAACTGTGCTGCGAAGTGTTCGCTTGTTTCGATTTATCTATTGAAAACGCTGTATACAACCTCCTTGCATTCACTATTATTCCATCTGTCAGTTTATAGCTTCCTGGCTTGAGAAGCGGTTCTACACGGGTCGGTGTTCCGATTGTTTTGCCTCCCTTCCGAGCAAAGAGTAGCCCCACGCGAACAAATGTTCCTGTGGAATAGGTCTTCCCAATTCTTCGGTAGTTAGCTTGAGATTCAACTCACCTTCCGTATTCTGCTTGGTTGGCGCTTTTTTCAGATGTGATGGTTACGTTTAACCGAGTTCGACTTGTTTTCTCTAGCATTAATTCGGACGGGGTCTTCGTCGTTCCAATTTTGATGTGGTTCTCTAGGCCTCTAAGACAGACACCAACGCATCGTCACGAGATGCACCCGAAAACTGAAGAAACTGCAAAATCTTTCAAAGTACGGTTGAGACGTTCAACTAGACCATTAGCGGTAGGATTGTACGGCCCTGTTCTCAAGTGTCGGACACCATTGCGCCTCAGGAACTCAGCGTACTCATTGCTAGTGAATATATTTCTCCTGATAAACATACACCAGCGAATAAGCAAGGGATCCATTTGATATTGGCAGCTGTAGTGACATCCCCACACAATGAACCCTCCGGCCACTTGCTGTAGAAGCAGGTAGCAAATAGCACGTCTTGTTTTGGTGGAGGTGCATTGGCGTATGGGCTCATGATATCAATATGTTTTTGCCCATGGCTTTATTAGGTACTCTATTTGTTGGATTGGAGCGTCCAACGACCTGGCACTTTTATCAGATTTTTGGCAGGCGTAGCCTTCCCGAACCATGGACTCGACGCTGGAATTCAACTTCGGCCACCAGTAGTATTGGCGTATCCGGGCTTTTGTTCGCATTCAAGCACTGCCTGCATAACTGTTCCAGGTATTACAACGTGTTCACCTCTCGCAATACCATTGCTTCCAGAATACAACTAGTGTTATAGAGTGTAAAATGAGAGAAACTCGGATTGGATTTTCGCTCGGTTGGTCTATGAACTATACAATTACTGGCGAATTTTTATCAGCACTGGATCCTTCTCAGTGTGCTCTCGTAACTCGTCTATGAAACCACGAGTCTCATTTCACATTGGTTCTTTTAACGTCCACACTCTAGGTCAAATCGGTACATAGGCATCACTGACTCACTCTTCACTCTCTCGGTATTGATGTGTGCTGTGTCTTCGAAACACTCGTACAAGATAATAACGTTGTGACGAATCTTCAACTCCCTGGTTATGAATCTGACGACAATGACTACACTCTTCGCATCTCTGGTGATACCGAGTCAATGGCTTAAGGTATTTACGGTATAGTACCGCCCTCAGTAGACAAGTTGAAGGTAAGCTACTAGTTTGGGTACCAGTGAACAGCCGTATGTATGCGGTTCGACTTCGAACCTCTAGTAGGGTTAATAAGCACCATATGATGACACGCTGCTTTTTTCTCGCCTCCGTTTATGCTCCTACTGACTGCAGTTCGGAAGGTACCGAAGATGATTTCTACTACCATCTTTCATCACTACTCCACGTCATGATAAATAGATAACTATACAGTTTATATACCGACTTTGTTAGTTGATCTCACGCGTGGTCAGATGCAGAACAATACCAATGTTTCGTGTTCTGTTACATCTCTCACACACAACCACACCAACTGCCGCATTTTCTCCCTTTGCTGTTTCGCTTAATTGAGAATAACTCAGTTGACCAGTTTTTATCCACTGTGGAATGTTCAAGATGCGGTTACTTTGATTTTGATTATTAACCACTTGTGTAGTTTAACCTGATCCCTTCGTCATATTTTTCTGTTAACGCGAGTTACTTTACCCAGTTAATTCGAGGGGTATATTCCTTTACTCAGATGCATTCGTGAAAGGCGATTTTATGTTATGTTTTCCCATTTTCTAGTGAACTTCCTAGTGGCTTTCATATTTATTTTCTCTCTGATCGGTGGTGAAGTATTCTAGGCGTTTGCATCATACTTCACAGCTCACCCTTTCTTGGGTGCACCCTTGGGTGCTTGGGTGCGATCGATCTCACAATATCCCAACTTGCATGCATCCGACGGTGGTTTCGTGATAGCGAAACGTCGGTACCAGATTCCGGCATCTTGCTGATGCACTTCTTTCTGTCATTCTCGCTATCAGACTCGCCACGGAATTGGTGTCTTTTTGATCTTCGCTAACGATTTGCATTCGGTGTTTTTACACTTTCTAGATTCAGCGCGTCATTCTTTTGCTTTCATTTATATCATTTCAGTCCACTTACCTGGGCTCGGATGCCACTGGAAGCAGCGATTTCGACGAAGGCGATGATGTCGCAATTCATTATCCCCGCTTGTTACCTGCATGGCGACTGGAGCTTGTCGTACCCGAAGCCGCGACCGATGAAGATGACGGATTAATCTTGTCTTCCTGTAGCCAGCTAGCTTCCGCTTTTCAAGATTTATTCACTAACGTTCTCTCACTGCGACCTTCATCAAACAAACAGTCGTCTATATCCTCCGCTCTCATTATGGAACACAGTGATTACTTTGATGGTGTTTTGGCCCGGAGGTTAATTGAAGGCAGATTTTATTCTGTCTTGCCCTCAGCGAAACAGTGCCGCTCTACAGCCTTTCTCGCCTCAGTAACCCAAGCTGTTTACAGTCTAGCAATGACGGGTAAGGAGACAGGCTTCCTCAGTGGCGAGCTTAGCGAAAACTTGCCAGTCGATAATGTCCAAGGTGGCGCAGCGCTTTTGTTGCGTTGGATACACAGCCTACCACAAGTAGCTGAAAAACGCCGAACGAACGAAATTTTATCAAGAGTTCGAAATCTGTTTGCGGATACTAACCTGTTTCGCTTCACACTGTTGGCCGGTACGGCATCATGTACTAAGCCTGACCTTGGTGTCGGATCGCTACAACTTCCTGACGATGATGAACTGACTGACGAGGAGCTTTGTGCGTATGAGCAACAGTCGGCCGACATGCATGACTCGCCGGATCGACTTTTGCCCTCTCTCTCTCGACTGTTGCAATCAAAGGCCAATCGAGAGGATTTATCGCGATATTTGGATATGGGCCACTTCCACTTTCCGCTGTGCAAGGTCAGTTAGTTGTCCACGTTTTGCAACTGGACCTCTACGTTGCATTGTTTCGAACCATCTTGCCATCTTTTCTCGTCATATTGATAAATCTCTTATTAATAGTAGGTATCTGCATTATTTATCTTTTTAAGTTGTACCAGTAATAGTTTAAGGACGTTCAGCCTCATTCACCTCGTAGTTTGGGGTATTGCACACTTTAGTGGATACAGGGATGCCTCCACTCCGAAAGTGTTTGAGACTTTGTTAACCTCCTGGTGAAACCAAATCGTTGGCTTCTTACAACGATTGGTCCCGGAACTCATGTTCTCACATCTTCACGAGGTACAGTACAATTGATCCACATGGACCTATTACCCTTACCCACAATAAGAGCATCACCATCACCGACATCGAACTGCATCTATCATTATGTACCATGGTAAGATGCAGACGCCTTGATCTTGAATGTTTCTTTGGAGTACTTTGGTATTCTATTAGTTCCCTCCTTCCTTATTATCATTCTTCATCTACAAGATCCTCACGGTCGCATGAAAATGAACTAACTGTGGAAACCGGTAGTGTGCTTTTGTCGTAGCTACTGACGACTGCCGAAAAAACGTAATTATTAGACAACTGGCGAATTCCGCTTACTGCTACTGAATTTAAGTACGCAACCATTCGGGTTTGCAGAACGCTTCATTAGTCTTATTGGTCGCGTCACATCTGATTCTAGTTCCTATATTTTCACTTGACAACTTTTTGGCTTGTATTTTATGGTGATCCTATATCACTTTCCTACCACAATAGATATCAAAAGTTGTTACTGCTCTCATGGATGTCATCAACGAACTGCTTGTTGAAGCACAAACCTACATTGACCATCTGACTGCGGATCAGGACGCAATGGAGCATGATACCACGCGTCGAGCGACCACGATAAAGCTTGCGACTGGCATTATCGAATTGGTGCCACGTCTGATCATGTCATACACCTCCATCGTGCCCACGGTTCACCACCAACTGGAAAAGGACTTATACCTTGCAGGTTGGTGACATGTGAGAGTGCCAGCGTTAAACTGATGACTTAGGTCAAATTAAGTCAACTCATTATAAGCGTTATGAGTCCTAATGGTCTCATTTTCAGTATTTACACCACCACTGCAGATATACTGGAAGATAACATCATTATAATATACGTGAAACGCTTACACAACTATCACTCCTATAACCGCTCACGCAGCAAACGTGACAGGTAAGGTAAACTAGTATTGCGATCCGATGAAGTGTGAGAGAATATAATATCAAATTTTAAATGCGAAGAAGCAAACGTCTTTTGGTAGGCCAGTGTGCAGTGTTCGAAATCAGCCACTTTTTACCCTATACGAAAAATTACTGCAGCCACCAAGATAGCTAGAAATGATTACCACAACTAAATAACCGTTAGACAAGCTGCTACATTTAGGAATGTGCTATTTCGATTGTACCAACAAGATATATTCTTTCTGAAACAGCCCGGGAAAGATTAAAGAGTAGCTGTATAACCATTGTGGGATAATACATGTCACAAATCTTAATATTTTAGTACAGGCTACTGAAAGCACTGTCTGAGAGCATTAAAAACAACTTTTATGACTGAAGATTTTTTATAGACCTGCATGGAACATTGGAGGTTTGAATACGAAAAATACCGAGACACATCGCTGCGGGCGGTCTGAGTATCGGACTTTCGTTCACAGATAGAATATGTGGGCTATCTATGACTGCACCTTATCGCCACGAAGAAAAAGAAATATTACATCCGTGCATATGGATCCGTTAAGAGTGACTGATCTGGATGAAGACCACTCCCACAGGTTTTCTATTCCACGTCTAAAAAGGGCGAGGAATCTTGAGTTGTGGTAGCCATGCACCCCAGAAAAATATCGTCAGCATATTTGCATTCTATAAGCGCCGTTCATTCATTCATTCATTATACACGTTAGCTGCAGGTGGAAAACACCTCAGCTATTGTGCCGCAATACAAAAGACAAGGAAAACAAACAGTGGCACGCCGGCTGAGTCCCCAGTAACGGATGGACGTCGTTCCGGAGAGCTAACAGCTGGCTATCGTGCCGTAAAAAGTGAGTCATATTATGCCTAGCAAGTGAGATCGTAATTGGAGGGGGATGATAAGCAAGAGGGATATGAACAAAGGAACTCACAACACACGCCATTGGGGCCGGCTCCAAGCCATATCAGCAAGGGTGTCCAACCAAACGTGTTCACCGTCCTTGGGACCCCAGCCAGGCAGTCGGGATGCACCAACCGACACCAACTTCGAAGTGAGGGTTTTCATTTCTCTCGACCAAGTCATCACTTGGCCTCCCCTCCTCCTCTTCCAACCGCACCCACAACGCGCAAACAATGCACGTCGCGGGAGTCGGTGTGCTGGCATGCGCAACACGTGGCCCAGCCATCGGAGCCTGTTGCGTGATATAGTGGTGCTGAGCGGTTCACTCGCTCTTCCTGCACCAAATACGCGACGCCAAACACGCTCATTACTCACGCGATACTCCCACCAGACATGAGCTAAGCTGCGAAGGCAGCGATGATCGAATATGACGAGCCTCTTTATGTCTGTCGACCTGATGGGCGAGGTTTCACAACCATATAGGAGAGTTGAATGGACGGCTCCGGTGTAAACTCTGCTCTTCAGGGCGAGAGTAATGTCGCGTCTGCGCCACAGGTGGCGGAGATTGGCAAAAGCACCTCGACCTTTTGCTATACGGTTCATAACCTCATCTTCGTTCCCACGGGTGCTAATATACCTGGCCAGGTACTTGAATTCCTGAACGACTTTCAGCTAATCACTACCAAGCGTTAGCGCAGGGTTGGGTCCCTGCCAATCTTGGATAAGTACTTTGCATTTCGATGGAGCAAAGCATAGTCCAAAACGATTGACAGCCAGTGCTAATCGGTCCAGTGCTGTTTGGCATGTTTGGGAGCTGTCACAGATTAGGGCAATATCATCCGCATACTCCAAGTCAAGAAGTCGCTCACCATGAAGTAGCTCCACACCTTGTAGGTTGTGTCCAGCGAACGTTGTTTCCATGACTTCATCAATAGCGAAGTTGAAGAGGAAAGGTGACAGCGGGCAACCTTGTCTCACACCGCTGGTGATACTGAAGGGTGGCGAGAGTTTGCCATAAACCCTCACTCTGCCCGAACCATGCGCGTACAGCGCTTTGATAATGTTTAAGTATTTATCAGGCACACCTTTCCTCAGCAGACAGTCCCAACGGACACGTCGATCGACTGAGTCGAAGGCACCTTTAATGTCAAGAAACACGACAATGGTGGGTCGCCAATAAACATGGCGGTGCTCCAACACTTGACGCAAGGTGAAGATGTGGTGGATGCATCCCCGACCTCGACGAACTCCGGCTTGCTCTTCACGAATCTGGCTTTCACGAGTACCAGCCAGTCTGTGGAGAATGACAGAGGCAAGCAATTTAGAGGCAATCGAAATCGGACTGATCCCTCTATGATTGCCACATTCCAAACGGGAGTTGCCCTTGAAAATTGGGACAATGACGGAGCGGTTCCAGTCTGTCGGGACTGTCTCCTGCTCCCAAAGTTTTACTAGCAACTCGTGTAAATAATCTACTAGAGCAGGTCCCCCGAATTTGAAGAGGGTTGGGGGAATTCTATCTGCCCCTGCGGCCTTGTGCAATTTCAACAGCCTGATCTCATATTCGACTTCTGCGCGTGGTGGCGGATCCAAGGAGACAGCCCAGGGAGCAGGGCGCTCAATACCCGAAGAAGAAAGCGGTTACTCAGGTTTGTTAAACTGCCTTACAAAGTGTTCAGCCCAACATTCCAAGCGTTTTGACAGGCTGTGGATCGGCTGCCCACTCTCGTCGCGTATGGTCTCGCCAACACCAGGTCTCCTGCTGCCTGTTTCCCTTATCAGACGGAATAACTTACGATGATTGCCAACGGTAGTGGCTGTTTCCATCTCAGAGGCACGATGAGACCACCTAGTTTTACGGTCCTTCTTCAGGCTAGCCCGTAGTTTTGCCCTGAGATTTTTGCGAGCCTCATTGTATTCGTTTCCAGCCGGAATACGTCGGCGAGCGTCTATAAGTTCTAGAGACTCTGTAGAGACCCAATGTCCGGTTTGGCAATTTGCTTTGCCACTTCAAGACATGCCTGCTAACAGCAACGCTTGGCGAATATGCGAACAGTGATCTTCAACGGTGTTTAGTGGGCGCTTACTCAACTCCGATGTCGGCGCACTTTGATACACATTCAGAACATCTGGCTTCGCCAGCTGGCTGGTGTCAGTTCGTTCACATCGACGTTGCGGACGTCCACCGAAACGCACCAGGATTTCGGAACAGATAAGTGCGTGGTCAGAGTCCACGCTCGTGCTCCAAATCGAGCGACAATTTTGGACACAGCCTCTCCAGCGGTAACTGATCGCGATATGATCGATTTGCGTCCATGGTTGGCCCGAGGCTGGTGGCCGCCAAGTCAAGCTTCTGCGGGTGCTGTGTCGAGAGTTAGTGCTCGCGAGAAAGAGGCGAGCATCTTCACACAGCTGTAGCAATCGCTCACCATTATCATTACGGGAGCCTACACCATGTTGGGCGCCCAGATGAAGCTCATCAGAGGACAATTTTCCGACTTGGGCGTTTAGATCGCCAGCCAACACCACAGTATCCGTGCTTCTTCTGTAACGAAGTAGCTCGTGAAGTTGCTGATAGAAATCATCTTTTACCGAATCAGTGCTACAGTTTGTAGGGGCGTAGGCCGCAATGACAAACAGGCACCGTTTGTCCCCGCGCGGAACGGACCAGTTAATCTAACGGCGCACATCCTACTGTTTACTGGGATCCAATCAATCAGGGCTGCTTCAGCCCGGGGACTCAAAACAATGCCGACGCCAGCTTGACCGGTATTTGAGGCTGCATCATCGTCACACAGGCGCAATGAGAATGTGCCGCCAGTGTCGCATGTGGGGGATCTCAGGGTAAGCACGGAGCTCGATTCTTGCAGGCGGGTTTCCAATAAACAGCAAGTATCGATCGATAGGGTCTCTAATGTGCGGGCAAGTGCTGCCTGTTGGCCAATCTGCAGCAAAGTACGCACGTTGAGGCATGCCAGTCTTAGCGAGACGCGAGGACTCCAAAGGGAAACGGATGAACTGACGTTGTCCGCTTGGTTGAACATGGACTTGTCGACTGGATTGGGGCGACGCAGTGCGATTGTGTTTGATTTGTAATTAGATTACAAGCGACTACTGAAGTAAGCTGGGGGAGCGACAAGAATTGAGGGATTGAAATTGGGGTGGATATAAGTAAAGTTGGAGCGGGACGATAAGGATGAAGAATCGCAAGAAGGGGTATAAGAATACGGGAAGGCCTGAGCAGTAGCATCCATACCCCTATCCACCGTGCTCGATGCAGCAGATAGGGCGCCGTTGATTATCCTCTGCGACGGCCAGAGCATCAAGAAATTGTTGTAGGAAAGTTTCATTGTATTGCGTGGGTAGAATACTGTCAGGTTGCCCAGGCCTAGACAGGAGAACGATTAGGGTTCTCAACCAAAGCCTTTGGTTCAAAAACCTTCCCGCAAGGCAGCGGGTTTTGGCACTAGGCTACAGAGAGCCCGTTTTATGAAATGAGGAGTCACTCTCATTTCAACTCCCAACCTGGAGGACCTGGAGGCTGAGTTTGTCTAGCTTCTAACCATTGACCAGTCTTGTCTGAGTGGCTCTGAAGGTGCAATAAAAGCACCACCCAGCACAGCTCAATGGATCTCTGAAGCACGCAAACCACCGCACCACTTTAAGGTCCAGCCTCATTGCGAAGGTATAAGCGCCGTTATTATAGGTACATGTACGACACATTGTTGTTTCCTCGGGGGTTCGATTTTGCAGTTTCGTAGATTGCGCCACGCTGGTCAGGAGACAACCGACCGGACTAGAAGTATATTTACGAAACAGAGAACTGGCCGACGTGGTTATGAAAACACACCGATACAGTTCAAATCACGGCGGTGTGCTAGTTTGAATTTATCGATCTCAGGAATCACGGGACGTGTGAGTGGTGTGAAACAAGCGATTGTGACATGTTCTGCCACACAGAAAAACAGTAGTCTGCTTGTAGCTGAGACTGTTCTGATACAAGGCGCATGATTACTTGTGGGGATTTGTACACTTACTTTCCCGAACAAGTCAGTTTGTTTCGTTTCTGTGCGCATTTGACTTTGGCCTGTGTGAGATCCTGTTTTTCCGTGCAAGTTACTAGATTTGGTCTGAATCAGTGGCGCCAACTCGGCTTGATTCTCAGACAGTGCATTTTTCCTCGGAGCAGGCCGTTCGAGACCTAACACACATAAGGGAAGTAGAAAAGGTGATAGGATCGCTTTTTGCAGAACAACACGATCAGCACTTAGAACGGAAGATTTCTTACCGTTTAACTTAGTGAAGTGGGCAAGCCCCGTATAATAGTTACTCATCCGATTTCACACACCCGGGTGAACTCCGTTCTAGGAAAGCAGATTAGGCAACCTTATCCAGATTTTCAAGTACATTCGAATAGTCGAGGTTAAGAAGCTGTGCGGACTTGCTTTTTACTTTAGCACAGACACTATAGTATGAACACGATTTGCTACTGCATCCAATGTAGAGCTCTGGAGTATATGCTCGAGACTGTTAGAAATCGTCAGCAGGCGCAGCTGCGAAAATCCGCGGAATCAACAGTTTTTCGATAATTGTCTGAAGCACAGTTGTACATGCAATCTGGCGGTACTTCAGAGGTACATTTTTAGCTACCGGCGTTATTCAGGCACATTTCGAAATGTCTGACATCACACACATAGTGAGTCATTTATTGACGAGTTCTGTGATCAATGTGAGAGAATCAGCACATTCTTTAAAAGCTAATGGTGTGTAAGCATCCGAACCACTTGCTCCGTTTGACTTTGATCCTTCGATTTCCTTGTGAACATAGCTTTGGTCGGAAGGCGCAGTTGGATCTGAGCTGATGATGGAGGGCGGGGGGATATACTTCATGACGCAGAGATAAACTCGGAATTTAGTTTGTCCACATTTACTTTCCAGTCTGGCTGCAGACATTATTGCTCCAAAACTGCCACAAAAGCCTTCTTAGATCACGACAGTTATGGTTGCCTAGAACAGCTTCAATGTATAAATTGTTTAGTCTCTTTATCTCAGCTTATTCTGCTGATATTAGCTTCTTGACACGGGTGTACGTTTCCCATTTATAATCTCTTTCTTTCATCTTTGGAAGCCATGTTGTAAATCTGTCCACTTAGGTTGATCATTTCAACAGGACCGCACCGGTCAGACCAATATTTGTTGTTGCCTCCGAGATAGTCCTATTGAATCGACAGGTCATCTTCATTGAAGATTGAAAAATCAGTTAAGGAAAACATTGACCAGAGTCTTCTGGTATTTTCAAACGAACAGTTTTGTCGTTTGGTTGTTTTCAAAGTATGTCTACTCAGTGTGACATAATTGGCTCTGTCATATACCGCAGGTGACATTTTCAAACACAGTGGTCCGAGCTGCTCAAGAGAGCTCGTTTTTGTGCTGGAAACAACTGCACTTTGTGTAAACAGCGTCCAGCTGTGTGTCTTGTCTGGTCCAACAATTCACTAAACTACTTCAAGCTATGTGTCCCCAGTAAAGTCAGCAGCAACAATGCAGAAAAACAATCCAGTTGAAGCAGAAGCATAGAAGAAACTTGGTACTCGAAAGTGTTCAACTCTGACGTATGTGCCGAGCGCAGTGTTAACTTTCCCGGTGATGATCGATTGAAATCCACATAAAATACTCGGCTTTCATTCGAATAAAGGACAACTTATAGAGGTAATTGAGTATGTGAATAGTATGGCTGCTAAATCACACTAACGTTGAGTAACCACAGGAAGAGAAAGCGAAGCGCTCAACACCGTTATTTCACGCACCAGACTTCGATGGATGGGCCACGTGTTTCGCATGCGAGCCCACCGACTCCCTCAACGTGCATTGTTTACGCGCCGGGGGTGTCGATGGAAGAACAGGAGAGATGGCCAAGCCATGACTTGGTCAAGAGGAACGAAGGCCCTTACTTCGAAGTTGGCCTCGGTTGGGACCTCTCGGCTCCCTGTTTGGAGACCAAGCGACGATGAACCCGTTTGGCTGGATACGCTTGTTGACATGGCTAGGATCAGACCTCAGTGGCGTTTGTGTTGTGAGTTTCTTTCCCCCTTTCCCTCCCGTTTAGCCTCCCTCCCCAAGCACGCTCTCAATTATTAGGCATAATATAAGTTTTTTGTGGTACAATAGCCGGCTGTTAGCTCGCCGGAACGATGTCCATCCGTTACTGGTGACTCAGCCGGCGTGCCTCTGTTGCATGTCTTAGTTCTTTTTTGATGCATGTCGGCACGGTCGCTGAGGTGTTTCCCACCTGCAGCTTACGTGTATAACGATGAATGATGAATGTTGATTGACGCACGGCAAAACGTCCCCACCAGGCATCGGTGGCTTTCCAGGGAGCTCTTACCTAATCGGCTAATAGTCATCAGTTTGGATAACCCCATCATTCACATCAGTAGGCAATTATCTTTCTTGTAACAAGTGGTTCTTGTATTTGCATACTTATTTCGCTGCATTAGTGCACTGAGCTCGACAATTTGATCAAGAAGCAACCTTGGAAGTTATACTGGCTTCGACGTGATGGAGCGTGCCACGATTACCTTTTTGTCACTCTATAGGTTCTTGTGTCGTTTTGTTTGGTTGGAAAAGATCAGAGTACCGACCAATAATCCAGTATTCACGAACGGAACTGCAACCATGCCGAACATAAATCCAAACCATTGAATGTATCCTGAATTTACATTAGTTCATTTTTGAACCCCACTCTATGTTATTAGTTTAAATCCATTGGCGCACGTTCGCTTTCGTTAGTCATTACTAGAGCCAAACCACGTATTCCTTGTTTGGGACAAGTACGTGCCTTTGTAGCACTAGATTGAATTAAAGGTGAAGTCCCAAATAGACTCATCTGTTGCACTCAGCTAGTCAAGGCACGTTCGTTTCGACCTTTCGAAGTTTGCCCGTTCGTGGAATAGGACTCTCAATTCCTTAGTATAGAGTCAGCCCATGAAATTGTCGTCACCCAGTTGATGCATCAACAAAAGTGCTAAACAGCTTTCCACCCATGGGCTTAGCTCCTCTTCTAATCGACTGCAAAATGGCCACAATTACATACTAGTTAACCTTATCTTTCTTGGCTTGAAATTTTTTTTTACTCCATGATTTGATCAGTTTAAACAGCTCACCGGAAAGTGTCCTCTTACCATGAAGTATCCACATGACAAGCAGAGTCGTGAAATGACCAAATACTACCTGGTTATCCCTTTCTCCTTAAATTTGCGAATGGAAGCATCATGGGAAACTTATGCTACGGTAGTTTGATCTCATCAAATGAATGAGTTTAACCGGTACGCCTTCGATAAGCAGGATTCTTCCGAGTGCTCCCTAGTCAGATGAGTCAAAGATAGCTCGAAAATAAACGAAGCAAATAAACGTGGGCTGTTCGAACTGGTTGCGGTATTCGAATAACCGACGTTGTGTGAAGATTTGGTCAGTGCAACCTCTGCCCGGACGAAAGCCACTTTGGTTAAGGCGTGTTCACTGGTTCCTCTCATTTGTAAAGGGGAAAGCAAGTTTCCTGCGAAGGTTTTGGCAGCCACATCAATTAAGCTAATTCCGCGCTAATTACTGCCTGGGAAACGGCTGTAGTACTGAGGTACTTCACGAGAAAGGACAGACTTCGGTCTCCCACATCGAGTAGAAGTGCTCGTGCAAATGGTCAAGGAGGGCTGGTAGACAAGACTTGTAAATTTCGGCTGACATCCCGTCCGCTCTAAGAGCTTTCTTTGGCTTCAGGCGACGAACGATGTCTGCAACATCTGTGGGAGATGGCGGTGAGCTTTCTGCATCATTTCCTTACCGGGTTAATCTTAAAATGGATGCGGTAGTGTGTACTGCGCGGTTTAGGAGGTTGCTAAAGTACTCTACCCATCTGGAAAGTTTTCCTTTCGTATCAGGAATGCTTTGGCTATCCGAATTGTGTAATATCGGATGTGATGAATAGCGTTTTCCGGAAGTTAAGCGGATGAGACGAAAAAGGGGGACTCGGATTGTCAGAATATGATGCAGCTTCCAAGTTGCCTGCGATAACGGACCAGTAGCGGTTGCGATCATTTCGTGCTGAGGGGGTTGCCTCACTTCTCAACCGGCGGTAGTCTGGGTATTCGTTAGACGTGCTTCTTTCGCTTCAACGGATAAGTGGATAGTAGCTCCGGTGATGCAGTCCTTCACGGGCCTAGAGGTTAGAGACCAGGGTAGATAAAGCGGCGCATTGAACTGACGATTTTAGCTTAGACTAACAAGTGTCGACAGATTCGTCTTCCTCAAGTGCGGGGCGTTGTGCAGTGGCTCTGTCTCTATTACTACCTCAAGAGATCGACAGCAATCAGTATTATCCAGCAGGGCAGTGTAGATATGCTTTGGTGGAACGGTCTTCCGGCGCGTTGTCAAGCGTCGTCTGAATTTGACGCGCAGGAGCACGTGGTACGAACCATCTTTATTACCCGTTTAGCCTCTCTGTGCGCTCGACAGTCATCGCTAGACGAGACCTACCGGCTGATTGTGCGGCCATCGTTGGAGCACCACGTCAAATGATGCTTCTTGGGATGCTGGAAGCGAGTATTGGTTATGTATATCCGATTAAGGTCGGCGAAGCTGAGCAAGTGGTCTCCGTTATCACAGCGCTCTTCAAGGGCGTATTTCCCGAGTACGTGACGGGTCTGATCGTTCCTCGGTCCGGTTCGTGCATTCCAGTCCCCAGCGATAATGAGGATGTTGCGTTTTCGAACATGCTTCACCACTGTCTGTAAAGTATCGTAAAATTGCTCTTTGTCCCTTACCGCTGAGGGTGGGCTTGGTGCGTAGACAATTATGGTCATATTCATCGGGTTTCCTTTGAAATGAGCGACTGCCATTCTAGTTAGCACTGACTTTCATGAAAGGTGAGCATTGGGTGCCTGACAACTGAGAGTCATGGCGACCCCATGATTGCCATCATCATCTTCCGGCCCACTGTGGTGAAGCAAATATGAGGTGTCTACACCAGGGATTTTAATTTGTCGTGAGCCTTAGTCGGGTATTCGAGATTCTGACAGGCATGTTATGTCGATCTGATGATCATGTAGTGTGCGCATCGTCAACGCTTGGCTGCCGACATCCAACAGGATTCTGACATTCCAGCATCCAATGAATAGTAGCTTCCGAGGATTGAGAAATTTAGTTAGATTACTTGTCACTTTGGCCACTGGGTTAGCGCAAAACGCGTCGCCTACCGGGAACGCCGTAGCATAAGAAACATCGCGGGTAGTGGGCATGTCATGAAGTTTCGTGGGGATTATGGGTAGGCATGAGGACCCCGACCTCATCCGGCTTTTATTCGAGGTTTCATCTCCAGCCTTTGCACAGTCAAGTGCTATCTACAACGCAGCAGGGATCGGGGAAATTGTCTTGACTTCTGGCTGTTGGATCATGCGTCGATCTCTTCTGCCCAGTTGTCAGGACTGATTTTGCACGCACCTACGAATTCACCGAAAATAGTGTTCCCGGCTACCATCACCTGGTTTAGCCCGTGTTCCTGACAGTTGACCTGGGTGTGGCCGTTGCCGCGTGCAAGCAGCTTCTTGGAGGCACAGCTGAGAGCTGAGGGATAGGTGAAGACCAACGCTAGGCGGACTACCTTGGAGGGTAAAGCAAATCCCCTACCAGAGGTGCTACTCCTCCTTGGCACCTCGGACACCTCACAAATACTTTGATACCCTACCTTAAATCGTTTTCTGTTAAAGTCAGCGACACTATTGCATTCAATCTCTTATTTTGACTACAAGTCTCCCAAATGTTATCAACATTTACATCCGTTTTCCGATGACATTTTTGTGCAACTTCTATTTTTTTCGTTCTCATACCTATGCTCGTTGAAGTAGCTCGTCCTACTGCGCTTCTGTACTCTGTTGCTTGCGATTAACCCCATTTTATCGAAATTAACTCCTTTCCACTTCGGATGCTGTCCCTGTGACCGGAATGACCATGATCCCGACTATGATTGAGCGTCTTAATCCATACACACAACGTGCACCTCAAACCCAACAATGTATTTTCCGGTTTGTTCATTTTTGTGACACTTGACTTGCGGATCTTGACCACATTGTCCTGTGTTCGAAGTACTGCTACCTTTAATTTCGCTGCACGCTCTTCTGTCTTTGAGAATTTGGGCGTTAGTTTACTCAAGTTTTTACTTGCTGTGAATGGCGGTATTTTGTATATGTCACTTTCTGGCGCATCACTTCACTTACGCATATTTCGAATGTGAACATGTAGGAGCCATTTACATCTACTGCTCCCAACACGTCGCCTTAAGCGAAGCTGTTTCACACTGTCTCACTTATTCGCCTCAGGTTTTTGCACCCAATTCGCTAACGTACACAGTTGTGTTGATCTTCGCTGCATCTACCGATCCATATTTTATACCTTCGCTTTCTTCACTCCTAGCTCTGTATCACAACAATTGTACGTTCTTGGCCCACGAATGTCTCACTTTGGGTGAGACTCGCTTAAATCCCTTGATCCAAAAGATTCCACCTGATGATGAGAACGATAAACAACGAGCACTTGAACGATTGGCCTCTGTTAGCACGTGTGTCTTAGTCACACATCTTCGGACTGCTGGAATTGAGGTGCTCTTACGCCACCTGCATAGGTACCGTGAACAAATAACGGAAGAAGTGAAGCGAACTCGCGGATTACGTGTAAGCCCAATGAGTCTTGCGTTGCATATGTTTTTCGCCATTTTCAGTGACAGTAGCCTTTCGCACTGATGACAGCTCTTTTTTCATATTGGAACAAAGCCTCAGATATCAGCAAACTTAGTGCGCTTCATTTACCTCCTGAGTCATGATAGGTTGAGCAACTCCTTGTCATATGCTTTGCAGATGACTTGTGTTCCTAAGCTACGGGACACCCAAGGTGCGTCTGAAATGTTCGGTGCATGGTCCCATATGTTAGGAGAGCCGGTCCGTGCATACGCGCTGGAAGATATGTCAACAAGCTGCCCCATCTTCCAAATTACCGAAGGGAAGCGGTGGTGCACACGGCGACCAAGCTAACGGAGTCAGTTTGGTTACTGGTGTCATTGCAAAATGGAGAGATGGTTATCATGAAGCTTGCTTCCAAGTAGGCAAAACAGCGTCGGAGATTCATGAAATGTTACTGCAAGTGTACGATGTTAAAACAATAAGTAAAAGATGTATTTGAGTGGTTCAAACCCTTTAGAGGCGAAGTGAAAGGTTACATTCGGGTCGACTGCCAACATGCGTAGTCCCAGACAAACGCGTGCACTGTATGCTTGTGAACGATCGGCTGATAACAGAAATGTTGAAGATAAGCTTATAAACCTTTTAAAAAGCAGAAGATTTGTGCCCGTTTGTGTCGCACACACTGAGACAAGCAGAAGCAAACTGGGATGGAAACATCTTGAGATTTCATCTGCATACTTGACCGGAATCCGCAATGATCGACTTTCTTGCTCAACGCGACTTCTGTTCTTCGACACGCATTATTCTCTATGTTTGGCGCTGGCAGACTTCTTTTTATTTTCCTGCCTTTAATTAGCCCTGAAAGCCTCACGCTTCACATACCTTGGGGATAGCCAACAATGCGTGACCACTGTGTTTCAAACGATTCCACAAGAAGCGTTTGCTGACAGTTTGCGGCAGCTTTATACCCGATGTCACATGTACGTTGTGGCTATTGGGGATAACTTTGAAGTCCAGTAAAGGTTTTTTGCTTGTGACTCCGGACTTTCCAGATGCGCCTTATATATGCGTTTTCAGTCGCTTTCGTCGACGATCTGTTGAAAGCTGTTGACAGCTGTGACTTGACTTTCTGGCAGTGCCAAGTGAACTAAACGTTTTAAGAAGCTCAAAATACTGGCACATTGTTTTGATAAGATAATATTTGTCTGTACATTGTGACGTTCCAAAAAGGAGTATTGAAGGACGGAGGTATTTATTTACTTTTAGTTTAGCAACTGTACATATAGGTTGTTGCGGGCCCGTCAATAATCCCCGCAAAAACACGCCAGAAACCCCGACAGAATGGCTGTGGGAAGCGGGGTCCAATTCCTCCCCACAACGCAGCAGAGCTCAGCCACTCCGAGACGCGGCCCAAACTGCGCACCTTCTGACAATGGTCATTTACAAACTACCACCTCTTCGTGGTGACAGTTTTGCTTAACTTAATAACCCATAGCATCGTCTGTGATCGCCCTTTGTCGGTCGTAAAAGAGCCTACAGAGGACCACTTGCCTTTTCTTTCTCTTCGCCTCAGTTGGGTGTCGGTCAGGTCACGTAATTGCGTGTGCATCGTTAGCTGGCCAGCCTTCGCGTCTAAGTCATTAGCGCGCGTCTATCGTAACCCCCCTCTCGTCTGCGTCCGTCCGAGGCTCGGCGTCTATCCGAACACGTGCGGCTAGGATCGTTAGCAAGCTCGCTCAATTATCCGCCTCACCGGCTAAGCCAGCGTCATCAGGTCAGCGCAACTCCGTTCGATTGGCCAGCGTTACAAGCAATTATCGTAGGCGTGCTCCAACCGGGCCAGCGACAATCTTATCAGGCAATTACGCAATCCATATCGAGAGGCGGCGTTCCCTCAATTATCTCAGTAGCGACTCAATTATAACATAGGTCAAGGCAGATTTTTTTGTTGTGTGTGAGGCGGACGTAGTTAACGTTGGTCAGCTGGCTCTGGCATTTTGGTCTGACTATACACCAGGTGTATGCGAGTAAGAGGAAACATGAAAAAGGACTATTGGAAATACAAGTGAAGATATAGTAAGCAGAATCAGTTAGCGTCTCCTTGCTGTCTGACATGTGTAAACAACAGAAACGTAGCCGAGTAATAAAAGAACGGATGGTAAAAGTGAGTGAAATTGGCTAGATTCAGTCAGCGTTATCTTCCCTGCTCACACTTGTTGGTATGGCTGTGAGGTCTGCGTGTCTGAATAAGCAGATTATGAAGAGTAGTGGCAAGAATGGTTAGCTTAACCTCCGTTTGCATTTTCTCTGTAACCCCCACTTATTGGTGTGTCTGTGAGGTATGCTTTTCCGAGTAAAGTAAGAAAGGTGGTCGGGTAAAGAAGAGTAAACGGGTTTCTGTAAACTTTGTCTTTTTTTCAATTCACCTTTTCAGGAGGGCTTGCTCTAGTAAATACACTGTACGTAGCAGATTTCATGCATATTTGTAGTTAGTACAACCAAGTCTTGACTCCCTCCGCAAATATCATCTTTTCATGACGATTTAGTCGGAACATTGTTTTTACGCATTGCACTATCAGGCAGTTTGAAACTGCTCTTTTAATCCCTGCTTGCGATTCGCATGCTCTTACTTCAATAGGAGAACGGTCCTAGATTTCAGTGTATCTGTTTAGGTGGAATTTTCTTTGAACACCAATTTTCGTTTTGAACATCCGAAGTGGGTTCTTGGTATTCCTAATTGCGTAGCTACCTTCTTGTTTGAAGTGAATATTTATATTTGGTGCGAATGCACGTTTGTGGACTAAGTCAAATAGGAATGTTAGTCCGTTTCCTGAGTCTTAGCCACATTGGCTTCAGTTGTGGCGTCTTACAACGCTCGTAGTTTAGTTTAAACCATAGTTAAATAGAGCTTTTGTGAATGATTGCTGCACGTTTTCCAGGGAGACCTGGTCGCGTTTCCTGCTGCTTGTAAAAATAATCAACTAATATTGGCATTGTGATCTGTTAGTGCGTTGCACTCTTTGGACCACGTTTATTAAGGTTTCTAGAAATTCACTTTCCCGTCAGGCTTACTCCGTTGTATTTGTTTTCGGCTGGTTGACACATGTTTCTACTCGACTCTAACAGACTCTCGGCCTGCGTCGACGGGCTGTAGTACTCTTCCGCCTGCTTCCAACGATGTTGCTCCGTGATTTTTCCCGGTCATCCTTTTGAAGGAACTGGCGGCACTAGCTCGCTTTTAGGTGTTACCTGAAGTTATTTAAAGGCATTGTTCTTATAGTCACAACCATCCTCATCATTGCATGCGGTTTTGCTATCGACTTGCAGAGTTGTTGCTTGGACTCAGTGGGTCACCAAACCAACTAGATCGGTCAGTGTACTGACTATTTACGTTGGTGATGCACAAACCGACATCTTAGACAATCTCCCTGGTCGTGACCACAGAATATGATGACATCAGCATGCAAGCAGAAATCGTACATAACTCAATTATCCGATGTGTTATCCATTAGATTGACTGGAAGCATTCGCAAGAAGTAATTTGATCTTCACTAGTATCCACACTTGTCTCACAAGATAAACGTATCGTTTCTGACCCTTGGAATGTAGGTGTGAAAACGAGACCACTTACAAACTTCAGAAAAACTTAAGTCTTCTCCTTATGATTACAACTGCACTAATCCATCGCTTGTGTTAAGCGTTCACAAGTGTTGCGAATAAAAGAGGAGGAGAATTCCTTACGGATGTCATGCAAAGGAAAAGATGCGGTAAAATTACTTCACCGTAGAATTAACGACGAATATTCTTCGATCATGGGACTGATCTATGAGGAGGGTCACAACAGTAACGACTTACTCGCTATCTGTGAAGCGTTTAGTTCTTTTTTCACTGCTTCTATGAGCCTAGAAACTGACCCGATATCTTTCTGTTCGTAACTTGCAGCAACAAGCGTTCTATGCAATATCGCGATTTCTCTTTCGAACCCACAGTATACAGCCATCGTTCAAACTGAATTCCAATGACATGCCTCATCCGCTATTAAATTTTGGGGGCCTTAATGATCTCTATGCTTGCTGAACATGCTCACCATTTCACTAGAATCTGGACATTTTTCGAATAAGTGAAAACGTCATTTATTATCCCTAGTCTTAAAGCTGGTCCCAAATAGAAAGTCGCTGATTACTAACGTATACCTCACGCTTCTATAATTGATAGACTTTCGAAAATTTAACTAAAGTTGTACTGATGGGCTTTATATATTTTCCCAAACTGCTTGACGTACCACAGCACAGGTTCCTCTGCAATCACTTATGCACAACTTGTCGGTTGCGTCACCTGGATTGCATCAGAATTTATGGACTCCAGTTATGGAGTTATAATTGTATTCCTGGATATGCAAAAGGCATTCAATCGGGTACCTCACAAGGGACTATTGAAAACATCGAATCCTTTGAGATCAGAGACCCGATACCTCGTTGGTTGGCCTATCTCAGTGTGCGTTCCCAGATAGTCACTCTGTGTGATCATTTCTCTTCCCCTTGTCCACTTAGGCATACTTGGTCCTCCGATTTTCCAACTATGTTAACGATACAAGCGTGTCGACTAAAAATGTCAAATTAGTTTTATTTGCCAATCGCATTGAGATCGATGAAATGAAATCCGGAGTGCAATATTGCCCCTTCTGGAAGACCAATTCACTTTATTAATTGTGGAACTCGTGGCTAATGAAGTTCGCAACTAATGACCCGAGCATAACATCGGACAATTGTTCAATTCCTGAAAAGTAAACTGCATTCACTGATTTGTGTAAAACTATCTAATTATGCTCTGGAAATCCGATCCTCTTCCAGCTTAGGCTTCTCAGAACAGGCCGTGTATGAAATGGCGCGGGCCAAGCAGCCTATAACTAACATATACAATAAAGTACGTACAATATCAAAATTCCATTTCTTAAACATAATGTTTATCATCCTTGAGCACTGCAGCATTTCTTATCGAAAAATTATGGAAAAGTTCAGAAAAACTTGCTAACATCATTTCCTAAGCGTTTGTCTACAGAAGCGTCATTCTTGAGCGATAAGGATCATTGTCAGCAATTTCATCTAAAACCTCCTTGGTTACGACACCTGAAACACAACTTGATGCCCATTCACAATTTAATAGACCAGAAGAGATAATCCGATCTGTCCACATTAGAGTTGCAACATAAAAGTACTCGGAGGCTTCGTCAGATGGATTACAGATACGAAGAATATGACAGCCATTCTAACTTCTCGTCATAATCCCTGTCCTGCAGAATAGCATAATGGTCACCGATAGGTCTTTTGCAAATTAACTAAATAAATAAATGGTATATTCTCGGTGAAACGAAGCACACCGGTGAAGGCGCGATCAAATATGCATACAAGCATAGCTGCTTTGGAATAGTAAAACATTTCATTTCCATGAAAGGTATAACCGAAATGTTCGTAGTTCACACGTGTGAGCATTCTGTCAGGTAATAGTCCGACCCAGAAACATAATGGCGCTCGGGTGCGGAAAAATCAGTCATAATTGTTGTGTCAATCTTCAAGTCCGGCGTTTTTTTTGCCATGTGGTAATCCATGTGCACAGGAGCTAAATTAAGATTTCGGTGCAACCGTTGTCCATTAAAAGCTCGGAATGTTCGGTGCTCCATCAAAGCATTCTCCATAGGAAAATCGGATGCACAGGTTGTATGTAGATGTCTGATGACTGCGCCAGTGTGAAATGGTGGGCTGTGACTTTATTCAGTGGCGAGTCACATCCGCCACGTCGTAGCGTTATTAAGCGGACATTTGTGGCTTTCTATAGGGAGAACGCTAGTCAGGCGAAAACCCACTACGTTTTAGAACTCAATAATGGGCATGTTCTCATCAGGAAAATTACCAAGTCATTTCTTCAGCGATAGACTGACAAATATATAACCTGTCACAAAATCCATCACCAACAAGCCTTGTATGTTAATAAGTTAGATTTAGAAGTCCAATCTGAGAATCTTTATTCCTAACTAGCTACGCTTGTGCCTTCGTCAGCCTTAGCAGCCGAGCAGTATAAATCAACGCTGGTTAACGCGTTTCGAATACCTAAGTTGTAAACCGGGTGCCAGGCTACTTTTGTAGCAAGAAAATCTGAACGCCCTTAAAGTACTCAAGCGAAACGATAATGTACTGTTATCTAGACCGGATAAAGGTGCGGGCATCGTTCTGATGGACAGATCGGACTACGTCAGCAAGCCGTATGCCATTCTTTCTGACGGGTCAAAATTCCGTAGAATGGATAATAAACACAGGTAATCGAGAGATCCATATCAAACTTTCTGCGTTGCTTAAAACAGGAGATTATAATCGACTCAGATATATTCGAATATACCAGACCGAGTGGGACAGTGATTCCGAGATTATGTGGCCTGCCCAAAGTACGCAAAGTAGGTCTACCACGAGGGCCGATATTAGATATATGTAACACACCGTGGCTCGTCAAACGGCTGGAACTAGTCAGGAAAGCCATGGTCAGATACAATCACATGGACACCTTCGATTTTCTTGACTCAGTATGGTAACCGAGCGACAGATGTTCTCCTTAGATGTGGCGTCTCTTTTAGTCAATGTTCCATTGGAGAAGACCATAGAGTACCTGTGCTAGTTCATCCAGATGCGCGACATCGACGTTGGTATCCCACGAAATTGACTGAGACAACTGCTACTCATGTGCGCGAGAAACATTCAGTTTCAGTTTAATGGAACGCTATATCGACAGATAGACAAGGTAGCAGTGGGTTCACCATTAGGACCACAGCGCGCGGACGTCTTCACATGCAAATTGGAGTGCAACCAGCTGAACGAATCCATCAACAACTTGGTTTCTTACTGTTATGGTTGAAAGAACGCCGCCTCTTGAGATAATTGCGTAATTGCCTGATAAGAGGGTCGCTGGCACGCCTACGATAATTGCTTGCTACGCTGACCACTCGAACGGAATTGCGCTGTCCTGATGACGCTGGCTTAGCCGGTGAGGCGGATAATTGAGCGAGCTTGCTAACGATCCTAGCCGCACGTGTTCGGATAGACGCCGAGCCTCGGACGGACGCAGACGAGAGGGGGGTTTACGATAGACGCGCTCTAATAACTTAGACGCGAAGGCTGGCCAGCTAACGATGCACACGCAATCACGCGATCCGACCGACTCCCAACTGAGGCGAAGAGAAAGAAAAGACAAGTGGTCCTCTGTAGGCTCTTTTACGACCGACAAAGGGCGATCACAGACGATGCTATGGGTTATTAAGTTAAGCAAAACTGTCACCACGCAGAGGTGGTAGTTTGCAAATGACCATTGTCAAAAGGTTCGCAGTTGGGACGCTCCTCGGAGTGGCTGAACACTGCTGCGTTGTGGGGAGAAATTGGACTCCGCTTACCACAGCCATTATGCCGGAGTTACTGGCGCGTTTTTGCGGGGATTTTTGACGGGCCCGCAACACCTCCCTTTGAAGAGAGAGCGTACCGCTTCTGGCGATGATTGACCTGGAGGGATTTCGGTGACCTCCGGATTCTTTCTGTTCGTCGGCAAGGTGGGTTCTCGAGATGCGGCGGCGACTGAGCGGCTTCGACCGTGGTCTGTCGTTGTGTGGCCAATCCGAAAGTATCCAACAGGATGTGCAGCGGCAGGCGCACGGGATAGCTGGCTGGCATGGAGGTTTCTTCGTGGCGCGGACGAAGTTGATTGCGATGGCGAACCCAGATGTCATTACCAACGGAGACATCATGCAGCATGTCACCTCGCCTGTTCGTCACTGTTGCTTTGATCCAGCGAGGATGACCGGCTCGATAATCACGAGCGTAGACCGGGGCTCCAACGACGAATTCTTTATGCTTGTTGCTGGCACCAGAGTGACTAGGTGGCTTCTCAGTCGGAATGAGCGCATCGTTTGTGGTGCGTAGCTTGCGACCCATCAATGCTTCAGCTGGTGACTGGCATTCTGGCGTAGCTGGATTCGATGTGGACCGGTACGAGAGCAGGAAGGCTTGAAGACACTCATCCACGGTCCCCTCCCCGCGAGATTTCAAAAGCGCCCTCTTGAATGTGTCGACAAATCGCTCCGCTTGACCGTTGGATTGGGGATGGTACGGCGGTGAGCGGAGGTGTTCGATGCAGTGTCGGCGGCAAAAGTCTTCGAAGACGGAAGACGTAAACTGGGTACCATTGTCGGACACCAACACCTCGGGAAGGCCATATTGACTGAAAATTCGTTGGAGACAAGCCAGAGTGGCGGATGCGGTTGGTGGGTTGACGGCGACCACTTCTGGTCATTTGGAATAGGCGTCGACCACGACCAGATAGGAAATGCCATCGATAGGACCAGCGTAATCGATGAGCACACGAGACCACGGTTTTGCTGGCGGATGCCAAGGAACTGATGATTGGTGTGGTGGCATCTTTGAGGCTTGTTGAGAATGCTGGAACAAGGGGGTGGATTGACTGGCTTTGTCGTCAGTTCGGTCGTTTGGCACTGTCGGAGTATGTACCACGTTACAGATGGCCCGAAGAGGAAGATCGGCCAAGCCAAGGGTTTCGAGCCAGTCGAGACCAAGCACGTTGAGCTTCGCCTTTGTAATGTAGCAGATCGCGTTGAACGTGGCGCCCCGGAAGGAGACGGAGCAGTGCAGCTGCCCAGTTAGCTGCACGCGACCACCACAGGCGCTGGTGGCAGATTAGGAGGTCGGTTCGTATGGGGGCTTGCCAATGGATCGCCAGAGATCCTCGGGGATGATCGTGATGTCCGACGCAGTGTCCAACTGCAATCGGACCGACTGACCGTTGATCAGGACGTCGACGAACTTTCTCCGATCCGCAGCGTTGATTTGGAACGTGGCCAGCAGGCTCAGGGAGCTGCCAACCGGACCAGGTTTGGGTGTGCGTCTGGGTCGAGACCTCTTCTTTGGATCGCGGGTGGGGGCCGGCCCAGTTTTGGCCCCCTTGGGAGATGGAGGATGGCAGTAACCATCCCGGTGCCCCACCCTGCCACAACGTTGACAACGATGCTGGCGGAACTTGCAGTCGCGGTGGAAATGCCAGGCACCACAGAATCGGCACGCGTAGGGTGGGGACTTCGCTCGGTCGGATTGGGTGGGGCGCGCGGACGATTGCGCCCTCGGTGCTTTGACTGCCTGGACCATACCAGGTGCGGCGGCGTTCTGGATCATGGCAGAATCGGGCTTCAGGTTGAGCAGCGTTTAACACTCCTCGGCCAGGTTCTGGAGTGTGACTGATCCATCCTGTTGTAGCTTGGACAGAAGGCGCGTCCGGATATCGGCATCGTGTGGAGATTGAAGGCCAGAGACGAAGATCAGGCATTTGAATTGGTCCTCGGTGAGTGAGCCAAGTTGAAAACGTTGACATTCACGGTTGACCATGCCCGCGTACGTGATGAACTCGTCGGCATCACGTTTGACCAGCTGCAGACATTAGTAACGAGCATTGAACAGAGAGGACTGCTCGCCGAAAATCTGTGACAACGTTCGGACCGTGTCGTCAAAGGTAACGTCCCGTGGGTTTCTCGGTAAGATGAAATTGGTGTAGCGCTGGTGTTCGAGGGTACCAAGTTTGCGAAGAAGCAGCCGGACCTTCCACGCGTCGTCCTGGCAAGCCAAGTCAACGGTGAACAGGTCCTCGTACCGCTTGTACCAGGATTCGAACGTTACTCCGGCCTTGGCGTCGTAGAGGAATTCGCTGATGCCGCTAACCACATGGTCCGTTGACTGAGAATTGACGCTCGGACCTGCATGAAGGGAAGAACTGGAAAGTTTTTCGGTTAGCGCGGACATCAATTTAAACTGTTGCTGCAGCATCAATTTTAAATCGGCATATTCGTCAATCATGGTTCGCCAACTCTGTCGCCACTGTTATAATTGCGGGAACGCCGCCTCTTGAGATAATTGCGTAATTGCCTGATAAGAGGGTCGCTGGCACGCCTACGATAATTGCTTGCTACGCTGACCACTCGAACGGAATTGCGCTGTCCTGATGACGCTGGCTTAGCCGGTGAGGCGGATAATTGAGCGAGCTTGCTAACGATCCTAGCCGCACGTGTTCGGATAGACGCCGAGCCTCGGACGGACGCAGACGAGAGGGGGGTTTACGATAGACGCGCTCTAATAACTTAGACGCGAAGGCTGGCCAGCTAACGATGCACACGCAATCACGCGATCCGACCGACTCCCAACTGAGGCGAAGAGAAAGAAAAGACAAGTGGTCCTCTGTAGGCTCTTTTACGACCGACAAAGGGCGATCACAGTCAGTGCTATGGGTTATTAAGTTAGGGAAAAAGTCACCACGCAGAGGTGGTAGTTTGCAAATGACCATTGTCAAAAGGTTCGCAGTTGGGACGCTCCTCGGAGTGGCTGAACACTGCTGCGTTGTGGGGAGAAATTGGACTCCGCTTACCACAGCCATTATGCCGGAGTTACTGGCGCGTTTTTGCGGGGATTTTTGACGGGCCCGCAACACTTACGTTCGATACGTAGACGACATATTTCGTATTGCGGATAATGGGATGTGCGTTGATGATCTATTGACTCACTTTAACTCTTCACGTAGTAACATAACTTTCACTATCAAGCTAGAACATAACGACTCGTAGGCATTTTTAGATGTCCCAATCAGCGGACATCAGACGTGTCATTGTGGAGGAGGGTGCACAGGAAGGAAACCTGGAATGGACAATACATCCATTTCGTTACTTTTGTTTCGATACTGATTACTGGTTGGAAGCAGCAAGAAGAGGTATCTCTGTGTAGCTGCATCTAATGTCACTCAGGGACAAAGACCCGTTATGTTGGGGTGCGCTCGATATATTTTATATCGGCAGTGTTTGTTCAGGAATTTCTTAAATTCCGACACCGACTTTGCCTCAACTACGTGCTGCTTCAGGTCGTTGCATACATTCACCAATCTCCGTTCGAAACAGGCTTGGTGAGAGACCAGCTTCAAATCCGGTACGAAAAGCTTGTACCAGTGTCCTCGTGTGGCACATCGTTTGCATGGATCTGAAGCAAAATCGGCCCCAGTACAGTGCCTTGGGGCACGCAACTGTTCGATAGATACCAGTCGGTCAAATGATTGTCGACGTGGACCCTCCACTTTAGATCAACAAAGAAATTCTTGATCCATCGATGCAGCGAGCCGCCAACACTGCACACCCTCGGCCTATCGAGGAGCACTGCACGGTACACCTTGTCAAAGCTTTACTGAACTCAATGTAAATGATGTCGACCGACTTGCCTTGGTTCAGCACTTGCAACCATTTGTGTTTCGTCAACAGTATGTTGGTGATGCACAAGTGACATTTTACGAAACCATGGTGTATGGGTGTCAAGAGGCTTTTCGACTCGAGAAGCTGCAGAAAACTCTTCTTCACGATCTTCTCGAGCGACCTTACCATAAAAGCGGTCAGGCAGATTGGCTGGTAGTTATCCACTTTGCTTAGGTTACCTTCTCTCGGTTTCGGCTTTACGACAGCATTTCCAATCGCACGGTTATAGTCCAGTGGCTAATGACCTGTTGAGCAGCTCAGATACAGTAGGTGACATGATGGCCGATAGGGATTTGAGGATCAGTTTGTGAATTTCATCTGGCCCTGCAGAGTTCGTCCCGTCAAGGCTTGCTTGAAGCTTGCGTACATCTCCAGTGCTGCAATCTAGGCTGTCTGGTTCAGCGGGAGCGGTACTCGTGGAACTCCTTACAGATACCTGGTCACTTGCAAATACGGAGGCGAAGTGTGCTGCCAATACGGACGCACGATCTGTGCTCGAGGTTCGGGGCTGTCCATCTGGGTCTTCCAACACTGGCCCATTGCCTGCAGGCCTCAGTCGCCGCTTCACGTACGTGAAGATCCACTTGGGACCATTTTTTGCGGCGGTTTTAAGCTGCTCTTCGAAGCTTCTGCCCTTTTTTGTTTTCGTGTTGTTGCAGGGATTTTGCTTTACCTTGTACGCTTTGTAGTCCTCATTAGAGCCGGATAACACGAATTTGTTCCCTAGTCTGCGTCGTCGTCGGTCCAGTTTGCTGTACTACTTGTCGAACCAATGTGGCTTGACTGGCCCAGCTTTCCGATACTTGAGGGGTACAAATCGGGCGCACAACGATTTCACTTCCTGTTTAATTATATTCCAACAGGTTTCAGTAGACGATTCATCTGTTAACGACCAGCCATTTGAGTCGCTGCTCGATAAGTCAAAAAGAAATCTCATCTGTTGCCTAACGGAGAGCGCGAGGAGAATATATACAGAAGATACGCTTTTAGATGAGTTGAGCTTTATCCGAAGCTTATTCGAGTGTAATGGATACCCTGAAAAATTCATCCAGCGAGTGCCCAAACTCAAACAGGTTTCCGCGGAGAAGCGGATGAGATACTTATCGCTACCGTTTACGGGTGACGCGATAGCGGAACGGACCACCCGAAGACTTTCCTTAGCAACAGAGAGAACGTATTTTGCTGCTAATCTGCGCGTAAACTACACCTCAACACCGATTGTATGCCAACAACTTAAAGACAGGATACCTCGGTCACAGACATTCTTGTGTGTACACTTTCTCTTTTTTGTGTCAAGCAAGGTATCTTAGGAAAACGACTAGGTGACTGTCTGTTTGGGCTCGAGATAATTTCCCAGCGTGGCTTCACAGCAGTGTGAGGGAGAATGTCACGAGTGCAGTATTGTCACACTTAGTAGACTTCGATCACCAAATCAATCCGCATGACGCATTCACACTAATCTACTGTGTACCCGGATGTTCCACACAGGCAGTCAGATGTCGTCTGCTGTTGAAGCAGAAGTGATCGCAATTCGGCTACATAATCTGGACCTATGTGCACAGCAAAAAGTCTTCCAAACTGTAACCCTTCCTTGGACATAGACCAACTAACAATGGCAGTCACGCCACTTCACCTGACTTCACATCAACCAGACCAATCACGTAGTCTTATCGATTAGTTACTTTGCTTCAGTGACTCACCGAATTTAACCCCATTGTGTCTATTCTAGCCTGCTTTGTCATAGTTGTATTAGCCTGATGATGAAACCCTGAAAATAAGATTGTTCGCTACTTTCTGTTTCTGATGTCTTCTCCGGGAGTTAGTTCACAATATTTCAGACACAACTGAATCCATATATTTTTAACGCATCAATATTGTCATAACTGTACTGACGATCTGTCTCCGAGTCGGGCACAACCTCTTGCACTTATTATTGTTATTGTTATAATTTCGCTCTTTACCTCACGCCTTCCAGTTCCGCCTCTGCTCATCTGAATCAGAACAAACGTTATCGTTTCGCTACAATTTTCGTGGCCTTACAAACCTACTCTGACCATTACCCGTTTGTATTCATAGTCACACGTACTATACAAGCCTCTAGTTGTATGTCATTGTTAACATCCCCAAATGTAACATCTACCAGAGGCCAGTAACTCTTTCTGTTCAGAACGACCATCGGAGGCAGCTGTTTATGTTCGACCAGCTCAGCTCGATTGATGGTCGAGAGCACAACTGTTGCTCACTGTTTCATTACCACCCACATCAAATGAGACAGCTACTGGTTATTAGGGTGCGACGTTGCCGAAATTCACTTGCAGTTGGCTGTGGTCATAGGTCTCCCATCCGCTACGGTCATACATCCTTCAGGATTACATGTGTTCAATCCCATACCGTTGCGCGCATGTCCATTCGATTGCACTTCCTAGATAAGTATACTCCCCTCGTCCTATGGGTTGGGTTATTTAATTAAAATTCAGACTAACGTCAGCGCAACAATGGTTGGTTACCAGTGTGACTGCTTTTCCTGCGACTTTTTATTTCGACCTAGCTCTACTCGGAGCGAGGCACTTCTGTGCTATCTAGTTTACCTCTTGGGCTACCCCTCTTATGATTGACGCACAACTGTCCCTTTCGGTTATTTGATCCAGTAGCTTTGAAAAACAGTTTCTGATCTGTCGTGTTCTACTCACTCATAACAATCCTCCACTGCTACACATAAGTGTAATTTTTTACTTTCAGGCATTTCAGGGTTTGGAGCTCTAAAAAGTCACTTGGAGGTCTCCGAAGTATTGTATTAACCTGATCCGGATTGCGTGTGACTTAGTTCAGGGACGGTAGTATCTTTTCACGGAGTTGTGACTACAGAAAACATTTCATGGAGTAGCGGTCATGCATTGTTAGAGACTCGATAAAGTGACAGCACAACATTCAGTTATTCTAATGATTACTATAGGCATGTTTGAAGTTGGCAATGCTACATTCCATTGCATCTCGAGAAGTGACACTGTCCCCTCTTGTGACAAAATCTTGTCGTTAGGTTCGAGAGCCCTAACAATTTCATCAAATCTCCGCCACATCTTACATCGGTCATCGCCACCTTCCAAACAGTCGCCTTATCTGCTTCATACAGCATTACGAATAAATGGGAATGTTTCTTCTAATACCCCATCTGATCCATCTGTTTCTCTTATACACTTCGTGACCCTTAGCACTAACCTATCTTTTATGACCCACAGTGTAATCGTACGCAGCTGCAGTTGCTCCAGCTTTGCCTTGATATCTATCGCGAGATGCTTTTTGTGAGATTACGGTGTGTGTTTTGCGGTACCGCTTGAAGAAAATTGATTAATTCGAATTGTGCGGACGACTACGTATTGGGTGAGATTCCACCCGGTTTATCTAAGCTGTAATCCGAATTGTTGTCCCCGTGCACCACCGGGACATTGTCCTACGTTGATAATTTACTCTAGGCCCTAGCCTTGCACCACACATACGAAGTGTGAAAAACAAATTTATCACTTGACGTAATTCAAAAGTCAAATACATCTGACTTCTCTAGTGATTGAAGGGAACTCGGTCTGAAAGCTCTTATCTACACAGCATTACACACAGCTGAAACTCTGCCCGCTTGCAGCGCCGCACTCTACGACTACTTGTGGATTAATCTCAGTTTACTGAAGAGCTTTTTGGTTGTCGAGTGCTATGGCCTCCTTGGCACAGTGCTTTTTATGGATAACAGATACTAGCCACTACCTTTGTTCCTGCGTTACTACGTCGTAATGATTATTTATTGTAGGCATAGAAATAGTGGACAACTTTGGCCTCCTTATTGATGGCGACGACATCAGAATCTTCAGCTTTGAATGTGGTATAACTGACTATTCACAAAAACGGAACTGTTCATCCATAAGTAACTGTGTTCGTCTAACTGCAGTTTTTTCCTGGCAAAAATCAATATCGTTGTTCCTTTCGAGTTTATAATAAAGTATCGAGACAGGCTCCTCATTCTGTGACATATTCACTTGTTTTAATGTTACCTTATAGATACCCCCTTTTCTTTTTCTATCAGACCAAATGAAAGAGCACCTAACTCGTTTGCCTAACTCTTTATATGATTGCAGGACCTTAGTCTTCCCAATAACCGCCAGCGTCGCACTGAATCTTTACGTGCGTGTCTAGACCTTCTTCGCTCGGTTTCTTGTGGCCTGAGGCCCCTATCCACCTCCATGTACTACCATTGTATAGGTAAGTATCCGATTCATCGACTTCTTCACTGTAATTACGATTTCTTTGGTCATTAACAACACTTTAAAATTCATTGTTTGCATGTACCTGTCGATGGTGCTGCCCACTCATTACTCTTCGGACGTCGTGTGTGAAAGGGCTGTTTATTTTTTCTAATTGAGATAAGCACTTTCTAGCTCAGTACTTGTTCCCGTCTAGAGCGAACTCCATATGTGGTATATCGATGCGAAAGTCTTACGCGTGAACTGCTGTACTTCCTCTCAACTGAACGGGGCGCATCAGTGTCGTTACGCGCAGTTACAAAACGAAGACTATCATTCTTTCCCTCATTCAGACAAAAATCGGTTTCTCATCTCACTGCGTTGATCCGCCTTCCACCATTGCTTGGGCGCCGATCAGCAGCCATATATTTTCGTTCACGCTCTTTTTGAGTTTGGTTCTCTTACCCTCCACTCAGGCTTGGTGTTTGCACAATTTTTTAATTAGGCTAGCTCACCCATTATTCATCATTATTGTACACATTAACCGCAGGTGAGTAAAACAGCTATTTTGCCGCAATATATTTAAAAAGAAAAGAAGACATGCAACAGAGGCACGCTGGCTGAGTCACCAGTAACGGATGGACATCGTTCCGGCGAGCCAACAGCCGGCTATTGTACTACAAAAATGAGTTGTATTATGCTTGATAATTGAGATCATGCTTGGAGAGGAAGACTAAGCGGGAGAGAGGAACCAAACTCATAACACAAACGCCATTGAGGTCGGCTCCTAGCCGTGTTAACAAGCGTATTCAGCCAAACGTGTTCATCGTCATTCGGTCCCCAACCAGCGAGCCGAGGGGCCCCAACCGAGCTCAACTTCGAAGTAAGGGCCTTCGTTCCTCTTGACCAATTCATCGCTTGGCCACCTCTTCTCTTCTCCCATCCATCCTTCCGGTTCGCAAACAATGCACGTCAAGGGAGTCGGTTGGCTGTCATGTGCAACACGTGGCCCATCCATCGGAGCCTGGTGCGTGAACTAACGGTGCCGAGCAGTTCGCTTTTTCTTCCTGTGCCATAAACAAGGCGTTGAACATGCTCATTTCTCATCCAGTATACTCGCGTGTATGCTTAACTGTTTTTTTTTGAAATATTGAGTTCCCTGTACTAACTTGAATAGCGCAATAAGAAGACGAATGTTGGAAGATGGTACCATTTCGTGCCCTCTGTTCACTTGCAAACGGACAACATATCAAATGATAACGTGACAAAATAGGAAATCAATAATTAGAAAGCGTGAACTCACATGTAAGCGAAGTAAACGTTGGCTACAGATTGTGGAGAAATGATTAACTCCAAGGGAGTTTGAGCGTAACGAACAGAGGACACGTAATGATACCATCTTGCAACATTCCTCTTCTTATTGTGCTATTCACGTCTTTAATTTCTTTTCTTAACCCCTCACTTCTATTGTATGATCGCCGCACGCAGCAGGCAGATGCATGGGCCATTCGCCACTCGTGCCTACGTAGTTCTTTTGCCTTGGTCTGTCGCACTACTCTCGTTCCCTGTTCTCCCATCTTTCTCCTAATGGACCAAACGAAGGATGTAGAAAAAAGGCCTTTACTTTGACGTCACTTCATCAAACTACCTGATAGATAACGGATACATTTACTTTGACCGTATTCATTTCCTCTTTGTGTGTACAGGCGCTTGTTTTTTCTGCTGGCTGTCATTCATGAAACCTCTGGCTAGGACCGTGGTCTCACAGTGTTGCACTCTACTATCGCCCGGTTGCATTTTGCGCGTTAGAGCGAAGACTGGTTATTCCATATAACTGGACTTACTGAGGCATATATTCTCTGCACTCTTGGGCTCATTCGGATTCAAAGCAATATGGCGAAACAATGGTCTCATCGTGGTTGCAATCCCGAATGTTCTATGTGTCTCTCTTGTCTTCTAGATACTGTATGCATCTGGTCAGCTGGCTTCCAGACTTACTGCTTTGAAAAGTGTTTGAAACCTTATATAGGGTTTCTCAGTTCTTCACTCAACGTCGTCACGCTTATCATCCTCTGCCTCCCTAGCATCCTTTTAGTCCTTTTATAACACGCCGCTCTCCTCTGAACTCATTTTAGGATCTCTCTGTGATGAACTCTGCGAAGAGTTGGTAGTTAATATTTTACGGTTGATCGACCTGACCACCGAAGATTGTGAAGTTCTTGCCAGTCTTCTTCATGAAGTTGAAAAAGAGGTGCGTTAACTTATGCAGCGTCATACTTATGCTCAGCATTTCTCTTCTTACCCTCCCTCACACGTTTTTTCATCCTTATCGTCCTGGTTTGACTTACCTTTTATCCCCATTTCGATGCCCTCTCCCATCATCTTTTGATAGGCGTTCTTCTTTTAGTTTAAACTTACATGTAATCGCAGAGCCTCACCCAGTATTGTCGACCAGCCCATGTTCAACCATGTGGGTAACCTCAGTTCATCCGCTTTTATTTGTAGCCATCGGTTTTCGCTAAGACTGGCATGCTACAGATCGGTCAACAAGCGATACATACCCGCAGATTATAGACTCTATCGGTCGATATCTGTCGCTTACCCGAAACGCACATGCAAGACTCGAGTTCTATACTCACTTTACGGTCACCTTCATATGACACTGGCAGCACCTTCTCATTGCGTTTCTCCGAAGATAATGCAGCTTCGAACATTGATTAAGCTAATGTGGATGTTTTTCTGAGCCCCCGGACTGAAGCTGTTCTTATCGACTGGATTCTAATCGGTAACCGGATGTGCACCGTCAGTGGTTGGCTTGTTCAACGCTTCGAAGGCGTGTGGGGAACTACAGGTGCATGTTTATCATCGCTGCCTGCGCCTTCACAGACCGTAGCCTTGATTTCATGAAAGATGACTTCTATCGTCAACTTGGCGAGCTCCTTCACCACAGCAAAAGTGTAGATACTATGGTGATGGCTGGTAACCTGAACGCTAAATTTGGGAATCGTCCATTGACGTGCTCCATATACACGGCGTGCACGATATAGACTACCGCAATGCAAACAGTGAGCGTTTGCTCTATTTTATGACGATGTTCGTCTATTTCTCGCATCCGTAGAAGTGTGACACGTCCACCAGCCTCGGATCAGCCATTGACGCGAACAGATCATATTGTGATCATTTACATTTAGAGGGGCTTCGTATAAAGCTGTTACTCGACATGCTTGTACGTTTTGATTTCCGAGTTCGCTTCGGTTGACGCCTAAGACTACGTTGTGAGTATATGAACATTTATTGACTCGCGAATCCAAATGTTTCAAATGCGCATCAAATTACTCTGGCATCCGCGCTGAGTAAGCGCTCTTTGAACAGAGTTGAGATCCATGGTCTCGTTTTCACCAGGCGTTATTAGCAGTAGGTATATCCTTTGTGGTGCTTCGGAATGATCGCTGACATTCCGACTGACTCGCAAATGTCTCAGGACAAAATAGCTTGTTACTCTGCAGAGGTACTGCGAAGTTTTGTGGTCTCATCATGCACCGCTGATAGAGACGAACGCTGCCCTTGTGATTATCGCGTTTTTATATCTAACGTGGGAAGCATACGACGAGAAAACTGGTGTTAGCGAAAGTGCATGCGGTGAAGAAAATCAATCTATCCAAAGATTGTTATAACATCTGGAGTGTTTGGCTAAATACTTTGAATGGCAATCAAATCGGTGAGACCTACCTGAGTTTTTAAATTGTATGGGGCCGCAGAATCATTTGAATGTACCTCATGCATGTTTGCCTCTCCTATAGTCAAAAAAAGTCTGAGCAGCGGCGAAAAAATCTCAGTGACGTGCGATACGACCATTACCAATGTGCACAATTTCGAATTTCCATTTCGATGTTGCTGCTTTCCACTGCATACTTCCCGTTATCG
The DNA here is from genome assembly GCA_944474145.2 of Dicrocoelium dendriticum. Taxonomy (NCBI): domain Eukaryota; kingdom Metazoa; phylum Platyhelminthes; class Trematoda; order Plagiorchiida; family Dicrocoeliidae; genus Dicrocoelium; species Dicrocoelium dendriticum. The sequence continues at coordinate 44,724,425 of OX104070.1, read as the reverse complement.
CCTCATTTTTTGCATTTTTTGACTCACTAGGCCACACGCGACCTGAGTGCAATCCACACGATGTTGCCCATGTGACTCGCCGCTGAATAAAGTTGTTGTTGTATTCCAGCGTTGGATTCCAGCTACCTGTTGCGGAACTGGTCAGAAATCGACCAAAGGCTTATGAACCTCGCTCGGTTGACTTGCGGATAAGCTAATCAGTCAGAGGCTTAGCGTGGCGTCCTCCAGTCCTTAGGTCAACTTCCAACCTCAAGTACCCTTTGACGAAACCATTGGGTTTTGGCCTTGTTCTGAATGATTTTTACGTCTGTCGGTGTTTTCTTTAACATTTAAACGTGAACGTAAATGACAGCCTCAAATCTTAGGCGGTAATAGTTGAACGGAACCGATATAGGAATATCGAAAGCAACTGCCGTGATTTTTGATGACCATTATATATATATATATATATATATATATATATATATATATATAATATGGATTGTCAGCATCCGTGTGCGGATTTGCCTGTCACTGTGGCCTCCACGAGGACAGCCAGAGGACGCCTGCGCTTACAGAGGGACCATGGGTGGCTTGCGCTGCGCCACCCGCAGTTCCACCCACACACCCCATATTCGATGTAAATCCGAAGCAATAAGACGGAGGCATGCAGATGGGAGCCACGTTTCATCAACCGAGCCGACGAACCTTCAACAAGCATAACAGAAGCATTTCTGCCTACTTAAGAAGTCATGCGTACCAAACGTACACAAACCGATGACTGGGCGGTAGCCCGTTTCACGCAGGATGGAACCACTCTTTGAACCAAGCATCGTTTCGAGGACGGCGCACTTCGCCCTCTCCAGCAACGACCAGTTGTCTCCTAGGCGAGGTGGTGGGTAATAGACAGATAGGCACCTTGTCATCGTTCACATCAGGCGCAACCAGACCGGGGAGCTTAATCAACATCTAACTCTTGAAATGCAAGAATACTCATCACGCAGTCGAACGTACCACACTGGCCATTTTTTGGCCTGGATTAGTAAATCGAATAAGAATGGACGCATCGCGGAAGCGCTATGGTGTGCAATAGTGCCTTCTCTTGCAGCTGGGCAAACGCCCTCTTGATCAGCCCACGGAATTGTCACCGATCACATCTACCTTTGCTTCCCAACAACTGGAAGCAACATTAGTTTGTGCTAAACTCACCTTGTTCATGTCCTGGTAACGTAATTTCGGTTTGCCCCCGTACCGCTTCCCTGCACTAAGTTGGCCGTACAAAAGCTGTATGAGTATCCTAGTCGAATTCATTCGGTATCCATAGATACATGGATTGGCGTCATCCGTGTCCACTGGCAGCTCGAATACAACATATTGACATGCGTTTGTCCAAACATAAGTATGAACTACCACAGACTGGATAGAGACACGTTAAACCTCATGAACAATTGTACTACAAACGTGCACGAGTTTCGTTTGGGGTTAAGGCTAACAGCCATTTTTGCACGCACGGGGATAAGTACCCAATACGAACTGTTGGTGTGTTATTTACCATTTAGACGTGAACGTAAATGACGGCCTCAAATCCTGGGCGGCAATAGTTGTACGAAACCGAAATAGGAATAGGGAAGCAACTGCCATCAGTACCGTTACCAGGCAGAATGATAAGTAAACAAGTGGTACAGTAAAATAGTGTGTATTTAAGTGCTGCCTCCTATATATAAAGTCGGGCTTGAGACGCTGATGGAGAAGTCGTACAGCGTGCGAAGGCGATGCGGTGTTCATTCCGGGTTCTCCTTGTCGCCGACCGCCGCTTATGACTCGACCGGTCCAATCGTCTGCTGTCCGAGGTTCGTGTGGATTGTCAAAAAAAGTAATTTGCTCAACTCTAAACATTGGCAGGTGGCAACATCACGTATTCGCAGCTTATGGCCTCTTTGGCGCGACAGTATTACGTCAACTAAGTCCCGCTGCCCACTGTCAAACTTTCGGCTTTCAAAACAGTGTTCACACTGGTTGTTATCCAAGTACTCAACTGTTGGCACATACAGCTGCTTTAGCCATATGTCATTTGGTAACCATCTGCATCATATTTCTCGAGTGCGGCCATTCGGCGCTCCTAAGCAATTGTCGCTATGCGCCGATTCCTTTCCGAGGTAATATACTAAGACACTGACGTACCATTCCCGTTGGGTTTAAGATTTTACTTAATCCATCCAAAAGAATGGCCTTGTGTAATACAACTTATGGTAGGCGTCTCGCGCTTCCGCTTTACATCCGCTTAGTACATGCATTTTCATAAGCCCCGGTAAATTCAGTATGGCTGATGAACAACTAGAAATATAACTGCTCACTCTCATCACTAACCTGCGGAGTGGAACATGAACTAGCGACGTGATAATCGCTAGTCGGTTAATTGTCGGGATTCTTCACTCGCCACAGAATTTCCAGTTAAATTTCTCTTCTAATACATAGTCCAACGTGGTCACGTGAAGGACAATTGTTGAGCCTTGCATTCCGAATGTCAAACTTGACACTTTATGTGTACTGTAAGCGGGCAAGCGATGATAACCTTTTGATTCACGCGTACCCAGCGAACTGGAAACATAATAATTTGCCACCCTAGCACTGCTCTGTATCAATAACTCAATTCGCTCCGAACTTCCGCGCTCACGCCAACTACGAATGAGCTCATGAATAGATTTAACCTCTATCCTGCGGTGCATCGACTCTCTAAGCGTCGTGCGAGTTAGTATTGGGCAGCTGGTTGATATAGGATGGTGTAATATACCAATCGATTTCAAGGAGCAGAATTTGGTGGCAGCATCGCGTAGTCTAGTGAGCAATACCATAGTGATGTTAGTCGCGGCCGAATAATAATACGAAGAGGAAAATGCCGTAGTTCACTGTCTCGGGATGTCACCGTAGTAGAATCCACTTGATACTGTAGCAAGGGTATCATAGGTCACGATAGGTACAACAGTGAAGTGTGCAACATGTGAAGTAATCGCGAGATACAACCGAGTTAAGTAAACCCAATAAAAGGTAGGTTAGATGTAACTCTCCTGTCTTAACTGACGTAAGAAAGATACTACATTGCACCAAGTTAGTAGCTAATGATTCTCTCGTGAAACTGTACGCAAGCGCGACTTACATTTACAAGAGCATATCGAAGAAGAGATAGATGGAGTAGGCAACTTTTCAAGTACGCGTAAGTCCACTGCTATTCATTAGCTCAGCTAAGTTAGTCAGCGGATGAAGAACGGGAATTATAACTATGCTTACTTTAAGGAAAACGTGAAATCACAGTGGGACAGTGAGGACTTATCGTTGATGTATGCTGAAGATCTCGTCTCCTCTATTAACTGCAGGCTATCCGTGTCGGAAGATAAGCCAGGGTCGGTCGTCTCTTGTCCGGCGTAAGCGATATATATATATATATATATATATATATATATATGTATATATATATATTTATTTATTTATACACTCCCACAAGCAGTGCTTCAATATGACCCTCACCTGAGGTATTATATAATGCGTCCTCTCTTATTTTATTCCTATTTACGACTGTCTACTTGAGGTGTATTGCGGTTTGTCATTGACTGGTATGGTGATCCCACCTTGCGCTCAAAAGATTACGTAGTTGCGCGCCACCGCACAGCGTCTCAAGCCGTGGCTCGACTGATGGTGGCAGCAACGTGCTGCTCGTATTTCTTTCATTTTGTCGTCATGCTAGATGGATCATCCGACAGTTGTTAGAATCCATTTTAGCTCGATTTGTTGGCTATGCTCCTACCACGGTCACGCGTTGGATCCAATTGTATTACTCATGCTACCACGAAATGAATGATCGAATTGGACTGGAATTCGGCCTCATAAATAATGCTGAAACCGCGTCATTCTCGTCAGATGAAAGGCTGGTAAATAGAAGCAGGTATCGAAGGCACCAGGGCCACTGATTTCTTTGCCCCACACTGAACAGTATCTGCGGTTATTTTTGCGATGGATCCCTTGGCCCCCTTCAAGGAGGAAACACTGCGCCATCCTGACCTAGTCTTTCGATCAGTCTCTTTCTTTGTCCGCTCATCGTCTGGCAAACCATTCCTACCTCATCAGGTTCGGTCTTTTTTGATAGTACGCGTTGAAGTAGGTGGTCAACAGTCGGACCTCCACTCAATCTACTGAGTTAACTGTGAAACTATTACGAATGTATAGCACTTGTATGGTCACTTGACTCGTCAGCTTTTCTCTCCAGTTGGTGCATTGGAACACCGACTGAAATTACACGTTCGGTCTTTTTACGCACCAATGGTTCAATTATGGTTATCTTACTATTGATTAGAAGGGTTTTAGTTGTAGTTTTTTATGTTTTCGCCCCAGCAGTTCACAAGCTACATAGCACAGTCTAGTCCGGAAAAGCACCAGACTCGATAAATGTTTTGCTTTTGTTACTCCATCACCTACAGAATGTATGACGAGGTTGGAAATGTTATTACCTTCGGGTGAGGTTCGATGCCCAGTTTGTTGCGACTAATCACGATCGACTTGTGGTATCAATTTCAGCTTAGCTCACAGAAGCGATTTTGTTAGTGATCATATCCGGTTTTTTCATTTTTAACCTTGCATGTCAACTTTATGGGCATTCAGATGTATACTTCAAACTCTGTTCGTAACCTGGTAATCTTAATTGTCTTCGGTAGTAATTCCCTTTTGTCGCATGAGATGAGACAATGGTGATGTACCGTTTGTTATCCGTATTCCCCGTGCGTTTTCTATGCACACTGTTTATGTTTCAGATCGAGGAATTATTCTCCACTTATCCTGACCCGGAGCTCCGAGGCTCTACAACACACCCAGTAAGCACGTTTCTCTGGACCAAGTGGTTCAAGGATTAACCATGTTTGTTCGCAAACTTTCATCACCACCTCCGTTAATGTATGCATTAGCTTGCAATAACGGACTTGACGCGCATGCGAGTGTGTTAACCCCTGAAATTTTGTCATTGCAAAAACTCATTTCACATTAATCTCTGTTGATCATTACGTGTCAACTGTTATTGTTACGAAGTTAAAAATATGGGGAGGAGTGGATAATCCAACTGAGACAACATAAGTTAACTTTGGACAGGGTTACTTTCGCATTTCGTTTCGTTTTATCAACTACTCACCGCTTCGTCGTTTCTCCCACTCCTTATTACTTCAACTTGCGTTGTTCAGCCTCTGGACGAGATTCTCAAACACCGCGTACCTCAGCTTTGCCGTATTCGTGGGATTATCTCCATACTCACTTCGTGCACTTTGGTCGGACTGAAGGAGAGATTGTGGAACCATGGTGAAGGACCGCTTGCTGTGACAGCGCAATTGCGGCCGTCAGAGGTCCGGTCATTGGTTGAGGCCGTATATAGTCAATCAAAACTCCGAGACGAATTCCTAAAGGAATTGCGATGAGAACCTCTATAATTTTATTTCTTTATTCGTTGCCTTCTATTTCAAGAATTATTGTTTCTACGCATTTATCATCTCTTTTTGATCTATTTTCTTGTACTCTAGACGCTTATCTATAACGTAATGGCTTCCGGAGCTCCTTTCGCTACGGCTTGACTGATTTCTTTAAAACAGCTGCACGTAGCACACGGTCTGAGAACAATTCTGCATCATCTTTTAGAACTATTTCGGAATCGGTCAACTCATTTATGTTTGCGCTTGCGCTGATACCACTCTGCTTTTGGAATAATGCACATAGGTTGTGCTTTAGCGTTAATAGCCGTTACTTGTCTTGCGGGAACCCAAGCGTTGCGAAGACTTATTTTACCAAGTATACCATTTCAGTTGATTGCATCCCCAACTGCAATCGCTTTCACTCGTAAGGCAAAAGCTTTCTTCTGTAGCTAGAACATGCACTCTAATAATCATGGATCTTGCATCCAGAAACGCATTGAATGGTTAACTGCTATCAACCAATAGGATTCGGACAATACACCAGCATGGCTGTTCAACCTAGGCCCACCTGCGGCACAGCAATCGCGCCTTCGGGGTATGGGGTAGCAAAAATTGGTTATAACGAAGCTATGCCCACGAAAGGTGAAAGACACACGCGTGGTCGAACTAAAGTGCGTGGTAGTTGAGGCCTTGCTACACACCTTACCCATCGGCTCGTCTCGGTATGTAATGTGTCTGAGCGCGGTAGCGTTGGATAAAAGGGTATGTGAAAGCATGCGCTGGTTCACAAACTGGTCCAAAGTACAAATTCTGGCATCTAAATGCAAGGTGAAGTCAGCACATTTCCAGTGTGAAAACGAGCGCAGACGCGGCAGTGAACATGTCCGGAACACGGGGTTAAACCTGAAATGTGAAAGAAGCTTGATTAAGCTTGTTGTGAATGGGGTCCAAACGATCCCTCAAAGAGGACTCCAGCGTGCAAACTACAGGTCCGTTTGAAGTGAGGTTACAGGTGAGACACCGAGGACCGAAGTGTAACATGGCTTGGTATTCTGAAATGCTCTCTGCAAGCAGCAGATCGGTTACCTCATTTAATCCCACCACAGCCTATTTTGACCAGACTCTCTCACTTGGACGCGCAGCGCAAGTCAGTGTAAGGTTTATGTACCCGAATGGGTGCATTTTCAGCATTGTACATCATCAACTGTAAACGTACCAAACAGGTAGCATCAAAAATGTTAAATTTGCAAATAGGTAGAAAAATGAGTTGGGTGCACTGTTATAACTCGTACTCAAGTTGTCAATAACGTAAGGAAGGAAACGATATCCAGCCCAATGGAATGTCTACAATGTGTTTATTCTTACTTCAGTCGATTAAATATCTCATTGGTGACGTTTTCTCAGTTATAGCTGTACTTAGCATGGAAGACAATTGTATTCCAACCATTAGGCCCCCATACGAATCACGCAAGTCAAATCCGCTCAAGATAAACAGAACAGCTCCAATGTGGAATTATATATCTGCTAAGTTAAGCATGGATAAAGCTATTGCTAGCTATAGCATTTTCACTTTAAATTGGACGTTTTGCAAAACAAAATAAACTTTTTGCAAACCACTTTGGACGCGTTGGATTTTAAGCAGAAAATCAGGAATTTGCTTGCTAGAAATGAAAAGTAAAGTGATTAGACGATGTTCAGACTAAATTGTAGTCATGCTAATGCAACCGAATTGTGTAACCAGCGGCTGCCATAGCAAAATTCACTTGATCGTGAACCTCGATCAATGGCAGTGATTTCTCGTAGTCTGTGTTTCTGACTTTACAACGTGACCGCGTGACGCGCGCTCCTGGATAATTTGTGTTATTTCTCTCTATTCGCCTTCCATTTTGTGCCACGTCTTCGGAATTACACTCAATCGTCTCGGATTGTCGAGACCTATCCAACGGATTCAGTCTTTCTGCAGTACTACTAACGACACACTGGCAAATCCTGAGCACCGTCTTTGACAGATCATTCGGTAAGACCTGCTTGTGAAACTGCGTTGTTTTTTATTTTTCCCACTACATTGGGATACCATTCGACGGAGCTTTTTTAAGGCTACTAGACAACACCTTACTTACTGTAGTGCACCTCTAGATACCACAAATAGAGGCTATTTTGTGATCACGCAATTACCGCTGTAACTCCCTTAGCGCGTTTTGCCACGCAAAGCCTTTGTGATATTCCAATGTCCACTGTTCCTCGCGTGCACATGACGGGCCGACGCAGTCTCAAAGCTACGCCAATGAACAAGAAATTCAAGGTCAATAGTGGTCCAGACACGTCGGTCACCACATGCTTGCTTTGTTCCAATTCCTTCGATGGGGTTACAAAACACTGTATGTCGATCGACGGCTTGTGTGTGTGTGACGCATGTTCAACTAAACCGTTGGCTAGGGTCATTCAAGTGCTTATGGCGAAATGTGAAAGTTTAGCCCTAACGGTCACAGAACTAAAGGAATTGACTACTAGCTTGGTAAAAGAAACACTGAACTTGAGTCGCAGATTAGTGTATTAAGTAGCCCGAATCCCAGACCTGTCAAAAGGCGAGAGCCATTTAGTAAAGAAGCCACACAGTACGGTAAAAATAGCACACCATTGTTGATGGACGCCAGCGAAGATAGGCCTGTCGAACGACCTCCCAAGTTTTGTGAAGTGTCTCAAGGCTTAAACAGCTATGCACAAACTGCACGCTCAACCCTGTCACGGGTTGGACAGCAACATTTGACCCCCACAAACAGCACAACAAACGGCGTTCCGCGTATGCAGCCATGTAGCAGCGCAGGCTCTCCCTGCACAAGGGACAAGATGAGTAGTCAACCTAGACAAATGTCCACCAGTAACAACTCTCAGGATAAGCAGTTAGTGTACAACAAAAACGCTCTGACAATTATGTGTTCAAATGTACCAGAGCCCACGAGCGAGTCACTAAAAGGTAGGCAAGTGGAAGAACAAAACCGCTGGGCAGAGATATGCTGTGCTCTCGAAATTAACGTTCCTGCAACTAGTCTTACGCGCATTTCCCGAAATCCATCCTCGCCGCATTTAGGACAACCTCGGTTATTACGAGTAACATTTGGTAACACACGCGACCTGGAGGATGTGCTCCTGACAGGCCACAAGCTAACAAATTCCTCTCTCAGCGCCCGCATTTTCCCAGATAAACCATGGATAGAAAGGCAAAAATGGAAATCCGACCCAGTCGCGTCACGACATGATGCGACGAAGAAAGTAGTGCTGGTCCACGGTGTTCCAGAACTTAACCATGGCGATATAAATGAACATCAGAAGCACGATATCGAAGAGTGGAGGTACATAACGGAGCTCTACAACATACAAAATATCGTGACTTTCGATGTCACCCGTCTAGCGGCCTCCTTAAACTATCAGGGTAACGGGCCAAAAATTTTGAAAGTCACCGTGGCTACACCTGAGATGGTATCAACGGCCGTCCAAGCGTGGCACGACAACAGAAAACGTGGGCCACCTGAAATACGTTTAAGACCGTTCCTAAACAAAGTACGGGCTACAGATACAGACGAACCGGACTCGGTTGTTCCTAAATCAGGTCAGACAAATGTGCAAACGCCTGTGACAAAAAACGTACGCAGACCGGCACAAGCTGTGCCGGTCAACCACAACGAACCGAGCTCCTAATGTGTCAACAGATACAGTGCTGCTACACAAACGCTCAGGGGCTCAACTCTAAGCTACCTGAATTGCGCCATCGACATAACACAATCAATTGGGATATCATAGCTGTAACTGAAACCTGGCTCTCCAATGACATGCTTGACACGGAAATCGAAATCAGTGATATGTCAGTTATTCGCAATGATCGTCCATCTCGCGGTGGCGGCGTTGCTCTGTACTATCGGAATTGTCTGAGATGTGAGGCTATTAACGAACGTCACCTTGCTGTCTCCGACGCTTTGTTTTGCCGAATGCAGCTAAATTGCCGAGGTGGTGAACCTTCGAAGAAGACGTGGGATGCTTGTCTGTTGGCAGTTGTCTACAGGCCACCGAACTCCACCGCAGACCAAGATGACATCCTGTTAAACGCGCTTCATTATGCAGTTTCTCAAAAGTACTCACATTGTCTAATCATGGGCGATTTTAACGTACCCTCAATTGTCTCAGCGACTTCTAGCGGTCCTTACTTCAAATCAAAGATTCTCGAGTTTATGGATACAGCAGCTCTGTACAACCACGTGCACCGACCAACTAGACACCGCGGTTCAAATAAGCCATCGCTTCTAGATTTAATCCTAACCAACGAAGAGTTGATGATTGAGACAATTTCATACGATCCACCATTAGGCAACAGTGACCACTCAGTGTTGAATTTTGCCTATGTGTGTTACGCCAATACTACTGAAATCAGACATGAAAACCGACGAACTATAACCAACTATTCCGTGCTGCACAGCCTAGCGACAACCGTCAACTGGGACCTCAATCTAGAGAGCACGGCAGACGACGCGTGGAACGAACTAAAAGACAAAATTAGCGGTGTCACGCAAGCAGCGTCAAAAGTCATACCATTACGAGTGCCGCGCCGGACCAACACCTGGATCCGAAGCAGAACGCGTAAATGGATTAGCACCAGAGACGAGATCTGGAGACAATACGCGCTGAACCATTGCGACGCCACCTGGGAGAATTACAAAATAGTGAGGAACTATTGCACATCACTGATTAGAGCCGATAAGTACGAATGGCAAAAAAACATGGTACTTAAATTCACGAACAATACAAAACTGCTGTACAGGTACGTGAACAGCAGAAGAAAAGTTAAAACAGGAATACCACCACTCAAGACGGATGGTGGCCTAACGACTACTGCTGTGGATGCTGCGAACGCATTACTTCTGCAGTTTGGCACAGTGACTGCAAACGCCATAGAACCTTTGCCAAACCAGCATTCACCCAACGTGGTCGGCATATCAACTGTCACTTTTACCTCAGCAGCTGTCGCTAGCAAACTACGGTCTCTAAGAGAAAATAGCGCTCCGGGAGTCGACAAGATCAGACCCAAAGTTCTTAAAACTCTTGCTCCCACCATAGCAGCACACCTCGCAAGCTTTTTCCAAAGTCTACTCAATTCCCAAACACTTCCGTCTGAGTGGAAAAGCGGGATAGTCACTCCGATATACAAAGGAGGTAAGCGATCGGATCCTGCCAACTACCGACCCATTACTCTCCTCCCTGTGTTATCAAAAGTAATGGAATCGTTAGTTGCAGATGAAATTACACGATATTTTGAGAGTCTGAAGCTAATTTCTCACCTCCAACACGGCTTTAGGCGCAAACGATCTTGCCTCACAAATCTGCTTTTTGCTCGGGATTCATGGACCAAAGCACTTGATGAAGGATCTCCCCTTGATGTGATTTACCTAGACTTTTCGAAGGCATTCGACAGAGTCAATCACTTAGCTCTGCTTCATAAGCTTCGTGCCTACGGTATCCATGGTTCCCTACTCACCTGGCTAGCAGCATATTTGCGTGACAGAACGATCAAGGTCAGAGTCGCCGATGCCCTCTCGGAAACCCTCTGCATCTCCAGCGGTGTTCCTCAAGGATCCGTCCTTGGTCCCCTCCTTTTTCTGGTCTACATTAACGACCTCCCGGATAATATTCAATCCTCGATGCAAATTTTTGCAGATGACGCAAAAATCTGGAGAGTTATTCGCTCAACATCAGACTGTGCCCTCCTCCAGAATGACTTGGATCGAATCCACAAATGGGCAGATATAAATCATCTCCCACTGAATCCTGCCAAGTGTCACCTACTGTCATTGCGCAGCAATCTTGCCAACACGTACCTCTTGGGGCAGTACGCTTCACGGCGCGTGACCACAGAAAAAGACTTAGGTATCATTGTGCAAGAAAGTCTGGGGAATTCGCTCCAATGTTCCAAAGCAGCGAACGTGGCGAACATGAATCTGAGACTTTTGAGGCGAGCTTTTGGTGTTTTTGAACGACGGCTGGTACCCATGCTTGTCAACTCCTATATCCGTCCCCACGTCGAATATGCCGTCCAGGCTTGGTGCCCATGGTTAAAACGAGACATTCATCTCTTAGAGCAGCCCCAACGAAGAGCTACCAAGGCAACACGCGGATTATCTGGTCTCAATTATGAAGTGCGTCTCAGTTTAATCGGAATGTTTTCCTCCGAATACCGACGACTACGCGGAGATCTCATTCTCGCATACCGGATATTAACGGAAAGCGATCACCCGTGCAAATCGCTGCTCACCCCAGCCTCATATAAGCGATCGAGAGGTCATAACCTCAAGCTGATAATCCAACACTCCCGATTAGACTGTAGAAAATATTTTTACTCTCTTAGAATCTGTTCACAATGGAATGACTTGCCAACGCATGTGGTAAACGCTCCGAACATTACAGCCTTCAAACAATTGTTAGACATTCATCTGAGTGACAAACAACACATTGTGGTGTAATGTACCAGGTTTAGACTATTGGCATTTCAGTTCCATGTCGGAATCTAATGATTTGTACTTATTTTGCATTTACCATCCTATGGGTCTTGTAAAGCCAATGCTTTTTATCCCATCATACACTATTGAACTATTGAATACTGGTAAGTCTGACTCCCCAATCGCGTAGTCTAGCATGCCTTAAACAAATGTTACCTATTATTGAAGGGTTGTTGTGCAGCACTCGTCTTGAGAATGGATTACGTTGCGCCATCTCGATGTGGACCGCGATTCCCACTGAATCAAACCTTGGTCAATTTCATCACATCACTTAGACCGTAACTGATGAAGCAGATGGACGGCGAGCCAGTTGTCCTGTCACACTATGAATAATGAATTCATACGGATTAAGGAGCTTTGCTTTACAAGTCGCGTTGGATAGTTGGTGGGGATATCGAAGTAACAATGGTGATAATACTGATAGTAAAACAGTTAGTACTTTAAATATGAAGATAAGGGCTTATCGTTTGCTCCGCTGTAGTCCTGCCTTCCGCTTCGATTCACAGCACCCACAGTTAACAACTAATTCCATGCTAAAATCCAGGTGTAGGATGGGGACGTAGCACTAAGTGACAAAGTGTACCTGGATGTGTGCGACATCCAACCGTCTTTTAAATACTGTTAGTGTCGGTGCAGAGACGACCGATTCTAGGAGAGCATTTCATGGGTGACAGACACGAATGGAAAAGAAATTTCTGCGGCACTCCAGACGGCTGTATTGTTCTGCGAGTTTCACTGAGTGGCTCCTCAGGGTTGTATTGGTGCTGAGTCGCAGTAAAGGGCGGCACACCTGATGTGGGTCTCGGAGAATCAAGTATGCCATAAACAGGTGGCCTCGTAGTTTGCGATACCTTCCACTGAATACTCCCAATCGCTGAAGCCACCCCTCGTATGAAAAGTTTGCGCATTCTAATTATGTTCTTAGATACCCAACGTTGTGGCTGCTCCAGTGCATTAGGGTCATGTTTCAACCATGGGTGCCAGACTTGAATTGCGTATTCGATATGAGGGTGAGCATACGCACTGAGTATTTGTCGAAATATGGAGCTGTATATTTGTCCAAACGCCCGTCGCAACAGCCCGACGTGTTGGTTCCCAGTCTTCGAGGCCTTTTCAGAGTGTCTGGAGCAACCCAAGTCACTTTGAATCAGGACACTCAGGCCACGTTCGACAGTTGATTGTTGCAGTACATTCGTTCCGAGCCGATGTGAGTAGCTGCTCTGAGGTCGGATGGAAAGTACCTTGCATTTACTGACCTTGAAATGCACTGTTTTGGGTTGACCATTGTTTTACCAGGTCTCTCTGAAGCAGATGCTGGTCGGCGTTCGCCTGGATCATGCGCCAAAGCTTGATATCGTCGACAAACATTAAGAAGTTTGAAGCGATTCCCTGCGCATGGTCATTAATAAACATCAAAAACAATCGTGAACCTAGAGCTGCGCCTTGCGGCACACCATACTCGACTTGTGTGGAGTCCGATAAAGAGCTCCGAACTCTGATCACTAATCTCCGTTGAAGTAGAAAGTTGGCTAACCAGCTTAAAAGAGGGTCGCCGATTCCGTAATGCTGGAACTTGGAGAGTAGTATCTGATGGTCTATGCGATCGAAATCCTTCGAAAAATCCAGGTAGATCACATCAATGCCTTCACTAGCATCATCTGACTCGGTCCATCTACTGCGTGCGATTAGTAAATTCGTTGTACATGACTGTTGTTGACGGAATCCGTGTTGCCCAGGCGTGATGATGTTACAGTTCTCCAGATAGTTCACCAGTGCATGGGCGACTATGAGTTTAATGACCTTGGAGAGTATTGGAAGTAGGAATTTTGGGCGGTAGTTGGAGGGATCAGTTCTGCTTCCACCTTTGTGAATCGGGGTTATTATTCCAAGCTTCCACATGGCAGGAACTTAACTCTGGTCTAAGCAGCGCTGGAAAAACTGAGCTAAAGGTTCTGCCACTTGGCTTGCTGCTGCTTCCAGTGCCTCTGGACGAATGGTGTCGACACCCGGTGAGCTGTGTTTGCGTAGAGACGTCAGCTTTTGCAATACAGCCTCAGCGGTAAAAGTAATGTGGGCTAGTCCTGGCGAGGAGACGACAAAGGTTGGTAGATCGCTAGGTGGCAAGACCCTCTGAAACGTGGGGGCATATTGCATCCGCAGTGCGTTTGCTGCTTCCACATCCGTCCTTCTGAATCATCAGTCGTCTTGAGTAGAGTAAATCCTTGCCTCGCCTTTCGTAGGCTATTGATGTGCTTATACAGCAGTTTGTGGTTAGCATTGAAGGTTTTTTGGATGTTCTGCTGATATGCGGCTTAGTTTTCTCTTAGCAGTTGATTGCAGTGGTTACGTTGGGCTACGCAGTTATCCTAAGTTTCTGGTGCCATAGTTGCTCTGTACCCTCGCCATCTTGACGAACTCGAGCCAGGCGACTTCCGGGGGTTCTTCGACAAGAAACGACCAAGTTGTAGCGCTGACGAGCTGGACTAATCGATCGTAGCTTGTGATGGTTCGTACAGTTCCATCGTTCTCATTCCGATATTCCGCATAGCAGACGAGGTTGAAACTGATGACTGCGTGATCAATGCGACCCAACGGGCAGTCTAAAACCAACACATCAATCATAAGCTCCTCGTTGGTAAGCACAAGATCCAGCACAGATGTTCTATTACTTGTTCTGAACCAAGTGGGCAAAGTGATGTGATTGTAAAGAGGAACAGTGGTTACGAGATCTTGTATATCGTCTTTGAATTGTTCTCCGATGATGGCACGAGTTTCTAAACAATGTACGCTGAAGTCACCCATGATATGTGAGTGTACTTTCACTGCATCTTAAAGCAGCAGCTAAGTGGCAGTTGGTTTCGGGTGTAGAGTTAGGGGGGCGGTACACCAAGACAATAAGGCAAGCGTCCCTGCCTTTTAACTGCAAGCGGCACCAAAGGGAGTCGGGGAACTGCGAGTCTGAATCCGCCACGGCTTCGTTTCGGTAATACAGGGTTACCCCTCCTCTTTTTGTGAGCCTATCGTTCCGGATCAGCGACATGTCCGGTAGCGAAACTTCAGCGTCCATCTTTCCCGTGTGCAACCACGTCTTGGTGATACCAATGACATCATATGACCCGGAAGCTTGGCGATCTTTCAGTTCGGCCAATTTATTAAAAAGACCATGAGCATTTGTATACAAGCAGGCCAGTTGGATAATGAAACCACTTTTGCAACTTGACTCGACCAAGGTGCGTCCCAATCTTCGTTGAGACCTGCATCAGAGTCAATTAAAGTAACAGTTAAGTTACCCTTCTGTACATTCGACGGTACGCTTGCTGTTTCAGATGCTTTAATACTTGAACTGCAAAGCTTCTCCGACCTTAAACCGAAGTTCAGAAGGAAGACATTTCCGATTTTACCACCATGGATCAGAAACATCCGTTGCTCTGACGGAACCACCAGTTTAGGATTCTAGGGCCGCATCCTCTATAGTTTGGTGAGAGAGTTATCCTAATGAGCGACAGCGTCACAATATTATCCAAATAAAGCGTTTCACGAATGAATCGCCACTGTTCTAGCTCGTGCTTTCCGGCCTCTTGGACATCGTTAGAAGAATCCTCTGACACGCTATGTATGAAGATTGTGTTTAAACTGTCTTGCTTGCTGTGTCCCTCTTCGGTGTTTTTTTTTTGATTGTCGCGCGCTCCAAAGAACATCAGAATAGATGCATATTCCACAGGATCCGTGTTTTAGCACGCTTGCGGAGAGCAAGACGTTTTCTACGTCGGTGAAGGATTCTAATGTTACTCGAATAAGTCTTGGTTCTTCATAGTGTGGCGAGTTCGGATGACGAGTAATTCGTAATAGGTGCATGGGCTTGGCTTTGACATTTATCAGCACGCACAATGAGTTCCATTGGTCTTGGTCGTCCGATAACTTATTACACTATGTGATGGCGGTAGATTCAGGGACATTTGAGCATACAACAGTCCGATCTCTGTTGCTGGATACCTTTTTTGTTAATCTACAAGGTAGGGTACTCGTTTGTCCGAACGTGCTAACATGCGTTGCTTGTTTACTGTTTGTTCCTCTATTCGCGTCAACGGTGTCTACAACGGAAGAGGCTGCAACCGCGGCCTCCCGGCTGACCTTTCCAGTAATCTCTGCTATGTAACTGATGTTCCCGTGGGCTTTGTCTCGACAAGAAACATTTTAGATACAGTTACCGAGGGTTGGTGTTCGGCTGCTGCATCCTTGTTAAAGCTAGATGTCAGGCCTAGTGGAATTTGCTTAACCATATATTTCGAGTGGTGCCTGATTTTCGTTGTCCTGAGATAAACCGCCCATGATCAACAAGAAGGCTTGCACCACTGTCCATTGCTTGCACCGTCCAGTCTCAATCGCCCGAACACAATGTGGTCACAACATCGTCCAGTTTTTTCAAGCCCCTTTCTTTGCTAACGACTTGCAGCAGTAAGCCATTAAAGCTATGCTGTGTTTGGTGGAGTCAAGATAGCCTGCCCTGATCCAATATTCAAACAACTGGACATGTTGGCCCACACAAAACACGCGAAAGCCCATCGAAGGTGTTGTAACGCTTCTGCACGGTGCATGAATCCGCGGTCGACTAAAACTGACAAGCCGCAAACACCATATCTATAGTGCTGCGACCCGAACGGAACCCACACTGCTCTTCCGCCACTTAAGGTTCCACAACCTGACCGACGAGGCGGTTGAGTAGGATTCGGGCAATCACCTTGCCCACACAACTCAGCAAGTTGATGCCACGATAATCCGTGTAATATTGCTTGCTACCTTTACCCTTGTACAGTGGTAGCACAAGGCATCCTTCAGCTCAGGAGCCACATCTTCCTCAGTCCATACGCGTTGCACCAAGTGGTGCAGCGCAGTCAACAACGAGGGTCCGCCGTGTTTCAATACTTCAGGCCGGATCCCGTCGGCCCCGGCACACTTGCCGTTTCGCAGCTGAGCAAGTGCTCTCTGCGTCTCATCCAGTGTCGGCGTGTCCGCAAGACTCGTCTTCACATCGTGCTGCTTGAGACCGTTCAATGTATGCTAGTCAATCGCTGAACGGTTGTTCAAGAGACAGTCAAAGTGTTTCCGCCACATCTGCATTATATCTGCAGTCTGTGTGCAGGTAGTGCCTGAACTACCATCGGTCAGCGTCCTCAGCGGCTCCAACCTCGGTGCATACACTGCCTTCAAGGAGTCAAAGAATTCCTTGTGTTGGTGGCGTTCGGCGTAGCATTCCATCTGCTTCGCCTTCTCCGTCCACCATGCATTCTTTATGCGACGGAGCTCTCGGGTCAGTCGCCGTCGAAGTTTGCGAAACCGACTCTTCTTTCTCAAGTCACTGGCGTCTGCCACATGTGCAGCAAATGCTGCATTCTTCTCCGACACCAATGCGCCAATCGTCGCATTATTGTCATCAAACCAATCAGGCCGCTTAGAGTTTGCGAGCCCGATGGTCTTCTCGGCAGCAGCTGTCACCTGGTCGCGAATGTGGTGCCACATGTCGCCCAATGTGGCCATGCAGTCCACATCACACAGGAGTGCAGCCATCGCCTTTTCCAGCTCAGTACGTTTCGCCACAGTACCGAGGGAGAGAATGTTAAATTTACGCCGATTCACGGCGGGAGTGCAATACGTAGATTTATGAAAATATATGTACAGTTTGGTCCGCATCAATTTGTGATCAGTGCCACACTCAGCTCCACGCAGTACACGTGTCATGCGCACTTCACGCATATCACGCTGAGGTACGATGACCTAGTCGAGCAGGTGAGCGTGACCACTCCGTGGGTGCGTCCAAGTTGCTATATCACTCGCACTCAGTGCAAACCGAGTGTTCGTGATCGTCAGGCAGTGAGTGGCACACAGTGAGAGCAGCCTGTCACCGTTCGCATTCGCTGAACCAATGCCATGCGCACCGATAACCTCTGTCCACGCTGATGCATCACGCCCAACGCGCGCGTTGAAATCACCCAGCAGAAATAGTCGGTCGCTCCTCGGCATTGACCGTATCACGGAGGATAGCTCAGTGTAAAATGGATCACGCGTGTCATCAGGATAACACATGGTCGGACCGTACGTGCTTATAAAAGTAGCAAACTTACTTCCTCCGAGTCATCAGTCGCGCGCTGATGCCCGTTGGTTCACCCACCGGCAGGCCATGGAGGCGATCGGATACTGCAAATCCGACCCCATGATCACGTGGTGCTGAGGCGGCGTTGCCCACCCAGTAGAATGTGTAGCCAGCACCTGTTTCATGCAACTTACCTTGCTCAGCTAGCCGAGTTTCACTGAGCGCCGCAATATCGATGTTGTAGCGCGCCAGTTCCATCGCGACGAGTGCAGTGCGTCGCTCCGGGCGCTCGCTGGAGTTCCGGTCCAGTAGTGTGCGCACGTTCCAGCACCCGATGCTGAGTGCTTTGCGCGCAGGCGTACGATTCCATTGGTGGGCAATCGCACGCGACATGGTCGTTATGCTTCGGAGGTTTGCTTGAGGGACTCCACCCGGAGCCTTTGGCTGAATAGCCTGACCCACAAGGCAGTGGGTGATTTGGAGGTTTGCTTGAGAGACTCCACCCGGAGCCTTTGGTTCAATAGCCTGACCCACAAGGCAGTGGGGAGCAGATCCAGCTCGGGAATGTTATTGCAGAGACAGATTGGGATCTGCTTGACGGCCGTCACACGCAGCCTTGGAGGTACTGGAACTGTTCATATATGTTTTGCGACCGTAATAGGATACACCTGCGACCACGGCCAGATGCAGGTGGGTTTTTGCGGGTTTGCACCAATTTGACCAGGGGGGTGCCTGGCTTGAGGCGGGCAGCAGCAAACCATTGAACACCAGGAGGTGACCTCCCACCGTCAGAGACAATGCGTGGCGCTCGTGCTGTACGCCAATCGAGCTGTGAGCATATAACGCGTAGACCTGTTGTCTCCCATGGCTAGATTTTACGGGAAGAGGGCCATCGACCACTGCCTAACCCCCGAAGAGGATGGACTAGGATACTGCCAGGCCGCCCACTCCTGACAGGAGAACGACTCGGGTCCTCAGCCAAAGCCTTCGATTAAATGTTTGCCCGAAAGGCAGCGGGTCTAGCACATGGTCAGTTCACTGACTCATGCGGATTGGCGTCCTGGATGTTAGCAGGGAGAACGGTGTAACCAAAATCCCACCCAGCGGTCGGCACGAGGAGGCGCCCAGGACATGAGCAAATGGCGCAACAGTAGTAGCAGTGGGTAGACCATCTGTCAGGATCTAGCCACCACCAGCCTCAGCGCACCATAGGCTCTCCCGCCATATATATATATATATATATATATATATATATATATATATATATATATATATATATATATATATCGCCGATTTAAGCGTCTAGCGATTCAGGTGTCCCTCTTCATTTAAATAGTTGAGAATGCGTATTGAATTGTTACTGTAGAATAACATGGGAAGTAACATGGGTAAGGCATGTCTTACGAACAAAAGAAACGACAACGCTTACTCGTGTGCCGCTTTTTTGGACTGATGTAATTGATGAATGCAGTTGGAGTATATCCGAACGATATTCCACAGCAGCAGCATGTAAGTAGTAAAGCACAAAAGCTGAGAATGAGCACCGTTTGTTCCCGCTTGGTTGACGCAGACATCACTGATTATATAGCGTAATGTAAGTGGATAATTTTAGCGAACAAGGTCGTTTTCAGTGGTTCCTCCTCAGGCTAATACACCACAAATGAATGACATGAACGTAAACATCAGTTAAGAGTACAGGTTCAAAACCCAGATGATCTGAGTGACCAAGCTAGGCGATTGGTCACACGGCGATCAACAGTTTGTTTGTGTGTGTGTGTGTGGTGTTGTCCACACAGTGTCCGTGTTACAGGTGACCAGGGTAGAGTTAGTGCGTGGACAAATTTCTTGTATGCACATAGGTCAGGGTCATAAAGCCTGATGGCTATTGCCTCGGTCGCTGCCAGTAGACGACGATGTCCAGGCACTAACTCTACCCTGGTGGACCAAGTACTGAGCCCTCGGGCACTCCGCACTTGACGTCGATTGGGTTAGAGATGACGCCGTGAACTCTTACATTCAGATGTCGTTGAAGCAAGAATTTACCTGTCCAACCTAGGATTGGGTCACCAATTCCACAACACTGCAGTTCGTGAAGGAGGATACGGTGGTTCATACGGTCAAAGGCCTTTGAGAAGTCCAGATGTACTGCATCAACACCCATCACATGGACCGTGCGACCACGCCGACCGCTCATTTGACCTTGCAACCACCACGCTCGCCTGACCGATGTGCGCCACTCTCAATGCTGGAAAAGTACAAA
Source organism: Dicrocoelium dendriticum (assembly GCA_944474145.2). Classification (NCBI taxonomy): domain Eukaryota; kingdom Metazoa; phylum Platyhelminthes; class Trematoda; order Plagiorchiida; family Dicrocoeliidae; genus Dicrocoelium; species Dicrocoelium dendriticum. Next base: position 44,704,115 of record OX104070.1, on the reverse strand, counting down.
ACGCCAACCAGCTCAATGGGTAAGGTAGCGACACCACGTTGAATGGCAGAAATGCGAATCCGAAAAGGCTCCAAGCGAAAGGCATTTGCGGGTTAGGAGAATGTTATCGATTCAAGCTGAATTTAGGGACCATGCTGCGTGGTTGGGTTGCGACTCGCAATCTCTATCTCGGCTCACTTTGAGGTAAAACCCGGTTATTCCGCTCTCGAGGACTGTATCCTGAATGGAAATATTTGGGTGTTGCTCTTCCCAACACTGGCACACCACGACCGCGGTTTCGTCCTGGTTTGGACTCGTCAGGTGGATAGCATGAGCTGGGGTGGAACTCAGAGCTTAGTATTTCATGACTGACGCTGTTATCGATTAGTTAAAATAGTTTTGGCTTTCTCGCACTGTCTGGAATGTTATCATCCGATATGTGAAAATGTGTCTCAATAACAGGTACGAGAGCGAAATAGCTCCCAAGATGCACTTTAGTTCTGTACTGCATGCTCCACCATCCCACTCGTTAAGTGCTTGCTTATCCTAGTTCAGAAGTGCGACCGGTTAACCGCAGAAGCCGAGCAGAGGATTAACGATAATATTACTTCAATGGAACCAAGTATGCACCACGGAAGCGTTGCGGATTCTAGGTAACCGTCGAGGACCAATGACCTGTGATCCCGCTTTAACGGAGACGTGGTTACGCCCTGACATAAGTGACATCGAGATCGCATTGCCAGGCATATCCGTTGTTCGGCTTGGTCGACCCAACTAAGGGGAGGGATGGCTCTGTACTTCAGCAATGATCCCTAATGTGATCCAATACAGGATCTGGTCAGTTCAGTACAGGAATTCCTTTGGTGCTGTCAACCTTTAAGAGGAGACGACGCCTGCTTGGTAGCGGTCATTTACCACCCTCTCCCTTCCACGCCAGAGATGGACTTCTCTGGTATCCACACTAAGGCGGGTGATAAACAAGAAGTACAGTCACACTTTTATTACTGGCGATTTCAACTTCCACGCTCTGGAATTCCAAGCCGGACCTGGAGAACAGTTCAAGGCGAATGTACAAGATGAACAGATAGAGCATGTCGATTCTAAACGAGCTCCACAATCACATCCAAGTATGCGCGTGGCTATTACCGGTGACCTGGCCAAGAATCAGAAATAGCGAATGGCCTGAAAAAGTGAGATCTGTGCCGACCGTTTAGTAGACATCGCGGTCTGGTATATCCTTGGTGTTGGTCCGTGATGCCATGGATATTTATTCAAGCTGACAACTGGCCCTACAAATGATGTATTCTCCTTGCTGATAACACTGCGCAACAAATTTTTTTATCATTTTTCTGTTGTCAGACTTTAAAACTTTTTCTGAATGAAATCTTAAAATCAGAAGTCCTTTTTCTCTACATCTACTAACTTACCTGCAGTATGCTGTTTTACAAAAATAAAATATTTATATCAATGCATCTTCGTTTCAGATATGATCATGGTTCACTCAAGTATACATCAGTGTGCAAATGAAACCGATACACTAGCTATATATGCGGCTGTTTTACACTAGTTCACCAAAGGAGAAATTTCACGTCGTTTGTGAAATGTATCTATAGAGCATACTTCGTCGTACACCATGGTGACCAAGTCAAAAACTGGCACCTCACACTGTTTGGCAGTCATGGATGGATTGGAATCTAGTTCACAGAATGTTTTGGCATTCCGCGACCTTGGTTGCAATATGAACGTCAAGCTTCAATTTTTGCACCGTCAACTTGCTCGATTTACCGAACAATATTTGATAACGATGGGGAAATGTTATCAAGAAAAATGAAGCAGACACATGATGACCGACTATTGTTTGGGCATCAAACGCGACTGTCCAAAACTATGTCGTCGCAAGTTATAGAGAGATTCTTACTCGGTTAATGTTCGTAACGCATCATATGTCATGCTTGAGTAAACTTTTAGGATGAAGATATATTTCATCGTAAAGCTTTTCATGTACTGAACTCTTTATGGTTTATTTACAAACGTACATACCTTGCAGAGGAAAACAAATGTTAGCTTATGTTAAGCGGGCTTACCTGCCGGTAGAACTATAATTCGGCATGGTTATTTGTTATTGCAGCAAAATCTTGTGCAATGTGACATACCGAAAAGTAGCTAAAGGGTGTGAAAAGTGATGACCGATTTTCGAAAAATCTGAACAACCTACGGGCTATGAATTAAGTATGCCCAAGCCGCATGTTGCATATGCCAGCTAACGACTCCCGCGACGTGCGTTGTTTGCGCGTCCGGGGTGTGGATGGAAGAGAAGAAGGGGAGACGAAGCGATGACTTGGTCAAGAGAAATGAAAATCCTTACTCCGAATTTGGCGTCGGTTGGTGCATCCCGACTGCTTGACTGAGGTCCTAAGGACGTTGAACAAGTTTGCTTTGACACACTTGCTGTATGGCGAAGATTTGGCCCCAATGGAGTTTGTGCTGGGAGTTTCTTTGTCCATCCCTTCTCCAATTGCGATCTCACAGCGTAGGAATAACATGATATTTAACATTATATTGCGCTTTTTGAATTTTTTGTGTTGTTTAGTATCTTATCTTTTTTGTATTGGGGCACATTAGCCTAGTTGTTTCTCACCCTCAGCTAAGGTGTATTGATGATTAAGATGTTTGTTCGAAATCTATAAGGACCACTGTAAGCCTGTTTGTGACAAAATGTCGTTGTACAGTGTAGTTGACGCTCATTTGATATGGATATACCTCATGTTTCTCCTTACTACGGAAACAAACGTTCTGATGTAGTCATTATTTGCAATCTTTGGAGTACCTGAAATAATGCACTTGAACAATGAACAATGATGAACAGTGATTTATCACGGGATAAAAGCAAGTGCTTGACACGTCCCGTAGGATGATTGAGGTGAATATGGTAAAATTAAAATATGTCTGGGTCATCTATCGAACGTCTGCCGAGATGAATAGTTTGATAAGTAACTTCAGTGTAAAATTAAAATAAATTGTCGAGCGTAAACGTTCAGAAAGACACTGGGGTGCAGTGATTATTGAGGTAAAGAGTGAGAAAATTAAAATATGGTCGCTCATTTAGGTCCATTTGACACATAAATCCTGTTGAAAAGCATGACTTGTAACAAGTCATGCGTCACCCGCAAAAAATGTAACCCTTTGTGTCCTGGCGGTACTTACAAGTATCACATTGTTTAAATTGTAATATTGCTTACATGCAATCGTTACTCTTGCCGATAATCGCGAGGTTAGATCTAATATCCTTCTGTCATCAAGTAGGTAAGGGCCGGAACTCTTATACTTTCCTGTACAGTGTTTGGAGTCGACTTTTTCTGGTTTATGTCGTGCGTGGTTGAAAATTGGTATCATGGCATGTAGTGGTTTCTCTATTTGTTAAAAGTTAGTTGGTTTTGGTGCAGCTTGTCATTTCCACTAATTTTTACTTGTTTTTGTAGTGGACTTGCCATGGTTAGATATATTTAGTTTACAATTTTAAGCATACTCCTTATTATACTGACCCAACATACATGTTGGTACCAGAAACTAACGCCAGGCCTCAAGCGCAATATTAACAGTTAGATCTTTTGCTGCACACAACAGAGTAAGTTACTTATGAGTGGAAGGATTTTGGTGAGTATTTTTGTTCGTCGCAATCAGCCGACAATTCAGATATGTCGACCGTCTGGTGCTTTTCCGGATAGCTGGTCGACATATCTGAGTTGTCGGCTGATTGCGACGAACAAAAAACAGAGTAAGTTATTTATTTAACTGTCATTATTATATTCTTTTTGACTATACATACGTTGTGATATGAAGGCAGTAAAACGTGTTTATAAAATATGGTTTCGAGCCAAAATGATTGGTTATATTTAGAGTGTGAAGTGTGTCAAGGCAAAACACGGAACACTCCTAATTCTAAAGACTGGTTCAATTTAGGGGGAAGTGCTGTGGGCAGACTCGCCCAAATTCTGAAATGATGAGTTTAAGAAGTAGTAATGGATGATTATTACATATCTGTGGAACTGTTTGACCATCTGAAGGTGAAAAACAATTTTGCCTGTGGAACAGTCCGTTCAAGCAGGAAACGTCTTCCTAAAACTCAACAGTGCATATGGGCTCCCGTAATGATACCGGTGAGCGGTTACTTCATTAGTGTGAGGATGCTCGCTTATTTCTTGCGAGCACTAGTTTCCGACAAAGCTACTCGCCGGAGGGTGACTTGCCGCCCACCAGTCTCGAACCAGCTATGGACGCAAATCGATCACATCGCGATAAGTTACCGATGGAGTGGCTGCATCCAAAACTGTCGCTTACTTTGGAGCACATGTGTGGACACCGACCATGCATCTGTATGTGCTAACCTGCGGATGCGTTTTGGCGGACGCCCAAGACGATGTTGTGAGCGCATTGACACCAGCCAACTGGCGAACCCAGCTGTTCTGAATGTCTATCAAAGTACACTGTCATGCGAGTTGAGTAAGCGCTCACTGGAGACAGTTGAAGCTCAATGGTCTCATATTCACCAGACCTTACTAGCAGCAGGAAAATTCTCATGTGGTAATTCTAATCGCCAACATGGACATTGGGTCATTTTGCAGTATCTGGAACTTATCGATGCTCGCCAGCATATACCGGCTGGAAGCGAACACAATAGAACTCGCAAAGAGCTCCGGACAAAACTCCGTGCTAGCCTGAAGAGAGACCACGAATCCTGGTGGTATCTTCGAGCTTTAGAGATGAAAACGGCTGCTGTCCTTGGTAACCATCGTAGGTTATACCGGTTGTTACGGGAAACCGGCAGCAGGAGACCTGGGGTTAGTGAAAATATACGTGACAAAAGTGGATAGCCTATCCACAACTTGTCAAAGCGCTTGGAACGTTGGGCTGAGTACTCTGAAAGACAATTTAATCGGTCGGAATTGTCAGATTTCTCGCTGGCCATTGATAGCTCCGCTCCTTGGGCGGTTCATTTGGATCCACCCTCTCGCTCAGAAGTTGAACGTGAGATCGGACTATTGAAATTAAATAAAGCCGCGGGACCTGATGACATTCCTTCAACCCTCTTCAAATTCGGGGGGACCTGCTCATGTGGATGATGTATAAGAGTTGCTAGTGAAACTGTGGAAGGAGGAAACTGTCCCAAGCGACTGGAGCGGCTGCGTCATAGTCCCAATTTCAAAGGGGGCTTACGATCGGAATGCGGCAACCATAGATCAGTCAGTCTGATCCCCATCGCCTACAAATTGCTTGCCTCTGTCATCCTTCACAGACTGGCTGACGCTCGTGAACGCGTGATTTGCAAGGAGCAAGCTGGGTCTCGTCGAGGTACTGGCTGCATTGACCACATCTTCACTTTACGTCAGTCGTTGGAGCAGCGTCACACATATGGGCGACCCACCGTTGTCGTGTTCCTCGGTATCAATGGTGTATTCGATTCGGTGGATAGACGTGCACTTTGGGACTGTCTACTCAGGAAAGGTGTACCTGAGAAATATGTAAATATTATCCGAGGATTATATGCGCAGGCAGAGTGAGGGCATTCCCTAACTGTTGTCGCCCTTCAATGTCTCCAGCGGTGTGAGACAAGGATGCCCACTGTCACCTTTCCTCTTCAACTTCGCTATTGACGAAGTCATGGAAAACGCGTTCACAGGACAGGACTTAGAAGGTGTGGATCTGCTCCCAGGAGAACGACTTCTTGACAGAGTATGCTGATGATATTGCCCTAATCTGTGACAGCTCCCAGACGTGCCAAGCGGCACTGGACAGATTAGCACTTGCTATCCGTCCCTTCGGGCTTTACTTTGCACCATCGAAGTGAAAGCGTTCCTCCAAGATTGATCTGGACCGCCTCCTTCGCTGACCCTTGGTGGGGATAAGCTAGAAGTCGTTCAAAAATTCAACTACCTGGGAAGTTGTATCAGCGCCCTTGGGATTTGAGGTGCGATCACAACCGTATCGCAAAACGAGGCGTTTTTGCTAACCGCCAGTTATGGCGTCGGCGCGAATTACGCTCGTCCTGAAGCGTAGAGTGTACAATGTAGTGGTAAGTTACCCGGCCGGCGGCTACTTCGGAACGAAAGTATTGAAATGGTGGTGTAATTCTCTATCACAATGCTAACATTCGATGTAAACGTTTTGACCACGATGAAATTTGTGTCACTTATTGGCTTCAGTGCCGGTTATGGTTGCGAAACACAGAAACGTGTCTTGTAGGCGTAATTTGCCGTCCACCAAACTGTACATGTGAAATGGACTCCAAATCGAAGCATCTTTAGGTTATTTTGATCATGTCATACTGCCACATTCTCATCGCAGACGTCATTATTGTGCACGATCCGGAACTAGCGGCATACGATAACATGCAATTCTAAGCCCATCTAGAAGAGCTAATTTTCAGCTCCACTATGCAACCACGTAACCTCTCCCACCAGATTTCGAACTGCTAACGGACCGTTGATACTTGCTCTTGTGCTGATCAACAAAGAACTCATTGATGACGGAATAGTTACAAGCACACCACTGAATAGCAGTGACCATGTTACTCTACTGTTTGACTATGTATGCTGTGCGGAATATCCTGAAGAGGAGGTCAATGCAGTATATATTGTCACGCACTAAGTGTTGTCTACACTTGTTAAGGAAACATAATTAACGTCCTTAACTGAATACCCTTTAGAAGTCGCCTGGAAAACGTACACAACGACGTTTAGCACACTGATAGCGCACGAGTCGGAACAAAACTCAACAGAGGAAAAGCAAGTCATTTCTGAGGACCAGTACACTTCATTACCTGTCTTAGAGGGACACAGTATGATGAGCTCACTAGGACTGCCCGAATGCCGAAACCTGGACTGCATATGTGAAACGGCGTAACTTCTGCGTGAAATTCGTCCACGAGGACTTGACGCATCAGCAGGAATTAATGAAGCGGTTCTGTACGAACCGCAAACTTCTAAGCGCACGTTAATGGTCTTCGTAAGATGCGGGGCAGGATCCCTGCACTGGTCACAACTGACGGGTGCACGCAACCAACAACGGAAGCACCCGATCTCTTAAGGCTCCATTACTCACGTACGTTCCAGTGTAACGGACCTAGTAATTTTGCCTGTTTCTCTTGTCCCACATTCAGCTTTATCCAATATCAATTTTACTGCAGGGTCTGTGTTGGAGAAGCAGGTATTCCCGTGTATCCACAGTTCTCCTGTAGTCAGTGACACTCGAACGAAAGCTCTACTAGCAGCATCCAGTTATCTGGCGGAACCTACGCCTATTTCTATCGGCGATGTCTAGAGAACGTAATTCCGCAATATGAAACGATGGGTCATCACTCTTATTCTATAGGTAGTCGCCCTGTCCCTCCTAATTACCGTCCGATAACGCTGCTTCCTGTGATTTCCAAAGTTATAGAATCGACCAACGCAGAACATCCGATGCAGTATCTGGAGAACCATACCAAAAGAGCCTCTGGGCAACATGGCTCCCGTCAAAGACCTATTAATTGAATGCAGTAGCTGGGCTGAAGTAGTTGATAGTGGAGCAGGAGTAGATGTTGTCTACTTGGATTTCTCAAAAGCGTCTTATCGCTTTGATCACCGAATTCTCCTCTATAAAATTAGATCAGTGGCATTGACGTCCCACTCCTGTGTTGGAGAGGCAAGTTTGCGCGAAGGTCGGTTGGAGAAGAGAGTCAGGGAATCTCTGTCCGATGCCGTTGGGGATGTGTACCACAAGGCTCGGTGCAAGGTCCTCATTCATTCTTCGTTTTCCTAAACTATCTAGTCAGAATAGTCACGTCCAATTTCCTATTCTTCGCAGATATTAATATATGACGAGCGATCAGTGGGCCGGACGACCACGGAACGCTACAGCGCGAACTAGTCAGTTCACAACAACCTACCATCTAGTGTGGAAAATATCTCGTTGTTCAACTACGCCATAAGCATGACTACACACACAGATACCAGCTCCCAGGAACGTGACCTTCGTGTGCTGGTACGGAGTGCTCTCAACTGTTGAAAACATTCCGTGGCAGTTGCCAAATGCTGCAGCCATCACGTCAGCCTGATGCGAAGGGTGATTTGTCCCATCAAACTTCCCAATGATGTACAATTCGTATGTACGTCCTCACATTGAATGCGCCATCAATTCTTGGCAACCTTGTTTGAAGCGCGACCTAGATATGCTGGAGTCGGCACAACGCAGGGATAGTAAGAACGTCCAGGATCTACGAAATCCGTCTTAACAGGAAGAGCTGAATTTATTGGGAGTTCTCAATGGACACTACCGAAGGTTGCACGGTGATCTCGTATTAGTGTATCAAATATTAAGTGGCCGCAACCACACATGCCATTATTTGTTGAAACTCAGCCATCACACCAAGTTCAGAAGTAACTAGCTGAAACCGAAGGGACAGTATATCCGTCTGGAAGTACTCTTCTGTTCGGGTTTACCAATCCTGAAACTCTTCTCCAATCTCAGTTGTTTATTACCCCACCTTGTGTTTTTTTCAGAAAAAAACGATTGGATTTTGTCCTTTGCCTCCATCACTTTGTTGCCTAGGTTATGCTACCTTGGAATGGATTTATGTTACCTTCAAGCCGGATTTATGTCACATTGTCCTAAGAAGGCGATAGGTGAGTGATAGTTCGTTTTTAATTTTCTCATCGGAGAACATAAGCTAGAACTGCCCCTTTGTGGCCTCATTTGCAATAATTATCATTTGCTATACTGTTATTCAACCGCGCATCTGCTCTAAAAAGACAACTCGCCTATCTTTTGATAGTATAGTTTTATTCCTGCCATCTTGAGGGACTTGTCAAGCAACTGCTTTTCACCTGTTCACCAAAACAACCAGAGAATGGTATGGGCTGTGAGCCTCTTCAATCAAATATGTATGCAGATTTGACGCTGCAGCATCTGCATTTGTTTCTTCATTTCAACTTCCTGCTGAATAGATGTACTTCGAGGCCGCCGTGGCCAATACCACTGTCGGGTTCGAGCAACGGTATGCTCGGTCTGGTCACAAACTATATACGGATCACTGTCATCCGTATACAGTTCGTCGTACTTGCTGATGAGTAACTGCAAGATTGGGCTCACGTGTGACTCGGCAATATCTGCGTGCGCGGGGCAGTTCTATGACCAATAGAGATAAAGGCCCGTGTTTAGTCATCAGTTACCCACATTTCAAGTCGACGCTAACTTTATTGGACTCCAGAAAGTTTGTTCCTTATATAGTCTGCTTGACGTCTGGTGATACGACAAAGACGAGTCTTTTTGAGAAGATAAGTCGCAGCTAGCCTCAGGCAGACAACCGCCACACATTCTGGATAGCGCTCGACTGTCGTTTTGTCCTATGTGGACTCATCAGTGGCACGCACGCGCTTGGTCGTGTCGGATTCTAACCCATGACCTTATTCTTATGATTTAGCGACTTATGCCACTGAGCCATGGATGACGGCGGTAGACCGCCATGATTGATATCTAGCTACGATATAGCGCGGCACATCCTTTACCTTTATGCATGCTATAGACATGCGAGGGAAAGAACCGGCTCCCAGTGCTACGACAACCTTCGCAAGCCGTCACCGACCGAGCTGGCATGTAAGGTGTTAAGGCGCTTACTGATTTATGGTAGATGATAAGGGGGTTTATTGTGTTGTGGTGATTCGTCGCTGTTAGAAGCAACTAAGCAGCCACCTTGCATCCAGAAAATTGCTAGACGGCCGTTTCGCACTATTGGGACCCTTTAGCAGCGCGCGCCGGCTTACTCGTAAGCGTATGGTCATGGGTTAAGATCCGACAGAATCAGTGTGAGTACGCGGTACTCATGAGCCTCAATGAGATGACATGGTCTTTTAGCAGTCTCTTGGAAGTGTGGTGGCTGCCTGGCTGAGAATAGATGCACCGAACATTCTCGAAACACGTCAAATCCCCCTGCTACCACTCCAGAGAACGTAGCTTTGTTTTTACCCCTGATTCACACGCTATATTATGCCATAGCATTTATGCATACTACGGAGCCGCCAACGGCTCTCACGACAAAAGAGCGTAACTGACGTTTTTTACCGATGACGGATACTGCGGCACCCATATCAGAGACTGTTCTGTCGTCCAGTCTACTTTCAGCATCGCTTCCGTCGCCCCTTCATTCAGCGCTCCGAAAACACATTCCTCAACGCGAGAAAAAGAATACGATGGAGCAAGGCTATTTAATACGTCGACTACAGCGCGTTTCGCTAGGCATCGTCTCTTCAGTGTCCCGGTTTTCTTTAATGGGAGCAACATCCTATCCTCCGAGTGCTGATCGCTAGAGTCCCTGATGTCTTGCGCGAGCTGTTCCATTGTGCGCTCTAGTCTATCCAACCGCTCCACAGTCTCACGGTGTCATTCCAAAAGCACAGTGAAATGCCATAACGAGGGGATGTTAGCTGCTCCAAGTCGGGCCGCCTTGAACCGCCGCATTGCCCTGGGCTGTCCAATTCGGAGAGCAACGTCTGATTCGCGGCGGTCAACTTCATGATGCCTCTTCCCGCTGGCTTTAGCACTACTTTCGCCCTGCCTTTGAGGAGATTGCAAGTCTGTCAGCTTCCCCAAGTGGGTCTTCACTCCGAGCGTCTCCGCCATATACTCGAAGTTCAGAGGAAAGCTCCGGAAATCCCTTTTTCAAATTGCTCTGGCCAGGGGATCTTCATGATCTAGTCAAGTCGGAGTATGCTATATCCACTCATATGGGTGCATTTGCAGCATTTTTACACCAACACTGCGGAATGTAATACAATAAAGCATCAAGGGAGAATAACAGTTGACAGCAGTAAACAAAATTTTCCTCCTTAATCAGGCATACCGTCACGAAAGCGGCGTTTCATCCTTGTTGGGACGATTAGTAAGCATGATGGAGAAGGAATGATAGAGTTTCGATAAGAAGAGGTACAAGAATATAGAACTTTAAACTTGCTCGTGTGGACGAAGCAGATCTAGTGCTGGTTAAAATAGCGTGTAAAGGCTGAGAGGGGTCATTTAAAAGCTTCGATCAAAAGTTATGCATGCATCAAAATGTTTGTTAGCAAGGAAATCTATAAGCATTTCCTTCTCTAAACTAGGACAGTGAGAACTAAATTTTAGCGAACGGACAAGAACGACTTAAGCTTTTGGTAGTATAACCAGTGATGGAGAATACATACTGTTATGTACGAAAAGTCAAATGCACGAGCCGAAGTAAGAACGTCGCTCTGGTAAACGAACAACTGTAATCTGATCAGTGTCTAACTACATGAGTACAATAAGGTGTCGCAATGAGAAGGATGAACCAATAGGGAAGCAGAGAATTAAACTCTTTGTGTGTGTGTGTGTGTGTGTTTCTGGGGTTGTGTACACATGTCTGTTTAGACTAGCCGTCAAGCATGCTGACAGAATAAACATCACCTCACCGCTTAATGATGTGATGCGTCGAAACCACATCGATTCGGTGGTCTTTGTTCTCTGCCCGTCCTGCGGAGTTACATGTTTTGTCAGTGAAGGGTGGTGGCACATACTCCGTGAATAATCGCCAGGCGTTGACTGTGCGGCCATCCTCCAGCCGGTAAGTGCCTGGCCCACATGCACGCGTTATTCTTATCGGATCTGATAACGTGGGCTGTCTTTTTTGATGCAGCGTTTACCTTCACGCGCACGAATGTTCTGGGATGGAGCGGAGTAGTAAGCTTCCGGTAAGTGCTCTGATATCGATGGCGACGATCTAACTCGTCAGGATTATTGGTTGCAAGAATAGAAAGTGCGGCATTCAACTTTGTCAGAAGGGCACGCCCAAGCATGAGTTCAGCTGGCGTTTTGGTTGTAGCTCGGTGGTTTGCGGTTCGGTAAGAAAATAGTCCTTGTAAAACTGCATCCTCCCAACTTGTGCCAGATAGGCGAATAATTTGGATGCTCTCTTTCAAGGATTGATTGAACCGCTCTACCATGACGTTTGCCGCTGGATTATACGGCGTTGTATGAGTGTCGGATAGCGTGAACTTGAAGGAACGAAAGAAACTCGTGGCTTGTAAACAGCGGGCCGTTGTCAGTCACTATATCCTCTGATAATCCGAAACGGGAAAACATGTATTTCAGCCAACGAATAATGCTGGCCGTAGTCACCTATCCACACAAATGCATTCCCGGCCATTTACTGTAAAAGCAGGTCGCCATCAAACAGTTCCTTTGATGCTGAGGCGCTGAGTTAAATGGACCCATGATGTAAAGAGCTATCTTAGCCTACGGTCGCATAGGATAGTCAATGGGTTGTATAAGGGGATGAAACCGGCTTTGAACTCTTGCCTGCCATTTGACATGAAGAGCAGTCATGAACAGGTTTTTCTATTTCATTTGATATTCTGGGCCACCAGAAGCATGTGTCAACCTTGCGTTTCGTACGAACGATACCAGGGTGACTTTCCGGAGCAAATAGCATGAACATTTGTATCAAGCTCCGAAGAGCCACAAATTTTTCGCCGCGTATTAAACATCCATCCATAAATGAAAGTTCGTGACGCAACATGTAGTACGGAGGAAACTCGCCTGTGCTCTTGTTATTTTGTGGCCAACGGTTTAACAGGAACCCCTGAACGCGGAAGAGTGTATCATCTTCCTGAGTCGTCTTCTGGAGTTCTTATTTAGTCAGGGCTTAGATTGGTTCAGTACTCATTACGAATCCGCCATAAGAAAAAATGTCCACAAGTTACTTAAAATGCTACAAACGCAACGAAGTTACCGAAGATAAGCGCAATCAGCGTGAGCGACGTGGCCAATTAATAGATTAATCAGGTAGGCAGAACAAAGCAAATAAACTGGAATGCAATTTATGCAGCTTAAAAAGACCTAGTTTAAGTGTAAGTTGCTTTAGCCCAACTGCGGTGAAGAAGCATCAAGAATGCAACGCCAGCCTCGGCATGGGGCACAGCAGTGCACACACAAGCATACGAAGACTCAACGTGTAGCAATCGGGTCGCGTTAAGCGACAACGCAAGGAGGGCATTGGTAAGCTTCCATAAGTGTCTCTGAGACGATGCAAAATATCTCGTAACTTCGTTATGCTGCCGCCTGTAGGGATGGCTGCAGGGTCGTTTGAGAGTCCTCAGCTTCTTCTTCCGAATGAGACCAAAACTATCCTCGAAAAGCTCGGGAGTGGTGTGATTTCACAAGCAGAACTCGACGAAGAATGGAACAGAACTGAGAACAGGTGTAACAGTATGATCCACGCAAATCAGATCTAAGGGATGAAAAGCACCGAGTAGCGCTCGTCGAACTGATTCGAAAGAGCGCACGCAAAAGTGTGGGTGAAGAACTGGAATGACCACAGCGAGTGAAGTGACCGCCGAGATAAAGTGCGATCGTACGGCGAAGTTAGAGAAAAGAATAAACGCGGAGCTACAAACGTTGTTGGAAGAAAGCTTCAAAATGTTACGACCGCAAAATCCTTAAGACCCTGAGGCATGAAGACACCGCAGCTTTATGAATTACCAAAACTGCACAAGGCGGGTGACCATGTGAGGCGGATTATATCCATGAGTAATTCCCCACAGCACAAGCTAGCCAGGGGTGTAGTAACACACCTGGAGCCAGCAAAACAATCAATGGTTAAATATAGCCTGAGACAGAAGTTTGAGTTAGTGGAACTTCTGGACGGTATCGAGCTGCGCGAAAAATTCATCGCCAGTATCGATAGTATCCCATTGTTTAGTAATGTGCCACTAAACGAGATGATCCAAATTATGTGTAACCACATGACTGAGAACCAGCTAGAAGTGGGCATTCCAGTCTAGGAATTCGGACTGCATTTATTAAGTACATCAAAGGTGAAGTTCTATTTTCAAGAACAAGACTATTGCCAAGTGGATGTTGAGCGGTCCACTCGGACCGGTAGTAGCAGATATCTTCGTAACCCATCTTGAGAAGTAAAGTCAGGGACGAGATCAATAAGGCGGTGCTGTGCCGGAAACATGTGAACGACATTTTGCTAATCTGTGAATGCGAGAACCAGTTAACCCAACTGGTTGCCAAGTGGAATGACCTACATCCAAACATCAGAGTGACAACAGAATGCGAACAACACGACTCTGTCGTTCCTTGACATCCTAATAGAATGCAGGAGTGACGGCACAATACGCAGATCAGTTTACAGCAAGCCAACGTGGAAGGGACAGCATTTGAACCTCTACAGCCTTGTCCCTAAGTGGCCTAGTGAAGACTGTTAAAAATGGATAGAAAAATATGCACTGCTGACACACTGTAACAAGAGTTGCGGTTGATAACTCACACGCTCGCAGATAATAGGTACCCACCGCCCTTCATCGCTCAGTTTAATGCTGTGAAAGTGTACCCACGGTACCGAAGCAAAAATAACCCTGCAACTGCCATTCAAGAGATACGAAGTATGCCAAGTATTTCAGCGCCGATTGAAATCTGCAGTGGCGCGCGTAATATCCTACGACGGAACCAGCACCCAACTACACAACGAACCGTATCCTTCCTCCATCGGTTAAACCCCCGTTGTCACTGTCCAGCCGTTCACACACCCTATACCAATTTACATGTATTTGCAAGGCCGAATACGTGGGCATGAGAGACCGACAACTGAGGGTGTAGGTCGTGGAGCACATACCGGCGTGGGTTAATAAACACGTTTCGCATATGACGGCGTCTGCCACCGCTAATGAATAGCCAATGAAACGAAATGATGTTCTATACAAACAGCCAGCGTCATCAATCACCACGCCACCTGCAGGTTGACAACTATTGTGTAGACCCTGCACGAGATTTCCGTGTTATCCATACCTCAGTGACCGTGGCCATCAGACAATTTGGTTTAACTCTGCGTGTAGAAAGACGTATTTGCTTCCCTTGAGCGCGTGTATAGTTTGGTCGATTTGTAATTTCAACTGTCCCCATTTCATGATCCTATAAATTTATGTTTGTGGTACGCAGTTGAAAATACGCAGAGAAAAATTTCCGGAATTAAATCGTGCGGCACATTTGCATTAACTACTACTAAAAATGTGGGCTGTTTCGACACTACGTTGCATCGCACAACCGGGTGAATTCATTTCCTGGGATACTACTTGCGTCGACACGGCGGGTTTCAATGAGCCGGCACTACACCAAATGCATCATCTCTCGTCTCAACCATCATGGCCCGATGACAGTCCGTTTGTATTCACTGTCAAATACGTTTCTCGTGTCCACTGGCTTAGTTTGCCTCGGACGAACGATAGTCAACATGCCAAGCTGCGACCGAAGCTATTGATCGTCCCACTGGCTAACGTGGTTTCTCTGTGCCCATCTCTCGATGAACTGACTCTGTTGCAAGGCTGCCATGCATGCCATCAGTGTAGATCGAAACTCACGGCTTCGCACGCGGTTGTGTGCCCCCAAGTGCATACGTGTGAACACTTGCTGTAAAACATCATTCGCTGGAAAAGCTTTGCGGATGCTGGGGTTTCCTATATGCACACAAATGCGTCGTTGAAAGGTACGTTATGGCTGAATTACGGAGATCGGTCCAAAGATACCGGACACACTGTAATATGTTATCCGCTCGGAGAACGGCCAACCGCAAATGTGAGTGGGCACGTTTACACCCGACTGACTAGAGGCTATCAGGCATGAGATGAATGCAGCGTACCAATGATCATCGGATAGTGATCTCCCATTGTCACAAGCAACGAATGCCACGCCTTCGAAACGCCACTAAGGCTGATCTCATAATCTTAAGGTTGGAAGAAGAGCAACGGACCCCTCGCCAAACTCCCAAAAAGAAGACAATGGGACCAAGTTAAGCGGAACTCAAATAAAGTATCTATCGAGACAGAAAAAATGTTAACAAGGCAGCCTAACTGATTGCTGTTATGCAGTGGCACTGGTTTAAGACCAAACCTCTCTGCGATGGATAGGGTCCAGTGCACCCCTAGACATTGTGAAATTAAGATCGCAAGTAAAAGTAACCAGAGGCAATCTGTGACTGGCGTGTAGATCGACGAAAATTGGTGAGATATCGATTAATATGACGTGCAGACTGACTTAATAACCAGGCATATTGATTAATGGTTTGGTGCATACATTCCTAACATGAGAGCAATGGGTGATGTGTAAAAAATTTTCGGGTAGGCACGTGAAGCGGATAGCGTACGGAGTATACGAGACAAGTACTGCTGAAATCGAAGAAAATGTATATGAAAACACGCCAGCTGTGTCAAGGCGCGTAAGCATATGTGTACGAGAAGACACCAATCGGTCCGCGAGATCATGAAAGGCATTGCGACAAAAGCCCGGGAATCGGACGACAGTTGGTAACAGCAACCAGAGAGTTAGATGAAGCAGTTACTTTTTAGTCAGGCATAAATATGATGACTAGGATATACATCAGTTAAAACGAGGAAGAATGAATTTACGAACCAACGGTCATCCGCCTTTGACGGGACAACGGCGCATACGGGATAAGAAAGCCCGTAGCGTAAATTGCTGCGGTCATAACGCAAAAGGTGAAAAATCCTGTACCCAATGGTGTATGTGATAGGTGGCCAACGATTAAAAGATGTCGAGAGACGGTAAACTGATTGAAAACAGTCCAATCGTAATCATAAACAAAACTGTCAGTAAACGGCCGTCCGGATCGGTTCGTAAATCGCTGTCAGCCGAGGATATCATGTTGACAAAAGTAATAGTCATATTTTTGGAGTAAAATAGACGTCCTATTCGGGAGCGAATACACATTGATTATGTCAGGGGTGAAGAGGACTAAACAAGTTTCTTTATTCAGCATAGCCAGTGGCATGAATGAGCTGCACTGAAAGAGGCCAGTGTAGAGTAGAATGTGGATAAAGGAAAATATAAAGTCTCGAATTTAACGGAACGCATCAGTTGCTGAGCACACATAGCTCCTCGGAGTGCGCAGCTTGCATCCCCAGCTGAACTCAGCCATAGAATTACCATGTGGCAACTCAAACCGCATAGGTAACAAGCGAGCGCTCCTCAGCTCACTGCTTCATCTACCACCTCAAGCCGCAGTGAACCGTCTGAGCTCCCTATTGGACACTGCGTTAACTACCGCAGCAGGCCACACTGGCCTCAAATGAGTTCTCCTCAGGACACCACGTGGCAACTAATGCGCTTCATAACTTACGCGTAAAACAATGCTGCTACACTACTGAGCCATAAATAAGGTGCAGAAGCCATGATTTGCCTTTAAGTGAGCCAGTCCTTGTTTCTGGATCTTGGTGCAGCCATACGAGATTACGCGTTCCGTCTGCTGTCTCAACTCGTATGTACGACGTTTGATGGGTATGCCATTTGGGCCATAGTAACCCAAATTTGATGGGCTATTCTGCGCTTGGGGTGCTATATGTGGAGAGCGTTTCGTCCGTTCCGACTAGGAGTCGCAACACCTAGGACGAGCAAATACAACACTTGGATACATGGAAATAATTGTGACGTACACCCTTTGAAATATGCTACTGCTCAGGTCTTCCCGTGCTCTTAGTCCCCTTCTTAGGCATTTTCATCCTTATGCCCTCGCTTTCAATTCCCCAAATCTTGGCCCTCCTCCACATTGTTTTGATCCGCATTCGACTAATGGTTTCCACTCACGTGAAAACGCAGTGCGCCACCCCTGCCCTATCGACGAACTTGAGTCTAACCAAGCGGTCAAGCCCAATTCATCAGCCACTATATTGTGCCCTCGATCCTTCCTAAGATTGATATTCCTAAACGTACGCACAGTGCTACAGATCACTCAATAGGCATTTGTCTGAACATTAGAGACCTTCTCCATCGAAATCTGCTGTCTATCAGGAAGCCGCCCACAAAACCCGAGTTCTGTTTCACTCTGCAAACCCCTTCAGGTGACACTAGCAGTGCTTTCCCATTGCGCCTACCATCCGGGGACGACGCAGATTAGAGTACCGGTGAAGCCGGTGTTGGTATTGCTGAGTCCCCAAGCTGAAGCTGCTATGGTTGATTGGATCCCAGTCAGAAGCCGAATGTGTGCGGTCCGACTGGCTGGCTCCTTCAAAGCTTCGAAGTCGCGCGGGACTAATAGGTACCTGTTAGTCATCGCTACCTAGGCTCCTCACAAACTGCAGCGATGACTCGGTAAAAGATGACTTCTATCGTCAACTGAATGAGCGCCTTCGCCACAGAAGGAGCACGGACACCAGTGCTGGCTGAGGACCTGAACGCTCAAGTTGCGAAATTGTTCACTGGGTGGCCAACATGGTGTAGGCTCCCGTGAAGAAAACGGTGACCGAGTACAACATTTGTGTGAAGATGCTGGCTCATTTCTCGCGAGCACTAACTTCCGACACAGGACCCACCGGAGCGTCAGCTGGCACCCACTAGGCTCGAAGCATTCATAGACACAAATCGATCACATTGCGATCAGTTACGGCTGGAGAGGGTGCGTCTAAAACTGTCGCTCGATTTGCAGCACATGTGCGGACACAGACAATGCATTTTATGTACTGACCTGTGGGTGCGTTTCGGTGGGCGCCCTCAACGACAGTGAGCGCATAGACACCAGCCAACCGGCGAAGCCACATGTGTGAATCGGAGTACACTGTCGTTCGCATTGAGTAAGTGCTGACTGAATACAGCTGAAGGTCACTGGTCATCCGTTCACCACACCTTAGTAGCAGCGAGCAGGTCCTCGCGTGGCAAATCCAGCAGTTAACATGGACAATAATGGGTCTCTTCGCAGTCTCTAAGACATATCGATGCATGCCGGCGCATTCCGGATGGAAGCGAACATCATGAGACTCGCAAAGACATCACCGCAAAACTCCGTGCTAGAGACGAAGAAGTGTGGTGGTCTCATCGAGCATCATAAATGGAAGTGGCCGCTGACCTTAGTAACAATGGGAAATTTTTCCGTCTGATAGGTAAACGAGCAGCAGGAGACCTGATGTTAGTGAAGCTATACGTGACGAGTGGGTAACCTATCTACAACTTGTCAAAAAGTTTGGAGCATTGGACAGAGCATTTTAAAGGCTATTTATTCGACCGAAATTGTTAGATCCCCCACTCCTTTTGCATCCGCCCTCTCGCTCAGTAGAAGTTGAAAACAGCCGTGGGACCAGATGACCTTCACCCAACCCTCTACAAATTCGGGGGCCCTGCTATTGTTGATGATTTATGCGAGTTACTAGTGAAACCGGTTCAACCGAGTGGAGCCGCTTCGTTATTGGCTCGATCTTCAAGGAAGGCCCACGTTGGGAATGTGGCAATCTTAGAGGAATCGATCGTATCTCCATCACTTCCAACTTGTTTGCTTTGCTATCTTTCACAGACTGACTAGCACTCGTGAGGAACAAGCCGGGTTTCGTTGAGGTCGGGGATGCATCGAACACATAAACACCTTGGGTCAGTTGTTGGAGCATGGGCACATATACTGGCGGCACCCCAGTACTCGTGTTCCGCGACATCAAAAGTGCCTTCGATTCGTTTGATCGATGTGCCCCTTTGGTACTGTATGCTAAGGAAAAGTGTGCACGAGAAATATGTAACTAGTATGCGAGCGTTTAATGAGCGTTCCTCAGGCAGAGTAAAGGCTTCAGGCGAGCTGTCACCGCCTTTCAATACCCCTAATGGTGTATGAAAAGGATGCCTGCTGTCACCTTTCCCCTTCAACTTTTCTTTTGATGGAGTCATGTTGAATGCGTTCAGAAGACAGGAAAAAGTAGGTGGGGAACTGCTCCCAAGTGAACGACTTCTTCACTTGGAGTATGCTCACGACATTCCCATTGTCTGTGACAGCTCATAAACGTGCCAAACAGCAATAGACAGACTAACACTGGCTGTCAGTCGTTTCGGGCTATACTTTGCACACACGAAGTACAAAACGTTCCCTCAAGATTGGCAAGCACTACCTCCTGCGCTGACCCTTAATGCGGATCAGATAGAAGTCGCTCAAAAATGCAAATACCTCGACAGTTGTTTCAGCGCCGCTGAAATCGAAGATGAAGTCACAAACCATATAGCAAAAGCACAAGGCGCTTTTGCTAACTTCCACCACCTATGGCGCCGTAGCGACATCACTCTCTTTTTGAAGGTTAGAGTGTACAATGCAGCCGTACGTTCGACCCTGCTGTACGGTTATGAAACCTGACACATGAGATTAGCCGACATAAAGAGGCGAGTTACGCCCGACAACCGGTGACTTCGCAATTTGGCTCATATCTAATGAGAACTCCACGTGAGCAATGATCGTGTTCAGCGCCTTGTTTATCGCACAGGAAGTAGTGAACCGCTCAGCCCCATTAGATTACGCACCAGGGGGATATGGCTTACGTGTTGCGCATGCCAGCCCACCGACTCCCGCGACGTGCGTTGTTTGCCTGCCAGGGGTGTGGATGGAAGATGAGGAAGGGTGGCCAAGCGATGATTTGGTAAAAAGAATGAAGGCCCTTACTTCGGAGTATCTCAGCTCCATGGTTAGGGACCGAAGGACGAGGAATACTTTTGGCTGGATAGACTTGTTGACATGGCTAGGAGCCGACCAGATAGGCGTGTGTTGTGGGTTTCTTTGTCTCTCCCCCTCCCGCTTAGCCTTCCCCTCCAACCAAGATCTCATTTCATATGTACAACATGATAGTCTTTGCGGCACAATAGCCGGCTGTTTGTTCTCCAGAACGATGTCCATCCGTTACCGGTGATTTGTTTTCTACCTCTAGCTAACGTGTATAATAATTAATGATGAGGATTCATGGATGTGAACGAAATCCGCACAATAAGTGGAACAGCTACGTCACTAAATAATGCTATTTAGTGATCAGTAAAGGATTTAAAGTAGTGACACCTGAGTACGCCAGCCTCACCACTAGAACCAAGGCAACCGTTCGAGTAGCCATTAGTCTATTTAAATCGTTTTTGGTTGTTCAAAGCGCCATAAGCAAACAAGATAACTTGGGTAATCGATGCTTAAGTACAACCAAAGTAGAAAAGGTTAAGAACGACTAGAACCAGTTTATGACAGCATTTCGTGGCTGACGGGACGATGATCATGGTGGCCATCTCTGTTAGCAATACACGAGCATCTTGGGTAGAGGACTAAATGGTATAGAACCGTGATCAAATGAACAACCTCACAAGAAAGAACAGATCAACAAACAAAGGGTGTCTACGACTTGGAAACAAGGCTCGGCCGAAGACATTAGCTCAGTAAGTACAGGAACAGATTAGCTGCAGTTTATGCTGCTTCAATTGGCAATAAACCAATCATCATGAGCGAAAATTTTCAGCTAAGTACAAGACGAACACAGACAATCGGTTACTATAACGAAATCACCGATCCCACTTGGAAACCACAGGGTTAAATATGAGAAAAAGTGACATCAACAGTACACCGGAAGAAGAAAGATATCGACGCTTCGCAGATAAGCAAGCTCCGGCAGTTGTAGATTTGAATCAATGATGCGTGGGTTACAATCTAAACACCTGCATCGCCCATCCACCGGTAGGTGTCATTTATGCAGAGGTATAGTGCTGAAAGAAAGAAATCATCTCAATTGCTACTGTGGTTATACATGCGGAGTTCCCAAAGTTGTACGCCGCACTCAGCCATCATCGCGAGGAGGCACAGTGAAACCAGGACGAATCGATGCATCGGACGCTTTCTGGAGGTTCGTCAAACTAAACAAAGTAAGTACAAACCGAACAGAGACCTGAATAGACAAAAACACAAACAATCATTAGAGTGGGTTCGAAAGTGGAAGACAATAAATCCATCCGTAGAGAAGGTCATAAAGGAGTTTCAGTGTGCTGTCTGCGAAATTCGGATGACCAAGTGAGTGCAAGAGGCACCAAGTGGAAAGTTGGCATTTGGATAAACAGAAATAGGGATGGTGGTGCGACCTCACAGCCAATGAATCCGAAGGGAAGAGAACAGACGAAATTTAAATAACCAACCTTTCGCAACGTTGCACGGTGACAAAATGTCAAAGATAAACGACATGGGCACGATGGGTGAGGGCAACTCCAGTGGAGATCCCCGAGCTGTGTACAGTGACCAAGGAGGGTAGAAAGCCTATTCCCAAAGACAAAAAAAGAAATCGAAGAAAAAGGAGAAAAAGGTAAAGGAGTAAGTCAAGTGTAATTTGTGCAACACAGAAGCGAGTAGATGGAACAGCTTCGTAGACACAAACACCGTAAGCGCCAGCGAAAGAATATGTGCAGTTACATATAATGTTGCATATCACAATAACAAACGAGAATGGCAAAATGGCCAGGAAGAATGTGCGCTGGTAAACGTGTTCACAGGCTCACAATTCATCGTGCAGTAGGGTGTACTTCAGATACGATGGTCGGAGGTTCTTGAAAACTGACTCCCGGGGAGTTGTATCATGTTCATGAGAGATCTGAAAAGGTGAACGCAAGCTCCCATTAACGGACTGGTTTAGGAGAGAAAAAGCACCAGAGCAATCGATAGGTGAATGAGAAAAACTAAATAAATGACAATGGAAAGTTTTCTAACGGACAGTTCAGTAGATTGTTCACTGAGGATAGAAACAGCACAGATTAACGGTACGCCCGAGTGGATGCAGTATAATCGTATAAAGATGCATCGAGAATCTGTCAATATGAAAAAAGATCGAAGGCAAACAAAGACCCTCAAAAACAACAGGTATTAAAAGCAACGTAAAAACACCAATGCGGGCTACCAAACGGGCAGTGGCCGAAGGGATTGTACGCCTGGATTGCAATCCTTAGGCCGCCGGTTCGAATAAGCGTAGAGGCCGGTGTCCCCGCAGTATGCGCAGCTCACGTGCGACCGGTGGTGGTCGCGTGGCAGCAAAGCGTCGGTACAATGTGCGTTGTACTGCGGAGGACTACAAGAATGGACCTTAACGTGGTGAAATGATTTGTGTACCACTCGGACTCACTGAGCTAAACAGGTTGGTGCACCCCAACCCTCTCACCAGGTTGGTCAATGGTGAGAGGTCAGACAAATTCAGACTTCTGGTCTTCCAAACTAGAGGCTTGAAATGGGATGGCGTACATTTTGGTAAAACTAAATAATTCCCACCACTCCGCCGTCTTGTGGATAGACTATTGAGCCAGGCTTTAACTGAGGACCATAATCGTCCTCCTGTCTACGTCTGGGCACCCCGGCAGCATCTCAGCCCTCGTACAATAGTGAGTATTTCTTCAAACTTGAACCATATCCCGCATCGGCCGTCGCGCAGAGTTTCAAGGGTCATTTCATCTGCTGCATACAGTAGGAAAGATATGCGAAAACATGCTACTGCTAGAGTCTCCTTTCTTTTCTACCTGTTTCTCCTACTCCTATCCGAACCCACATAAATAACTTTCGCACTATAATTCACAGCCTAATGGACAGCAGCTGTAATACCACTGGAGTCGAATCACCTGCAGCTGTCCTCCTGCATCAACCACCAGACGACTATTGACAACAACCCCTTATAAGGCCACGTGGTCAAGTTTTCATGGTGACATTCAACGTTCGCACTCGAACGCACGCGTGTTGCGTACCCGAAACAAGGATCAATTATCCTCACGGGGTTGTTGAATTAAATGCGACCGGCTCGTGTTCTTGCTAGTGGTTGCACGCAACCGGAACGCTGTCGCATCAGCCTCTGGTCAAGCTGGGATGGGCATTGTTCTCAGCTCCAAGGCTGCCATCGTTAGTTGATTGGAGTCCAGTGAACAGCCGTTTATGTGCAGCCCGTTTGACGACATGGGCTAAGATTGATTCACGAAGTAGTACAAAACGCTGTTTGTTTGTGATTTCTGCTTATGTTCCCACCGACTGCAGTTCTAATGCTGTCAAGGACACACTCCATCACGAACTGAACACGCTACTACGTAGTGCTACTAGTTCAGACAGTATAGTACTTGCAGGGGATATGGAAGCACAAGTAGGGCGTCTGAGCTCTTCAGAAGCTCAGCTGGGTGATAATGATGGGCTTAACTTCGAAATGACTGACAACGGCGAGTGCCTTTTGCAAGTGCGCAAGGAGCACTAGCTGTTTCTTAGTGGCACTGAATTTAGACACAGTGGGCGCGGAAGTGCTACTTAGCGTGACCACATAGCCATAAGTTACAGGTGGTGTGGTGCCATGCTGGATTGCCGCTCGCTTGCGTCGACTCCGATAACGCTTTGATACTACGTTGTTTTTTCCCTGTACTTCACAGGGAAACGTACCAAACAACTCCCTTGAATGGCAACTGAGAGGTTATTTCAGTTCTAGTTCGCGCAAGTTTACGAGGATGCACTGCGTACTGAACTTTTGATCTTTCGTCCAGGTGGAGTAGGATGTCGACCGCCACGCACGACGCAGGAGCATCTGCTTGCGTTTACCGCCAATTGTCGCAGCACGAGTCAATGGATATCCGACGGGTCAATGAACCGGGTGGAATCCAAAAGAAACCTTAAGGCTAATTATGAGCACAATGTAACCAGATGACCATTAGGCGCGAATTAAAGCTGAGCCTAGGTGCTGACAAGAAATCCCAGGGGACCCAGTGGGCCCAAGAGATGGAGCAGGTAGGAGCAGTAGGCAATTATCGCAAATCTTCAGGCTGATTCGCACCACTGGTTCTAGGAAACCAGGTGTCAGTAAGACAAAGAGAGACAGCGCGGCTACCATGATTCACAATAAGAGGCGCCGTATGGCTCGATGTGCGGAGCGCCTTCAAGATCAATTAATTTGACCACTTGCTTCCTGACTTCTTCGCACGCAGGTGAGGCAAGATGAGTCATGGGACGGGTAGTTTAGATCCTCCATCAGAGGCTGAGGACCGAAACGCGATCATAGCCTTCAATGGTTTTCGTGCTGTTGGTTCGGATTCCCTCTCACCTGCATTATTCAAGGATGAAGGTAAAGCCATCTGCAAAACAATGACCTTTCTGTCCGAACATGTCTGGTAGGAAGACACCGTCCCTGTTAACTGCAGTGAACCGGTTACAGTAGCAATACACAAGGAGGGCTAATCACAGGGATGTTAGCCTAAGGACAGTTATGACAAAAATTCTGGCCTCAGTCCTCGTTCGCCGCCTCACTGCGGAACAGGAATCCCGGGTTGGGGAACACCAAGGTCTCCGCCCAGAATGTAGTCGTAAAGACCACATGTTCACCTTGCGGCAGGTGATAGAGCAGCGCCACGCATATCGCAGACCGACAATAGCTGTGTTCCTCGATTTCAAGAGTGCATTCGATGCGGTCGAATGATCTATTATGTTCAAAATACCGGAGTATAAAGGTGTTCCCATGAAAAATGTGAACGTTTTACGTGCTCAACACTAGACCAAAGGCCGCGTCAGGGTCTATGGTGGCCTGTCGGATAGCTTTCTAATCACAACTGGCGTTCGTCAGGGTTATGCAGGCTTTTCATTTTTGTTCAACTTTGTCGTGGACTCCATCATGGAGTGTTCCCTTACGGAATCTCACAACGCAGACGCTGTGGTGCTGCCTAGTGAAAAGCTAGTTGATCTTGATTACGCGGACAATATGGTCTTGTTGTTCAACAATATCGCGGCGGTGCAATGAACCCTCTAAGGTGGTCCCATAATCTAGCATGCGCTTTGCGCCTTCAAAGTGCAGTGTTGCCGCAGGATCATCAGCCACTTGATGACACCTTGGCAGTGATACTCAAGCTAGTTCCTTAGAACAACAGATAGCACTGAATAGGCTGCGCTGCCTTGGGCACATACTACGTATGCCCGGTCACCGCTTACCTAGGACGGCGTGGTTAGTCTGTCAGGTGCAGGGTGGCGCAAGGCTCGAGGTGGAGAGAAGTTGACTTAGCAGCGGGAAATAAAGTCAGTGACGAGCAAACTGGGGGCTGTTGGTCCGTCTCGCCTTCAAGGCTGGAGTCCACGTGACTCATCTTGTGTTGGGCTCAAGATTTTACAGGACATGGCTAGCAATTGACACCAGTGACGAGTCTGCTGCAGTGTCCTAGTCGGAATGCCTGTTTAAAGTGTGTTTGGTGCTGAGTTATCTGCGGGGTAATGATTGATTATAACGCGGGGCAGTGAAAGCCGCAAGAAAGCTGTCTCGCTGATGCCGCCTTATCCTTGCAGGATAGCCAGCTGTTTGTGACGGTAGGCTGTTGACAAAGTGTATGCACCTTGATCGCAAGTGTCTGTTCAGGATATTAGGTTTTCCAGTAAGTTTCATTTCTCTCACTTATTTGTATTATTTTTCCCCACGTCGTTTTGGTTGTATGGCAGCGTAGCTTTAGCTGATGTACTCTTCTTGTTGCTGCTGCTGTTGATGATGATGATTAGGGTGGTGATCAGATGGTGCTACGCTGCCGTATAACCACAATGACATAGTGGTAGTAGTATATTCACAAGCTGATAACGCATGACGTGCCATTAGAACCATGGCGAAATAAAGTGGGGAAAGGAAATACAACATAAAGGAAACTAATTTTCGGTTTTATACACGAAGTTTTGGGATTTGCTGTGTTTAGTAGTTTTATGTTCGATGAGACGTTAACTAATAGATAACACGGTTGAACAGCACTCACTTCGCTGATGTCGGTTGCGCGCCATTGCCTCCAAAGTTTCTAGCCACTGACAGTCCGAATCGCGTGGTCCCCATCCTGGAAGGCGGACCCGTCCGACGGAAGCTAAGCTTAAGGTTGCATTCTTCATGCTCCTTCTCTACGTCATTGGTTGTCCACTGCGGCACTTTTTCCAATCGCTTCAGGGGAGCGCAAATAATGCTCAACAGGGAAGGCGATAGGCCAGCATGCGGAATACGTGGCCGAGCCAACGCATGCGGTGTCAGAGAAGGCATGGAGGCATGGACTGATAGCTCCAAACACTCGCTCTCGGAATTCTGCGTTACTCACGTGATGCTGCCACCAGACGCGAGCAATCCTACCCAGACAACGACTGTGGAAAACTTACAATCGCTTTATGTCTTTCGAGCGAGTCGGCCAGGTCTCACAACCGTACAAGAGGACCGCACGGACAGAAGCAATGTACACCCTGCCCTTGAGTTTGAGACTGACGTCGCGACGGCGCCATAAGTGTCTCAGTCTGATGAATGCAAGGCAAGCCTTTGCGATCCGTTGTGAGACCACATCTCCAATACATCCGCCAGCTGTGATGCAACTCCCTAGATAAGTGAAAGAGTGAACTTGTTCCAGGACGTTACCAGCAATGGTGATGGTAGGCATAGGTATATGCCAATCCTGGAGTAGTACTTTATATTTTCCTGGCGTGAAACACAGGCCATAGTTAGATGCCGCCATCGCTAAGCAGTTCAGAGTGCTCTAGACGGCTTGTGGATCGTCCCCGAGCAAAGGGATATCGGCGTAGTCCAAGTCCGAGACTTTGTCCCCTGATAGAAACTACCGCAGTTTTGGGGCTTCCAAAGTCGTAGGATGACATATTCAATTGCAAAATTGAAGAGGAAAGGTAAGATGGGGCAACCTAGGCGCACGCCGCTGGTGACAGCAAACGAAGTGGGAGGTGTGTCGTAAGCCCTGACTCCGCCCGACGTGTGACAGGGAAAGAAAAAGAATAAAAAGGGGATATGGTTACCTAGTGTATAACCTAAATATTATACACAGACATTCAGAATAAAAGCGCTACATATTGACAACGCAAGGTCCAAACTGAGATTCGTGCTAGGATAAAGCGGCATTAGCGAGACAACTTCCTTGCAGCTTTAACTGCTACCGCGTCATGAGCAGTAAATACCTCGCAGATAACTCAAGATCAGATGAAATTTAAACAGGCGATCCGACTAGGAGAAGAGAAACGCGCCAATGATAGCGACCGAAAAGTTGAGGCAAGCGCAAGAGGGGTCACGTGGACTCCAACCTGAAAGGTGAGAATATCCAGTTTAGCGGGCAGTAATTTCATTTCCCGATGCCAAGTCAACTTTCCCCCACCTCGAGCCTCGCGCTATCCTACATCCGGTAAATAAAAACAAGTCTCTCCTCGGCAAACAACGACCGGACACGTACACAAACTAACGCAGTTTAGTTGGCATCATTCGTCGTTCCAAAGAATTAACCTATCTCCGCCTACCACCAGCCTACGCGCATCATCGATGCGTACACGCTGTCATGCGACAACAACAATGGTTCGTAAGTAAGCATGATAAAAGAAGCAGCCTCAGATCCTCAGACTGAAGGGGTTAAGTCTCATAATCACAGTTTAGGACGGCCGCCATCGAGGTCTTGTAGACACGGCCTTTCAGACAGAGATAAATCAGTTTCTGATGCCTCAGATATCGCAGGTTCGATTGCAGCCCTAGCTTTCTTAGTACATGAACTAATAGCACTCAAGTTTGACAATTTGTGTGTATGGCCCAAGGTCGGAGGTTACAGTAAATTGTCAGGGTAGCATAATATCCTAGCAGAATACGGAGACAATAATCCGGAATAAGAGAGTTCATAGATCATGTGGAAGCGCATATCAAGTTTGTCAATGTGTTAGCGCGTTGTGGGCAAGCTGCATGGAGAGAATATAGATGTCACACAAAAAGATTTTCCGCGAATAGTGGAAACAAAAACAGGCAAACCTGTAATGTCGAACCGTAAAAGACTTGAGATATCTCGCAGCGGTAGAACAAATAAACCCACAGTTGCACATCTTTGGATTGTAGATAACATTCGACACTTGCGGGAAGTGTAATCGCACATAGCTGGAAAGCGCAACTACATGAGGACCAGCATCATGCTTGTCTGAGTTCAGTATGTTAGTTCGTTCCATGCGGTCTGCATCATAGATAGCAACATCCATAACATATGCAGTAGTGCACTGGATAGGGAGCAAGTCGGGTTTGATAAAGTAGTTAAACGTGGGTATCCTGGGTTCTGGTGTAAGCTGAATGAACCGATAGCGAAATGCAATCAAAATTCGTTTCGTGATGTCGTTAAGACTTTTACAAAGAGCATCATGCGAGAATGCACATGAATGAGGGATAATTGAGCTCCCTTCTGACCACAAGCTCTAAGGCAATGAAGCAGCGATGTTGGAGGTGGTCTGGAATAGCTAGGTGCGTCTTCAGTACAAGAATCCCCGCCAGCATCGGAATCCATCGTATGAACAGCTCAGGAGAGATTTTGGCCGAGTACCTCAAACAGTGATGAGCTGTGGATTAAGTTAAAAACTACCGGAGCGGAAAAACATCGACAGAAGCTCCAATTACAAAATACTTATGGATTGTACTCGGAGTTTCGCGTCTGCCAAACTCCTACACGAACTCTTTTCATTACCGACATTGTCGTTTGGCGTTTCACTACCATTGTTTCCTCTATGTCCGGATTCCGCCTCATTCTTGTCAGCGGCCTCAAACCATGTTTGGAATGTGTTCTGTCCGTCTGTTTTTTTACCGTATCTCCGTGAACCCATACCCATTCATCCACGTTTCGCTTCCACTGACCTTGACATCACCAATTACTCGTACGCCCATAATTGTATTGTCCTGACACGAGGCCAGCTCACACTGATCTGATTAGAGCCGCACTGGTCGGCGCCATTGGTCAAATTCCACAACCTGCCTGTAAATCTTTATATGTTTCTCTGTGCTCTGTGCGAGATTATTTGAGTGAATTTTTGTTTATGGATCGACCTGGGTGAATTGATGCAGAGATTGCTTTTGAATTAAAGGACCTTTTGGTGCATTTGAGTTTGGAAAGCGTTAGGTTATTGCATGCTTTTCTATGATTACTTTGTTTAATAGTGGATTTCCCGACGGGAGACGCGTTGCTTTGATTCCCAAGCGTTTTGACGCTTACAACGATGACGAGCCGTCCGTTGTATCCCTGCGAGCAAACTAGGTGTCAAGCCTAAACACAACAAAGCCCACCAACTGTTGAGAACCGTGTATGCTACTGAATGGTTTGGTGAAGGAAGGAAGGAAGCGTACTAAACGTCAGTATTCAGAAGACATGTAGGCAATGCACGCGCGAACTTGCGCGCTTCACGAGTGTATTCGCAAGGCTGAGCGTATACATCACTATCCTCCTCCGTAAACGAACACGTCACCTGATTAAGTTGAAGTTGAGTTCGCTTCTTTGACATCGTTTCCGGCGGTTGACACCGTATTAGGTTTCAATGGCGTGTACAATTGTCTGGCATTCACTTTGCTGCCATCTGCAAGCTGGTGTGTTCCTGGTCTCAATGTCCGAGCAATACTGATGGGACGAGATAATGTCAGTTGCCCTTTTCGTGCTTTCCTTTCTAGTAGCCGGACGAACATCCTAGGGCGCAGTCATAAGGCCAACTTCATCTAGCTGGACTGATACCGCCGGCGACGCTAAAGCTGGTGGGGATAGCAGTTTTCGGGGGCCGATACGGCTGTGTTCAATTTCGTCCTCAAAGTCCTGCCAAACATAAGCTCTCCTGGTACGCGATCGGTAGCTCAGTGATCCGACGTTCTGTGTGTAGACAGGACTTGAATCACTGCACCTTCCCACGGCATACCGGACAAACTTACCGTCTGTATACTTACTTTTAGCGAGTGGTTTGAGCGTTCAATCATACCGTTGGCCGCGGGGTCGTAGGGAGTTGTAGGAACTGACGGAATTCATAATTTGTAAGTTGTGGTCCCTTATGTGTCACAAACTCCTCAGGGAACTCAAATCTAGCAAGCAGATGTTTTAGCCTCGGTACAAATGTTGATGAGTTCACGTCACTAAAAGGGCGATTCTCAGGCCACCAAACAATTCCGCTGATGTTGTGGTGCAGAGTAGAGTGGCCCCATGATGTCGATCGCCACTAGACCAGGGTTTCATTAAATAAAGGATCGGCTGAACAGGTGCATCAACCGATTTCGAGATCTTGTCGACTTCCTAATACATATCACACGAACGAACACACTTTCGTCATTTTCAACATATTCGGTCCAAAAAAATTGCTCCTGCAACCAGCGCTTCGTCCTCACGATGCCCTTCGTGTGCACATTGCGTGAGTTTTTATGTCAATTCATGTGGCGCCACGAAGCTCGATCATCCCATAAGGCAACCATCAATGACCGCAAGTTCGTGCCGTAAAGCATAAAACGTGCGTAGTTCCTCCCTCGGTTTTGTGTAAGGAGGCCAACTCCCAGAGACGTAGTGGAAAACGGCACGTAAATTCGGAGTATTTTAGTTAGTTTCTTGGAGCTCTGCTTTTGTTACGGCGGCAAGCTCTCTTGACTGTAAGGCGGAAATCAATTTCATTTCCCCGTCGTCCTCTTAAGTGTCCGGATCGTCAAGTGGAAGGCGGGAGAAAATGTCTGTGGTGTGATTCTCGGAACGCGGGCGGAATGTGATTTGAAAGTCGTAATTCAGTAAACGGGCATGTAGCTGTTGGTTCTCCGACTAAGGAGAGCAGCAGTTAAAGCAGCGTGATCTGTACACAGTGTAAACTACCGGCCAAACAAGAATAAGTACCATTTTTCACAAGCCCAGACACAGACGTAGGTCTCTTTTTCAAGAGCGGAATATGAAGGTTCTGTAGAGGATAACTTGCTAGAAGCATACGAGATAACCTGCTGGACAAGTCTCATCAGAAATAGCAAGCGTTAGAGTAGAACTGAGGCGTCGTTTAATTTCCTCGAAGGAAGATTGCTATGCAGAGCACCAGTCAAAGGTGGATTTTTCCTTGGTTACAATCCTCAAAAGCTCCGCTAGGGTAGCAAAATCGGGCAGCTAACGCAAGCTGTATGAATATAAGCTAAGAAAATGTTTAACTTCAGACGCCTTTTTAGGAATGGGTGTTTTCGGGATTGCCAGAGTATTTGCGACGCATGGTCGAATTCCACCAGGCGATAAGATAAACTCGGGGCACCACATTTGCACTTTTCAATATTAGGCCGAAGATCTTAGCTCACCAATCACTGTAGTACGACGCGTAGCCTAGAGTCGTGCATTTCTTTTGAAGGGCCAAAGGCGAAGATGTCATAAATGTACGCCATTTGCATAGGTAGGTCAGCCAGTGAGTGGGTCATGAACATTTTCCAAGCTGTCGGAGCGGAAATGGGACCCAATGACAAAACTTTGTACGGAACAAACCGCTTGATGTTAGCAAAGTAGTCGAAGACCTCGACTCTGGTGTCGATGTCATGTTGAAGAAGGCTTTCTTTAGGTCTAGCTTAGAAAAAAAACGTGCGCCAGTTATCTTGACCAACAACTACGCAGCTATGGGAAGAACAAATTTTTCGATGAAGATTTGACAGTTCAGCGCCTTCAAGTCATTGCATATGCGCACAATACCATCATTCATTAAAACGGTGACCATAGGAGGTAGCCACGCTGAGCAGTTAATTGGCATAACCATCAGGTCCATCTCCCGTAAGGTTTTTTCTAACAACTCGCGCTTAACTTAAGGAATGAGACGAGGTTGCGACATGGAAAACGGTTTGGCGTCCTGTTTAAGTCAAATGAGATGAGTGATCGATGGAATCCGACCAACTGTTTCGGTGAACAATTTTGGATAGTTATTTTCAATTGTCGAGACATAAAGCGCCATGATGTGCATGCGGTCGGATAGAAGGTGTGATGTTAAGGGCAACCAATAGGGCTGGGACTACATACTCAGCAACATCGGATGCGAGCAAGTGTAAACTGCGTTTCGTCATTATATATTCTCGAATTTGCAAGAGGGAATTTGTGTTCGAATCGAATTTGTACGATGTGGGATGTAACGGAAGGTGATGTAGTTAAGTATGGTAAATGCTAGATGGAATAATTGTTATGGGCGATGCAGATTCTAGTTTTACAGAGACTGGTTTTAGGCCTATAGAGCATAACGGTACGTATGCCAGGGGAAGGAAGCTTAGGTTCCAACAGGGAAATTCATCGAGTTTCTGGCTGTGGTAGCTTTCTGACAGAAAATACACTCTCCGTAATCGATGAGGTCGGAACATCATTTTGATGATCAATTAAAGCTACCCGGCGTGAGAGTCAGCGTCTGGCGAAATTGAACCGCTTACCACCGCTTTTGTAATCTGCTGTGTGAACCGGACATATTTGACAGTCCGCTTTGGGGCGAAAACTCCCACGTCGATAGCACAAAGCAGTCAAAGACTGAGGTGGCCTAGGACCCTTGTTCTGAATCTTACTGATTTCAAGTGCCCCACTCGTTTTGAACAGGTGCGACTGTTTTAAGTTTGGCGATCGTTATGGCTCTCTCCCAGGAAAGTTTCGAAGCATCTTCGGAAAGTAGCATATCCCGTATGCGATTATCACCAATCCCTGTTGGCAACTGTTGCGTCAGCACCCTCGCGTCTATTTTTTTGGATACCGGCGTAATCACAAGCTTTAAAGCCCGTAGCAAGCGTGAGACCAATTGTTCTAGTGGCCCTGTATCTTCTTGCCTCAACCGGCAATTTGCAACGCTCAGCGAAATAGTTTGATCGGGCACCCCAAGATTGATCTAACACATCCAACGACTTTGTAAGCGTATCGAGTCTCTGTAGTTCTAATGCATCGAAGTAACGGCGTTCATTGCCCAAAACGTGACGAAGTAGTTTCAGGTTTTGATTTCCATTGTAAGCAGCAGTAGAAGGTAGCAAGTCCAAGTAATCTGTGAAGGAAGTTTTCCATTGAGTCCAATCACTCTCAGTAGGTTTGATAGTAGAATTGCACCAAAAGGCTTCCGGAGGTGGAATATGAAGAACCCTTGTAACAGTTCACATCCGCGACATCAGTTAGTAAGAACACTAGTAATAATAATAATAAACGTATATTTCTCCTGATGCGAGACTGTCTTGCAGCGGCACAGAAGTATCCGTGCTCTTACAAGGGTTCTGCATAGGCAGAACATTGGGGCATGTGTTTCCCGTAGTAACGTTCTGGTGGATGGTTGAGGCAAAGCCCAGTTTTGAAAACATGGTGTTTGGATGTTTTGGGACCCTCTTGGAATAGCTCATCCAGGGATTTCTCCCATGTGAATATAGTGATTATGGTATTTAGATCAAGGTAAGCGGAGATTTAAATGTTGCCATACTGTCAAATGACATGAGTGCTATTGGTAGTTTATTCCAGAGAAAGCTATATCTGACCAGGAAGAAATTAGAGCGAACGTTCGTTCTATTCAGTGTAAAATCTTTATTGCGAAGCGCTTGAGTTGAGCAATGGTGTAATTCGAGTGTAGGCAGGTCGTAATAGGTCTTTGTGTAGCACGTTGAGAAGCAGCAACAAGTTGTGCTTCAATCGTCGAAACCAGTTGCAGTTCATTGCAATCTTCTCGATAACTCACAGCAGTGTTTACCAATAAGATGCAAAGTAAATGATCTCTGCAGGTGCTCCACAAAAATTCTGTCACACTTTTTCACATTGCCGTATATTATGCTGCAGTATTCGGGGATGGGGCAAGGGAGTAGCTTGTACACCTGCCTCAAGCCAAAACACAACAAAGCCCACCAACTGTCAAAAACCGCGTATTCTAACAAATGGTTTGGTGAAGGAAACAAGTGTATTGACCGTCAGTATTCGAAAGACATGCAGGCAATGCACGCGCGAACTTGCGCGCTTCACGAGCGTATTCTCAAGGCTGAGCGCATACATCACCGTCCAAATAATACAACCTACTCGAATGGATACTAGTGAACAACCACATATGTGCGGTTTGACTTGGAAGCTCTACTGGGCTTAACAAGCATTGTCTGAAAACAAGGTGAATTCTCATCGCCCCCATTTAGGCCCAAATTGACTGCAATTCAGAGGGTATCGAAGGCGATTTCTATCACCATCCCTCCCGCCTGGATTGTTTGCTTCCTTGTCAAACAACTAGTAGTGCCAGCTGAGCGGCTCAGGAAGTTCAAGTACCAGGGAATGGTTCGGCGGCACTGGCCTAGAACGTGATGGGTTTTCGATTGACAAGCGTTCTTCCAATAAAAAACCACAATAATACTGCGGCATGGCGGATTTGACTCGCCATCAAAAATAGTCACTGCTCTTTGTTTTCCTTGGAGACATTGTACATCAGCAAGTGATCCTAATATCGGATTTTGTCTGACCGGCACTGTTAAGCCGCTGGCGTAGCTTTTCCGAAACACATATAAACAGAGTGCTCAATAACCGGCTCCGAATCGGTGCGAAACCCTTACCTAGCCCGGTTGCCTTGTGGGTTAATCTCTTTGACCAAAAGCCCGGGATGATGGACCAATAAAACAAGCAACCTCATTTGGCCTAGCTAACCGTGTAGTAACTTGCCTACTGACAAGGCATGGATCACAAAATCAAGTTCCCTCCTACTCTCTCGCTCATGATGCATCGCCATCCTGCTATCACACCAACTCTGTCGCAAAAAGACTGGACCCTAAGGTTGTGCAACGCTTGCATACTTACATGAGCCATTGAGCTATACTGGATGGTGCCTGCGGGCCCCTTCAGAGCTACTCCTACCAGGTTGGTCAGTAGTGTGAGGTCAGACAAACTCAGTCTCCTGGTCCTCCAGGTTGGAGTTTGATATAAGATGGTGTCTATTCCTAAACAACTAAATCATTGCAACCGCCCTACTGCCTTGAAGACATGCTTTTCAGTCAAAGGCTTTGGAAGAGGATCCTAATCGTCCTCCTGTCTTTGTCTTGGTGCCCTGGTAGTATCATAGCCCACATACAACCATGACTTTTGCATAAAACACAAACTTTATCCTGCATCTGCCGTCGCGCAGAATATCAAGGGCCACATTATCTGTTGCATACAGCAGGGCGGATAAGCGAAAACATGCTACTGCTGGCGTCTCCCTTCTTTCTTTTCCACCTTTTTCTCTTATTCAAATCCCGAACCCCATTTCTAACCTTTGCTCTCTAATTCCCAGCTTAGTTGACAGCAACCGAAGTGCCACGGGAGTAGAACCATCAACAGCCACCTTCTCGCGACACGCACCGGACGCCTATCAGCAACAGTCGCGTATAAGGCCACGCTGTCCCGCTTCCATGGTGACATTCAACATTCGCACTCTAAGACAAATAGGTCAACAGGCTGCACTCGCACGCACCTTGGACACACTGGGTATTGATGTGTGTTGTGTATCCGAAACTAGGATCAATGACCCTACTGCACCCGGCTGCACACTTCCGGAGACGCCGATGTAGCACTCACGGGTCAAGCTGGGATGGACATTGTTCTCAGCTCCAAGGCTGCCATCGTTAGTTGATTGGATTCCAGTGAACAGCCATTTATGTGCAGCCCGTTTGACGACATGGGCTAAGATTGATTCACGAAGTAGTACAAAACGCTGTTTGTTTGTGATTTCTGCTTATGCTCACACCGACTGCAGTTCTAATGCTGTCAAGGACACACTCCATCACGAACTGAACGCGCTACTACGTAATGCTACTAGTTCAGACAGTATAGTACTTGCAGGGGATTTGGAGGCACAAGTAGGGCGTTTGAGCTCTTCAGAAGCTCAGCTGGGTGGTAATGATGGGCTTAACCTCGAACGGACTGACAACGGCGAGTGCCTTTTGCAAGTGTGCAAGGAGCACAAGATGTTTCTTAGTGGCACTGCATTTAGACACAGTGGACGCGGAAGTGCTACTTAGCGCGTTCCTGTAGCTGGCCAGCGATAGACCCAAATTGACCACATAGCCATAAGTTACAGGCGGTGTGATTCCATGCTGGATTGCCGCTCGTACTTGAATACCTGCTTCGACTCTGACCATGAATAAGTACGCAGTCGTTTCTGCATGAACTTTACAGAGAGGCGCACAAACCATCTCCTCCGATTGCCCACTGAAGAATTGTCTCAGCCCTCAGACAGGTAAGCATATCAAAACGCACTACGTAACGAGCTTTTGCTGTTTTGTCCTAATGACTCTGAGTTTCAGTGGAATAGGATGTCGACCGCCACGCACGACGAGGAGCATCTCCTTGTGTTTACCGCCAATCGTCACCGCATCAGTCACTGCATATCCAAGAGGCCGGTGAACCAGCTGGAATCCAGAAGAAACCTCCCGGCTAGCTCTGAGGACAATGTGACCAGACGGGATTATTAGGCGCGAAATAAAGCAGAGGCCACCTGCTGACAAGAAAGCCTGGTGGGTCAGTCGGGCTCAAGAAATGGAGGAGGCAGGAGCAGTAGGCAATTAAGGCAAGCTCCTCCAGCTGATCGGAGCCACCGGCGACAGTGAGACAACCAGAGACAACGCGGATGTCCTGATTAACAATAAGGAGCGCCGCATGGTTCATTGGGCGGAACGCTTACAAGATAAGTTCAATTGGCTCCCAGTTCCCGGACACTTCCTAAACAGGTGATGCAGGAAGAGCCATGTACGGCTGTGAAAAAATTACTGCTCTGGATTCTCGTTCGTCGCCAGAAGCGAGAATCACAGATTACGGAAGAGCAGGCAGGTTTCCGACTGGACGTGGCTGTATAGGCAATATATTCACTTTATAGCAAGTGCTAGAGCAGCGCCACGCATACCGCAACATGAAAATAGTTGTATTCCTCGATTTCTAGAGTGCGTTCGATTCCATCGAGCGGTCGGTTCTGTTCGAAATACTTGCGGGGAAAGGTGTTTCCTACAAAATACGTGAACATCTAACGTGCTCTATACTCGAAAATTCAAAGCCAAGACAAGCTCTACGGTGACCTGTCTGATAGCTTGCCAACTACAAGTGGCGTTTGTCAGGGTTGTCCGATTTCCCCATTTTTGTTCAATTTCGTCGTGCACTCCATCATGGACTGTCCCATTACGGAATCTCACGATGCAGGCGTCGAGGTCCTGCCTCGTGAAAGGCTAGTTGATCTTGAGTATGTGGACGATATCGTCTTGCTGCTCAAGAATGACGCGGAGGCGCAATCAATCCTGAATAGCCTGTCTAGAGTGGTCCCATTATTCGGTTTGTGCTTCACACTTTCAAAGGACAAAGTGTTGCTGCAGGGCCGCCAGCCACTTGATGACCCCTTGACCTCCGATAACGAGATAGTTGATCGATGCACTTACTTTGGCAGCTGAGTCAGCAACGATGGGCGCATAGAAACTGGTTAGTCCACGCACTGCAAAAGCCAGAACTGTCTTATTGAATCTGCGGCATCTCTGACGACAGAAGGGAGTTTCCCTCCGTCTGAAAGGACGTGTATACAAGGCCACAATGAGGGCCGTTGTACTCTATGGGAGTGAGATTTGGCCCCTTCGGTCTGGTGATCTGAGGCGCCCTCAAGTCTTCGATCATCGTCGTCTGCAGAGCATTGCTGATGTCGGGTGGCATCAGCATGTCCGCAATGATGAGGTGCGTAGGCAAGTACTAGGTAGTGATAATCATGCTAGTTCTCTGGAACAACAGATAACACTGAGTAAGCTGCGGTGGTTTGGACACGTACTACGTATGCCCGGTCACCACTTACCTAGGAGGGCCTTGTTTAGTCTGCCAGGTGAACGGTGGAGCAAGGCTCGAGATGGACAAAAGTTGACTTAGCAGCAGGTAATGAAGCCACTGACGAGCAAACTGGGGGCTGTTGGTCCGTCTCGCCTTCCAGGCTGGAGCCCACGTGACTCGCTCTGTGCTTGGCTCAAGACTTTACAGGACATGGCTCTCAGCCGACACGAGTGACGCGTCTGCTGCCGTCTCTTAGTCGGATTGCTTGTTTATCTGCGGGGTAATGGCTGATCATGACGTGGGGCAGTGAAAGCCACAAGGAAGCTGTCTCGCTGATGCCGCCTTATCTTTGCACAATAGCCGGCCGTTAGTGATGGTATGTTGTCCACACAAAGTTTAGGCGCTTTGAGTCGGAATGTTTGCGTAGGGCATTATGGCAGCGAAGCATCAGTTCAAATGGCTAATGTACTGCTGTTTTTGATTGATTGTTGATCACGCGAACTTACCTACTACTACTTACCAACATTTCCTTTGTATAATTCACCCCCATTATTATCTGATTCTTCAAGAGTGAACAAGCCTAGCTCCACCGACGAATGTGTTCTCTTAACATCTGTCAATTCAACCACACAATCATCGACAGGGAGCTATTAGTTGCGAAGTCTTCCATTTTTGATCCTGCAACCTGGAACCTAGCCCGAACTATCAATCTTCAACGTGCGCATATTACTACACATCGGACAGCAAGCTGAGTGAAACACTGCTTTAAGATTCCAACAGTCTACCAGCTATCGTCACGACTCCAAACACACATTCGCTTCTAATTCCGCCTTTCTGGTGACGCCGAGTCTGCCGCATCAAGACAAGGTGGTGTCGGCATCGCTCTCAGTGAGGAGCACACGCCTTCCTCATTGATTAGATTCCAATCAACAGTCGCCTTTGTCTTTGAGGCTCCGCGGTTCTTGCAAGGTTAGTAGACGTCGAACGGATAAGAGTGCTTTTTTGTGATCGCCGTCTATGCGCGCACTAACTGCAGCTCGGATACAACTGAGGAACTTCGTGAACTATTCCTAAGAGTACCTAAAACATGCATTGTTATGGCAAAAGGCTTCAACACACATGTCAGTGACTCACCTAAAGCCAAAGTCACAATTTGGAGGACCCGACGGTGAAAACGGAGTACAGAGGTTTCGGGAAAATCTCACTCTCCCCACACTCTATCTGTGTTAAATTGCAAGTAAAGCATCTGTGTTTCTTGAGAAGTAGCTATCCTGGGAGGGGTGGAAATACCTTGTTGGTTCCACCACGATTAACACTGATGTCAAGGTTACGCATGGTTTTCATGCTTGTTGGTACCACGGCCTATTTACTCACTCACTGATATCGATGAAGATTAAGTACAGGCAGTTGGCAAACTGGTCGTTAACAGTTTGGGTGCTTTGGATGCAGAAAATGATCAAATATTTTGATCCCAACCAACCTGATAAATATCGGCATCTATACTGCCACAAGCAGTGCGTGTCCGCTATTCGCACATGCTGAACGCTGACCAAGGGTTAAGACCATCATAGGTGATTTGAGGCCTAAAGCATTAAGTTGTTCACAATAAAAATGCATCTGGTCCAAGGAGTCACGGTTAATTACAAATATCAGATCATTCCGAACTAAAGCAAAGGCGGCGGGAGAGCTGCTGTTCCTTAGCTGCTCGCCTTCATGGTTAATTCTAGAAAAAATTGAGATTGAAAAGAATGCTGCTATTGGATATACTGACAGAGAGATGGAATCTTCAAAAATAACCAGGAACGCCAGGAGCCATCCACTAATGAGGCTCAAGAAATTCCAGCCGATATAAGAAATCAACTTCATTCAGAACTCAGTAGATAGCACGAAAGCCTACTTGGAAGTAGTTAAAAGCACTCCCAAAACAGTCGGCGTATCTAGCAAGCGAGAACATACAGTATCTTCCAATCACAATCATGAACGGTGGTGACCACTTGTTTCATCTTTCCTTATAGTGTGGATAGTCATATGCTGTGGAAACATTAACTTATCACTACAAGCTGTGAAAGACGGACTAAAAGTGAAGTGGGAAAGTAGGGACTCGTCAACCACAATTTCGCCGTATCCAGAATAACCGGAAAGATGGTCAAAAAGTCACTAATTGGTGTTGTATCGAGAGAAAACCCAGTAAAGTGTAATTATGAATTTATACATAGTCATCTATGTGGTAACTGTAAACGAGAGCTATGAAAATGCGTCACATCGACAACAACCTTCAAAAAGGCAGCCGCAGTGCTTCACTGTGTTCATGACCGTGCATCATACAAGCGGCTCTTGTCACAACTCTAATCATTCGAAATATGTGGCCAACTCCCCAGGTGGATTCACGTAAACCGTCGTGCTAGATAGGCAGCACCAAGTGTGGTAATGCGATGTGGTGTCCATGGCCCCAAGTCGTGTATCATCCATTTCGACGGTACATTCAAGGAATTCCACCACAAAAGATCGTTCCTCTTTGATGACGACACGAAAATTTAAAATTTTGCACTTGAAAACGTGCAAACAATAATGAAAGCCGCTCAAGACGAATTCTGTTCTCGGAGCGCTGGTGTAGAATGATGCAAATTCTGTATGCAGGTCGCGCAACGTCTGCCATAGAAGTAACGTTCCACGGAGCTGCTCAACTCAAAGGCGATCCAATCCCTATCACTGACCGCGTTCGCGATTCCGCGAATCGTCGATAAAGACATACAACGAGAGATTCATCCTTTCATATAGGTTTTAGATGATTACCAAGACAGGATTAACCTGGTGCAGGTGTTTTGACACGGCATACTAACATTACAAGTAGT
The DNA here is from genome assembly GCA_944474145.2 of Dicrocoelium dendriticum. Lineage (NCBI taxonomy): Eukaryota > Metazoa > Platyhelminthes > Trematoda > Plagiorchiida > Dicrocoeliidae > Dicrocoelium > Dicrocoelium dendriticum. Next base: position 44,662,989 of record OX104070.1, on the reverse strand, counting down.
AGAGTATTATTAAATAAAAACGAAAATGATGAGATGAACAAAAAAGAATGATAAGAGAAGGGTAATACAAGGTGTCTATCTTCGGCAGGCTTTAAATCAGTGGTAAGAACACATGCCAGTGCTCCTTGGATCCCCATCCCGGGAACCGCCAACGTGGCACTACAGCAACATACGAAGCTGGCACATTGCCTAAGCCGCCCAAGTCGTGCTACCGTTTCTAGACAATGCGAAGTTGCGTGAAGGGTACGATTAGGCTATTGTAGAGTGAAAATATAAAAGACGTTTCTACACCACTGAGACATGAAAACAAAATTATACAGTTCAGTTGTCAGTAGATACCAAATAAAAATCCGTTGGCGGACTTTATGACCAATAAAAGAATGTTGCCATCGTTCGCCAGTTATCCTCCAAACACAGTGAAGATCAAAGGCCCTCTCCGCTTATGTGCAGAGGAAAAATCTCGTGATCACATAGCACAACTGTTCGACATGTAGGCTCTGAATTGCATTGAGAGAAGGATATTATGCCGGCGCCAGAAGTGACGGAGACTAACCAAAATCGTGAGTATTGGAAATGCGCTAAAGGACTTCGTCCACTAAATAGACAACACCAAAGTAGCTCCTAAGGTAAGCTTCTAGCGTGTGATCTAAGAGGGAGAGTGCAGTAGCAGGTACTGGCCAATCATTACGAATTGTGGAGTGACATCAAGGAAGTAGGTAAAATAGTCAGAGCTATCTGCGAAGAGACGCGAACTGTGATAGTATCAGTGAAACCCTCAGGATGCCATTCGCATTAGAGCTGAGTAAGAGGAGTGAGGCAGTTTGGCCTAGAATAGCCAAAAACTGTGATCCGGGAACAAAAATGCGGTGGATCCAGTCACTATGTCTTCTATCATCAGGATGGCAAATAAGTGGTTAGAAAAAGAGACAGAACGCAAATGGAATACGAAAAAAAGGTTAAGAAGTGAGTAGATTTAATCGGGATGGGATACCAACAGTTATATGCGGAAAACTAAATGCAGAAGCGACACCGACTGTGCGACTGCGCCAAGTCCGATACTGTTTCCCAACACTGAAGTGTTCCATTCCGAGGCTGCCATTTATGAAAAAAGAAAGCGCTAGTTTGATAAGGCCTTTCGGTCAATTTGTTCATGCGTTTACTTCGATCAAACACCATGCGCCTTCGTCCAACCGAATGAAGTGATAGTATGTCGATGGAGGTGATCAAGGAACATAGAGAAGAGATAAGTTGTCCATAAAAGACAAAGGAAAAGACAACATGAGTACGAAATACCGACGCCTCGCTGCTACGTAATCACCACCAGTCTCACGTAGATTAAGGATACTGCGAGGGTCACCTGGTCCCCTAGGCAGGCTCGAACGGGTGACGTCCGGGTTGCAAGGCATACGCCTTGTCCTTTCGGCGACCGACTGGTAACTTGGCCAAAGTAGGCGGTTCTAGTTTGAAATACGCTTCGATGAGGCACCGAAGGTTGACACCTATACACCTACTGGTAACCTCGGTACTGCTAATTAAGCGCTCCTACTAGATATGAAAAGATTTACAAGAACCAGTGATCAGACAGTCAATCACTTAATGTCTCCGGTGCGAAGTGATGAGGTCCCTAATTCATACAGTTAAATCGGCTTCACCGCAGTGTCATACACCCTGCTTTGGATTGTTAAGCTGGTACCACGCAGTTTCCATAGATGACTGAACATCAGCAAAGCCCATGAAGCTTTGCTGATACCTGATGCGATCACCAGAGGTGACATAACTACCAAGTAAGCCGATCGAACACTTCTGCTGATTGATCAACGACAGAGCCTGTGGTAGCAACTAATCAATGACCTGTCCAGCCAATTAGTGGTGTATAATAAGTCACGGAGGTATGCAAACCATGATACCCATGTTAAGATTCCGTCTTGTCCCGGATGAGGCTAGATAACTGTAGTGCTGAATAAGCGGAGAACATCACATGTCACGCACAGGACATGGGTTGGGAAAAAAATAGTTTGGAATAAGATGCATTCAGTCGTATACTAGCGTGAAGTAGAATTAAGTTAAGAAATCGCAGACGACGAACAGTCAGTGAAGCGCCAGTGAATGGAAGGACAGGACTATCACAAATACAGTTAAAAATGTTCGGAAAGCTACTTACCTCCTGCTTTTGATGCGCGTCGGAGTCCGCTGACTTCAGTGAAGGTGGGTCGGGACCGTAATGGAACTCGCGGTGCAATTTACCGCTATAGAGATCCGCGATAAAGGTTTTCAGGGCATTCTCGTCGCTGAAATGAAAGGAAAATTGGTTATCCAAAAGGATCACGGATCTCTTCGTCAATGAAACTGATAACAAAGGTAGTGTAAGTAAAAAGTGTTGCGTGTCAATCCCAAAGGTTAAAGAGATCATCATCAACAGCTAATAGGAGACGAACCAAACGTTGGATTGCGATTAGCTGATGTTGGTGCATGATATGGAGGGTCCTTAGTGGTTTGCTTAACGGAGCTGAAGGAAGGATTGTTTAGGAAAGTACACGAACAATATAGATCGAGGCGTTTTGCGTATCAAACGTGTCATACTCTTTGCCGAGTTGACTTAGATGAATAAAGGCCTACCTATGAAAGACCGGCTACCGTGACATCCACAAATCAGACATCGCGACAACCACTTGCTTCAATGAAAACTGGACCGTTTTTACTGTTATGCAATGGTGTTTGAAGGATAAACCGGATAGGCAGACAAAAAAGGAATCAGCAGTACGTCGGAACCGCGTACCGAGCCTTCGCTGCAACACAACCACCATTAGTCGTGCGAGAGCTAAGGACACTGCCAGGGTCACCCGGTCCCTTACGCAGGCTGACTTGTGACCTCTGGATTACAAATGAGGCATGAGATTTTTCCGACCAAAACGAGTCTTCAGACAAAGCCTTCGATAAAATGTACCACCGCCGAAACGAGACCGGACCTTAACGTAGTGAGATGATTTGTGTACCACTTGGACTCACTGAGCTATACAGGGTGGTGCCTATGGGGCCCCTTGAGAGCTACTCCTACCAGGTGGGTCAATGGTGTGAGGTAAGACAAACTCAGTCTCCTGGTCCTCTAGGTTGGGGATTTGAAATAGGATGGCGTCCATTTCTATAAAACTAAATCATTGCTACCTCCTCGCTGCCTTGCGGACAGGCTTTTGAGCCCAAGGCTTTGGTTGAGTACCCGAATCGTCCTCCTGTCTAGGTCTAGGCGTCAAGGCAGTATCTCAGTCCAGATACAACCATAAGTTCTTCTTCAAACATAAACTTCATTCTACATCGGGCGTCGCGCAGATTAGCAAAGGCCGCTTTATCTGCTGCACACAGCATGGCGGATAAGCGAAAGAATGCTACTGCTGGCGCCTTCATTCAATCTTTTTCACTGGTGTCTCTTACTCCCATCCCGACCTCTAGTACTAACCTACGCCCTATAATTCCCAGCTTAACTGACAGCTACAGAAGTAACAGCATTTGTAGCCATTTTCCCGCAACCCCCACTGGACGCGTATCGACAACCGTCCAGCATAAGGCTACGTTGTCCCGTTCCCCTGGCGACCTTCAATGTCATTCCTCTAAGACAAATAGGTCAGCAAGCTGCACTCGCATGCACGTTGGACACACGGAGTAGTAACGTGTGATGTGTGTCGGAAACTAGGATCAATGACTCAGATGGGGTAGTTAAAATAACTGCGATCGGCTCATCCCCACGTTACTGGCTGACTGCATCCGGAGACGCTGATGCAACACACACGGGTCAGGCTGGGGTAGGTATCCTAATCAGCTCTAAGGCTGAGCCACAGTTGGTTGATTGGATCCCGGTGAACCATTACAAAGGTGAGATGTTGCTTCTCTAATATATATATATATATATATATATATATAATCATCCATTGAGCTAGCGCCAACAATAGTTATATTTGCTTGTGAACACGTCTGTCGGTTCCGGTTTGTACGTGAATTGGAAGAAGGATGGAAAATAGCGGTAGTCTTAAGACAGAGGTCCTAGTGACTGGAAAGGAGTAAGCCCCCTAATGAACCAGGATCATGTGAATAAAGTTCGCAGAACAATGCGAAACCTGCGACAGAAAGAGGTCGTCGAAAAGCAGTAGTAAACAATGCAGTCACAAGCGAAACCTGTCAAACAGGTTATAAGTAAAAAAGCTTTAGACGGATGTTTCAACCCTTCCATAGTGACGCGCAGCGCGAGTTTGGATTTATGCCAGTAAGGGACACCATTCGAGGTAATCAAGAGAGCAGTTGTGTTGCGCCGGACATGAGGATAGGAAAATACTTAACGAACATCGGCTCGCCAAAGCTAACTAGGTTATCAGCGTACGGCATAGTAATAATAATAATAGTGAAGAACAGAATTTGTCAAAAAGATTTGGCATGTTGATTTTTCATCCATGATTCAAGGAAGGCTGCAGTACACCAAAACATAAGAGCGTAATGTGCAAAACAATCTATTAGTTGACTTACGCTAGTATGCTTTCCGGATGCTCTGGGTGCAAATACATGTGCACAAGTGAGTCCAAACAGAATAAGGGAAGATCTCGAGTCGTCCTGCCCACATGGGATAGTGGGTGAGAAAACTTTAGTCCATCAGCAGTTACAAAATTAATTTTGGCTGAAAAAAACATGAGTAGGTATGAGATGAACGATTACGGAAAAAAGCGGCAAAATGATGGTCAGTAGGAAGTTGTGATAAAAGAGCTACAAAAAACTGAAAATCAAAAGCCAGCCTTGTTGACATGATCAGGTATTTCCTTTAACCTGGCTAGCCGAACAAGGCTGGCTAGCCGAACAACCTCCTCGTGGTGCTAGCTGGGTGGTTCGGGTTTAACTCGTTCCAGCAAATAGTTCGGCGGCAGTGTTTCAGGACGTGGTGGGTTTTCGCCCGGCAAGCGTGCTCCCTATAAAAAGCCACAAATGTCTGCTTATCAACACTGTAACGTGGCGGATGTGACTCGCCACAAAATAAAGTCACTGGGTCGTGGAGAGCCGGAAAATGGTATCCAACTCACGGACATCGATCGCTTATTCTCACATTCCTACCTTCAAAAATACAAGCTACATTCGTAGACAATTACATACATATATACACCCATACACTTACATTCACTGTTACGCCAAACATGTACTCTTTGTACATTTTGATCACACTATGTTAGCTAAACATGATCATGCATGTACTGGTGTGCCTCGCATTGTCGAGAATAAAAGTTTATTTATTTTTATTTATTTATTTAAGAACCGTGCGCTAAATGCTAGTAGCTACGATGACTGATTGGTGACACCAACAAAAGAAAGATAGAAGATACGAGAGAGTCGCAATAGGAAAGATACGGTTAGAAAAAAATGCTTAACAATGAGACGATGGCTAGAAAGTGGCACTGTCTCGACCAAGCATGCAACACTGACAACAGCGCAGAAACGTACTGGCAAAAAATGCAGACCGTCGTACAGTAACAATAGAATGAAATAACAGAGAATTGATCGGATCACACGATCCTGCAAAAGAAAGGGCACACAGGCCCGCTCGCACGGAGCACAACAAAAAACGACTGACAAATGGCGATCGGGTTGAAGATGGTCCCGAGTGACTGCGCAAAGGGGTATTGGAATGAAAGCGCATGGTCACCTAATGCATTTGATATATATATATATATATATATATATATATATATACGGTTGGAGGCATCCGGTTTCGGATTTGTCTGTCACTGTGGCCAGCCACAGGACGCCTGCGCCTACAGAGGGACCATGGGTGGCTTGCGCTGCACCACCCCAGCTCCAACCACACACCCCATATCCAGTCTAAATCCGAAGGAATAAGACCGGGAGGCATGTGGATGGGAGCCACGTTTCATCAACGGAGCCGGCCCACACTCCTTTACAGGCAAACACAAGCACGCTGTATTTGGGAATCAAGTGCACACAAGGCGGTGGCTGGACCGTAGTCCGCTCCACAATGAGTGCATGGAACCACTCTTTGATCCTAACACGGCCACAAGAATCGTGCACCCCGTCCCAGCAACGACCAACTGTCGCCTAGAGCCAGTATGGACGAGGTAGCGGGTAATAGACAGGTAGGCACCTTGTCAACATGCACATCAAGCGCAGCCACACCGGGGATATCAAGCAACAGCCAGTCATTTGAGAGAAAGCTAACAAAGAAAAGAAATCGAGTAATGCATAAAGAAACGGTGATATCAATCTAAATTAGTGAGCATATGAAAAAAGTTGTCTACAAAAAAATCCGAGATCAGTTCACGAGGTCAGAAAGTATATTTTACGTAAATAACACAAACACGAAAATGTTACCGAAATTAAGTACAATTCGTTTAAGCGACCTGTGCAGCTTAATAGAAGATAGGTAGGCATTTATGTGAGAAAGAAAAGCATTAGGACAAAAATAAAAACCTACCACCTGAAATAAAGAGACTTAGCATGCAAGCACGCGATTATTAAATCGAATGCAGCGTATCTACAAACGCTGTGCCGGTTCTGCCTACGTTCTCTGCAGGACCCGTCGTCGCTTCGGTAGTGGTCCCGAGTGGCTTCGTTCATGACTCACTAGGCCTGCCTGACTCAGTCACTAGTGACCACATCAGATGCAGCACCGTACGATCGATTTCGATGGAGTACAACCCATCGGTGCATACGTTTCCGCACTTACCGTTTCTTCTCTGCATGTATGAGGTCTTACTCCCGCACCTCGGCAAATGCCTTGGTGATCAGATCGCGACTGGCACGCTGATCAACCGCCTTCGATTCCCATGATTTGAAATCAAGATTAGAACGTGAGATGCTAACTTTAATCAAATCCTGGCAACGTAACTATGGTTTCCTCACGTGCCGCTTCCCTATACTCAGCTGATCACATAAGAATTGCTTCCGTATCCGCGCTTAATCCAGACGGCTCACAAGATCCAGTCACTTCAGATGTCTCAGCAGAAGTACGCAGTCCACTACATACATTCCACTAGGGCGCAACAATTCCGTGTCCGCAACTCTGTCGCCCAAACTGATGCGCAAAATGCGTCGCAAACATTGCAGGTGGAACCGTTTGAGATATCGCACATCCCGCCGGTACATCGTGCACGTTTCACAGCTGTACAGTAGAAAGGACAGCACCATGGATATGCACACCATCCGCTTCGTGCCAACGGTAAGCTGACGGTTGTTCCATAAGTGATACTGTAGCTTCCCGAATGCCACCGCTGCCTTCAAGACGACGATACGAAGTTCACTGTGTATCTGCTGATCAGTCGACATCACAATCCCAAGGTAGCAGAAGCGGGAGGTGGTTTCCAATACTTCAGCACGCATGCTGATTCGTGTCACTTCTCCTACAACTGACGAGCCGCAAACACCGTATCTATAGTGCTGCGACCCGAACGGAATCCGCACTGGTCTTCCGCCACGTTCGGTTCCACAACCTGACTGACGAGGCGGTTGAGCAGGATTCGGGCAAACACCTTGCCCACACAACTCAGCAAGTTGATGCCACGATAATTCGTGCAACATTGCTTGCTCCATTGGTGAAGACGAGAATATCATCTACATAACGCTTGTAAAGCTTGGCTTCACCTATGCAGGCCGCAACTTTCCTTTCAATCATACCTAGGAAGATGTCTGCCAGAACTGGTCCAGAACAGCTTGCTCCCTTCTTCCTTGAACAATGGTAGCACAAGGGCATCCTTCAGTTCAGGAGGCACCTGCTTCTCAATCCATACGCGTTGCACCAACTGGTGCAGCCGTGCTTGAATACTCCAGGCGGGATCTCGTCGGCACCTACATACACATTTGTCGTTTCGCAGCTGAGCAAGTGCTCTCTGCGTCTCATCCAGTGTCGGCGTGTCCGCAAGACTCGTCTTCACATCGTGCTGCTTGAGACCGTTCAATGTATGCTAGTCAATCGCTGAACGGTTGTTCAAGAGACAGTCAAAGTGTTTCCGCCACATCTACATTATGTCTGCAGTCTGTGTGCAGGTAGCGCCTGAACTACCATCGATCAGCGTCCTCAGCGGCTCCAACCTCGGTGCATACACTGCCTTCAAGGAGTCAAAGAATTCCTTGTGTTGGTGGCGTTCGGCGTAGCATTCCATCTGCTTCGCCTTCTCCGTCCGCCATGCATTCTTTATGCGACGGAGCTCTCGGGTCAGTCGCCGTCGAAGTTTGCGAAACCGACTCTTCTTCCTCAAGTCACTAGCGTCTGCCACAAGTGCAGCAAATGCTGCATTCTTCTCCGACACCAATGCGCCAATCGTCACATTATTCACATCAAACCAGTCATGCTGCTTACAGTTTGTGCGCTCGATGGTCGCCTCGGCAGCAGCTGTCACTTGCTTTCGCATGTGGTTCCACAGGTCGCCCACTGTGGCTATGCAGTCCACATCACACAGGCGTGCAGCCATCGCCTTCTCCACCACAATACGTTTCGCCACAGTACCGAGGAAGAGAATGTTAAATTTACGCCGATTCACGGCGGGAGTGCAATACGTAGATTTATGAAAATATATGTACAGTTTGGTCCGCATCAATTTGTGATCAGTGCCACACTCAGCTCCACGTAGTACACGTGTCATGCGCACTTCACACATATCGCGCTGACGTACGGTGATATAGTCGAGTAGGTGAGCGTGACCACTCCGTGGGTGCGTCCAAGTTGCTATATCACTCGCACTCAGTGCAAACCGAGTGTTCGTGATCGTCAGGCAGTGAGTGGCACACAGTGAGAGCAGCCTGTCACCGTTCGCATTCGCTGAACCAATGCCATGCGGACTGATGACATCTGTCCACACCGGTGCATCACGCCCAACGCGCGCGTTGAAATCACCCAGCAGAAATAGTCGGTCGCTCCTCGGCATTGACCGTATCACGGCGTTTGGAGCGTTAATCGTTTTGCTTTCTGTTGCACTTGTGGATGATAATTGTAGTTACGTCCTCGACATCAAGAAGTGCAGAATAAAACTTTTGGAAAAGGAATTTCACTAAGCCATGTTACAGAAGTAATTCTCCTTCACGTTCTTCAGTTGCAACGTGCCCCAATGTTTTGGCTTGTTGGAGGAGAGCTCTCACGTACCTGTGATTGCAAACGACTACATGGATACTGTGATATTTCAAAATCCGATCGATGTGCATCGCTTTCCGATAGACCCTCATGACAATGGTGCAAACAAAGCAGAAAATAGAAAGGAAGCTGGAAAGAATCACCCAACACAAATCGGAAAATGTAGATGCTTGGATTAATGATCTATCCAAAAAAAACCTAACTAATGCAGAAAAAGCCGACGTGCGAGGTTCGAAAATGAATTATGAAAATTTCAATCCCACTGATTTCCTTATCGCACATGAATCAACGCTGATCGTAGCCAACATCGCACCCGAAGCCTACCATGCAATTTAGGCACATCATCCCTGCTTTGAGCCACGAATTGGGAACCAACATAGTCAGTGTAGGCGAACGAAATGTACTAACAAACGTCCGAAAAGATAAGACTATTGTTATCTTACAGCCTGATTTACGGTCATAATGGACAAAACTGACTGCATGAAGAAAGCACAAGAACTGATGGAAGATGTGTACACCCAACAGCCGATAAATGAAGACACTACAAAAAGTATGGAAAGCAAGATCAAACGAGCCCTTCAAAGATTCATCAATACACGTCAGCTGAGGGTGAGAAAACGACTTCGCTAAGGTGCCGCAATACAAAAAGATAAGATGTTGAAAGATGACAAAAAATTAGAAAAATGGAGTAATATAAGGTTAGATATCACAGTGTTCGTTTGTTATGAGATGGTGATTGGAGGGGGAAGATCATAATTGGAGAACAAATGGGACAGATCACGAACTCAGAACACAGCAAGATTAAACCCGAGGATTCAGTACTACCACGGTTCTACGGCCTACCAAAAGTACACAAAAAGGATACCGCTTCGACCCATCCTGTCAATACGCAGGGCACCGAACTATAATCTTCTTGAAGAACTCTGAAAACAGTAGAGACACTTAGTCGTAGGATCAGAACACTCGGTTCAATAGATAGAATGATTCCTTGGGAAACGCAACGGAACGAAAATAGAAAGAGGCAAGATAATGGTTTCGTTTGATGTTGAAGCACTGTTCACATCAATTGACACCAAGCTGGAAAGGCAAATAATGATGACCCTGCTGGAACAACACGCAGCGGCCAATAAAAAGAACCAAACTGTAGTCATAAAAATGCTGGAGTTGTTTGATTTCTGTCTCATCATACACTTTCTCTACAACGGACAAACGTACAAATTGATGACAGCAAAGCCAATAGGATCGCCAATCTATGGACCGGCTGCCGAGGTAAAGTTGCAAGCAGTGGAAAAAAGCGAACCGCCGATGGTGGAAACCAAGCTTTGGGTACGTTACGTGGACGATGCTACTGTCATTCTCAAACGTTACATACTTCAAGAGACAAGCCAGCTAATACAGAAATATTTTCTCTGGTAACTAATTCAACAAAAAAGGAGAACAAGAGTAACCAATTGCTATTCTTGAACGTGCTTAAGATAAGGCGTGATTCCAGACCCTTGTCGGAAACTATGCAAACAGATGAGAATTTGAAATATCGTGGTCTTATTCCTTCGGGTGTAAACTGGATACGGGTGTGGGTGGAGCTGCGGATGGCGCTACGCAAGACCTCACGGTCCTTACATAGGCGCAAGCGTCCTGTGGCTGTTCGAAGTATCAATGGCAGTCAAAGCCGGGAAACCGAGACCGCTGCTGACCACCTACACGCTATATATATATATATATATATATATATATATATATATATATATATATATATAGCGTGTAGGTGGTCAGCAGCGGTCTCGGTTTCCCGGCATATCGTATCGCATGCTGAGGTTGATGTTGCATTCTTCATGCAACTTCACCGCAGATGGGCTAGACTAACTTACAGATAAACTAGATCGTTCAAAGCTGGATAAATTTAATTCCACTTTATTTGGTTTGTTCTGCCTACCTGGATGATCTATTAAGTGGCCACGTTGCTTACGCTAATTGCGCTTATCTTTGATAACTGTTGAGTTTTTAGCATTTCTGAATAACTTGTGAACACTTTTTACTGATCATGGATTCGTTGCTAACCAACTTACATCACATGATAATTAGTGAAGAGTTGTGCCACCGCATCTGTAGGCATTATTGGAGTTATTTAATTTCATCTTTTCGTTTCAAGTCAATGGCTGTTGCTTGATATCCCCGGTGTGGCTGCGCTTCATGTGCATGTTGACAAGATGCCCACCTGTATATCACCCACTACCTCGTCCATACTGGCTCCAGGAGACAGTTGGTCGTTGCTGGAAGGAACGGGGTACACGGTCCTTGTCGCAGTGCTAGGCTCGAAGAGCGGTTCCATGCACTCAGTGTGGAGCGGACTACGGTCCAGGCACCGCCTTCTGTGCACTTAATTCCTCAAATACAGTGTGCCTGTGAAGGAGTGGGGGCCGCCTGCATTGACGAAACGTGGCTCCGATCTATATGCCTCTCGGTCTAACACCTTCGGGTTTACACAGGATATGGGGTGTGTGGTGCAGCGCAAGCCACCCATGGTCCAACTGTAGGCGCAGGCGTCCTGTGGCTGGCCACAGTGACAGGCAAATCCGAAACCACAAGCCGCCAACCATATACGTATACCACGTTCTCATGTGCTGGACGCCTCGTCATGGCGACCGCTGGGTGGGAGTTGGGTTTCGCCCTTCTCCCTGCTAACATCCAGGACACCAATCCGCATGAGTCAGTGAACTGACCATGTGCTAGACCCGCTGCCTTTCGGGCAAACATTTAATCGAAGGCTTTGGCTGAGGATTCTAGTCGTTCTCCTGTCAGGTGTGGGTGTCCTGCCAGTATCCTAGTCCATCCTCTTCGGAGGTTAGTAAGTGATCAATGGCCCTCTTCCCGTAAAACCTAGCCATGGGAGACAACAGGTCTACGCGTTATAAGCTCACAGCTCGATTGGCGTACAGCACGAGCGCCATGCACTGTGTTGACGGTGGGAGGGCACCTCCGGATGCTCAATGGTTTGATACTGCCCGCCTCAAGCCAGGCAGCCCCTGGTCAAATCATTGCAAACCCGCCAAAACTCCAGCAAGCGCCCGCAGCGACGCACTGCACTGGTCGCGATGGAACTGGCGCGCTACAACATCGATATTGCGGCAGTCAATGAAACGCGGCTCGCTAAGCAAGGTAAGTTGCATGAAGCAGGTGATGGCTACACGTTCTACTGGGTGGGCAACGCCGCCTCAGCACCACGTGAACGTGGGGTCGGATTTGCAATATCCGATCGCCTCCATGGCCGGCCGGTGGGTGAACCAACAGGCATCAGCGCGCGACTGATGACTGTTCGCCCATGACTCGGAAGAGGTAAGTTTGCCACCTTCATATGCACGTACGGTCCGAAAATGTGTTATCCTGATGACACGCGTGATCAGTTCTACACTCAGCTATCCACCGTGATACGGGCAATGCCGAGGAGCGACCGACTATTTCTGCTGGGTGATTTCAACGCGCGCGTTGGGCGTGAAGCACCGGTGTGGACAGATGTCATCAGTCCGCATGGCATTGGTTCAGCGAATGCGAACGGTGACAGGCTGCTCTCACTGTGTGCCACTCACTGCCTGACGATCACGAACACTCGGTTTGCACTGAGTGCGAGTGATATAGCAACTTGGACGCACCCACGGAGTGGTCACGCTCACCTACTCGACTATGTCATCGTACGTCAGCGCGATATGTGTGAAGTGCGCATGACACGTGTACTACGTGGAGCTGAGTGTGGCACTGATCACAAATTGATGCGGACCAAACTGTACATATATTTTCATAAATCTACGTATTGCACTCCCGCCGTGAATCGGCGTAAATTTAACATTCTCTTCCTCGGTACTGTGGCGAAACGTATTGTGGTGGAGAAGGCGATGGCTGCACGCCTGTGTGATGTGGACTGCATAGCCACAGTGGGCGACCTGTGGAACCACATGCGAAAGCAAGTGCCAGCTGCTGCCGAGGTGACCATCGAGCGCACAAACTGTAAGCAGCATGACTGGTTTGATGTGAATAATGTGACGATTGGCGCATTGGTGTCGGAGAAGAATGCAGCATTTGCTGCACTTGTGGCAGACGCTAGTGACTTGAGGAAGAAGAGTCGGTTTCGCAAACTTCGACGGCGACTGACCCGAGAGCTCCGTCGCATAAAGAATGCATGGCGGACGGAGAAGGCGAAGCAGATGGAATGCTACGCCGAACGCCACCAACACAAGGAATTCTTTGACTCCTTGAAGGCAGTGTATGCACCGAGGTTGGAGCCGCTGAGGACGCTGATCGATGGTAGTTCAGGCGCTACCTGCACACAGACTGCAGACATAATGCAGATGTGGCGGAAACACTTTGACTGTCTCTTGAACAACCGTTCAGCGATTGACTAGCATACATTGAACGGTCTCAAGCAGCACGATGTGAAGACGAGTCTTGCGGACACGCCGACACTGGATGAGACGCAGAGAGCACTTGCTCAGCTGCGAAACGACAAATGTGTATGTAGGTGCCGACGAGATCCCGCCTGGAGTATTCAAGCACGGCTGCACCAGTTGGTGCAACGCGTATGGATTGAGAAGCAGGTGCCTCCTGAACTGAAGGATGCCCTTGTGCTACCATTGTTCAAGGAAGAAGGGAGCAAGCTGTTCTGGACCAGTTCTGGCAGACATCTTCCTAGGTATGATTGAAAGGAAAGTTGCGGCCTGCATAGGTGAAGCCAAGCTTTACAAGCGTTATGTAGATGATATTCTCGTCTTCACCAATGGAGCAAGCAATGTTGCACGAATTATCGTGGCATCAACTTGCTGAGTTGTGTGGGCAAGGTGTTTGCCCGAATCCTGCTCAACCGCCTCGTCAGTCAGGTTGTGGAACCGAACGTGGCGGAAGACCAGTGCGGATTCCGTTCGAGTCGCAGCACTATAGATATGGTGTTTGCGGCTCGTCAGTTGTAGGAGAAGTGTAGAGAACGACACAAGCCGTTGTACTCGCTTTTTGTTGAGTTCACCAAAGCATTTGATACGGTGAACCGTGAAACATTGTGGCTGGTGTTGGGTAAGTTTGGTTACCCGCACAAGTTTGTAAGTTTAACTGAATGCACAGTGGTATGCGAGCGAGGGTGCAGCTGAGTGGAGAGACCTCGGATGATCTTGCAGTCGTCACTGCTATAAAGCAAGGCTGTGCCTTAGCTCCAGCCCTGTTTAATATTTATCTCCATGCAATGCTGTCCTGTGCTTTTGCTGCGGCTTGTGCATATGGTGTCCGTGTGGAGCACCGTATTGATGGTGTGTTGTTGAACATCAGTCGTTTCGGTGAGAGAACTCTAGTCTGTGAGACAACTATCCGTATGTTGCTGTTTGCTGACAACTGTGCGTTGTTTGTACAGCGCGGAAGAGTTGCAGCACATGACTAGTGCTCTGACTTGGACAGCGACCCAGTTGGGGCTTACCATCAACACAAGCAAAACTGTCTGTCTCTTTCAGCCTTCACCGGAGGTGCAATCTGCAATGGTGACACTAATCAGCATGGGTGCTGAAGTATTGGAAACCACCTCCCGCTTCTGCTACCTTGGGAGTGTGATGTCGACTGATCAGCAGATACACAGTGAACTTCGTATCATCGTCTTGAAGGCAGCGGTGGCATTCGGGAAGCTACAGTATCACTTATGGAACAACCGTCAGCTTACGGTTGGCACAAAACAGATGGTGTAAAATCCATGGTCCTGTCCGTTCTTCTATACGGCAGCGAAACAAGGACGATGTATCGGCGCAATGTGCGATATCTCGAGCGGTTCCAGCAACAGTTTCTGCGACGGATTCTGGGCATCGGTTGGAGCGACAGAGTTGCGGACACGGAAGTGTTGCGACAAAGTGGAATGTATGCATTAGACTGCATACATTTGCTGAAATACCTGTGTGGCGTATGAATTCGACGCGGATACCGAAGGAGCTATTATATGGTCAAATGAGTGTTGGGAAGCGGCAAGAGGAAAAACCGAAGCCTGGTTACCAGGACAAGATCAAAGTGAGCCTCTCAGGTTCTAACCTTGATTGCAGGTCATGGGAATCGAAGGCGGTTAATCAGCGTGCCAGTCGCGATCTGATCACGGAGGGGGTTGCCGAGATACAGGAGAAAGACCTCATGTATGCGGAAGCGGTAAGCGCCGATGGGTTGTACTCTATCGGCATTGAGCGCATGGTGCTGTAGCACATGCGGTCGCAGGCCTAATGAGCCATGAGCGATGCCACCGGGCCAACACCGAAACGATGACGGGTGCTGCTGAGAGCGTAGGCAGAACCGGCGCAGCGTTTGTAAGTACGCTGCATTAGATTTACTAACCGTTTGTTTGCATGATGAGTCGCATTATTTCAGGTGGTGAGTTTGCTATATTGTCTTTTTAAGGTCTACCTGAACTATTCTCTATTAACTTGCACACGTCGCTCAAGTTAATTGTAGTCAACTTCGATAACAATTGCGCATTTGTGGCATTTCCTTAAAATAGATTTGCTGATGTCTTGAACATATAAGGGATGTTGTGGCAACCAATTTATTTCATATGCTCATACTCATATGGGTTCCTACCGGTTCTCGTTGCAACCAGTAGCTGAATTCTGCACAACAAGCCAGGCAATCGGACGGCACATATCTGGCTATTTACTGACGGGGATCCAATCAGCCAGAGCAGCTTCAGCTCGGGGACACAGGGCAATACCAACACCGACTTGGCCAACGAACGAATCTGCATTACCTCCGTATAGATGCAATGAGAAAGCACTTCTAGATGGCACAGTGAGCACAAACATCAGGCGGGTTTCCGATAAGCAGCAGATATATATCGAGAGGGTCTCTCAGGTTCAGACAAGTGCTGCCTGTTGGCCAAGCTGTAACAATGTGCGTATGCCGAAGTATTCCAATGTGAGGGAGGATTGAGGGTCCAAATAGAAGCCGATGAACTGGGATGGTCCACTTGGTTGGATATGGACTTGTCGAGAGCACATGAGTGACGCTCCGCGTTTGCACGTGCGGTGAAACTAGAAGATAAACGCCAATCAAAGCAAGGTGGAGAGGGCCAAGAATTGAAAGGGGATGAAAACGGAGGGATGAAAGTGAAGTTGGAAAGGGATGATGATAAAGGTGAAAAAGCGTAAGAGTGGGAGTAAGAAGTCGGGAGTCGGTCGGTGGCCGAGTGGTCTGCACGCTTGGCTTGCAATCAGAAGGTCACCGGTTTGAATCCGCATAGGGGTGAGCGTCCTCGCGCGACTGGTCGTGGTCGCGCGGCAGCGAAGCGTCGTTAAGGTGCACAACACACATTATTTATTATTATTATTAAGAAGTCGAGAAAACTTGAGCAGTAGCATCCAAACACCTATCAACCCCGTTTGATGCGGCAGATAAGGCGCCGTTGATTATCCTCTGCGACGGCCACAGCATCAATAAATTGTTAGAATACAGAGTCATTGTTATGTATTGAGTGAGCAGGACACTGTCAGGTTGCCCAGGACTAGACAAGAGAATGATTAGGGTTCGCAACCAAAGGTTTTGGTTTAAAAAGCGGACCGCAAGACAGCAGGTTTTCCAGCGAGCTACAAAGAGTCCGTTCTATGGAATAAAAACGAGGGGCAGTAAAAGCCGCAAAAAAGCTATCCCGTTGATGCCGCCTTATCTTTGCACTATATCCAGCTGCTTCTGGCGGTATATCGTTGATGCATGGAGTAGGCACCTTGACCAGGAATGTTGGTTTGGGGCATTAAGGTTTTACGCTAGATCCCTCTTTCTGCTATTGCCATTCGTTTCTTAGGCCCCCATGCCTGTACAGCGGTGAAACATCAGTTCAAATGATTGATGTACTGCTGTTGATGATAATGAAGTAATGGGGAGCCACCCTCACTCCAACCCCTAACTTAAAGAATCAGGAGGCTGAACGTGTCTGGTCTCTAGCCGCTGACCAGACTGATATGAGTAGCTCTGAAGATGTAAGAAGCACCACTCAGCACTCAGCACAGCTCAAAAGATCGCTGAGGCACAAAAACCATCATTGCGATGGCAGCAAACTTGTATGTCCTAGGGAGAAGAACGAGTTTGGAAGCCCCTTTTCAATCGCAATAGCACGGGACTTGGCTGT
Source organism: Dicrocoelium dendriticum (assembly GCA_944474145.2). Lineage (NCBI taxonomy): Eukaryota > Metazoa > Platyhelminthes > Trematoda > Plagiorchiida > Dicrocoeliidae > Dicrocoelium > Dicrocoelium dendriticum. The sequence continues at coordinate 44,645,761 of OX104070.1, read as the reverse complement.
AATCAGCTCTATGCCGATCACTTTTAGTCCTAACTGCAAACATTCCAGTTTATCCCACACATCTTATCTATTATGCACCAACGGTACAAAGTCGTTAGCACAGACCAACGCAACTAAATTACTGTCGTTTAATCCGGACCCTTCTCTCGGTCGGGTGTAAATTAGGAGCTCGTCCAGTGGGATGATAAAGAGCTGAAGTGACAGTCACCTTGTCTTATACGACGGCAACACCCCGTCCTTTTTCCAGCTAACACCACTGAGTTCGTGTACAGTCGTGTGAGATAATGAACTGGCGGCGCAGGCGCTCCATAGCGAATAACCGCACGCATAATCGTGCTGTGCGGAACAGTGTCAAACGCTTTCGCAACATCCAGAAAAGCTACCACACACACTCTTGCTTCTGAGTGGGCTGTTTGGAGTATGCTATGCAATGTAAGGAGGTTTCTAGATATGCGTCACTATTCCGAAAGGCGTTGGAGGTGGAGGCGATGTCACGCCAGCATCTAAAGATCACGTAAGATAAGCGAACCAATTGCTATCGGTACGTACCCTCCTGTGTGTATAATTTTCTGTTCTGAACACAAGAGAGATGCGTGCGAGTGAGAAACATGGTGGAGCAATTCGATTAAAAGAACTGGGCCAGCAACGTCTAGCAGAATATCAGGACTACATGTAGACAAAACAGTAATCACCCGCCCGTCGTGTCCCGGAGTCGTCTTCGATTCGTGCTTAAGAGTCGCCCATTCGTCAGATAATATGCTATAACAAATGGAACATATGGCCGGATGGCACTAGTCTACTATCAGCAATGTTTGGTGCGCCGAAAAGTTCTGCCCAGTGCGCCTGATAGTCCGGCACATCACTGCTACCGAACCACTGCTGTCCAGCTACCATCCAAGACACATCTCACCCCAATCTTCTGCTTCCGAAAAAGATTTCGTAGCGCAGCATAGGTTCGTTTGCGAATCTTTTCTCTGCGAGTTGGTATGGCTCTGGTGGAACGCGGTATCCTAGACTACAACCTATGTGGAAAGCAGTATTCCGTGGGGCTATGGAAGCGAATCCAGCCTCCTTTAGGCCAATAAAGACCTGCTCTTTTTTGACTCCAAACCTAGGGCCATGTTAAGCAAAACTAAGAAATGCATCTTGGAATCTAGAGACGCTAGATAAGGCTGATAATGACGCAATATATTCATACTCTATATAGCTTCCATAGGCGAGGTCTGCGAATCTCCTGCCACAGAGCCGAGTAAGGTCTCGGAGAAGAGCTCTAAGAAGCTACTAAAGATATCATGGAACCAATGAATTTCCGGCCCTCTAGAGTCGAGTTGGGCAAAGCATGTCCTGGTGTTCCTATCCGTATGGTTCTTGTGGCCCAAAAGTCGGGATGCGATGCGTGAGAGCCAGTGATAGAGGGAATATGGGTGGCGGTGATTGCTTTTCTACAAAAGTCAGCCAAGCTTTGGCAGTTGCTTTTTGATAGCACCAGCACTGCGACCCGGAAAAAATTCTCAAAGCTTTAGGTAAGCGGTGAACTGGTCCAACAGTGTGTAAGTCTTCTCCAGGCGATTCGATTACTCATCTCAGTCCAAAGCTCTTCTTTTCGGGAAGCAGGACACATCGCTGCATTGAGTTCAATCGGCAATAGGAACTCGTCCTCCGCGAACTCCGTGCAACGTGACTAAAAGTCGCCGTACAATAGTCAAACCACGAGGATATCAAGTACAGTTTGTTTGACGTGGCCGAGTACACTCCTAAGTACTGCAGCCCGTACTCAGCTATAGAATTCGACCGTCAATCCATCGATCTTCGTAAAAAGCGCCGCACGGATGCTTGCCAGAGGTATGAACAGTTAGGTTGGTAAACTCGTGGCCGTTGAAGGTGAATTCTGTGGTCAGTATGGCCAGAGTACTCGTAGGACAGACAACAGCGACAGGCTTCTCGAGTACTAAACTTCGGCGCACCTGGCGAAAGCGCACAACCAGGAGACCCGTTTAACCGAATATTGGTCACATCCCTAGGAATTACTGCTGTCAAGACTGAATAACGGAATACAAAGCAATTTTAATCGAGCGTTTGTGGGTGTCGAAGTTTCACTGCGTTTCGGTGGTACTCGATAGAGTCGCCAGAAACAGGTCGATGTAACTTTGCCGCTCTAAACATGCGCAGTATCTTTAGGAGGTACTGGATCTTAATCTGAAGTGTCTGCCACCCTTAAATGTCGAGGCGAAGTGGACGTATGTACGGAGTCCCGTGCACAAGTATGTCACCTTCATCTGCGGTTTCATTAAGTACACCAACAAACGAATTTTTACATGCTCTGTTCAACTTGTGATCACCTTACAACTCCTGTCGATGCTGGGCATAATTCGAGCGCAGACAATTCCTAGGGAGAGATCGCGGGTCCTGGTGGAAGCAGTGTATCATCGGGATATAATGTGATGTCCAGGTGAGTCCGGGTAGCACCAGTGACCTAGTGGTAAACACTAGTGACTATTGCAGGGCCTTGAGTGTTCGTTTTCTGTGCCCCCGGTCGTCCCAGCGAGACAAAGTTTAAACATATGCTGTGAATGCAATTTTCCCGCTTGCAAATACCCTCAGCGCCCAGTGTAAACCGAGCTCCAAAGCATCATAATGCAATATAAAGTAGTTTTATAATCTAAACTTTTTGAATGACTGATATGTGACCAAAATGCGTCTCATCGGGACAGCCAGGAGTACACAAATTGGCCACTCGGCAAGGATCTATCAGTCACGCGCGCTGAATGGGTGTGCGATTTTATTAAAAAAGCGAAATAAAGCCGATGGTGTTAACGATGTATCATAATAACTAATGTTATGGTTAGACATGTTTCGCCATTTGCTTTCTCGTCTTCTCTGCATTTCTGCTAGTGAACGAAAACACGCAAAGATAGAACGGCTGTCAAGTTCAAGTTCGGTTGGGACCGGAACAATGGGATAATCCAGTGAATATTCCATCTTCTGCATATCGTTGAACCAGAGATGTTGATAAATCTAGAGCCAAAACCGCATCGTACCCTGGCCAACCAATTACCGCTCAAAGTTCCTGCCTAGCAGTCCCAGCCCGGTCGGTCATGTTAAGTAAGTGAATCGTAAGCTAAGAAAGAGGAATGTCAACTAATTAATGATAAGGGAGAAACTGGAGAAAAGCACAGGAGAAAGCAAAAGACACAATTTGGTTAGGAGAACAGAAGTGTTTGATATTGCCGTCCAAGATATTGTAACCTTCAACCGTATATTCCTGGTGTACTGTTGCGCTGCTTCGCCTAAGGCTGTGATCGTCTAGTTGCTCAACCACGCGCCCAAGCAACCGGAGGAAACAAAAAAAACCTAAGGCTCGGTAGTAAAGGTATATTAGTGAACCACACATACTAAATTGTTAAAGCATGGTCACCCAATCTTCGGCATTTGGTCCTCAGCCCTTGTGAGCCTGTTTCGTCCCACTGCCTTGCCACATTTGGCAGAATCGTTCGCCTCCGTGTTCGGCTCAGCTCAAACCCTGGACACCGGCTTGAATCCGCAGACCAACCAGTCCTCGCCTGATTCCCCAATTTGCCAGAATGAGCGGACGCGATTTCTCGCCCGTGCGTGTGGCCTTCACGCGCAGCTGACTGATCACGTGCTCCTCGGCAAGCGGACGCGCACTGCAGCCACTGCGTGGGGTTGCCGAGTTGTGCGTGGGTCTCTGTTAATTCCCTAACGTGCTCCGGAAGCGAGTTCCAACGTCGAACTCGTGTTTCCGTCCTCCCTGTTAGAACGAAGTTTGTGCAGCTTCAACGGATGATTGCGGAGACCAGGCAGTTTAGTGGGACCAAATAGTCTGGACCGATCTTACCCGTTAGAATACGTTAAGTGAAGATCAAGTCCTCACTACTTCTCCGATAGTGCATTGAGTACATTCCAAAGCTAAGCAAACGTTGGGGATACGTGTCACCGTAAACTCTGCGCTGACCTTGTACCCACAAGCAAATCCCACTCAGGTTCCAGTTTGCCCCATACAAATAGTAGACAAGTCTGGACACAGTATTCCAAGTTGGGTCGCACAAAAGCCGAGAAAAGCTTCAAAACATATCGGCCGTTAAGAGTCTGAAGGTGCGGCGAACAAAGCACACAACACAAACCCTCTACAAACAGCTGTCTTCTAAGTGTCCCCAGAGTGAACGCACGAAGCGTGAACGACAGCTAGACCAACCTTCTGTGTGATAACAGGGATTTTACTTCCACCAACAATACAGCTCGTGGGGGGACTAGTCGCTCCGATGCGGAGGACAGAACATTTCGCCTGTCAATGAGCATCAACCGTAAAATTGACCAGTCCCAGAGCCTATGCAAGGAACTCCGAGTTGCCCCAGAACCCCCAGGGATATCACAAGATTCCATAGCTTGATGCCATTATCAAACAGTAGCGATAGTGCCTCAAGCTCCTGCGGTACGTCATCAAATTAAACTGCAACAAGCAACGGCCCTAAAACCGAGCCCTGTGGAATGCCACTAAGAACAGCTTGTCAAAGCGAAAGGCTACGTCCAATGTGTACACATTGTTCTCTCTCCCCTAGAAACGTAGACACCCGTTTAATGGCGTCACCAGATATTCCATAAGACAAACATTAGTGGGAGTCGTAAATGGGGACCAGTAACAAAAGCTTTCGAAATATCCACAAAAAGCACGTAAATGGCGTGACCGCTGTCCAATGTGTTAGCGCAGCTTTCACAAGCTACAAGTAAATTCGTTAAACACAAAAATCCCTTACGGATTCCGTGTTGTGCAGCACTGAGGTTAAATTTATTCAGGTGGTTGTCCACCGAATCCCTCACCAATTTTTCAGACAACTTGACTACTACGCTTGTCAAACCCACAGGCCGGTAGGTTGCGCGCAGAGTACTGTAACCGCCTTTAAAAGCCGGATAGATTATTTCCCCATATTCCGATAATAAGACAGCTGTCAAGCGATCTTGTAAACACGCATGTAAGAGGATTACTTAGTTTAGTAACAGCAGCTTAAAATGGCATTAGCACTACGCCGGTACGCAGTGCCGACAATTTGCTGCCACTCAACCACCACCAGTCGCGCGTGGGCTAGGGATACTGTGAAAATCCCCCGGTTCCACACGCAGGCTCGAACCCGTGACCTTTGGAGTACAGGGCAGGCGTGTGATCCTTTCGGCCAAGGGCTGGTATGCAACAGTTTCGGATGAATTAAATCAGGACCGGAAGCTTTGCAGGGGTTTATGTTGTGCAATATCCCGAAGAAGTGAGCCTCCGTTACGCTAATTTCAGTTAGGTAGGACTACTACGGAACTCTTGAAAACAGTTCAACCTGTGGTAGAGAAGCTTCATGAACAAAGATATCAGTACACCGTTCGCTAAGTATAAAAGCCTTAACGTAGTCGGTATGCACACGGATTCCGTCTGTTTGTAGTAACGCTGGTATATACGAATTTGCATTGCTGCGCCTGTTCACGTAAGCAAAGAACTTCTTTGGATTAGTTGCGGCTGCGTAAGCTAAACCACTCACGTACTGGAGACGAGCCTTCCTCAGATGTTGCTTACAATTATTTCTAACCTCTCGATAGTTGCTCTAGGTTCGCAAGCACCTAGACTGCTTCCTGTGTAGGTAGCTACTCGTAAACTCTATCCATGTTGGCTGCGCTCGGCTTTCTTTATTTCATGAGTGGGATGTGGGGAGAAGAAACCTCGGTTAGATATGCCTTAAACTCACAGACTGACTGAACAATGTCCGCAAAGGAGATCTCATGAGGTAGAACTGAAGCTCTGGCTCGCATTGCGTTAAAGATCGTTCGTTAAATATTTGGGCATACTTCAGCGGTAACCTGATAATATCTAGAGAAAGTACATAGAAAGGATATGCATACATTGTTGCTGGCCCTTGGAGGATAGTCGCATGCAATGCCATTTATAAAATCGAGTGAATTTGCAAAAGGAAGATCCAAGGTGAACACCATTTAGGTACCATTTAGGTACGTGGTCGGGACGTCCACGAAATGATGCAAGCGATGTTGCAATGTTAGCTCGAGAAGAACGAACCTAAAGTGCCCATCGCCGAGCTGCATGGCAGATCAGCCCAACAGACCTCGAAAATTGAAGTCCCCCAGTATCCGAAACTTATTGACAGTGTTGGTACGGATAAAATCAACAACTTCATTGGAAATATTTCCAGGACTCAGATATACCAATACAACTGTGAACAGAACAGGAGGCGCGCGCAACAGTAGATAAGGCTTCAACAGTTAGATCCAGTGAGTGATAAACACAGGTCCTCAAAACATTCAGTTTACATCTCATACACAGTGGGAAACTCTCGCCTTGAGGGCCAACGGTACGATCACATCTAAGCAGCGCGTATCCAGGCATAAAAACTTCACCGTCCGTGATATCCGGGGACAACCACGTTTCAATGAAAGTAAGTATGCCGGGACGAGATTTAGCTACAAGTAGACCCACCTCGTGGGCTACCAGTATGGATTCTGATAGGGCAGAAATTCACCGCTGGCTGAGCACCTGAAAACCCATAAGACGGAGTTCTTGCTCAACAGACACCCGCCTGTTGAAACCTATTATGGTCTCCTTCAGCTTCAGCCAATCTGCCAGTAGAAGATCTGCCTAAACGCTGATATTACTATCCTTCAACACTGATGCAGAATGCAGTAACGCCTTGCGTTCTTCCGCGCAGGAGTCGGGGATGCGGATTTGGCGTATCGACAGAGACGTTCCTCAGTCTGGTCAGCTTTCTGACAGCAACACAAAGGAAACCAGGTGGAAGCAACTTGGTGGCGCACAGTTTGCACTACTGGATGTCATCCCGCATGCGTTCCCCGGGTAGAACTGCCGCGGATTCAGCAAAGTTACGTAAAATAACGCTGCTTTCCGTAAAAGAATCACCTTAGCGAAACGCATTCACCCCATGAATTTTCGACTCGGCACTAGGTTTAATCGATTTGACCGAAAATTGCCCTGCGCGTTTTTGCCGAAGTACCAGAAGTAATGGAGATGGGAGCCTTGTGCGCCTCCTACAGCACCTACACCGTCTCAGTCCCCTCGGGTTTTGTGGGAAGTTCAAGGAATTTCTTTGCTTTCTTCCTCCGCATTTAGCGGGCGCAAGGGCCCTAAGTTCGGCGTCGATTTTGGTGCTGCCAAATACGCCATCAGAAGCCACGTTAGCTGCATTCTGGGTAGCCGGAGCAGTCGACATCGTATCCGTCACTTAAAGGAATTCACACAGACAGCAGATTAGATTAGTTGAGTCGCACCACCAAATGGACCGATATCAGTAAGTCTATCTTTTGGTCAAGAGAAGTAAGAAAAGACAATATGTCCTGACAACAAGACCACCAGGTCGGCGGCTACAGCATTAAGCAGAACCGAAAAGCAAGCGAGGGCTAGTCGATAGTATTGCGTACTGTTTAGAGATCAGACTGATATTGGTCTCATGAAAGCAGCAATTGAACGCATAACACTGCATGAAACTAAAGGCATTTGGTGTCGAATGCCCGTACTGCTACTGCTACAAACAGCAATATATATATATATATATATATATATATATATAGCCTGAAGTTAGTAATATAAGAGACAACATTCACAGGACACATCAACGATTAGTCATCATTGTTCAATTGTGTTTCTACTTCTTGGTTAAAGTGAGCATAGATATAAATCCCGTTCTCTCACCGCGGACTTTAACTTTGCTGAGCTTATGAATAGCAGGGGACTTAATCGCATCATTTCCCTGCTAACTTGAAAAGTTGCCTACTCCATCTCCGTCACTCTCTTTGTGTCATCCTGCAAGTAAGTCGCGCTTGGGTAAAGTTTCATTCTAGAATGATTAACCACTGACTTGGTGTAATGTAGTATATTTATTGCACCTGCCTAGAACGGAGAAGTCACAGCTAACCTACCTCTATAGGGAGTACTTAACTCGGTTGTATTTCGCGATGACTTCACGTGTTGTCCATTACAATGGTGTACTGATCATGGTCTATGCTATTCTTGCTAGCTTCTCGAGTGGAGTCTAGTATGGTGACATATCGAGACGGTGAGCTACGGTATCTTCCTCTTTGTATTATTATTCGGCTGCGGTTCACACAATTATATAAGCTCCAGGGCATTACTCACCAGATTATGCTATCTACATTCTGCTCCTTGAAAATGATTTGTAGATCACATGACCCTAGCTTGAGCAGTTGCCCAATGCTAACTAGCACGACGCTTAGAGAGTCGGTGCATCGCAGAAGAATTGGTCGGTCCATCCATGAGCTCATTTGTGCGCGCAGAGTTTCCGAGCGGATTGTGTGGTTGATACAGATAAATGCTAGGGTGGCAAATTACTGAGTATGTTTCCAGTTCGATGGATACGCTTGAATCAAAAGGTCACCAGCGCTTGACCGCTTACAGTAAGCATAAAGTGTAAAGTTTGACATTTGAAACATAATGATCAACGATAGTCCCTCGCGTGACCATGGACTATGCGTTCGAAGAGAAATTTCCCCGGAAAACAGGATGGGTACGCTAAAATTCGATTTACTAATGCAGGTCGTCAATAAGGCGGCATGTTTGCCTGCGTGATGAATAATCTTGCATTTCAGAACTAGATGTTTTTGAGCTCCCCAGTGTGGCTGCGCCTGTCTATTACCCACGACCTCGTCAATACTGGCTCCAGGAGACCGTTGGTCGTTGCTGGAGAGGACAGGATGCACTGTCCTCGTGACTGTGCAAGGTTCAAAAATTGGTTCCATACTGTGAGGAACGGGCTACGGTCCAGCCACCGCCATGTGTACGTCTGGTATGCATAATTCCCCAATTAGGTCGGAATGCTTCTGTTCTGCATGTTGATAATGATGAGACCTGGCTCCCACCCACATGCTTCCCAGTCTTATATATATATATATATATATATATATATATATATATATATATATATATATATATATATATATATATGGATTGGCGGCATGCGTATCCGAATTTGTCTGTCACTGTAACCTCCATGGGGATAACCACAGGATGCCTGCGTCTACAGAGTCACCCTGGGTGGCTTGTGCTGCACCACCCATAGCTACAACCACACACCCCATATCCAGTGGAAACCCGAAGGAATAAGACCGAGAGTCATGTGGATGGGAGCCACGTTCCATCAACGGAGCCGGCCCACACTCCTTCACAGGCAAACACAAGTACGCTGTATTTGGGAAATCCAGCGCACACAAGGCGGTGGCTGGAACGTAGTCCACTCCACACTGAGTGCATGGAACCGCTCTTCGAGCCTAGCGCGACCACAAGGACCGTGCACCCCGTCCCCTCCAGCAACGTCCAACTATCTCCTAGAGACAGTATGGACGAGGTAGTGGGTAATAGACAGGTAGACATCTTGTCAACATGCACATCAAGCACAGCCGCACCGGGGATGTCAAACAACAGCCAGTCACTTGAAATGACAGTAACAAATAAAATGTATCTGTTCAAAAATACCACTATGCAGATATAACTCTTCCCTAAATTAGCACATGAAGTGCGTTGGTTAGCAACGAATCCGCGATATGTAAAAAAATGTCCAGAAGTGGCTCAGAAAATGCTACAAACGTAATAAGGTTAATGAAGATAAGCAAAATTTCCGTAAGCAACGTGGAAATTTAATAGAAGATTATTTCGGTAGGCAGAACAAATCAAATGAAGTTGAATGAAATTTATCCAGCTTAAAAAGAGACCCAGATTAAGTGCAAATTGGTTTAGCCCAACTGCGGTGAAGAAGCATCATGAATGCAACATATATATATATATATATATATATATATATATACTGTAAAACTGTAATTAAGGGACTAAGGCCTTCGCGGTAGAGTACAAGGTCCTAATATATCCGATAACGTTTCGTGTCATGCGTGTTCGTGGTCCGTGAGACTCAAATGGAGGAGCCGAGTGCCAAACCACAATCAACTTTGAAGTTTGAGTCTTCATACTCTAGACGCGTCATATAGTTGAAACCTTGAGTTCGCTTCAAATCGACTTTTGCGAGTGCTAAGAGAGAACGAGTGAGCGCTGACTTACATGTATCACTATAACAGCGTAGCGCCCGGCTTATTTTTGAGTATCAAAAATGCGTGAACCTAAGACCCATGAACAGGCCTGGCATAAAATGCGGATGGGTAGACAGTTGAATTGATGCTTGAAGATCGAGTGGACGTGGCATCCGCGAACAGCTCAGAGTGAACTAGTCCATGGGTGACTGAAATGTGCTGAACTTCTTGGAAAGATCATGATACCGAAAGGCACGTGGAGTTATGAAGTAAAGCACGTGTTGCATACTGACAAATGTCGAATGAGGATAGGATACATATCTATGCATAGTGTATCACCGGCTGTAGATCGTGCATATCCATCCAAGGCGGAAAGATATGAAAGTCAGGTTCGATGTTAGCTAGTAACTATCGGTTCGACGCATGTCCATACAATAAATCCGATAAGTCAAAGTTTGGGAGGCACAGAGTTGTTTGAAACAGAACCGACAGTACTCGACAGTACTCGTGCCGCTCGTTTGGAGTACCAAGCCGGGGAGTAAGCGGTATCGCACAAAAATCAAAAGTAACGAAGTGCGATGAGAACCTCTTGAGGAAGGGTGGCGTATCGTTGGTCCTTGGAACTCTTTGAGTGATGTGACAGTAATTCAGTGAAGCAGAAGGTGGGAGGGAACATGTCATACTGCCAGTCCCGGGTAGAACGACCAAACCGGCAATGCACACTTGCATGGGAAAATTATCGAGTATATGCTTAGAGAAGTTAGTATTACAAAGCAAGAGAGCATATGCGGCTCTGGGATGGTCAGTCGAAAAAGTCGTGTGGCGCACTACTAGTGAGCAGTATGTGTGGACACAAGGAGGCACAGGAAAATCGTGGATTGCCGGACGAAAGATGAGTAGTGGAGAAATCTACCTCAGCTGATACGTTGTGAGTGATAACGCGTAGCAGAACGGCGGTAGAAAAGTACAACGACGAAAGTGCGTCTGAGTTTTCATGTTCGAATTATTATAATACCTAGACGCTGGTGCTCCAACATACATACCCGTCTGCGCCGCGTCGTGTTCTCAACAGATGGACACCTACTCGTTTCTCTAGAAACAAAGTTCAAGTGACTCGCGCTTAAAGCTAGCCCAAAACAGCAGTACGAACTAGTTGGATGATCGGCTCAGTAAATAACCATGCGATTATTGCGTTGAATTGAACCTAATCTGACTACTCCAACTGCCGTACGTGAGGTGAGACAAGGAGAAGGGGCCAATGTCAGTGCTTCCATTCCCGTTCTCCATCTGTTAACCTTGTATTCCTAATGATCGCACTTAGGAACATAGCAGTAGGACAGTGTTTTAGGAACGACCGTATCACTGATTTTATACCATCGTCAGTAATCTACCCTATAAGGACACCTGAGTTCAGCTCTCTTGCTTTAAACCGAGAAGAGTAGAATAAAATTGTACACGCCTGATGCCTTAAATCGACGCGTACTCTGGTTCCAAAATGGCTAATATGATATTGACTGCATCCATGCTGTTGACGAGGCAACCAACAAGCAGAAGTGGATGTAACATCTCTAGGGTGAAATTCTCGCTTGTAGGCGGGAGGTAAGTGGACAGTCGTTTGTAAAACAGCTTGCCAAGGACCACTAAATCCATGGTGAATGGGAAAGACCATAACATGGTGCGATGGCTTTCATTATTCCCCCGATACATACACCACACCCGATAGTACTTTTAAGGTGTTTCAAGTCGTTGGTTCGTAGAGAAGGAAGCGAAGAGGCTTAAGGGGTGGGACCAGAGATGGACTGACGTCACTGATGAGACCTAATGGGACGAAACGGTCACAAACTGCTCCTTCGGAAGGGTAGAAACTCATAAACCCCATAAATTCCGAAGGAACTTTAATTGCATGCCCGAGATTAGTTCCCCCACTCGATGACTTAGTGTCTATATTCCAGACCTTATTCCAACTTTAGACCATTACATTCTCGAACGAGTATCGTTATCCATTCGCATGCGTATTATATCTCAGTCACATCTCCATCAGTCCACTACTAACATTGCTTTTACGAATATTTATTTCCGCCCATTTTCCGCACTTTGCAAACCGAGTGGTGGGTTCACTTTGCACATAATTTAACCTTCTAGAACGACGGTAACAGGGTTATATTAAAAAATATGCATCAACCGTTTTCTACCTAGACCGTGCGAATAGTTTAGGTCTATAAGGCGAAGTGGCGTTATTTATATATAGTTAGTGCGATGTAATTGGATTTAGCATAGTACTGACCTTAAAACTCATCGGCACTCGTCAGCACATAATACAGGAGGTAATGATTATGTTTTTTATAGAACATTTAAAAGTGACATTAGTTCAACACACTCTGCAAAAACACTGTAATTGATGCGTGTTTAACCGCGACAGTTGCAAAACTCACATATTTCGTCAGCGAACTTTTGTTTGATCAAATCGTGGTATATAGACTTCAGATTCGCCGATTTCTCATCATAGAATAAGAGCATAAGGGGTTTGCCTTCCTCCGTGATCTCCTCCGCATTCTCAAAGGTGATCTCACGCACTGGAACAGTGCACTTGCGTTTCACCCAGGTATGAATGGCTTCCAGACTCGCGTTCTTCAGAATCGTGATCTCACTAATCTTCTGCGTCTGGAAGAAAGGGAAGGGAACCGCATAAATGAACGGAGTCGATTCGGCACGGTGATGCTCAGATTATAAAGGAATTTCCCCAGAGATAAAAGGTAGAGATTTACAGGACAATGCATTAAGAATAGCAATAGTAAAAACAAGACAAATAAAAGCACCCATAGCTTGTAATTAGAAAGTTACACCATGTGCCACATTCAACTTAACTGACAAGCTCCGGTCCGTGGGTTGAGGTGCAATGGGTTTAATTGCCTCGATTCAAGTCAAGAGGAATGAACCAAATGTAAAATCTTCATATAGATTGGCTAATGATCAGAAATAGGAGGGGGAAAGCAAAAGCCCCATTGACTTCGTTACTGTGCCAGAAACACAATATAATCATAAGCACTGAAGAGGAGTATGTGGCGAAGGGTTAATAGTGAACTACTGCTGCCAGTAAAAAATGAAGATGAAGATATCTTAAACGATCATTCACTATATAACAGGAAAACAACTTAAGGATCCATTTTCATCTTTCGTTGTCACAAAGCGGCTCTAATCAGAGGTTGTGTTGAAAATATCACCTTGTAAAACAAGAGGCTGGGCGTAAAATGCGATGACAGTGCTCAGTATTATATATAAAAAACGGACAAACTGTTCTCAGCTGTCGTGTTCAAATACTTTGCTTTGATTTTGCCCGCGACTCGCTTACCCTACTCACACTTCCATTTAGCACTCGTTGGCCTATCATGTGATCTTGCATTTGATTGATTGCAAAGCGAACCTCCATCGATTTAATTACCGCGCGTGTGTGTGGACAGTTCCCTCCATACATACGTTGCGGTGCTGCTCTGGTCTGCTGCTTTTTCGAGATACAACATCAGCCTGTCGCTTGGCACCTTCATCCATGCGTTGATTCCACAGGCTAGAGATCACTAGAACCTGCATTTGCTTAAGTGAAACCTAACTCACTAAGTGCAGGATATGTGTGGAACGCGTCCAACTCGTCGTAATCTATGCAGCTGACGATCAACTTACTAGTGCTGACCATAACTAATGGACCGTGCGAATTTCGCCAGTCGCAACGCAATCGTGGAAGTTAACATGTTCGGCTGCAAACTGAACGTGCAACGATCGCCTGTGACTCCAGCAAAACGGAAGCTATTCTGTCACGGATGTCGCAATTAGAGTCCGTTTGGAAGCGTGCACTCTGCATACAAGTACCAAAAATATTGCTAGTTCCCGTCAGCGCGTTCAATTACCGTACAGTACTAGCGGGACTTTGTAGGGGTTAGTGTGCGGCTACAAATTACAATCTGACAGTGCATGTGGTGTGTTACAGGCCTGAATGTTACCCGATAAATTTGACGAAATTACAGATGAATCTAAGAGGATATAAATGACAACCGAAAGTGGTACATAACGCAGAGACGCACATAGGATTTCGTCTTGTTGAGCATTTAGTGTATTTCAGTGTGTACTCTCGGAATTAGAGTGGTAATGGCTGTTGAGTAACATCCCAAACCAAATGAGCCCGTGGAGAAGATCAACGTAACATGAGATGAAGAGGAATGAACTCACAGGATTACATGAACACCACTTCGGTCGACGGATGCGTGAAACCTAAGCATCAACTTACAGCTTTCGCACCAAGCAAATCGTGCACTTAGTTGATAGTAAAACCTCAAGGTGAAAGTAATTTTGCAAATCCAAATTAGCTAAGAATCGAAAAACAGAATGAAATGGCAACTTGCCAATGCTTCCTTGTGAGTCATACGATCGGTTTCTTCATCAACGCTAAAAAACGTAGACAAAACATGAAAACAAATAAAAGTATACTGAAGTGGATGTTGGGCATTGCTCGCTCGCTCGCAAAGTTTGGGGATTTTACACGTGTCAATTGTAAAACGATCAAATTCAGATACTCTAAATGCAGTCAGTGCAGTGTGAGTTGGGAAGTGCGACCACCATTCACAGCAACAGGCGGATTGAAGGGAAGCGTGAAAATAAAGAGCAGTGACCTTTAACAACGTGACCCAAGTGAAATCGGTGCGCCAGGTTTAAGGCCCCAATGATGAAAGGATCAGGGCTGAGATTTTAGTGGAAATAAGGAACTGACACGACAGAAGGTAGAGCTGAATAACTGCTTTAACGGAATCTAAGGATGTTAACTAAATGACAGAAAAAAAACAAAGATCTTATGACCTTCTCAACTTGACTATGTACATACGATCTGATATTTTTTAGCACAAGAGTTTTTCTACTATCACTGAGATGTAACCTCACAAAAATTTCCTTAAGACTGATAGCTAGACCGAAAGTAATGCAGTTGATTCAAGTTGTCAAACACAAACCGAATGCCGGACTGGTGATTTCACCTACCTTGTTCCAAGACGGTGATAAAAGTAACAGTGGAATAAAAATGGAAAAGGTGAGCACAATGTAAGAAAAATAAAATGGTGAAAGCATAGACTAACACCAGCTGAATAAGACTGCATGCAAGAATGTCGCACAACTGCAGACGAAGTTCGTAAAAAGTTATTTGGTCAACCCCATGGAAGACCAGGTGCTACAACTTTAGCATGTCGTCACCTGGTCACACCGGGGTTTAAGCTAATTCACCGAACTGCTGGTAAACTACACAAAACGAAACGGTGACGGGAGGCACATGAGAAAGGTGACCCAACCGAAGTGGGATGTGAAAGGGTTCAGTGTAAGGCCAAACTCTGAAACCAGGACAAATTATTGGTCTATCTGTGTTCAAGCGATTTATACGATACTGGGCTAAGACAAGATGAAGGACGAACATTCGAGCCATCTCAAGTAGAACTCCTCCTCCTAACTGCGGTTTCACACTCTGTTCTTAACGGAATAGACTTTACTCCAAGTGTGGTCAGCTGCTGTCGCCGGACAGCATACATTGCAAATGACAAAAGCTGCAAATACGACCTAGGGGTGCCCAACTTCCCACTCAAAAGGATCAAAACTGGGTGAGATAAACGCGGCGAAAAGCGCCAGCAGTGGGACGGAACCGTATACCTAGACCACGCTATCACGCAAACAATGCCGGTGATATGATGGCCAGAATATCGTGAAGTCATTTGCATTTATTAGCCTCGATTCGGTGACTCATCGGCTAAGAGCCAAACGCCTGGAATACTCCGTCACGGTTTAGAGGTAATTTCAGAAGTGTAACCGAACCCAGACAGGTTTAATGAGATGTAAAATCATCTGTAACCAAGTACTGTTAGCCTGTCAGGTGAACAGTATGGTGTGTAGACAATATTAAAGCCAGATATCAGCAAACCTACGTGAATGATGGTGGAAAAAGGCGAGCAGCAATCGCTCGAGGTGGAGGAGATTTGATGTTGCTCGCTCAACACCAATCGCCACCCCAGCTGGTCGGTGATTCTAAGGAGTCATATACTGAACCGTACAAGAAGATGACTGTAGCACATCAAGTACCATATCGCAGGGCAACAAGCTAATGTTTCGTTTCTGACAGGTGACTATGTTAGAATGCAAGTTGAGGTCATACCACAAGAGGCAGCTGATTTTTCGATGATTTGACCACCAGAAACTGAAAAGCAATGAGTAAATAGTGATCGTTTGTACGTTGCGAGAAGTGAAGGAGCCTAGACCAGATGTAGTATTATTTCGTTCTTTGAGGAGAAGGAAAACATGGAGGAAACGCAAAATGAAGGATAATACAGTCGAACCGGTCTAAAGCGACCACTCAAGGGACATACGAAAATGGTCGCCACAGATGAGTGCATGCATAGGGACATTAATAGGGGGGAAAGGTGGGAAAAAGTTGTTCTGGCTAGTCGCCATAGACAGGTGGTCGCCATAGCAGATTGGACTGTAGGCGTAAAACGAGCAAGGACACGATTTAAACGGCAAGAAAACGTTTAATAATCGTTGTGCAAAAACATATGGGGAGAAAGCGCGACTCACTTGTACATAATGTGAAAATCGCAACTATCACGCTCTATGTGCGATATTCTTTTGAAGTAAATGAAATGCGGGTTTGAAGGATCCAAATCCCGGAACAATGCCACGATGATTTCCCGTGCTGACGGAAGTGCTTCAACAAGCTTGGGAGCAAAATAGAAAGATGTTTAGGAGCGTTAAAAGATAGGTTGAAAAAGGGTGTTCGAAAGAATTTTTATCACCCCGTGGAAAGCGAATTTATCACACTCTACAAGATAATGAAGCAGATTCTGGACAAGGAATGAGAGCATTCTAAGACAAAATATATTGAAAACCCTTCTGAAGCAGTAAAGACGCGTAAACAGTCAGACCGCCCAATAAGCGCAGAAACAAACGCGCAAAGCTTTCTTAGCAAATTAGCAGAGCTTCGATTTCGTTAAGCCTCAATGTGTTGGGACCCCATTAAGGCAACCGAAACATGGCTGAACGACGTCATTATCGATGTCGAAATGGCACCACCTGGTATGTCACTCCTGCGCAACAACCACCCCCATTAAAATAAGCGGCGCAATTCTTCACTACCGTTTTGACCTACAAATCGACTGCGTAAAACGACCGGAAGGCCAAACTGTAACTAGTTATTTTGCCACCTAAGGGAGGGCAATATATGCCTAATAGCTAAGGTATATCACTTATCAATGACCAAGCTATAGCCTCCGCTGTGAAGAATCCACTGACACGATCTTACAGCCACGTTCTAATAGTAGCGGCGTCAATATGGACGGCCTAAAAACTCCGCCCACTCTCGGTGAGCAATCCAAGACGGAACTGCAACAGAACCGCTCGTGCATCGCTGTACAATTGTCGCTTCTCCAACATATTTCAGGATGGGTAACAAATCGGCCATCTGGGTTCACGTTGCTCCAAATGAGGAACTCATGACCGAGGTAGCAACAACGCGCATTTCTTTGGGTTGCAGCGAACATGCAACCCTTATGTTCCACTACATGTACCGCGCATGATATATCAAAGAAGGCACTAAGGAATTTCACGTAGTAACCGATTATGATAACCTGCCTGACCTCATTTGTGCAAAAACCCGGTATTTGCTAGCCGAATGTCCTCTTGAGGTTTGGCCTAGGGGAATTTGTCAACAGACTCAACAGACTAGTAGTAAGCACAATAGAAACAAAAATTCAACGCAAGAAAAAGATAAAGTTGGATCTAAGGAGCAGGACTCGTAAACGTATGACATTTATGGATTCGGTATAGATCGCCCACCCAATCTCTCCGAACAAGGACGCCTACGACGTCTATTCAAACACAAATGAACCACTGGGTCAAATGTCCGGGAGGATACAGTGAAGTACTAACAAGACTTTTTGACAAGATTTGGCTCTAACCTCAACCTGCTATACGGACACGATAACAAACCTCGCAGGGTTAAGCGCGGAATTCCTGCTCTACACAGCCCGTAGATTAGCACAAACGGCACAAGAGGCGACTAACGTTGGTGGACAACAATTTGGCCGTACTTCCTAAAGTGCACAATTATCTTACATCCTACCTGCGCAGATCATGCCGCCATTATGGCTTAATCACATATACTTCACAACATACAGATGCACTAAAGGGGTTGATATAATTGCGAGAGTACAGCTAGCCTACTGCAGACGGCATTCACCAAAAAGCGCTGAGAGTGGATAAGATGAGTCTAGCAACTCTTTCAACGACGTTTTAAGGAGATGCACGCCCCATGATGTGGAAGCACGGCAGCAACAGCCCGATCTACAAAGCGGTAGCTGTGCAGACCCAATGAATCATCGCCCGATAACAAATTTCGGTGATCTCTAGGATCATGGAACCAATCGTCGTTGAGGCATTCATGGGGTAACTGGAGAGTACTCGGAAGCAGCACGGATTTCACCAAAATCGGTAATATACTACAACAACGAGGATAGCTCGTGCATGCTGGACGGAATCTGTGGATGCTGGCGTAGGAGTAGATGTCATCTATGTGGAATTCGCAAAGGTAGTCGGCCGCCTGGACCATCGCACTCCACTTCAGAAATTTCAGAATTACTGAATTGGCGATCCCGTTCTGGGGTGGATGGGCGACTGTCGTTCAACATCACCTGAATGTGAAGATTCGCAGCCCTCTCTCCGAACCAATCGAAGTCCAGTGCGGCGTACCTCAGGACTCGGTACTCGGTTCCCACCTGATCATGGTCCGCATAAATGATCTCGTGACGGTGCCATCTTCAAATTTCTTACTGTTCGCCGACGGTCTAGATATGGCGTGCTATCACCACAGTGGGGGACCACACAACCATACAAGATGATATGGATAAAGCATACGCAGAGTTCATCGAGAACATGTTGCAGTTCAACGACGCCGAGTGCAAAGTCCTGAGTATATGCCATCAGAGTAACCAACTACCGGCGAGGTCCAAAAGCCTACGGTAAGCTTTTCATGAGTGCGATTTCGGCGTTCTAGAGTAAGATGACCTTGGCTGTTTGTAGTAAACTTAAAAGGCATCAAACAAAGCAAACCAGCAATGCGGCTAAGCTCGTAAGGCGTTAGGAGAGTTCGATGCCTGACTTTCCGAAGATGCCTGGCGCGTACGTGAGGCCGCATGAGGAATACGCTATCCAAGCGTAGAAGCCCTGACAAAAGCACCAGCTCGCTGCGCTCGATATTGCACAACGCAGAGCGACAAAGAACGGCAAAGATTTGTCCCGCCTTCCCTTCCCACTTAGGTTGAAAAGTCTAAAAGTCTACAACGGATATTATTCGTGCATCAGATCCTTCAAGAAAAACCCAACCCCACATGCTATCTTTTGAAAATCAGCTAAGACTGAGGGGTCACCAGTTTAAGTTGGCCACGCAGTACAGCCGACTGTGAAGTCGATGAAAATTTTGCACCCTCCGAGTGTCACAGCCCTGGAACGTCCTTTCGGCACATGTAATCAATGTCCTCACCTTATACATATAAAGAAAACGCGTCAACGACACCTTGACACATTTACACTACGCGATATGGCCCATGAACATCAGCTGATGGCCTTAGTGTAGCGCTGTTAAACTGCGTTATCTATTACCCAACGTATCAACGAATATAAAGCTCTGAAACATAAAAAATCTTAAAACGGCGCGTGTAAAACGGAAAAAGTCGTTTTCTTCTCACGCTGCACGTCGCTTTCCTCATTTATTTCGCTATGGTTGTGATAGCACATTATTTGTAATCAGATTACCCATATATATATATATATATATATATATATATATATATATGGCGGGAGAGCCTATGGTGCGCTTAGGCTGGTGGTGGCTAGATCCTGACAGATGGTCTACCCACTGCTGCTACTGTTGTGCCATTTGCTCATGTCCTGGGTGGGAGTTGGGTTTCGCTCTTCTCCTTGCCAACATCCAGGACACCAATCCGCATGAGTCAATGAACTGACCATGTGCTAGACCCGCTACCTTTCGGGCAAACATTTAATCGAAAGCTATGGCTGAGGACCCAAGTCGTTTTCCCGTCAGGTGTGGGTGCCCTGCCCGTCGCAACGAGACTGGACCTTAACGTGGTGCGACGGTTTGCGTACCTCAATGACCCATTGAGCTATACTGGGTGATGCCTCCGAGCATCTTGAGAGCTACTCCTACCAGGTTGGTCAATGGTGAGAGGTCAGACAAACTCAGTCTCCTGATCCTCCAGGTTGGGGGTTTGAAATGCGATGACGTCCATTTCTGTAAAACTAAATCACTGCCGCCCCGCTGCCTTGCGGACAGGTTTTGAGCCAAAGGCTTTGGATGAGGACCCTAATCGTTCTCCTGTCTAGGTCTGAGCGCCCTGGCAGTATCCCACCCCACATACAACCATGACATTTTCTTCAAACATAAACTTCATCCTGCATCTGCCGTCGCGCAGATTATCAAAGGTCGCCTTATCTGCTGCATACAGCAGGGCGGATAAGCGAAAACATGCTACTGCTGGCGCCTCCCTTCTTTCTTTTCCACCTTTTTCTCTTACTCCCATCCCGGCCCCCATTACTAACCTTCCTTCTATAATTCCCAGCTTAATTGACAGCAACCGAAGTGCTACTGGAGTAGAACCATCTGCAGCCACCATCCCACAGCACCTATCGGCAAAAGTCCCTTATAAGGCCACGCTGTCCCGTTTCCATGGCGACATTCAACGTCCGCACTCTAAGACAAACAGGTCAGCAGGCTGCACTCGCACGCACCTTGGACACATTGGGTGTTGATGTGTGTTGTGTGTCCGAAAATAGGATTAATGACCCTAACGGGGTTATTGAATTCACTGCACCCGGCTTATCCTCTCGTTATTGGTTGCACGCATCCGGAGACGCCGATGCGGCACTCACGGGTCAAGCTGGTTTAGGTATCATTCTCAGCTCCAAGGCTGAGTCATCGTTGGTTGATTGGATTCCGGTGAACAGCCGTTTATGTGCAGCCCGTTTGACGACATCAGCTAAGGTGAATTCGCGAAGTAAAACAAAACGCTGTTTGTTTGTGATTTCTGCTTATACTCCCACGGACTGCGGTTCTAATGCAGTCAAGGACACTTTCTATCACGAACTGAACACGCTGCTACGCAGTGCTACTATTTCAGACAGTATAGTACTTGCAGGGGATATGAACGCACAAGTAGGGCGTCTGAGCTCTTCAAAAGCTCAGCTGGGTGGTATTTATGGACTTAACGCCGAACGGACTGACAACGGCGAGCGTCTGCTGCAACTGTGTGCGGAGCACCAGTTGTTTCTTACTAGCACTGCTTTTAGACACAGTGGGCGCCGAAGTGCCACTTGGCGTCCACCTGTAGCTGGTCAGCGATGGACCCAAATTGACCACATAGCCATAAGTTACAGGTGGCGCGGTTCCATTCTGGATTGCCGCTCGTACTGGAGTACCTGTGTCGACTCTGATCATGCCTTGGTGCGCTGTCGTTTCTCCATGAACTTTACCGGAAGGCGCACAAAGCGTCTCCCCCGATTGGCAACGGAGAAATTGTCCCAGCCCTCGGTCAGGCAAGCCTATCAAGAAGCACTGCATACCGAACTCTCGCTGTCTTGTCCTAATAACACTGAACTTCAGTGGAATAGGATCTCGGCCGCCATGCACGACGCAGGAGCATCTGCTTGTGGCACTATCAGTCGTCATCGCACCAGTCAATGGATATCCGAGAGGTCCGTGAACCTTTTGGAAGCTAGAAGGCACCTCCCGGCTGGTTCTGAACACAATGTGACCAGACGGGCTATTAGGCGTGAACTAAAGCGGAGCCTACGTGCTGACAAGGAAGCCTGGTGGACCAGTCGGGCTCAAGAAATGGAGGACGCAGGAGTAGTAGGCAATTACCGGAAGCTCTTCCAGCTAATACGCACCACTGGTCCCAGAAAACCAGGCGCCAGTGAGACAATCAGCGACAGCGCAAATGCGCTGATACACAATAAGGAGCGCCGTATGGCTCGTTGGGCTGAACACTTTGAAGATCACTTCAGCTGGCCCCCTGCTCCCGGACCTTTTCCTACTCAGGTGATGCAGGACGAGCCATGGACGGTTAGTTTAAAGCCTCCGTCGGAGGCCGAGGTCCGAAACGCGATCACAGCCCTCAATCGTTTTGGTGCCGCTGGGCCGGATTCCCTCCCACCTGCACTATTTAAGGATGGAGGTGAGGTCCTCTGCAAAGCAATGACCTCCCTATTCGAACGTATCTGGAACGAAGAGAGTGTGCCGGCTAATTGGAGCGAATCGATTATAGTGGCAATATACAAGGGCAGTCGCACAGACTGTGCGAACCACAGGGGTATTAGCCTAACGCCAGTTGTGACAAAATTACTGGCCTCGATTATCGTTCGTCGCCTCACTGCAGAACGGGAATCTCGGATTAGAGAAGAGCAGGCCGGTTTTCGACCAGGACGTGGCTGTATAGACCATATATTTACTTTGCGGCAGGTGCTAGAGCGGCGCCACACATATCGCAGACCGACAATAGCTGTGTTCCTCGATTTTAAGAATGCGTTCGATTCAGTCGATCGATCGATTGTGCTCGAAATACTTGCGCGGAAAGGTGTTCCCACGAAATATGTGAACATCCTTCGTGCTCTGTACTCGAACACTAGAGGCCGCGTCAGGGTCTATGGTGCCCTATCGGATAGCTTTTCGACTACAAGTGGCGTTCGACAGGGTTGCCCAAATTCCCCATTTTTGTTCAATTTCGTCATGGATTCTACCATGGAGTGTTCCCTTGTGGAATTTCAAGATGTAGGTGTTGAAGTGCTGCCTGGTGAACGGTTAGTTGATCTAGATTTTGCGGACGATATGGTCTTGCTTTTCGACAATGTTGAGGCGGCACAATCAACCCTGAATAGCCTGTCCAGAGTGGTCCCATTATTTGGTATGCACTTCGCACCTTCAAAGTGCAAAGTGTTGCTGCAGGACCACCAGCCACTTGATGACCCCTTGACGCTTGCTGACGAGGAACTCGAGGTGGTTGATCATTTCACTTATCTTGGCAGCTGCATCAGCAATGATGGGCGCATAGAAACTGACGTGAGCTCACGCATTGCAAAGGCCAGAGCTGCCTTCTTGAACCTGCGTCCTCTTTGGCGACAGAAGGGAGTTTCCCTCCGTCTGAAAGGCCGTGTATACAAGGCCACAGTGAGGGCCGTTCTGCTCTATGGTAGTGAGACTTGGCCCCTTCGGTCTGAAGATCTGAGGCGCCTTCAAGTCTTTGATCATCGTTGTTTGCGAAGCATTGCTGGTGTCGGATGGCACCAGCGTGTCCGCAACGAAGATGTGCGTAGGCGAGTACTAGGGGGTGATGATCATGCTAGCTCCCTAGAACAACAGATAGCACTGAATAAGTTACGTTGGCTCGGGCACGTGCTACGCATGCCTGGTCACCGCTTACCTAGGAGGGCCTTGTTCAGTCAACAGGTGTCGGATGGCGCAAGGCTCGAGGTGGACAGAAGTTGACTTGGCAGCGAGAAATGAAGTCACTGACAACTAAACTGGGTGCCGTTGGTCCGTCTCGCCTTCCGGGTTGCAGTCCACGTGACTCACCTTGTGCTTGGCTCGAGACATTACAGGACATGGCTCGCAACCGACACCAGTGGCGCGTCTGCTGCTGTCTCCTAATCGGGTTGTCTGTTTAAAGTGTGTTTGGTGCTGAGTTATCTGCGCGGTAATGGCTGATTATGACGCGTGGCAGTGAAAGCCGCAAGGAAGCTGTCTCGCCGATGCCGCCTTATCTTTGCACGATAGCCAGCTGTTTGTGACGGTATGTTGTTAACACAAGGTGTAGGCGCCTTGTCCCTGAATGTTTGCTTAGGGCATTAAGGTTTTCAGGTAAGTCCCCCTTCTCTCCCTCTTCTTATTCTTTATTTCATAGGTCCTCATGGTTGTATGGCAGCGAAGCATCAGTTCAAATGGCTGATGTACTGCTGTTGATGATGCCCTGCCAGTATCCTAGTCCATCCTCTTCGGAGGTTAGTAAGTGATCAATGGCCCTCTTCCCGTAAAACCTAGCCATGGGAGACAACAGGTATACGCGTTATAAGCTCACAGCTCGATTGGCGTACAGCACGAGCGTCACACATTGTCTCTGACGGTGGGAGGTCACCGCCGGGTGTTCAATGGTTTGCTACTGCCCGCCTCAAGCCAGGCACCACCCTGGTCAAATTGGCGCAAACGCGCCAAAACCCACCTGCGTCTGGCAGTTGTCGCAGGTGTATCCTATTACATTCGCAAAACATATCTAAACCGTTTCAATACCTACAAGGCGGCGTGTGACTGCCGTCAAGCAGATCCCAATCTGTCTCTGCAATCACACTCCCCAGCTGGATCTGCTCCCCACTGCCTTGTGGGTCAGGCTATTGAGCCGAAGGCTCCGAGCGGAGCCCCTCAAGCAAAGCTCCGAAGCACAACGACCACCTCGCGTGTCATTGCCCACCAATGCGATCGTATGCCTGCGCGCAAAGCACTCAACATCGGGTGCCGGAACGTGCGCACACTACTGGACCGGAACTCCAGCGAGCGCCCGGATCGACGCACTGCACTGGTCGCGATGGAATTGGCGCGCTACAACATCGATATTGCGGCAGTCAATGAAACGCGGCTCGCTAAGCAAGGTAAGTTGCATGAAGCAGGTGATGGCTACACGTTCTACTGGGTGGGCAACGACGCCTCAGCCCCACGTGATCATGGGGTTGGATTTGCAATATCCGATCGCCTCCATGGCCGGCCCGTGGGTGAACCAACAGGCATCAGCGCGCGACTGATGACTGTTCGCCTATGACTCGGAAGAGGTAAGTTTGCCACCTTCATATGCACGTACGGTCCGAACATGTGTTATCCTGATGACACGCGTGATCAATTCTACACTCAGCTATCCACTGTGATACGGTCTGTGCCGAGGAGCGACCGACTATTTCTGCTGGGTGATTTCAACGCGCGCGTTGGGCGTGATGCACCGGTGTGGACAGATGTCATCAGTCCGCATGGCATTGGTTCAGCGAATGCGAACGGTGACAGGCTGCTCTCACTGTGTGCCACTCACGGCCTGACGATCACGAACACTCGGTTTGCACTGACTGCGAGTGATATAGTAACTTGGACGCACCCACGGAGTGGTCACGCTCACCTGCTCGACTATGTCATCGTACGTCAGCGTGATATGCGTGAAGTGCGCATGACACGTGTGCTACATGGAGCTGAGTGTGGCACTGATCACAAATTGGTGAGGACCAAACTGTACATATATTTTCGTAAATCTATGTATTGCACTTCCGCCGTGAATCGGGTAAATTTAACATCCTCTCCCTCGGTACTGTGGCGAAACGTACTGAGCTGGAGAAGGCGATGGCTGCACGCCTGCGTGATGTGGAAGGCATAGCCACAGTGGGCGACCTGTGGCACCACATTCGCGACCAGGTGACAGCTGCTGCCGAGGCGACCATCGAACGCGCAAAATCTAAGCGGCCTGATTGGTTTGATGACAACAATGCGACGATTGGCGCATTGATGTCGGAGAAGAATGCAGCATTTGCTACACATGTGGCAGACCCCAGTGACTTGGAGAATAGTGGTCGGTTTCGCAAACTTCGACGGCGACTGATCCGAGAGCTCCGTCGCATAAAAAATGCATGATGGACGGAGAAGGCGAAGCAGATGAAATGCTACGCCGAACGCCGCCAACACAAGGAATTCTTTGACTCCTTGAAGGCGGTGTATGCACCGAGGTTGGAGCCGCTGAGGACGCTGATCGATGGTAGTTCAGGCGCTACCTGCACACAGACTGCAGATGTGGCGGAAACACTTTGACTGTCTCTTGAACAACCGTTCAGAGATGGACTGGCCTACATTGAACGGCCTGAAGCAGCACGATGTGAAGACGAGTCTTGCGGACACGCCGACACTGGATGAGACGCAGAGAGCACTTGCTCAGCTGCGAAACGGTAAATGTGTTGGTGCCGACGAGATCCCGCCTGAAGTATTGAAACACGGCGGACCCTCGTTGGTGAGTGCGCTGCATCACTTGGTGCAACGTATATGGATTGAGAAGGAGGTGCCTCCTGAACTGAAGGATGCCCTTGTGCTACCAATGTACAAGGACGAAGGGAGCAAGCAATGTTGCACGAATTATCGTGGCATCAACTTGCTGAGTTGTGTGGGCAAGGAGATTGCCCGAATCCTACTCAACCGCCTCGTCAGTCAAGTTGTGGAACCGAACGTGGCGGAAGAGCAGTGCGGATTCCGTTCGGGTCGCAGCACTATAGATATGGTGTTTGCGGCTCGTCAATAGCAGAAGAAGTGCAGACAATGACACCAGCCATTGTACTCGCTTTTTGTTGAGTTCACCAAGGCATTTGATACGGTGAACCGCGAAACATTGTAGCTGGTGTTGGGTAAGCTTGGTTGCCCGCGTAAGTTTCTAAGTTTAATTGAATGTCCGCACAGTGTATGCGAGCGAGGGTGCAGCTGAGTGGAGAGACCTCGGATGACTTTGCAGTTGTCACTGATGTGTCTAAGCTCCTGCTCTGCTTAATATATATCTTCATGCAATGATGTCTTGCGCTTTTGATGCGGCTTGTCCTTACGGTGTTCGTGTAGAGCACCGTATTGATGGTGGGTTGCTGAACATCCGTCGTTTCGGTGCGAGAACTCTAGTCTGTGAGACAACTATCCGTATGTTGCTGTTTGCTGACGACTGTGCGTTGTTTGCACACAGTGCGTATGAATTGCAGAACATGACTAGTGCTCTGGCTTCGACAGCGGCCAAATTCGGGTTCACCATCAACACAATCAAAACTGTCTGTCTCTTTCAGCCTTCACCGGAGGTGTAATCTTCAATATTGCTGCAAATCGGCATTGCTGCTGAAGTATTGGAAACCACCTCCCGCTTCTGCTACCTTGGGAGTGTGATGTAGACTGATCAACAGATACACAGTGAGCATCGTATCCGCGTCTCGAAGGCAACGGCGGCATTCGGGAAGCTTGACTACCGAGTGTGGAACAACCATCAGCTGACCATTGGCACGAAGCTGATGGTGTACAAATCCATGGTGCTTTCCGTTCTTCTATACGGCAATGAAACGTGGACGATGTACCGTCGGGATGTGCGATATCTCGAGCGGTTCCATCAGCAGTGCTTGCGACGGATTTTGCGCATCGGTTGGGGCGACAGAGTTGCGGACACGGAAGTGTTGCGCCGTAGTGGAGTGTATGTAGTGGACTGCATAGTTTTGCTGAGACACCTGCGGTGACTCGGTCATGTGAGCCGTATACATTCAACGTGGATACCGAAGCAACTCTTATATGGTCAGCTGAGTATAGGGAAGCGGCACGTGAGAAACCAAAGTTACGTTTCCAGGACATGATCAAAGTGAGCCTCTCAAGTTCTAATCTTGATTGCAGGTCATGGGAATCGAAAGCGGTTGATCGGCGCGTATGGCGTGATCTCATCACGAAGGCAGTTGCTGAAGTGCGGGAGAAAGCTCTCTTGCATGTAGAGAAGAAACGGCAAGCACCGATGGGTTGTTCTCCATCGACATCAAGCGCATGGTGCTATAGCACATGCGGTCGCGAGTGCCTGAGTCAGACAGGCCTAGTGAGCCATGAGCGAGGCCACTCGGGACCACTACCGAAGCGACGACGGGTCCTGCAAAGAACGTAGACAGAACCGGCGCAGCGTTTGTAGGTACACTGCATTCGATTTACTAACCGCGTGCTTGCATGCTAAGTCTCTTTATTTCAGGTGGTGGGTTCCCAATTTGTCCTAATGCTTTTCTTTCTCAAATAAATGTCCACCTGTAAGCTCTTCTATAAACCTGCACAACTCGCTTAAGCCAATTGTAGTTAATTTCGATAACATTTTCGTGTTTGTGTCATTTCCGTAAAATATACTTTCTGACCCCCTGAACTTACCACGGATCCGTTGTTAACAACTTATTTCATATGCTCATTAATTTAAGATTTTTGTCACCGTTTCCTTACACATTGCTCGATTTAATTTCTTTGTTAGCTTTCTCTCAAGTGATTGGCTGTCGCTTGATATCCCCGGTGTGGCTGCGCTTGATGTGCATGTTGACAAGGTGCCTACCTGTCTATTACCCACTACCTCCTCCATACTGTCTCTCGGAGACAGTTTGTCATTGCTGGAGGGGACGGGGTGCACGGTTCTTATGGCCGTGCTATGCTCGAAGAGCGGTTCCATGCACTCAGTGTGGAGCAGACTACGGTCCAGCCACCGCCTTGTGTGTGCTTGATTCCCAAATACAGCGTGCTTGTGCCTGTGAAGAAGTGTGGGCCGGATCAGTTGATGGAACGTGTCTCCCATCCACATGCCTCCCGGTCTTATTCCTTCGGGTTTACACTGGATATGGGGTGTGTGATTGGAGCTGTGGGTGGTGTAGCGCAAGCCACCCATGGTCCCTCTGTAGGCGCAGGCGTCCTGTGGCTGGCCACAGTGAGAGGCAAATCCGAAACCGGAAGCCGCCAACCATATATATATATATATATATATATATATATATATATATATATATATATATATATATATATGAGTGCAGAACAAACAGTGGGTGGTGTCATAATCCCCTCGTGAAGTACATCCACAAATGTGCTAGTCAAACCTTTTTGTGGGTCACCTGTCTCACGCGTACTTTTAGTGACACTTGCATTTACCGTGATTTTCACCCTAACAATCCTATAGGACGTGTCAAGCATTTGCTCTCATACTCGTTATAAATCATTGCTCCGCTGACCGAATTACTTCTGTCTGGAGGCTCAGTACAGTTCGCCAGCCTTAACATGTTAACAGAGGTGCGGCGCATCGGGTTGTCTTGACATGCGACGTCAACTCTAGTCATCTGACAAATGACAGCCCCAGACCCTGTGGTCCACCTATGTGACCGTATGAATTATCTCGCTTGGGGTCGTATACAAATTGGTGCTTATTAACATTCATACTTTGGTCCATAAAATGCACTTGGCCCGTTGCTTCGACAACATTCATAAGCCACATATCCCCCATACTAGCGAATAGTGGTGTGCGAGCGAGGGTATAAACTACGATATTATTATCTAGAGCAATTAATTGTTTCGACAAGATAGCCGTAATGGAAGGGGATGTGACTGAATCAGTCGCTGTATGGACGTTTTCAGCGCTTCATAACGTTGTAACGTGTAGCACAGATAACTCGATTATTACATGTGGATAACAGCATCCACAAATGACAGTAGAATGCTTGTTGGTTGTATTCATTCATTACCGAACTCTGGCGCAATTGTAAACGACTGCCCAAAACGCGATGGGGTATGTATGTGCGTTTCCCTGTTGGGTCATGGAGTAACCGCCGTGTGTCCGGATTGTGATACAATCTCAAATGAGGTCACAGTTTGCTTGGGAGCAATCCTCAGTCATTTCTATTACTAAGACCGTATTCGAAGTGGGGGGGGGTTCGGAGCTGCAGTGTTGGATGGAAGCAGCTCTGAAACTTTCCACTTCCGCGTTAACTATTCAATATTAGGTAATTGAAGGCGATCTCAACTTACCAAGTAAAGACGTCGGAAAGCAAGCTAAACTTTAAGTTCGCCTCCATGAGGGGTCCGAACGCAGCATATAACGTTTACAGAGTGCACAACACTGTAGATCGTATATCCGCTTCCGATACAACAGTCATAGCAATCGACTTATTAGACTGGCTTGGTGGCTAGTAACCATACTGTTGTTAGTTGCAAAAGGAACGTTACGTGGACTTTGATGTGCACAGCTGTGCACATCCACGAGAATTTCAGTCGATTCATTTAAACATTACTAACTTACCTAATCACCAACTGAAACATGTTGCGTCTCGAGGAAAAGTGACAGGGATGAAAGAGAGACTATTTCTAGATGTTTATACTGCTAATCAGGCTCCATGTTGTTAATAACAACAGGAAACCCGGGAAGCTGTCGTTTCAAAAAAGAAGAGGAAGCAGAGACCTTAAATAGTGCTACGCAGATAACTGAGATCAGTTGCTTAAACAGCGAAGCAATACACAACAAAACTCGCCTAGGGGTTAGTATTGGTACTTTTGCTGCGGCGTCTGAAGCTTTAAACTTCTATTTCGCAGACATTTTACAACTGAACGATTTACATGATGCTGGTCGATGTACCTTTAACATAGATTTCGACACTGGTTCAGTTAAGTGTTAGAGTAGAATAGTAGGAATTGCATTTCAACCGGACCTAGATAAAAACCACTTAGGTTCTCCTAAAGTATGGCGGTGACGACATTCCCCACTTGATATTGGACTTGTTTACTGCATCAATGAGACCTAGGTTTTTATCCCAATCAGTGGAAACTGACGACAGTAATAGCCACCGTAAAAACCGGGCCCAGACATGTGATCAGCAGACATCAGCAGTACGCCGGAACATCATAGTGACACTTGCTGACGCCTGATTAAGACCAGCCAGTAGAAGCTGGCCAGTCAATGATGTGACATAAAGGCATGAAGAAGTAGACAGAAAAACTTGGTCAATCTGGTGCGTGCCGTCTTCGTGGATAGTCCCCGGGATGTTCCACGCCAGTGGTTAGGGACCCTATCAGACATGACACAGTCTCACAGTCTGTGGCGTATCAGCATTCAGTTTAATGCAACGTTTCACTTTCATTCCGTTCCGATTAATTTAACACAATTATCCTTCGATTCCATTTTCTCTGAATGCAATTTGGGTTCAGCCTAATTTTCTTACCGTTGTTATTTAGTATTATTCTGGCGACGTGAATCGTGGCAACTGTATCCACCACACTTTGGTGCCCAAATCATAATTGTTCAACTTCAAAGCAGGGCGGTGGTCAATGTAGAGCTACATTGATGAGGCAACGTTGGCTGTATGAAAATAGGGATACTGTGTGGACACAGAAACCTAAACCGATTAAGTAGATTCAATAAGCAAACCGTATCAGAAAAACATTAAACCACAAGATGAAAAGCAGAAGTGGAAGGCAATCTAATTCCGACCGGACCAGAATATTATGTGTCTTGGTAGTAACCGTCGACAAATCGAATGGCTCTCGGAGCGATCACAAGTCTGGCACAGCATAGGTCAACGAATCGAATAAATAAATAAATAAGTATGCTAACCGTTACAATACTCCAGGATTTAGCAAGGTTGAGATGGAAGTACCGTGGAAGAGAAGATGCAAAATCAGGCACAAGCTAGGGTTAGTTCAGGCATTCATTAGTAAATGCACGAATACGCTGGATCCCACTGAATTCGGGGGAGCGTAGAAGTAAGCCTTGCGCACCAACCGTCCTCTTTACTCTGCGTCCTTCTGATGTTTACCCCCGATATATAAAAATCGGGTCTCACTTTCGAAAACTGAGTGGTTGAACGAAACAACAGGGAAGTGAGCATGAAAAAGATGGATCTAGATGAAGAGAACTCCTATGGAAATACCAAGAAAATATAGTAAGCCTTCTACAATAGGCCACATGATGTAGTAGGGCATGCAGAAAATGTATGTATGATTGCTTTCCAGATGAGTGTTCCATCTATGGAAATACACTCAGTGTAAAGACCAAGCAGATTATGAATTACATGGAAAAGTGAGCCTACTCGTTAAGTGGCTTGAAAGTAAACCAGTCGTTTGGTACTATGCGACCCAGTAAGACCGTGCGTAGTAGCAGTAGTTTAACAAGGTACATCATCCGATGCACATAAGACGCGCCGGTGGGGTTCAGGTTAAGCCAATGCATAAGCAAATCAGTCACTGTTCGGAGTTTGGAATTTCGGGATTTAGGCCCGCTCGTCGCCATACCGGGGATGGTCGACGGGACCGGTCAGATACCTTATCGAAAGTGGCGCGGTAACATAGTCGGTGATGCTAAGGCATTATTAACCATATTCCGAATGCTTCACCCTACTTGATGATTAGAATTTATGTGCATTCTCTTGAATTCTTAATGTTACTGTTTCGGTGACGTGTGTCAAGGCAATTGGACATAATGCATAAAATTGGACAAAAATGAACTGAATTTTAGCCAGGTGTATTGAAAAAAGCGATAAAAACGATTACTGATATCATAACACACGCACGAAGCCCTCGCATGACTAATGAGACTGGTGGGAAATGGCCCAAAAGTTGAGACCCGCGGTCAGATGAATATTGATTTAATGTCGACAGCGCCCATGAGGAAATTCAGGTTATGACAGTGAGCATCAAAGATATCAAATTCGGAAAGTGTGCCCTATTGCTCCATTCACTGGGTGTAACGGGATGTAACGGAAAACATGCAAAGGACACAATTGTCGTCCGAAATAAGTCAAAATGAAAAATGAGTAGTCGGCCATCGTACACAAGAGCAGAAAATGTAGACTAAGAAGGCGTACAGTTCGTGAGTTAGGAGCAAAAGAGAACCGTCATAAAACTAGCGCTCACTGGAATGATATCTTGTTTATTGGCGTTGGTGGTGTTGTAGTTTTCTATGAGATTGCTTTGAACGAATGATCGTATTGCATCGATCGTACGCGCTCCTCGGTATTCCGTTTTTGATGTGTATCCGTATTTGCGCGTTTTCAAGGTAGGGTATTTGTTAATCTTCTGTTGGAAGCAGTAAGCTCCTATAATAGAAATGAAATCATGGGCCAGTAGATTGAATAAAATTGAAAGGACAAAATGGCGAGGCATATTATGTGGGAGTAACGGAAAACAAGTATCCCGAAACAATTTGACATGACTACGTTCAAAAGAGCGGTAAAACAGCACACCAACACAGTATCTAGTTTCGGCGCTGCTCTGTCCCAACGCTGCACATCAAGACCGACCAGGTTCGTCCTGATTTGGGCTCGTCAGAGAGAGATAGTCTGAGCTGAGTAGAACCCGATACATAGTGGTTGACGGCTTACACCTTGACCACTAGGTTAGAGCTCCGCGAGCAGTGCTTGACGCTGACACACTTATACGGTAGTGAAAAAAGACACTGAAAAGACGCAATGTACAGATACTATTGGTGAATATAACGTCAGTGGCAAAACTAAGTAACAACACACTGCAAGTAAGAGGGGTTTCCCACGTTATCATATACGGCGGTTTTCCGTGCCGGTGTTGACGCCTTCCCAGTCCCATGGTCACATAGACAAGCAGTTGTTTTTGTAGGCAGCAAAAGTGATATGAGTCAGCAAGGGGCAGATGTCAGATGAATGTGGGGAAAAGCACAAGATTCTCCGGTTCAGAGAGCGGATCATAAATACAAACAAGGTACTGTGAACCACTTAGTTGCACACTGAGCAAAAAGGTTAAAAACAAAAAGAGAGCCCAAAATTTGGGTGTTAGGAAATTTCCAAATCGATCAGCGGGTTTCTACTCGCTCGAGAACTTGACTTAACATAAATGATTTCATTGACGGCTAATCCGCCGACGCAACGTACTCAGTACTATTTGTTATCCCAAGAAACTTGCATGAGCATCACTATCTAACACTCACCTATGCATATCATCGTTGCGGATACACTGTTGCCATTCAACACCAGCAATGCTCCGCAGGAAGCGATGAACAGACCTGAGGGCCCCTCAGAACCTAAAACCGAGGGGCCCTAGTCTCACTCTCTTACAGCAGGACATAACTGTAAACATGGCATTCCTGATCAAGAGACATCTCCCTTTGACGCCATAGATGTCGCAGATTCAAGAATGTAATTCTAGCTCTTGCAATATGTGACCTAACTTCATTGCTAACGCGCCCAGCTACCAAGGAAAGTGGTAAGTAACTACCTCGAGTTCAACGAATTACAGGCAACGCTGTTCTTCAGCAAAGCAAATATTCCCATTGCATTCACATGAATCAAGACCAGAAATCAGTTAAGAATTCTTTTCGGTAAACCCAAGTCAGACCCGAACGTTTACATAAAGCTGATTGTGTGGGGTAAGCGTCAAATCGGGCTGGGATTAAAGCCTTAACAGAATTACAACTAAAATCCTGCTACTCGTGAGTAATATGATTTCTAATGTGTTTGAACGGTGAAAACCGATGACTAAAGGCGACTACAGATGGCAAGAAAAGCGCACCGAAGGTACATTAATACACAAGCTTCAGCAGTTTAAAGTAAATAGGTAAGGTCACAAAGAGGAACTAAGTAACCATGTCAGTCGGGCACGGTAGTAGTATCGGCCGTATGAATCGTCTATGTACACATAATTCCGGCTTCAGATGTTGGATAGACAAGATCTGCTATCGGAATGCTTGCGAGAAGCGTTCAGGGAGTGAGTAGATGACTTTAAAGTCATTCTCAGATGCAGTATGGCCACATTAGAGGAGGTGCGACATGATTGAGCTGTCTGAGAACCTCAGTTTGCCTTTGTAAAATCGCGCCGGGATGTGCTCGCGAATCCTCTGGGATAGGCGTCTCGTTGTATCGTGTATCAGGAACACGAGTACTGATAAAGGAGGATTGAAAGGGTCAACGAGGGCAGATTATCTTTCGAGGGTTTTGTAAGCAATGGCTTGTTATGGTAAACCATTCTTAAGCGGACTGCGAAATAAGTTTTCCCAACAGCATCTTTCAGACGTCGAGCCGAAACGCGGACAACAGTGTTTGAAAATGAATTTATTCTGGATTCAAAAGATGTGTCTAAAAAACCATCTTGTGAAGTTCAGTTGCTCCATTAATGTTGAAGTGGATGAGAACATCATGTAAGCGCATTTAGTGATCGACCAGTTAAGGCAAAAATCCCAAGAGTATAAGTGACTGGATCCTGTCTCCGCGAACATTCATGGTTGAAGCAAAGCAACGAAGACTGGAGTTCAAAATGTTAAATGTCTAGTCTCATGGATTGGCAAATATTTTCTTAAGGATGACAGATCGTGAGTGTACACAGTGAACTGCGAAGGATGAGAGACGGATACGCGCGGAAAACAACCAGGAAACAAACGGGAATCAGCGAATTAGTACAAGTAGGCAGCATTAAGAGAAATCCAACTGAAGGAGAAACGCTTACCATCAGAATCACAATCCACGCGGGCAAAGATCACGTCAGCCGTCTATAACGTAGTAATATAGTATAAGAGCAGGACACGCCCAACCTTAACTTGTTCCCGGAATTCGTTGGAAACATTTTCGAACACCGGAGCAAATTGGCGACTGAAGTGGCACCAGTCTGCCGAATACAGAATTAGTGCAATCTTGTAATTATCTGAATCGAAACTCAATCAAGTAAAGGGACGTACTTAATAAGGTTTCATTTCCGCCGGTAATTGAGAATACATCACCCCAACAGGTAAGGACAAAAAACTGAAAAGATAATGCGTTAAAACAAAAAACAAATGTGGAATTTGAGAACTTAAGAAAAATATAAAATCACAGGGCCGACTTGGAACACCGAAGTTGTCGACAAAGGTGGAGACAATGACAAACTCCCCTACCCGATAGGCGTCTGTCGCACTCAACAAGCAGGCATGAACTACGGAACGAGCGCTGCGGCTAAGATGTTCATTACAAGAATCAAAGTAGGGATCGAGTTCAAGCAAGGGAAATATGATGGCACGGAAAAAATGTGCAGTTTCACTAAGATCGATCAGCGTGATAACTACTGAGGAGCCGATGGATGAGTGCATTATCATCTGAAAACTCAGTCGCGAAAACTAAGCTGAGCTAATTAACTCGGGTAGCAGTAAATCAGGAGAAAATCTGAGGCGGGTATTGCTTGGAGTCGAGCAAATGTCGCTTCGCATTCAACAGAAAGGGTCAGAAGTAACCAACTTCGCATAGAAAGACTCGGTGGAGTCTGCGCATCATTCCTGAGCGAGGTGAACTTACTGCGGTACATGATGATAAGGGAAGGATGCGCCTTTGGGTAGATATATGTACTCAAACGTTCGTAAAATATAGATAGCGATCAGGGCATCAAAGGAAAAACGTGAATACTGAAAAATAAAATTGTGAAATCTGCCGTGCTCCTTCGCCCATAACTTTCGCAGAAGCAGCCTGCATTTCCATCCGTCATCAGCATTGGAAAATTCAGACCGGAAAATGTCTTCGTATCTTCTGAAGAAAGACTCGAAAGCAACGCTGGCACCTGAGTCATACTGAAATTCGCAAATAATGTTCGACACGGAATCCGCTGAAAATGGGGTTTTCAGCACTCGGTCTTGTCTGCTGCACAACCAGGTGCTGAAGAAGATTTTCGACTAACATTGATTGGCTTTCTTCAAATTGCTTTTGCAGAAGCTGGAGAATGGAGGCCATTTTTTCATTGAAACCGGGATTATTGGGTTCTTCAAAGCAAAAACCGCTGTCGACAGTTGTTATGACCACGGCTTCACGCCAAGTGGCTGTGATAACCGTCGGTCTCTGCGTTGCTACAGTTACAGTCTCATTCCGATCAGCTGTTCGACCCCGGCCCCGGACTGGCTGACAAAACAACAATGGCGGACATCTCAGACCGTGTATTTGCCGAACGACAAGATAAAACGTAGAGCATGCGGGTTACATGTATAGGGATTGGGCAATTTGATTGAATATTCTCCTTTGCTTTTTCTTCCTTACTTTCCAAATATAGCATCAGAATCTTCAGGGACATTTTCATGGATAAACGAGACTGTTCGAAGAATTATTGGCAGAATCCGTTGGTTCTTGTCGAAAACAAGTACCACATCATCGTCATCATTATACACGTCAGCTAGAGGTGGGAAATACCTCAGCTACTGTGCCGCAATACATAAAAGAAAAGTAAACACAACAGTTGCGTGCCAGCTGAGCTACCAGCAACGGAGAGCCATCCTTCCGGTAAGCTACCAGCCGGCTACTAGGCAAAAAGAAAAACTATGTTTTACGCTACGAAATGAGATCGTAGGTGGAGGGTGAGGCTAAAAGGGATGGGGAGGGACAAAGAAACTCATAGCAGAACGCCACTGAGGTCGGCTCCTTGCCATGTCAGCAAATGTATCCAGCCAAACGTGTTCACCGTCTTTTGGACCCCAACCAGGGAGCCGTGACGCTCCAATCGAGGCCAGCTCCAAAGTGAGGGCCTTCATTCCTCTCGACCAAGTCATCGCTTGGTCGCCCCTCCTCTTCTTCCATCCACTTCCCTGGTGAGCAAACAACGCACGTCGTGAAAGTCGGTGGGCTGGCATGCGCAATACGTGGCCGAGCCATCGGAGCCTGGTGTGTGAAATAAGTGTGCTGAGCGGTTCAGATCCTTTTCCTGGGCCGTAAACAAAGCGTCGAACACGCTCGTTACTCACGCAGTGTTCCCACCAGATGTGAGCCAAACTGCGAAGGCACCGATGGTCGAACCTAACTAACCTCTTCAGGTCCGCTGCTTTAAGCGGCCAGGTGTCGCAACCGTACAGTAGGGTCGAACGTACCGCTGCATTGTACACTCTACCCTTCACGGCGAGAGTAATGTCGCGCCGCCGCCATAGGTGGCGAAGGTTAGCAAAAACACTTTTGCGATACGGTTCGTGACCTCGTCTTCGATCCCAAGGGCGCTGATACAACTTCCCAGGTAGTTGAATTTCCGAACGACTTCTAGCTGATCCCCACCAAGGATCAGCGCAGGAGGTGATCCCTGCCAATCTTGGAGGAACGCTTTGCATTTCGATGGTGCAAAGCAAAGCCCGAAGCGGCTGACAACCAGTGCTAATCTGTCCAGCGCGGCTTGCCACGTCTGGGAGCTGTCACAGATGAGAGCAATGTCGTCTGCCACCGGTCGATTCGGTAAGTGCCCCTCTTAACATCACACAGTTCAAAGTTCACTTGGAACGGTGTGACGGGGACTCTGCATCGGTCTGTCCACCTTCTGGGCCGACATTCAGGGGTAACACAGGGTGTAGTATGTTTATCTAGAGAAGTTGCAACAGTCTTCGATAACTTGAATTCATCCAAGTATTTGTAAGTCGTCTAGACATCTTCAGATGTATTTAGCAAACACATCTCCTGAGCTGGTTGATGTGACGGACCCACCTTTCTTTGCTCACGGTTACCTCTTAGCAGATATGACCGTACCCTTTTGTAATTAGGCCGCGTGTCCATGCGATATTTCCCCTTCGATAGTCTTTTGCCAGAACCATCTGTCCAACATCGAAACTTCTCGCTATTGCTTGGTACCTCCGATTGTATTGGCGTTCCATTTTCTGGTTTCTCGCCGCGCTGTGATTCTTCTGCGGTCTTGTGAGGTCAAAAGTTGTTCGGCGTTTCCTCAGCAGAAGCGATTCGGCCGGGGATTTTCTTTCAGGTTCCTGCGCATTGGATGTGATCCTATACTCCAATAAGGTTTGCAGCATCTTGAGAATCGGTCCATCCCCTGCCTCGAACAGAGTTCTCTTGAATGTGTCGACGAATTTCTATTCCTGTCTATTTGGCTGAGGATGATGGAGATGCGAACGGAAATGTTCCATCCCCTACACTACACAAAAATCGGCGAATTGGGCGGAGGTGAACTGAGGCCCGTTGTCAGACACAACTGTATCCGGGGAATCCGAAGCGACTGAAAACGTCTCTGAGGGCGGCTACAGTGGCTGATGAGGTGATGTTCGACATTTGTAAGATTTCAGGCCATTTACTGTATGCGTCAACGACAAGTAAGAAGTTATGTCCTTTGATGGGTCCTGCAAAATCAAGGTGTACTCTTGACCATGGTTTTGTGAGCGTTGGGCAAGAAAGCAGTTCAGACTTTCGGGGTGATTTCGCCGCCAACGAACAATTGGAACACGAGCAGGTTAAATCTTCAATTTGTGAATTCATGAACGGCTAATAAACGTAACTTCGTGCCAAAGCCTTCATTCTGCTGGAGCCAGGATGTCCGGCGTGAAACTGTTTCAATACCCTGGATTGGAGTTCTGTTGTTATGACGACGCGTTCCGCGAACAGGACGCAGTCTTGGACAATGGATAAAGAATTCCTTCTCTGGGTAAACTGCATTAGCCATGTGTCCTAAACTTTTCGTGGCCACTGTGAACGATGGAACTTGCTCACTTATGATAGCAACAGGTCACGTTACTTGTCGAATCAGACCGAAAGATATTGGCCGTCGGCTCACCGTGTCTGAAAGCACCTTATTAACTTCCATTTCTAATGAGACGTTAGCCACAACGGTGTCTTCTGACTGATGTTGTTCGTCCATCAATCGTGATGGCGCATCTGCCTGACAAATATCATTTGTCGATCGGTACGTAATAGTGAAATCATATTCGAGCAACATTGTAGCCCGTCATTGTAGATGATTGACTGTGTACACTGGAATCCCTTTATTGGACCCGAATATGGCAAGCATAGATTTGTGGTCCGTTATTAGTAAATTGACGACCATCTAGCATCTTGTGAAAATGTTTTATCGCAAACACGATGGCTAGATCCACTTTTTCGATTTGACTGTAGTGTCTTTCCGCTGGGGTCAGCGAACAATCGGCAGGAGCGACTGGTTTCTCGGCTCCGTCAGGGAAAACGTGTAAGATGACTGAGCCAACTCCATAGCTTGAAGAATCTGAGGCCATAACAATTGCGAACTTCGGATCATCTCCGAGCTCAACATCGACTGGATCTTGTTGAACACTTCTTGACATCTGGGAGTCCATTCCAATGGGGTATCCTTCCGAAACATCTGGTTTAAAGGCCCGCGTAAATCATGCATGGAGGGTAGGTAACCGCTGTAGTAACTCACCATGACAAGGAGTGATCTTAGGGTCGCTACATCCTTTGGTGGCGGCATGCATTTGATCGCTTTGATGCTCGACGGGTCCGGTCGTCGCCCATTCTAGTCAATGATAAACCCAAGATTTGTAATGGACTTCATGAACAACTCACACTTCTTCATTTTCAAACGAAATCCGTATTCGCTTACTCTATTGAGTACATGCTCCGTCCGTTGACACAGTTTATCCTGGTTAGACGCCATAAAGAGGATACCGTCTAGATATGCTGCGGCTTATGATATCAATGATTTGCTGAAAGATGGCCGGGGCCGATTTAACACCGCGTGTACTGAAATAGTCCACAAGGGGTACTTATAGTCAGCATCTCTCGGGATTCCTCCGACATTTCAATTTGGAGGTATGCGTCAGACAAGTCTAGAATGGTAAAGCACTTGTCGCCGTTCGAGCGTGCGAAAAGGTCTTCGTGATGTGACAGGGAGTACTGGTGATTTTGGAGCGCCGCATTTAAGCCAGTAGAATAGACTTGCCATTTGGCTTCTTAAAAATTATAACTGGTGCCGCCCATGATGGGTAATCGACCGTCTTAATGACTCCGGCAGATTGTAACCTCTCAAGTTCTTGGTCCACGAATGACACAAGTTCGTATAGGACTGACCGCTTCGATCGAAAAACGGGCTTTGCAACCGGGCGCAGGGATAAGCTAACCTAGGTTTTCGGACACAATCCCAATCCATCCTTGAACATCTGCGAATATTTTTGCAGAGTTTCCTTCTACTTCACAGCCGGACTGGGTAGTTGGTTACACAGAGTTCAACGGAACATCCAGTGACTTCAGCTTTTCAATCCAGCCGAGGCCAAGTAAATTGAGATTTGGAGGTTTTGTATGTAACAGGTACTTTCAAAATGAGTCTTTGAAGGACACAGAACAGGTAATCTCACCAACTAGTTTTAACACTCCTCCTGATGCGTTGGTTGCAACACGAGATGTGCTCTGAATACATAGTTCCCCGATTTGCTTTCAGGTTTTTTCTGACACGAACGTGATATCCGAGGCAGTATCAACTTGGAGACGCATAAGGACATGATTAGCGTACACTGTGACAAACCTACGTTTTAGGGCCCCTTCATAGAAAGTAGCAAAGGCAGGATAAACCTGAGACTCCTGTTTTGTGTAGGATATTGGTACAAACTTTTTAGGCGGTAAGGTGGTTCTTGATGGGGCGGCAGTGTTCTTTATGGCCAAGCTTGTACTTTTGACAACGATGGACCACATGGGATATTAGGCGCGAACCAAAGCGGAGTTTACGTGATGACAAGAAAGCCTTGTGGACCACTCGGGCTCAAGAAATGGAGGAGGCAGGAGCAGTAGGCAATTAGCGCAAGCTCTTCCAGCTGATCCGCACCACTGGTCCCAGGAAACCAGGAGTAAGTGAGACAATCAGAGACAGCGCGGGTGCACTGATACACAATAAGAAGCACCGTATGGCTCGTTGGGCGGAACACTCAAGATCAGTTCAGCTAGCCACCTGCTCATCAAATACCTCGGTTTTATCCTTGAAAAGGATGGACGTCGACCAGTTCCGGAAAAGGCAGAAGCGATTAGAAAAATGCCCCCACCAACAGATCTACAGTTCTTGCATTCCTTTTGTGGGCTTATCAACCACTACAGCGCATTCTTGCCTGAGATGCACCGTCTGTGTGCCTCGTTAAACAAGCTACTAGACAAAGGCCAAACTTGGAATTGAACATCAGAATACCTTCGAACGAGTCAAGATATTTCTGTCCTTAAACTTGCTCTTGATTCATTTTGATTGCACCAAAGAGACTGTCCTAAAAACAGACGCATCAGGCCTTAGGATTGGCGC
Organism: Dicrocoelium dendriticum; assembly: GCA_944474145.2. NCBI lineage: Eukaryota > Metazoa > Platyhelminthes > Trematoda > Plagiorchiida > Dicrocoeliidae > Dicrocoelium > Dicrocoelium dendriticum. Next base: position 44,604,108 of record OX104070.1, on the reverse strand, counting down.
AGTAATTTCGCACACGTACATCGATGGATCTCAGAAAGTAATCGTTCTTGCCGCCAGAACACTTACGAAGGCTGAGAGGAATTATAGCCAGATTGAGGAAGAAGCATTTGCCATAGTGTACGCGGTCAAGAAATTTCACAAAATACTATGGGCTGCCGCTTCAAGCTTTTGACAGATCACAAGCTCTTGCTGGCTGTCTTGGGCTCGAAAAAGGACATACGGCCTACACAGCCAACCAGCTACAACGACGAGTTCTTACCTTAATGGGGTGTGATTTCGAGATCCACCAACAGTCAACAATTTCCACTGGCCAAGCGGATGCATCAGCAAGAACATGAGGACACAATCATTGCCTCGGTCGAGATCGAACCTGAGGTCAACTGTCTGGTAAATGATGTATTGCACGGTCTACCAGTTACCGCAGAAGCTGTACGAACCGAAACGCTTCGGGACCCAATACTACACAGTTCCACAAAACAAGTTGGCCACGTTCATGTCCATCTGTCGAGTTGCGACAGTACTTTCAGAGGAGACACCCGCTCTCTATTGTGAACGACTGCTTACTATTTTCCGAAAGTGGTCATCCTCAAGGCAATTCAGGAGCACCTTATTCGGCAGTTCCACCCCGGGCATCCCGGAATCAACCGGATGAAGGCGCTTGCCCGCTGTTATATATAATGGCCTTTCATGGACAAACAGCTAAAAGAAATAGCTAAACGCCGCCAAAAGTGCACCAATGTCCTGAAAGCACCACAAAAAGCAGAACTCTATTCATAGCCAAAAGTTACTAAGCCATGGTGCCGCATCCATGTCGACTTTGCACGACCGATCAACGGTGGATGTTTCCTCAGTATAGTCGACTCATACAGCAAGTGCCCTGAAGTGTTTCTCACGGATAGCACAACCACCAATGCCACTGTATCAAAACTGCGCCAAACCTTTAGCAGATTCGGCTGTCCTGAGACAATTGTAACTGACAATGGCACAATTCACTTCGGCATTTTTACGAAGTTCTGCAAGCAATGTGCCGTCCAGCACATTCGCTCGCCGCCGTTTCACCAACAGTCAAATGGCCAGGCAGAAAGATTTGTCGATACGTTAAAACGAGCTCTCCACAAATCAAAAGAGGAGAGACGTATACAGGTGGTTGACCGGTTCCTCTTCCTCCACCGACCAACACCAAATCCACAACCGCCGGAAGGATATTCTCCAGCAAAGGCTATGATGAACCGGAAGCTCCGCATGCCTTTCGACGCCATCCGATCGCGCTCGGAATCCTCTGTTGATGAAAGAAACCACAGAGTGGAACAGGATTTTAACCGGCGGCATGGAGCAAAGAAGCGATCGTTTACACTTGGACAGAAAGTGCTAGTACGCGACTATCGGGAAGGTCACGCGAGGTGGACGCAGGGGATGGTCAAAAGCAAGCGTAGAAATATCATGTATGACGTGATCGTGGGCGCACAGATCTGGGCACGACATGCAAAGCAGTTAAGGTCAAGATTGTGCCAACCAGAACAAGCAAGGCATACCGACCAGCCGTTTGATTTATTGGTGGAGAGCTTCAACTTGCCGAAGGAAGCAGTGGACGACTGCTCAAAGTCGAGCAAGAAATCCAGAACACGGACATTGGAACACAGTTCTCGGACATTTCTGCTAAAGAGATGGACAAACAGGCAGAGAACACTGTCCCGAAAACTGCGAGTTAATCCTAGGCTTTCGTGGTATACCTCGGACGATATCTCAGGAAGTGTGTCCGGGAGAAAGTACGAATTGCCTAGAAAATCCACTATTTTAGCGATTAATCGATTATGAACGATTATCGCATCGATTTCGAACATTCTGGAGTGTTCTATTTTCTGCACGTGACTAAAAACCACCTGACACATCGACAAAAGCTATGGGGAACCACTAATCTTGGTACCTGCCCTTCCAATTCTAGAAGTCGAAGATCAGTAAGAGACCAATAAATACAGCCATGGTCCGCGGTAGTTGTGCAGTGTTTGTTGGCGGCGATTAGTACGTTATTCTGTCAAGGTCACTGGCGTTCTGCTTTTTTCACCGGTAGGGTTAGAAAATTTGTGGAGCAGTAGTGTCAATTTGGGAATTGCGTCTAGTGAGAAGATCATAACAATCTCCCCCATTTTCAACCCCCAATTCTTCGCCCTCCCTTACCATGCTTTGATAGGTGTTTATCGTCTAGTTTTAACTCAATGCAAATGCGGAGCGTCACTCTTGCTTTATCGACAAACCCATGTCGAACCAAGCGGAAAAGCTCAGTTCATCGGCTTACATTTGGAACCCCGATCCTTCCTCAGATTGGCATGACTCGACGCATGCACAACATTATAGATCGGTCAACAGGCGGCACTTACCCGAACGTTAGAGACCGTCTCGATCGATTTCTGCTGTCTGTCGAAAATCCGCCTACAAGACCCGAGCTCTGTTCCCACCTTTCGATCCTCTTCTGGTGACGCTAGTAGTGCTTTCTCATTGCCCTTTCCAGAGACGATGCAGCTTCGAGTACCGGCCAAGCCAGCGTTGGTAATGCCCTGAATCCCCGGACTGAAGCTGATTTGATTGATTGGATCCAAATCCGTAGCCGGATGTGTGCGGTCCAACTAGCTATCTCGTTCAAAGCTTCGAAGTTATACGGAACTAACAGGTGTCTGTTTGTCATCGCAGCCTACGCCTCTCACAAATTGTAGCGATGACTCGGTAAAAGATGATTTCTATTGTCAACTGAACGAGCTCCTTCGCCACAGAAGAAACACGGACACTGTAGTGCTGGCTGAGGATCTGAACGCTCAAGCTGCAAAACTCTCCACCGATCAGCAGCATCTGGGAGGCCAACATGGTGTTGGCTCCGGCAATGATAACGGTAAGTGGTTACTTCATTAGTGTGAAGATGCTCGCTTATTTCTTGCGAGAACTAACTTCCGACACAGAACCCATCGAAAGGTGACATGGCGCCCACCAGCCTCGAACCAACCATGGACGCAAACCGATCACATCGCGATCAGTTATCGCTGGAGAGGATGCGTCCAGAACTGTCGTTCGATTTGGAGCACATGTGTGGACGCCGACCACGCACTTGTATGTGCTGACATGCGGATCCGTTTTGGTGGACACCCACGACGACGCTGTGAGCGCATTGACATCAGCCAACTGTTCTGAATGCCTATCAAAGTACACTGTCATGCGAGTTGAGTAAGCGCTCACCGGATGCAATTGAAGCTCACTGGTCTCATATTCACCAGACCTTACTAGCAGCAGGAAAATCCTCATGTGGTAAGTCTAATAGCCAACATGGACATTGGGTCTCTTCGCAGTCTCTGGAAGTTATCGATGCTCGCCGGCATATTTCGGCTGAAAGCGAACACAATGAAACTCGCAAAAAAGAGCTCCGGGAAAAACTGCGTGCTAGCCTGAAGAGAGACCGCGAATCTTGGAGGTATCTTCGTGGGTCCGAGATGGAAGTGGCCGCTGCTCTTGGTAACCATCGAAAGTTATTCCATCTGATACGGGAAACGGGCAGCAGGAGACCTGATGTTAGTGAAACAATTTGTGACAAGTGGGTAGACTATCCACAATTTGTCAAAACGTTTAGAGCTTTGGGCTGAAGATTTTAGAAAGCAATTTAATCGGCCAGAATTGTTCGATTCCTCATCGGCCTGTGATCGCCTTGCTCCGTGGGCTGACCCTTTGGATCCGCCCTCTCGCTCAGAAGTCGAACGTGATATCGGACGGTTGAAGTTAAATAAAGCCGCGGGACCAGACGATCTTCCTCCAGCCCCTTTCAAATTCGGGGACGCTGCTATTGTTGATGTTTTACACGAGTTACTAGTGAAACTGTTGGAGCAGGAAACTGTCCCAACTGACTGGGGCCGTTCTGTTATGGTCCCGATCTTCAAAGAACGCTCGCGTTCGGAATGCGGCAACCATAGAGGAATCAGTCTGGTCCCCATAGCCTACAAATTGCTTGCCTCTGTAATTCTTCAGACTGACTGACACTGGTGAAAGAAAGATTCGTGAAAAGCAAGCTGGGTTCCGTCGCGGTTGGGAATGCATCGAACACATTCACAGTACGTCAGTTGTTGGAGCACTGTCATATATTTTAGCGGCCCACCGTTGTCGTGTTCCTCGACATTAAAGGTGTCTTCGATTCGGTTGATCGATGAGCACTTTAGGACTGTCTGCTAAGGAAGGATGTGCCCTAGAAGGATGTAAATATTATGCGCGTAGATCGGGTAAAGTGAGGACTTACAGCAAGCTGTCGCCGTATACAGCCTGTCCCAACACTGGTCAATCTACTCTATTAATGCGTGACAAAGGGTCATTCCTTCGGGGGTGAGGTAGAGCGCACTAAAGTGCCAACTGTCCAATAGTAGATGTTGGTCTATCTCGTAATGTCACACTCACACATGGGTGTAGAACGACCGTACACATGCATGTGGGTACATGTGTACGTGCCAGGGTCGTCCATCGTGAAAACGCTAGGTCATGCGTGAATGGTTGAGTTGGAGTAAACCTAGGACACGTCACAAGGCAAGTTCACCGATCGATACATATGCTGTGTAGGGCTCGTTGGAATGGAAACAGATGTGCGAAATGGAAACAGCAGTGCCTCATAACCTGGCTACTGTGGTAGAATTGTGGTGGCGCTTCGACAGGCGTAAATGGCTTGAACAAGGAGTGTGCAATACGTGCAGTTAGCCCAGCTAGTGACAAAAGGGTTATTGGCAACGCTCTTGTAGAATGAAAGTTACCTATCAACAGCCTACCTTAGCAAAATAGACATCCCTTACAATTAGGCCTTGCAAATAGGAAATGTGACGTCTTGAGAAAGGAGTTTTGAAGAGCCATGCCACATAAAAAGTACTCGCTGCCGCATAGCCTATCCTCCCATCGCAGTATTGATCGCCGTTGCAGGAAACAAGTGTGGTTACGCTGTCCAATTTGTTTCAGGCGGGACTATGAGCGTTCATTACATGTCCACTGATGATGCAATATTCTACTAGCAGGGAACTGAGAAGCTGTTTCTAGGCAGTCTAATCCACAAGGAGAATGAGAATCACGTATTGCACAAAGCGCGAAGCTCATTGACCTGAAAAGACGAATGACAATTCTTGGGACCACAGCACACGCATGGGGGTTCTCACGCATACTGGGCACCACAAGCTCGTAATCTCCGTGATTTTTGACACATTATGTAGCAAACGCACCTTCGACTCAAATCTGGTGACGGAACACGCCAATCCATTGGACCTCTGCGACCGATCCACCGGTGACCGAACACCTTAAAATAATGCCGAACCGTTTGTGCATAATAAGCATGTGCGTTATATTGAACCTATAAACGCTGAAGCGAAGTGCTGAAGTAAGCAACGATAATCGGTGGGGAAAACATTATCTTGTAGCTTCTATGTAATTTGTCAGCGACAGTTCCCTTACCATGATAGTAAGAGGAATGGTATTCTCCTACAAAGAAATCTCGCGGATCTGTCATTCCGCAGCTGCAGGCCGAAGGAACTGAAACTGAGCATCGTCAACGAATGTCGCGGTATATCAGTGGACCCTGGAGAAAGTCCTAGCCAATAGCATCCGGCGAGTGCTGCTCTGTAAACAAATATGTATTTCGCTGATTTTTACGCTCTTGAAACATACCTCATGTAAATATATGTATAATGCATAGCGAGTAATTTCACTAACAAACTGTTGCGATGTGTAATGGTGCACATATTTCTTAGGGGTTGAATGAACGCTGGGAGAAAATAGATCAAGATAGCTACGTGAGAAACGTCCGGTCGCTCAATTGCCCGGCAGAGTGCAGGCGTCGTTGTTGATGTTTACTGTAAAGTTGACGGCGGTGGACGAAACCGTTGAGGCTCAGTAGGCTGCGTTATGCGCTTCTTACAAGCCAGAGTCAGGTACTTCCGTTGCCCATATGACGTTAGCCTCGTGTTTGCCAAGTAACTTAATTATCATTATCGCCATTCGGTGCTTTCGCAGTTTGGCTCTTATGTAATGGGAACAGTGTGAGCAATGATTGTGTTCAGCGCTCTGTTTATCGCACAGGAAGAAACCAACTGCTCAGCAGCGTTATTGCACGCACTAAGTTCCGATGGCTGGGCCACGTGTTTGCATGCTAGCCCACCGACTCCCGGGATGTGCGTTGTTAGCGCGCAGAGGATGCGGATGGAAGAAGAGTAGGGGTGGCCAAGCGATAACATGAAGGCCCTTACTTCGAAGTTGGCCTCGGTTGGAACCTCTCGGCTCTCTGGTTGAGGACCGAAAGAGGATGGACACATTTGGCTGGATACCCTTTGTTTACATGACTAGGAGCCTGCGCTTGTGTTGTGAGTTGTTTTGTCCCTCCCCTCCCGTACAGCCTCCCCTCTCCAATCACGATCTCATTTAGTAGGCGTAATATAAATTCTTTTTGTGGCACAATAGCCGTCTGTTAGCCCTCCGGAATGATAGCCATCCGTTATCGGTGACCCAGCCGATGTGCGTCTGTCTTGTTATTTTTTCTCCGGTATTGCGGCACGATAGCTCAGGCGTTTTCCACCTGCAGCTAGCTTGTATAATGATGATGCTCAAACAAGTATCGTTTTATATTTACTTTAATTGTGTGCACTTTTCCTATGGTTACGCAATTAACACCACGGTAACTGTTATTTGTTTCCGCTGCCGTTGCAAACCTAGTCGTGAGTCCATATCTCGTACATTATTCTGTCCTTCAGAACCACGGTTACAGAATTATAACTCTCTTGTCTCGACCGTTTTCTACTCAGACGGTACGTATAGTTTAGGTATATAACTCGAACAAGTAATTTGTGCAGACAATACGTGTGACGTAGCTCCATGTAACTTTTTCCGTTATCACATAAGTTGACTAATGAAAAGATGTCTGCAGAAAATATTTACGATGTTGAATGTCAACATTGCGATGAAAATAGTTCTATTGTTAAACTTCGGAATGCTGAAGAATTAAAGTACTGGAAGCTACTTTGAGAGATTTGCAGGGGGAAGTTAAACTGTGTATTCCTGATGTTTTGAGAAGCACGTACTAAAGAAATATAAAAGCGCCTTGCAGTTGGATGGTGAAAAGTGCATGCCATACTTCGACGCATCGAACGCCAGGTGGTTAAGTGCAAATTGGACCGCCACCCAACAAGACAATATCATCAGCGTAATCCAAATCAAGCAACCGACTACCCGAGAGGTGCTACCGGGACCTGTTAATAGCAGCCATCGAAGCTAGCTGTCTCTCTCTGTCTGGAGCAGCCCGGAAAAGATTGGTGGTATGCCGCCTGTAGACGATTGACTAGGCAATGAGAGTAAGATAAATGGTAGTGTTTTACCTTGAAATAGACCAATCAGAATGACCTTCACTGAAGCCCTCCAGTAAACATTACTTGATCAGCCAACAAGCGAGCTTTTGCGCATCCAGTAGTTGCTGTCGTCAGGAACTTACACTTAGGTCTTTCTCTCAGGAACTAGTTAATTTGACCACATATTATGCCGGTACATTCTGTCTGCCGAGTGCTTCATACAAGTTCCGCCAGAGGCCTTTGTCTTCTGATTTGGAAGGGGGCTGTATTGTGACCAGAGTGGCTACATCGGTTATGCGTAGTATCAGTGGAAACAACAAGAGGAGCTCAACGCCAACGTTAAACAAGTCTTTAAGTGTATTTCTGAAGACGAATGGAGAGATACGGCATCTTCGTCGAATCCCACTGGTGACAACCAAGGAAGGCGAAAGCTTTCCATAAGCCCTAACTCTACCCGAGTTGACTATACAGAGCACCCAGAGTAGAAACGAACTTCCCGGGAATACCATTCCTCAGCAGACAGTGCCACAATGCACTCTTGTCGACAGAATCGAAGGCAGTACGGATAAACAGGAACACGACAATCGTTGGCTTTTGATACACATGGCGGAGCTCGAGAATCTGGCGGAGTGTGAAAATCTGTACGACGCAGCCGGGACCAGAGCGGAACGCAGTCTGTTCTTCTCGCTGTAGTGATTCACGAGTTGGGGATAGTGTGCGAACAATGATGGACACCAGAATCTTGCAAACGACGGGAACAAAACTTATGCCACTGTAATTGGGGCAATTTGTGCGCAGGCCCTTTTTGAAGATGGGGACGACTATCGACTCACTCCAGGATGATGGAATCTCCTCTTTTGCCCAGATTCCTAACAAAGCGTTTAGTTCCCGAACCAACGAAAATACCCCATTTTTAAATAGAGCAGGTGGTTGACCATCAGGGCCGGGTGACATAACTTTTTAGGCAGCAGAGTACCCACCATCTTTCCTGGTGAGAGGGAGGATTAGCTGGGATAGTCCATTCATCACCAGTGCGCGCCCCAGGGGAACAGATAGAACTGGCGGCCAGGAAAACTGTGAGCGAAAATGTTCGGCCAATCGCTAACCGTCGTTGAACATTAATGATTAGGTAGCCATTCTCTTAGTAGATTGCTTCGCTTACTTCTGATCGGAAGCCTTCGGTGACTCGAATGACGTGGAACAGTTTTCTGGTATTACCAGAGAGATTAGCAAGTGCAAGCTCTCTAGCATGTCCACACCACCAGGTCTCACGGGCCTTATGTAAACTCATACGCAACGCTCGATCCAGGGATCGGCATTCCTCACTACAACTGGTGTCGGCTGGGATCAAGCGGCGTCTGTCCATCAGCGACAAGGAGGCAATGGTGGTCCAGCTTTCCGGCGGGTGACAAGCTAATCCAAAACTGGCAGTACTGGCAGAAATTAAAGCGTCTTTGATGCGCATCCATTGCGTATTCAGACCATAGTTAGAGAAGGAAGCAAGTAGTGTTGACAGAGAGGCCTGGTACTTAGGTAACGTTGCAGATTTGCGACATTCGATCGATAGTGCGTACGTCTGGAGGATCCGCCGAAACGCATGCAAATTTTAGCACGAACCAGTGCGTGATCGGAGTCCAGGCAAGTTGACCAGTAAGATCGGGTTCCGCGCCATCTGCAGCTCATTGTTATGTGGTCAAGCTGGGACCATGCTTGTGTTTGAGAAAGCGGACGCCAAAGAGCAGTCTGTCTATTCGAATGACGAAAACTTGTACTCGAAAGAAACAAGCGATGACCAAAACAAAGAGTTAGTAGTCTATCTCCATTGTCTGATCGGCGTGCAGCGCTACGCAGAAGTCTGTGCAGCAGTGTTTGCATAGGCAGGGCATCAGATCCAAGAAGAACTATGTCGTCCGCATACTCCAGGTTTAGCAACCGGTCAGCTGCAGAACTTCTAGTTCAGAATAGTCTGAAAGAACGGAGTCATTCATGATTTCCATCACAAAGTTGAAGAGGAGAGGAGATATAGGACAATCCTGGAGAACTCTACTTGTTGTAGGGAACTCAGGAGAGTTTCCTGTAGTCTGTTACACGGCCTCGGAAATTACGATAGAGGGGCTGGAGAATGGAAAGGAGTTTAGGTGGCACGCTCGTCATGAATAAATAGTGCCACAAGCTGGCACAATCAACAGATTCGAAGTCAGCTGTCAAGTCAAAGAGAACTGCCATAGTCGGTCGTCTGTATGTATCTCTGCTCTCACATTTGGCGAAGAGTAAACATGCCGTCGATACAACCACGACCAGGGTGGAAGCCAGCCAGGCTTACAGTGAATCGGTTCTCAAGGGGAACAGTAAGTCGTCGAAGAATGATACCCGTGAGTTTTGATGCAATGGAAATAAGGTTAATGCCTCGATGATTTTTGCACGAAGTACGCTGACCCTTGTTGAAGGTGAGCGCGACTGTTGATAGTGGCCTGTCTGAAGGCAGTTCTTCAGTGTCCCAAACCGTGTTAAAAAGAGAGGCAAATCCATACAACAGTCACCGCCATCTTCCATCAAAGATCGGGGAAGGTCATCGGGTCCCGGAGCCTTGTTTCGTTTTAACACGGTGAGCTCATGTCGAATCACCCCTAAAGTGGGAGGTGTGGCATCTATTTCCAACGTCGGCTCAGGTGATTCGGCAAGCGGTAGTGTCGCAGCAGGCCAGCTGAACTGCTCTTCGAAATGTTTCGCCCAACCGAATAGTCGACGACGCTGAGAATGGATCAACTATCCATCTTTCTCAACTATTGTCTACAAACGAATGGCTTTCACGGACCCGTGTTCCGGATGAGCTAGAATAGCACCCTGATGCTTTCTCTATCTCACGGGCCTTTGCAATCCACCAACGTTCCCGATCAACTCGAAGACTCCTTGTCAGACGTTGTCTCAGACAGTTACAAATAAGCTGAAATACAGTGCACATCGGAACCTGTTTACGCACTTCGATCGATGCCTCAGAGATCCAATTACAGTTGCGAAATCTCAAACCGGGTGCACAGCAAGCGTCAAACGCATTCTTAATCGCACACTTAAGAGGAATCCAGACAGCGTACAGCTCAGCAACTTCATTCATCACTGAGAATTGGTGGGCCAGTTCGTTATGATACTGTCGAACCGCAGACTGCGAGTTCAAGTCACAGAAAAGGTTAGAAGCGCTTCTTTGAAGTGGGCAGAGTGAGCGCCAAACGTGCGCGCCAGGCGTGCGCAACAGTGTACCGTCGGATTCTAGGCATATGCTCCAAATTGACTGACAGTCTTGGATTGATGTGCGTTATCTGTAGCTGATGACAATATGGTCTAGTTGGGTCCATGTCATTGAGGAATTCGGTGGGCGCCAGGTGACACGGTGTGAACGCTTATGTTGGAAAGCAGTGCTGCTGATATAAAGAGTGTGGTCAGTGCAGTAGCAGAAATCTATCACCAGTGTCTGTTCGGTGTGCATTGACTCCGAAGTACCCTCCCATGTCTGAGACGACCCATTTGGGCAGTTAAGTAACTGGCAACAATCCCGATGTCAGTACGCTCTGTCATGGGGATAAAAGATGAAAGATGGTAGTAGAAAGCACCGTTGGCACCTGCCGAGCTGTAGTCAGTAGAAGCAAAAACGGAGATGAAAAGACACCTTGCCTTTATACTCTAATAGAGATTCGAAGTCGAACCGCATACATGCGGCCGTTCACCGGTATCCAGTCGAGTAGTTCAACTTCGGCATGTCTGATGAGGGCAATACTAACATTGTAAATGCCTTGAGACATTGACTCAGTATCACCAGAGACGCGAAAAGTGTAGTCAGTCATCAGATTCAGAACCAGGAAGTCGAAGATTCGTTACGACTCAGTTATCTTGTAAGTGTTTCGGAAGCACAGCACACATCAATACTAGGAGAGTGAAGAGTCAGTGATATTTGTTGACCAATATGAAACAGAGTGCGGAAGTTAAAAGAACCAATGTGAAATGAGACTCGTGGTTTGATGGACGAGTGACGAGTATCAATGGCAGAGGCCGCGAGGTCAACAGCAGATGCTTGCTTAGTAGACAGGGAAGGAGTTGAGAGGGGATAGAAAAATAAGAAAATGGGGAAATGTTGATGTAATCGAGAGGGTGGATGATACTCTCCGGTTGCTTATTCCGAGGGGTCTTGCTCGAGGTGCCCTAACTATAGCCTTTGACACAAGAGTCTGAGCCACAAGGCCGGCCCGTAGCCTAGAGGTAACGAGCTAGTCTCGTAATCTTGCGGCGCGGATTCGAGCCTGCGAGCAGGGCGACCCTCGTAGCATCCTTAGCCCGCGTGCGGCTCGCAGCGCTTTTGCTAACCTTCGCCACTTATGGCGCCGGCACGACATCACTCGCGCCCTGCAGGGCAGAGTGTACAATGCAGCGGTACGTTCAACCCTACTGTACGTTTGCGAAACCTGGCCCCTTAAAGCAGCGTACCTGAAGAGGCTAGTTAGGTTCGACCACCGGTGCCTTCGCAAGTTAGCTCACAGCTGGTGGGAACACCGCGTGAGCAACGAGCGTGTTCGACGCTTTGTTAACGGCACAGGAAAAGGAACTGAACCGCTCAGCACCGTTATTTCACGCATCAGGCTCCGATGGCTCGGCTACGTGTTACGCATGTCAGGCCACCGACTCCCGCGACGTGCGTTGTTTGCGCGTCGTGATTGTGGATGGAAGAAGAGGAGAGGTGGCCAAGCGATGACTTGGTCGAGAGGAATGAAGGCCCTTACTTCGGAGCTGGCCTAGGCTGGAGCCTCTCGGCTCCATGGTTGGGGTCCGAAAGACGATGAGCACGTTTGGCTGGATACACTTGCTGATATGGCTAGGAGCCGACCTCAGTGGTGTTCGTGCTGCGAGTTCCTTTGTCCCACCACATCTCTCGTAGCCTCCCCCTACAACCATGATCTCACTATTTAGTCTTATATAATCTTGCATAGTAATTTTTCTGATGCCGGCTGGTAGCGTATCGGAACGATGCCCACCCGTTACTTGTAGCTTAGCCGCCTTGTAGCATCATCATCATTATCAGCAACAGCAGTACATCAGCCATTTGAACTGATGCTTCGCTGCCATACAACCATGAGGACCTATGAAATAAAGAATAAGAAGAGGGAGAGAAAGGGGGACTTACCTGAAAACCTTAATGCCCTAAGCAAAACACTTAGGGTCAAGGCGCCTACACCTTGTGTAGACAACATACCGTCACAAACAGCTGGCTATCGTGCAAAGATAAGGTGGCATCGGCGAGACAGCTTCCTTGCGGCTTTCACTGCCACGCGTCATAATCAGCCATTACCCCGCAGATAACTCAGCACCAAACATACTTTAAATAGCCAATCCGATTAGAAGACGGCAGCAGACGCGCCACTGGTGTCGGTTGCGAGCCATGTCCTGCAAAGTCTCGAGCCAAGCACAAGGTGAGTCACGTGGACTGCAACCCGGAAGGCGAGACGGACCAACGGCACCCTGTTTGGCTGTCAGTGACTTCATTTCCCGCTGCCAAGTCAACTTCTGTCCACCAAGAGCCTTGCGCCATCCTAGACCTGGTAGACTGAACAAGGCCCTCCTAGGTAAGCGGTGACCAGGCATGCGTAGCAAGTGCCCGAGCCAACGCAACTTATTCAGTGCTATCTGTTGTTCCAGAGAACTACCATGATTATCACTGCCTAGTACTCGCCTCCGCACATCATCGTTGGGGATACGCTGGTGCCATCCGACACCAGCAATGCTTCGCAAACAACGATGATCAAAGACTTGAAGGCGCCTCAGATCTTCAGACCGAAGGGGCCAAGTCTCACTACCATAGAGCAGAACGGCCCTCACTGTGGCCTTGTATACACGGCCTTTCAGACGGAGGGAAACTCCCTTCTGTCGCCAAAGAGGACGCAGGTTCAAGAAGGCAGCTCTGGCCTTTGCAATGCGTGAGCTCACGTCAGTTTCTATGCGCCCATCATTGCTGATGCAGCTGCCAAGATAAGTGAAATGATCAACCACCTCGAGTTCCTCGTCAGCAAGCGTCAAGGGGTCATCAAGTGGCTGGTGGTCCTGCAGCAACACTTTGTACTTTGAAGGTGCGAAGTGCATACCAAATAATGGGACCACTCTGGACAGGCTATTCAGGGTTGATTGTGCCGCCCCAACATTGTCGAAAAGCAAGACCATATCGTCCGCATAATCTAGATCAACTAACTTTTCACCAGGCAGCACTTCAACTCCTACATCGTTGGATTCCGTCAGGGAACACTCCATGATAGAATCCATGACGAAATTGAACAAAAATGGGGAAATCGGGCAACCCTGACGAACGCAATTTGTAGTCGAAAAGCTATCCGATAGGACACCATAGACCCTGACGCGACCTGTAGTGTTCGAGTACAGAGCACCAAGGATGTTCACATATTTCATGGGAACACCTTTCCGCGCAAGTAATTCGAACAGAATCGATCGATCGACTGAATCGAACGCACTCCTGAAATCGAGGAACACAGCTATTGTCGGTCTGCGGTATGCGTGGCGCTGCTCTAGCACCTGCCACAAAGTGAATATATGGTCTATACAACCACGTCCTGGGCGAAAACCGGCCTGCTCTTCCCTAATCCGAGATTCCCGTTCTGCAGTGAGGCGACGAATGATAATCGAGGCCAGTAATTTTGTCACAACTGGCGTTAGGCTAATACCCCTGTGGTTCGCACAGTCTGTGCGACTTCCCTTCTTGTATATTGCCACTATAATCGATTCGCTCCAATTAACCGGCACACTTCGTTCCAGATACGTTCGAATAGGGAGGTCAGTGCCCTGCAGAGGACCTCACCTCCATCCTTAAATAGTGCAGGTGGGAAGGAATCCGGGCCAGCAGCACGAAAACGATTGAGGGCTGTGATCGCGTTTCAGACCTCGGCTTCCGACGGAGGCTCTAAACTAACCGTCCATGGCACGTCCTGCATCACCTGAGTAGGAAGAGGTCCGGGAGCAGGGGGCCAGCTGAACTGATCTTCAAAGTGTTCAGCCCAACGAGTCATACGGCGCTCCTTATTGTGTATCAGCGCATTTGCGCTGTCTCTCATTGTCTCACTGGCGCCTGGTTTTCTGGGACCACTGGTGCGGATCAGCTGGAAGAGCTTCCGGTCATTGCCTACTGCTCCTGCCTCCATTTCTTGAGCCCGACTGGTCTACCAGGCTTCCTTGTCAGCACGTAGGCTCCGCTTTAGTTCACGCCTAATAGCTCGTCTGGTCACATTGTGTTCAGAACCAGCCGGGAGGTGTCTTCTAGCTTCCAACAGGTTCACGGACCTCTCGGATATCCAGTGACTGGTGCGGTGACGACTGATAGTGCCACAAGCAGATGCTCCTGTGTCGTGCATGGCGGCCGAGATCCTATTCCACTGAAGTTCAGTGTTATTAGGACAAGACAGCGAGAGTTCGGTATGCAGTGCTTCTTGATAGGCTTGCCTGACCGAGGGCTGGGACAGTTTCTCAGTCGAGAATCGGAGGAGACGCTTTGTGCACCTTCCGGTAAAGTTCATGGAGAAATGACAGCGCACCAAGGCATGATCAGAGTCGACACAGGTACTCCAGTACGAGCGGCAATCCAGAATGGAACCGCGCCACCTGTAACTTATGGCTATGTGGTCAATTTGGGTCCATCGCTGGCCAGCTACAGGTGGACGCCAAGTGGCACTTCGGCGCCCACTGTGTCTAAAAGCAGTGCTAGTAAGAAACAACTGATCCTCAACACACAGTTGCAGCAGACGCCCGCCGTTGTCAGTCCGTTCGGTGTTAAGTCCATAAATACCACCCAGCTGAGCTTCTGAAGAGCTCAGACGCCCTACTTGTGCGTTCATATCCCATGCAAGTACTATAATGTCTGAACTAGTAGCACTGCGTAGTAGCACGTTCAGTTCGTGATAGAAAGTGTCCTTGACTACATTAGAACTGCAGTCGGTGGGAGCATAAACGGAAATCACAAACATACAGCGTTTTGTACTACTTCGCGAATTCACCTTAGCTGATGTCGTCAAACGGGCTGCACATAAACGGCTGTTCACCAGGATCCAATCAACCAACGATGACTCAGCCTTGGAGCTGAGAATGATACCTGCACCAGCTTGACCCGTGGGTGCCGCATCGGCGTCTCCGGATGCGTGCAACCAATAACGAGAGGATAAGCCGGGTGCGGTCAATTCAACAACCCCGTTAGGGTCATTAATCCTAGTTTCGGACACACAACACACATCAAGACCCAGTGTGTCCAAGGTGCGTGCGAGTGCAGCCTGTTGATCTGTTTGTCTTAGAATGCGGACGTTGAATGTCGCCATGGAAACGGGACAGCGTAGCCTTATAAGGGACTTTTGCCGATAGGCGTCCGATAGGTGCAGTGGGATGGTGGCCTTGTAGCAGTTGCATTCTTTTTCTCCTTTTTTCTTCTATGTATTGCGGCACAGTAGCTGAGGTGTTTCCCACCTCTAGCTAACGTGTATAATGATGATGTGCGGTCGGTGGTGGTTGTGCGGCAGGGAAGCGTCGGTACTGCGCACTGCTGATGCCTTTTTTGGAGGTTCGCTTGAGGGACTCCACCCGGAGTGTTTGGTTCAATAGTATGGCCCACACTGCATCCTGGAGCAAGTCCAGCTCGGGAGTGGGGTTGCAGGAACCCAATGGGATCTGCTTGAGGCCTGCCACACACAGTCTTTAAAGTGGGGACAATTCACATGTTACACGACCGTACTGTTACGTACCTGCGACCACGACCAGCCGCAGGTGGGAGTTGGCAGGTTTTCACTAAGTTGACCAGAGACTACCTGGCTTAAGGTGGGTAGTAGCAAACCATTGAGCACCGGCAGGTGCCCTCTCACCGTCAGACAAAGCCTGGCGCTCGTGCTCTACGCCAATCGAGCTGCGAGCTTATGACCCGTAGACCTGTTGTCTTCCATGGCTAGGCTGCAGCATTTGTACATTTCTTCTTTATGCTTGTACTTTATTATTCTTATTAGCCTCATTATTGCACAGCGTGTTTTAACTGACTCGATCAATACATTCTCATTCGAATCTCCTGCGTTGTCGCTTCGGTTTGCTGCTTGGGTCATCGTGTTTGCTCTACGCGGTGAACTTCGCATAACGGCTAGGAACTATCGCACTGCCCGCGGCACGCTATACGCTAGGAAACCATTCGCAGTTGGAAGCATACCGCGGATCAGTGACTGTTATTGCTTAAACCGTTTGAGTTTTGACTAAGACTATTTTTGTAGTGATAACACGTTCGCTACACATTTTGTGGCCCCGTTTTGCATTCACTTTTGGTTATCTTTACCACTTTTTGACACACAGAACTCCCGTCTTTTACCATAGCTTTTGAACACATTTGTTCTGAGGTCACAACGGAAAATTTTGTTGGTTTTTCTGTGCCTACTTTCGATACGTCCAATCCTCATGTTTGGTTTTTAAAAGTTGAGGCACGTTTTGGTTGTCGCCGAATGAACTCGCAGTCCAACAGGCTTTCTCATGTTGCTGCACACAGCACCACCTGTGTTGCCGCTGACGTCGCAGATTTGCCTGACCCCATTCCAACTGATGCACCTTACGGTAAGCGCAAAGCTGCTATCCTAAAGCGCACTTCCGCCTCCGATGAAGCCTAACTTCAGCAACTGCTTTCCGGTGTTGAGCTCGGTGACCACACATCTTCACAGTTCTTTCGCTACATGTGCTCCTTAGTCGGTACTAACAAAGTCGACGACGGTGTTTTGCGCCAGCTTTGGACAAAATGCCCTCCTACTAACACTACAGCGATCCTCGCCGTGTCCGCAGATGACGTATCCTTAGATAAGCTGGCAGAAACAACAGACAAAAATCATGTTTTATCAAACATCCTGTTTGTCACGCTGTCGATTCGCCTACGACTTGCCCCCGATCCTGGGAAACGATACTCTCGAGTCGTTATCTCAAAGGTTGTCCAAATTGGAGCCCCAACTTTCGAGTGTTCGATGCCCTCGTAGTAAAAGTCACAGACCAGTATCTCGAGACATGCAATTTCTCGCGGAACACGGTACGTCACTATTGTTATTACCATTGCCGTTTTGGGGACGCAGCTAGGAATTGTCGTCCTGGTTGCCCTCACCATAAAGCATCTAACACGCCGCAGCAGGGAAATGATCAAGCCAGCCAGTAATGGCGACGGCTGCAGCTGGCCAACTGTTTAGTCACCTACTTTACGTCCATGACTCCGCAAGCAACCTTCCCTTCCTGGTTGACACCGGTGCCGAGGTAAGCGTTCTATCTAGACAAACGGAAAAACGCTACCTACTCCCTACCAGAATCACGCTTCAGGCGGCTAACAGCACTAAGATAACACGTAAGGCCAAAACCTGCGAATGCTTGACCTCGGACTCAGACGACCTTACCCGTTCGTCTTCCTCATCGCAGAGGTCCAACGTCCCATCATTGGCGTCGACTTTCTTACGGCCTGATGGTAGATCTGCGCTGCAGGAAACTCCGTGGTAGTCAGATATCTTACCGTCCCTGGTATAGTTGCCTCGATAAGCTCAATCGGACTCCGAATGTCGCGTGTCACCGACAGCGTATTCAGTGGATTGCTTCATCAATTTCCGGCTTTATATCAGTCATCTGAGGAATTCTCAGATCCAAAGCACCAGATTGTGCACTATGTCATTACTACCGGACCTTCTGTTGCTGTTCGACCTCGACGGTTGCTGCCCAACCAACTCGCGATAGCTAAGCCTGAAGTTCAGCATATGCTGAGTCACGGCATCATTTGACCGTCCAATTCCTCCACATGCCTTTTGGGTTGCGAAACGCTACGCAGACTTTCCAGCGGTTCAGCGACCAAGTCCTTATAGGGCTTAACTTTGTTCTCCTTTACATAGATGACATCCTAGTGGCTAGCTCGAATAGCGAAGACCTATCTGGCCTTCGCTTGATCTTCGAGAGCTTTGCCGAACAGTGTCAAGAACAACGTCGACAAATGCCTCTTTGGCCAGTCGCGTATTGATTTCCTTAGCCAACGAATAGACCGCGACGGCATCAGTCCGCTTGCTGAGAAAACGCAAGTCATTGGTTACCATTCTATGCCACAATCCTTGAAAAGTCTAAGTCGCTTTCTTGGAATGGTTGACTATTATGGCCGTTTTATTCCGGAGTTCTGCAGCCTTTGACAAAGTTGCCTCAGGGCGTGTCGTAAGTTCGAGCCAACGACTGAAGCAACCACAGACTTCGATAAGATCAAGGAAGCACTATCCAGTGCCACCGCGCTTAGTCATCTAAATACCGACGTCGGAACTTCCCTAGTTCTCAAAATCGACGCGTCGCAGACTGCTGTTGGGGCTGTAATACAGCAAGTAGTAAAAAGTCAGACCATGCCTCTATCCTCTCGTAAGCTGCAACACGCCCAAACGAGATATGGTACTTTCGGCCGCGAACTTTTAGCTATTCATCTGGTCGTCAAACATTCCTGACAACTGCTCGAAGGACGTCCGGTTATCGTTCTTACTGATCATAAACCGCTCGCTTTTGCTTTTCGTGGATCACCTGACCATTTTTCACCTCGCGAAACTATTCAACTCGACTATATTTCACAGTCGACTACTGATATTCGACACGTTGATGAAACCAGTAACGTCGTCGCCGACGCGACGTTCCGTTTCACGTCAGCCAATTAACCATGAAGACATCGCCGCTCATCAACAAGAAGATCCGGAGTTCCAGCAACTGAGGTTGAATTCATCTATCAAACTATCTCTCCTGCCTCTTGTCAACTCGAATTACAAAATTTACCGCGACATGTCCACAGGAAAACCTCGACCTTTGGTCCCGTAACAATATCGACGAATTGTATTTGATCACTTGCATTAAATTTCAAACCTGAGCATACGCGCTAGTACGAAGCTTACAACTGATCGCTATACCTGGCAAAACGTGTTCGGAGATCCGACAGTGGACAAATACTGCATCACTTGTCAGAATAGCAAAATTCAGTGCCACACCATTACCGTCCCCGGCACTTCCTCGTTGCCTGATGCCCGCATCAAACGTGTCCTCGACATCATTGGACCCCTTCCTCCATCCAACGGTTTTATCTATGTGTTGACATGTGTTGATCGATTCACGCGTTGGCCTCACGCAGTGCCACTACAGGTTGTTTCAGCCGAAACAGTCGCCAGACCATTCACTGAATTGTGGATATCCATGTTTGACACGCCTGCCACTGTCACCACGGATAAAGGTACACAGTACAGCTCTGCTCTGTTCCGTGACCTTAACCATACGCATGGTTGTTCACATATACGCACAACGGTTTACCGCCCCGCCGCTAACGGGCTAGTCAAACACTTCCACCGACAGCTCAAGGCTGCCCTTACTGCAACGCAGTTGAACGTTCAGTGATCCGAACGTCTACCGATCATTCTCCTTCGTATGCGTAACACCGTAAAAGAAGACTTCGGTTGCTGTCCAGCTGAACTAATCTTCGGCACAACAGACTTGTTAGCGGAATAGCACTAGATTCAAGAGTCAACGACGAAGTGGATTCTGTTTCGTAGGTTGCATGCTTGGAACCACACTACTACCGTTCGTCCAACTCCACTTCGACCTAACTCTCGAAGTCAATGGATTCACCCTGATTTGCGCACATGTCCTTTTGTCTTTGTGTGCGCCGACACCGTCCGTAAACCACTGACACCGCTTTACGAAGGTCCCTCGCTCGTAAGGAGAAATACTTCGTGTTGGACAAGAATGGTTGTGAAGATTCCGTTAGCATTGATAGTCTGACGCCTGCCTATATCGAACAGCAATCGCAACACGTGTTCCTGAAGACTCCACTACAAAGCACCCCCTCCCACTCAGCTAATGTGCGACATGCTCACCCCCGTCCACACCTGTCGCAAACCCCGATATACCTAAGCGACACGCTCTAGACGTAGCCGTTTTTCCTACCCGACTTGTGGTTTACGAAAGCCAGCGCCTATCGAGCGTTTGTCCGTTCGACTCAAGCGATAAGGAGTTCTGTAGCGTTTGTACATTTTTTCTTTACTACTTTATTATTCTTAGTACCTTCATAAATAGCCGTATCCAAGCTTCTTCTACCTGAAGCGTAATACCAAAGCTGGTAATGAAATACCTACCTTCTTTTCCCCAGAAAATGGCATTATGCATCATGCAGATGACGCAAAGACACAGCGCTTGGCCTTTCAGCAGTCGTCTTCTCGATTGAATAATAGCCTTGTATTTACCCCTCCCTCCACTCTAGCGCACTTTGAAATCAGCACTGTTTCAGTCACTGGAGTTAAATCCGAATACCTCACCGGGTCCAGATGACCATCACGGTTTCTAAAAACGGTAGCTGAGTACATCGCTGCATCACTTTGCCAAGTTTTTCGGCAATCTCTCGATGCAGGACGTCTCTAGCTTGCTTGGAAATTTGGTATCGTTAAGCCCATATACAAAGGTGGAATTCGACAGGATCCTGGGTACTATCGGCCGATTTGGGCGTAAAATCATAGAGAGAATTTTTAAGAGTCTTGGATCCCCATATTGATGACGTGAGCGTCATATCTCTTGCGCAGCATGGCTTCCGGAGTGCACGCTCGTGTGCCTCCAACCTGCTTGTGGTCAGAGAAAAATGGGCTAAGTCCTTGGATGCCGGCAACCGCCTGGACGCTATCTGTCGATTTCAGAAAAGCATTTGATAAAGTCCTACATGAATGGCTTCTCCTTAAACTTCAGGGAATCGGTGTTTCTGGGGAGATTCTCCCTTGGATCGCCCTTTTCGAATGGCCGTAAATGAAACTTACTTTGAGCCCGTCTTGATGACTAGTGGAGTTTCGCAAGGCACCATTCACGGTATTGAATTGTTCAAAATACTCATAAACAACCTCGCATCAGAGCTCCAAAGGGATTGATTGCTATATGCTGATGGTTTAAGGCTATGGATGGAGATGTTCGAAGTCGATGATGTTGACCGACTGCAAGCGACACTAGACCGGTTGTACAGCTGGGCAATGGAGTGGCAATTGCTTCTTAATTACGATAAATCCTGTCCTCCCTACCGGTGCTCCGAACCCATTTGGGGTTTATCACTTTGGTGGTTTCTTGCTCAGAAACGATGCTTGTAGGAAGAACCTTGTTGTACTTGTGTCTCTTGATTTGCGCACAACCCAGGATACTTTAAGGTGGGCAGCGGCTGCTAATAGGATGTTCTTTGCCATAAGATCTTTTTCCGCATAACTTGAGGTCTTCAGACTCTTTTTTACTTCCGATGTGTGCCCTATTCTCGAAGATGGTTCACCTGCGATTCATCCTCTTACAAAGACGGAACGTGTTCTCATAGAGAAGGTCCAACGGCGAGGATCGAAATCGATCTCAGCGATCCGGAATTTGTCCTACACCAACGACTCAGAACGGTGAACATGTTTTCCTTGGGTTATCGTCGTCGCAGTGGCGATCTGATATACACCAGACGCATACTGTGTGGGATTGGGAAGGATGTAAAGTTCTTTCAAGTGTTGATAGTTCGGAACGGGGTCACTCCTATAAACCGTTTAAGCCGAGGAGGTTCCGAGTTCCATCAAATATTACTTTGTCCACTAGTATGGCGAAGCACTGGAACAATTTACTTGAGCCAGTCGTCAGCGCAGTGAGGAAAGTTCTAAACGACTGTTGGAATCCTATCTGCTGTGTGAGCAAAAATCGCGTCGTTTCCGCTGCGATCGTGATGGTCCAGTTTGGAATGACGCTTTCAACGAGAAATGAGGGAGCTGACACAGGATCTCCTTCTGCTCTTCATTCCAGTGAACACCAATGAAGTACAAGATTGTATAGGAAGAGGACAGTCGACCTCTCCCAAACTTCCGAAGAGGTTTGGATTGGGACTATTAGTCTGACCTCTGACCATCGAGCTGTCTGGTATGAGTGGCTCTGTAGGCACTTAGTGCGCCACCCAGCGCAGCTCTATGGGTCGCGGGTACGCAAACCATCGCACCACGCTGCGATGGTAAAGACAGATATCCACCACAAGTCAAATTCCATGTATCAAAAAAAAATGGTAAGTACACGCCGAACGCACAAGCTACTACCGGAACCACAATGTTATATGCTGGATATCTCACCTGAACGAAAAAGACAACAAACGGCGTGCCGATGCGGCGCATTGGGAGAGGGCGAATGATCGGTCGATGTCCAATTGCAAATACGAAATTTCTAGAACACAGAAAAATTAACGAAGTAGGCTGTTCCGGACTGTTACGAGCTAACCAGGCTCCCCAAAAGGCAACACACCCATAATTCAGGGTACCGCATTTATACCTTTTCTAAATCAGTGTAACTCGTTTTCGTACTCAGAGACGCGAACAAACTGATTCCATAAAATGTGCAATTATATATACCAGAAAGAATGAATAACATTGTCAGACTGAAAACCTCGAACTGCCGATTGACGTAAAGTTTATGCTATGTCTAGACCTGCAAAGAGATTGCAATTTATAGATTCAGGTAAACGCAACCGAGCATACAATTCTTCCACATCCTTGTGTATATGATTTGTCCCTCAACTGTAAACGAATTTTTGTCAATATAAACGAGTACCTGAGTGGAACTGTTCTTAATGTTCTCGTTACCCAATAAAGCCCCACTTCCGTTCAAGTGCTATGTGTCAAACTGAAGCGCTGCTCACGTAGAAGCTTACTAGATCAAACAAATACAAGTGTACATTTAAGTTCAAGCGGGACTGCAACGGTAGGATCATCCCAGGAGTGTTCTTGCTTCGGCGGGCCGTTGAACCAGGAGTTGGCAGAATTTGAAATACTGATGGACATAAAAAAGGACCGCATCACACCACGTCCAACCAAATAATGCCCACGTGTCCTGCCCTAGCAGTCCCTGATGGACAATCTACGTGGTAGGAAAGATAAAAACTAAACGTAGAAGGCAAAAAGAGAAAGTGGAAAGAGTTATGCAAGCAGCATACCAAGTTATTTGAGTCCTTAAAAAAGAACTCTAAAATGAAGGTGAGTCAGATAGCATAAAAATTAAAGGTTTGACGTTGCCACGCATGTGCATCGAGCTGGCGCGCAAAACAATTTAAACGTAGGCTCCCTAACCACGTGATCTAGAAGCGAATTCCAGCGACCTATAACTCTGCGCGACAGACGAGTTGCCATCCTAATCCTATCAGACCGTGGTTTATGCAGTTTCAGTGGGTGACCGCGGATCTTACGTAAAGTAGCGGGACTAAATAGCCTTGACAAGTCCAGGCCGATGTTACTCGTCAAAATACGATAAGCGAGAATCAGGTTCACTCATATCCTCCGGTAGTACATCCCCAAACTAAGCAATCGTTCAGTATACGTCTGTCCTGGTGGACAATGGACGAACTGAGTGCCCACCCGTAACACACTCTTCAAACCCATTTTGTCCGGGACACGACATGGTGGACAAGCCTGGATACACTATTCCAGCTGGGGTCCGACGAATGGCGGGAATAGCTTCAAACCTAAATTGGCCGTCAGTTGCGGCGAATATAGCACATCATACGAAACCCAGAAAAGTATCCTTCTTCCAGTTGTCGACAGAATGAAATGCTGATGAGCGTACGACCACTAAATCAACCTGCAGTGACAACAGAGAGTTCACAACCACCGAGAACGTATCGGGTGCGAGGATAGCAGCTCCGATTCGGAGAGCAGAGCACTTGGCCCTGTTTATGGACATCAACCATATGGTACAGGTTACTCAAGGCCCTCTGGGTTGCCTCCAAACCTCCGGGATATTCACCATCTTTTAAACTTTAAGGTCGTTAGCGAAAATTAATGATGACACTCCTAGCTCTCCCGGTAAGTCGTTTACATAGACCGGGTACAACAATGACCCCTATACCGAACTCTGCGGAACGCCACTAAAGACAGCTTTCCCGAAAGAAATGCTACGCCACACCCGTACGCCGTAGCTTAGTCTGACATGAAATTCCCTTGCGGCATCCAGGGTGCGCAACACGAAGAAGGTTAAATCTTTTCAGGTGGTTCCCCACTGAACCCCTTATCAGCTTCACCCAGACCTTGTCTACTACGCTTGTCAAACTGACATGCCAGGAGTTCGCGAACAGAGCGCTGCCACCGCCCTTAAAAAGCAGACTGATGATTGCCTCCTTCCATTCCGAAGGTAGGATGCAGCTGTCAAGCGATCTTGAGAACACGCATGTTAAAGGACCAGTCTGCTCTGTGGCCAATGCATGCAACGGCTTCAGGTGAAATGAAGCCGGACCGGAAGCTCTAGAGGGAGTATAGCCTTGCAGTAGCTCGAAGACCTGAGTCTTCGTTATGTTAATCTCGGCTAAGCAAGAATGTTTTGGAAAGCTTGAAACCAATTGGACCTGTGGCAACGTGGTCCCACGAGCCAAGGCCCCAGTTTAATTGCCACTAAGTACACAAACCTTGCCATAGTCACTTTACGCGCGGCTCCCGTCTGCTGGCAATAACGCCGGTATAGACAGTTTTGCCTCGCTGCGCTTTTTAATATAAACAAAAGCTTCTTGGGATTAGCTGCGGCCGAGTCCGCTAAACCATGCTCGTACTGGAGACGAAGAGTCCCGAGAGGTTGCTTACATTTATATCTAATCTCTCGACAACTATCATAGGTGCTGGCTGATGGAGCTGCTTGATAGGTTCCCCAACATCTAGACAGTTTCTTCCGTAGGTACTTGCTTGTGGATCTGTCCAAAGAGGCTGTGCTTGTGAACCACTTTTCCTCCTGAGTGAAATATAGGGAGTGGAAAACTCCATAAGGTATGCCTTACATTTATCATCGGCCAACCGGACAGAGTCGCCTAGCGAGGCCTCACAATTCAGGGCTGATGCCGTAGCTCGCATCGCACTAAAGTCCGCCCACCAAGTATTCGGAAGTAACTCATCCGTGGTCTGTTGGTGTTTTGAAAGGGTTCACCGAAAGAATATACATGCGTGATCGCTGGACCCTATAGGTGCACCATATGAATATTCAGTCATCAACTCCAGGGACAGCGAAAATCAGAGCTGAGGTAGATGGTATTTGGTTGGCCATATACCCAGTGGAGAAGTCCACGAAGTCGTGTAAAGGCACCTGGATACTCAGCTCAAGAAAGTCTGCATCAAATGTTCCTGACGCCGAATTGCAAGTAAGAGCAGCCCAACCGGCTTCCGGTAGGTTGAACGCCCCTAGAGCTAAACACTTATGCGAGGACTGTGTGCGAAAAGTCAATTATTCCCTGAAGGGAATTCCAGGACCTGTATACCACTATAACTGTAAACTGGGTAGAGGAAGTTCACCAAAAAGCCGATAGGGCTTCAACTGGCTGGTTCGACGAATGGAATGTGCAGGTCCAAAACGCATCTAAGTTACGTCTCACAGGGCGGACGACGCGTCCGTCTTGAGGACGAAAGGAGCTGTCAGTCTTAAGTAGTGCTTAGCCAGGTAAATATCCATCACGGTCAGTGAAAACCGGAGACAACCACGTTTAAGTGAAAGCAGGTATGTCAGGAAGACATTTGTATACAAGTAGACCAGATTAGGGCACCTAATTCATTGACTACGAACGTTGCTAAGTAATAATTTAAGAAAGGCGGCACGACCATCACTGGTTCGTGCGCCATCTAGATGTGTTCTGATGGGGCGGAAAATAACTTCCGGCTGACAACCTGAAAATCCACTAGAAGAAGGCCTTGCTCACCAGCCGCACACCAAGTTTTGAGCTCTTTGATAGCCTTCATTTACTTCCATCTACCTGCCAGTGGAAGGTCCGTCTAAAAGCTGCCATCCATACCGTTAAGTTCAAATGCGAAGCGAGGCCGTCATTAGTGCTACTCAGGGGTAGAAAGGACCCCGCGAAGCAGTCGGGGACGCGGATATGGCATACCCAATCTGGGAAGCTTTCTGACAGTGACATCAGAGAAGACAGGCAGAAGCAGCTTGGTGACACACAGTTTGATCCAATTGATATCAGCTATGATGCATTCCCTTTGGACAATGTCCGCTGATTCAATAACGTTACGGAACATAACGCTACTATCAGTGAAAGAGGCGCCCCGGTGGGGAATGATTACCCCACGTGTTCTGGATACGACACTTACACCAGCTGTTTTCACCACTGGCGGTGGGACTGTCTCTGGTTCCGCAAATGACGTCGAAGCAACGGTATCGGATGTTTTCCGCCCTATTTCCGGCGCCTTATTAGCTCCTGGGGAAGATCTAGGCAGCTTCTTCCTTGGGCTCACGGGAGCAGGGGCCGTTGACCTTGCGCCGCACAGAGCAGTTACCAACACTTCGGCAGGACCGGTTGGTTCAGTGGCAGATAGAAGGTCAGCATATTCGGAAGTTTCTGTTGTGCAAAACCTTCGGATGAATTTACGGCTGATAAAGACTGCATATTTATCGATGCCGTGACAACTAATTCTCTGGGTTTAGTCGCGGGCTCCTGGTATTTTTGCACCCCGCGTTCTTCATGTCTACAGACCAAAGAAGAACAAAAACTCATTGGGCTTGATCTTTATATACTACCATCCTTTAACCAGTTGTGACTTCTCTGTCAGTGAGTTCACTATTAACGTCCTAGTTTGCATTATATGAGTTTTTGTAACTTTAAATTTGGCTGCTATTTAGCACTATGCATACCGCATATTTATATGGTCGTTGGGTAGCAAGTTCAGGTTCATGTTCAAGTGGGAGCAAAACGGTGGGATGTATCACGTAAGTGTTCCTTCTTGAATGCTTCGGTAATCCAGGATTTGCCAGCGTTTCTCCAACCACATCATGGATCTAAAACGAAAATGCCGGCCTAATGCCCCACGTGCGAGCCTTCGCAAATTGGCCCATTGAACTCATTTTCTTCCAGGATTCATTGCCATATTAATTACTTTTGTCGCTTAAGAGACTTTCGAACTTCGGTGTAGACTGCTCTATCTCACTTACGTTAGCGCAGCTCCACCATGCTGGTTGTTCAGTGACCTTCCAACCAACCGTTTCATAGGTAAACATATTTCTCAACTTGCTAGTGTCGTCGAACCCTGGTGGGAAAATTACGACTTGCAGGTATTCAAAACTGCCCAACATAGCCCTATTAATGGATATATTCGGGTGTTGCTCTTCCTGACCCTGGCAAACCATGACCGCGGGTTCGTCTTGGTCTATGCATATTAGGTGGTGATAGTCTTAGATTGGGTGGAACTCAGAGCTTAATACTGCATGGCTGACGCCCTGAACACCATGCTACTGAGATCCGCGATCAACGCTTGGCACAGCGGAAAGTAATTCAAAGCGGAATTTAGTGAGCATGTTGTGTGGTTGGGTTGCGACTGGCAACCTCTATTGAGACCTCGGCTCACTTTGAGGTAAACCGCTCGACGGCCGTATCCTAAATGAATATACTTGGGTGTTGCTATTCCCAACCCTGGCACACCATTAAAATATCAGAAAAAATTGTGCACCATGTGAAAGATAACATGTCGGTGGTTGGTTTTTCCGTGAGGATCTCGCAAAAGGTAAACAATTTAAATTCACCTGCGCCCTGAAAAGCATTAAACGTGTGCACCTCCAAGACAACCATTTTCGGGATACCTCATGATATATTCACCAAAAGTTTTAGACGGAGTTCTTAATAAGAAACCAATTTTCTCTCTTGCCGGCAAGCAAGCCACGGAACCAAAGCCAGCGACATGAATACACCTACAAATTTAACAACAAATTAGTATCTAACTACCACAGGGTGGAAATCCTACGAAGTCGGTACTTAACTGCGGCCTCAATACACCAACTAGCTAGCGAACATGCTATAGTATAAATAAAACATGCGCGTTCCGTTTTGTGACCATGGATTATAGTCAAGTTTCTATTTTTTGTACAGCTCGTAGGATTACCGACGGCGCATCCCGTACAGTTCTGCATTCTCTGTTACACGTTCACTACCTTGCTCTGTGCTTCTGTTAAGTTGTTTCCAGTTAATTACAGCTCTATACAATACACGTTGGGTCCGGCGATGTTTTCATTTCCGAATAATAGACAACCGTAGTGGTTCCTATTGTTTCCACGCGCGACCAGTGCATGAGCTCTACTAGGCAAGTTTTTACCCGGTTACGAACTAAATTGCAGCTAGGTTGAATTTCGTATATCTGTGAGGGCGATCGTTGCTGTTATGTTTACTTTTCCCGCCTTATTGGTGTTTGTATTGTATTGCGCTATCATGTTGCATGTTGTAGTTAGGCTTCTCGATCCAGAACTCAATACCGTCACGATTCATGCACGAGGTGTATCAGCAGTGCTCCTGAGTTTTAGTTCTTGCCTTTGCAGTAAGCATGCCATAGGATTACCCCCGAACGACCGCCCCGCGTTGCCAGCTGGGTGGTTCGTATGTGCCCCGTTCCAGCGAATAGTGTGACGGCGGTGTACTTGGGCGTTGTTGGTTTTCGCTGGGCAAGCGTTCTTTCTACAAAAAGCTACAGTTTCCCTTAATAACGCAAGACGCTGCATGTGTAACCTGCCACTTAAAATTCACTGTCTCTTCTCTCCCTGGAGAACATTTCCCCTTCACGAACCTCATGCAGTTCGAAAACTCTATGTTCGCTTTCTACGATAGCAACACATGGAACAGCATCACGACCTCAGAGTCAAATTGCCATATTCTCTCACTCTGTCCACTTAGCCGCACACCCACATATGCACATACACAACCAGATCCAGTTTGCTACCGGGTAACTTAAAATATGTTGTACGATTACCGACCATACGTGTTGCTATTATCACGCTCATGTCTCTGCAGACGTGCCACGCACTGCCCAGAACAAACGTTTATTAATTTATGTATCTATTCGCTTGCTCTCCCAGTGAAGCAACTGAAATTCTGGGCTCTCAATACGCCCAGTTAAAAGCAGTGTTACAAGGCTCAAGCAGGCCGTCAAAAACAGGGTTATGCCCTATGAGCCGACCCTCATTCAACAACTATTTCCAGGTATGCAATTAGGTGACAATAATCCCACCACCTTATTAAGCGTAATGGATTAGATCCTGAGCACACCATAGTTAAGAGAACGCAGTTTGAAGCGTTTAGCAAAATCGACGCAACTACACTTACATATATTTCACTACAATGGCTAAGTGGTGCCCCTTAGGTAAACGACGCTAGGATAGATCTTTTTCGCCTTCGGCTTTAATACGGCATTACGCTTGACAAAACCATCATGCTGTACCGCTCCCTTGCAATGCACGCGCCACGTCATCTGTCCTGACATCAAAAGGGAGCAAGACTACATTAACCGGTGACCAGCTCCACGCCGCGAGTTTAGCACTAAGACTTCTAACTGTAACGCATGCCAGGCGTGCAGCAACTAAATTGCAGAAACCACCCTGCCGGCAGTAACCAGTACTGCATGTGCCATAGGCGTTTCGGGGCGCATGGCACACATTGTACCACGTACCGCACGCTTTATTCTGCTAAACATGGAAAGGCTCTAGTCGGGAAGGAAGGTGAATAACGTCAATGACCTAGCTGCAAGCAACCGCCTTCCGTACGTTCAGGATTGCTAAACTGGAACAGCGTTCCTTGTCGAGACCGTGGCTGAAGTAACCGTGGTTCCGTCCATGCCTGTTGGTGCGACTCAGCCGTCCACCCTCAGGCTCACGCACGAATTACACACTCATCCCTATTTACAGAATTCCTGCCTTAGCGCTACTCTGGGTCTACTCAAACATTTTGACTGGGCGTTCATTATTGCACCGCTCCGTCTGCCAATATCAATACGGACTTTTTACAGCCACAATCGATGCGAAATAAACGTAGTCGACTATGTGACGACCACCAGCGTCACTGGCGCCAGCGCCGGCACTGCAGCCACCACCTTAGTATACTGTTTTCGGCAGCCCATCCTTAAGCACGCCGACAGTGTTCTTTATCCTATGCGTATCCAGATAATCGGCATAGCCCTTCCCGTGGCGTCTCGCATTTCGTAGCTATCCTAACAAACAACCCACCAGTCTCATCACGAGTGCGTTGACCAATGGGGCGAAACTTAACCTAAGGCAAGTTCGGGCACCTTCTCGAACTTGGAATAATCCGTCTTTTACCTAGTCCTTGGTCCACTCCACACCAACTAGTCTCAAAGATATTCGGAGAATGGCACCCTTGCGGTGACTACCGGAACCAGACAAACGAATGGTGGAATTCCTCGGTCACCTCGTCCCATCCTCTAGTACCGATTTCATTGCGCACAATCTCCAAGCTATTCAATACTATCCTGCTTCTTTGTTACTCAGACCTACACGTCGACCTTGTGTTTCGTCCTGTGGTACGCGCCAATTATCTGACCACTAACTGACGTTATCAGAGGAAACGATTGTTAGCTTTCTTCCGTCAACATAACACGCCCTGCTTTCACTGTGCGCAAACATGCTACCTCCAACCTCAGCTTCCCTCGCTCACTCCGAAACCTCCAATTCTCTTTCTCTCAAACTTTAAGCTTTATAAGTGATGGTAACTGCTGTTATCCACGGACACCTCGGTAACAATCACCGTTTTCTTCTAAAGCTATTGGAATCCTGCCATCGCACTTTTGACAGAGAACCGCTTGTCAGCAACTTAGCTATTCGTCACTACCGACAGATATATATGCCAGGGGCGTTCACCACCAACGCGGATCCATAGGCTATCCGTTTCGCCTACAACCCATCGGAAGATATTCACCTTGGGAAATCAGACACCTAGAGCTTGTCACATAGTTCACTACTGACAATTGCCATGTCTCGGGCATCGCGATTTCCGTTGCTCACGCTATTTCTCGTCAACAAAACTCTTCACCCTTTGGTTGTAGTGTACCTCACTGCCAGGGCACCGGCTAAGGTCCAGAGCAAAAGCGTCCAAGGCAACTTACAGTCCATTCTACTGTAAGTGCAACTTGTTCCTCTCTTATGCACGAAGGTAGCAATCCTGGGTGACACTCCCAATGTTTGCTGGAAAGTTAGTGTCCGCCCGTTCTCGATGCACATAAATAAATAAATAAATAAATAAACTTTTATTCTCGACCATGCGAGACACACCATTACAGGCATGATCATGTTTAGCAAACAGTGTGATCAATAACGTACAAAAGTACATGTGTGGCATAACAATATATGTAAGTGTATGGGTGTATATGCGTATGTAATTGTGTATGAATGTAGCTTGTGTCTTTGAATGTGACGCAGCATTTTTGAATGTTTGTTGTCGTCAGGAATGTGAGCATGAGCGATTGAGGTCCTTGGGTTGGATAGCACTTTCCGGATATCCACTCATTGACTCACCTTGGCATTCGTGCAGCTTTAAGACCGGTCTGGAAGCGGTTCAGTCTGTTAAGCTTAAACAACGCTACTTTAAATAAATAAAAAATACGTATTTATTCTCGGCTAAGCGAGGCACGCCCGCACACACCTGATCATGGGAAGCGTGCAACAGGTGATAAACGAGAGTACAATAAACTAGTCAAAGTAGTGTCAAATATGTTTTAAATAAATATGTAGGTATAAGCTACACGAAACGAGACACGCAAGTACAGGCATGAACAATTGGTTGAGAGCGCCACAGAAAAACTACAAGCGTGTGAACATCACACGATAGAGATAAGGGTTGGAAAAATACATAACTCGATATTGTACATACTATTTGCATACGGATGGTGCAGGAACTAAAGACACCGTCATTGGTGTCATAGGGAAAGGTGGCGCCAAACTCTGTAAGAGCACTAAAATTATCCTTTAGGGAAATGCTGGGTGAGGGTCCGAATGGTCCGGTTTTTGACCTCCATATTTCCGTAGGCGTAAGCATCCGATTGAAGGTTTCATGAACACATTATGCTTGCATATATCGGATATCGAGGGCATTCGCCGTGGGAAGCAATGGGCAGTGACTTTATTGCCGTAGCAAGTCACGCCCGCCACGTCGCAGTGTAATTAAACAGACCTGTGTGGCATTTTTCAAGGAGAACTTTCGCCAGGCAAATGCAGACGACGTGTTGGAAAACTGCTTTTGACCACAATTTAATCAACATTAAAGTAGTTGCAACGCGTTTGTGGGATCGATCCTCCGAACTGTTAATCACAGTCATGGTGCACTCCATATTCCTCTGGCTCAGTAGAAAGCTTAGTCAGGATTCACCAGTAACGGATAGGGTCGGCGGTACTGGTCAGCGATAGAGCTGTGTCGATTGGGATGCTGCGTTGCACAAGTGGGTATGGACCACAAATCATAAGCAGCATCATTGTACGAGCAGATAACCCACGGCCCATGTGGGTGTCGCAATCAGGTCCACGAGAGATAACCATCGCAGATAAGTTTGACGCGCGCATGGACACAACGTATTTTTGAATCAATGTGTTGACCGATCGAGGAACTTGTTGTGGTATTTGAACCAGGGATGTTGGAGCGCCGAAGTACTGACCACAGACAATTTACATCAAAAGATATAAATGCTTCTGCATACCAACCTGGCGAGGTGGGTGAAGTATCCATAATATAACGGCGCCAACTTAATGAGGATTCTGATACCAGGAGCAATAATACACCGGCGAAGAGGAAGGAGCACAAAGCCACGGCATCACAAGTATTTTGAAGAGTTGGGGGACCTGAAAGTGTTTTCGGAGGTTTCGAAGGTGATAATGACTTGAACCAAATGTGTTACACCGAGAGAGGATAAATATCATAGGGCCTTCATAATACATTATAGCCAGATGAGCAGGCTAGATGTTAGACCACACTGGTGAATTGGGTAATGGATCCATCGGCCACTGACGCCAAGCAGGTAAAGACTTTGATACTAGGCGAAATTATCCATACATTAATGTATGTCTCTGTGCGTGTAGGCTTGCGTAGCTATGTTGTTTTGTTTCGTGTACGCATTGCTACTTTTGCTTGGTCCGAAATTGTGGTCAATGCTAAAGGGGTGTCTGACGTCAGTAGATTTGCAATGACTGTACCGATGAGCATAACGTTACTGGTATAACATGCTTCGCCATTATGAAGCAAGGGGCAATGACTATATTTACTAACGTGTCACAACCTCCATGCCACAATGTTGTTAAACGGACCTTGGTGGCTTTTTAATGGGGGAGCGCTTTCCAAGCGAAAACGCACCAGTTGTTGGAACA
Source organism: Dicrocoelium dendriticum (assembly GCA_944474145.2). Lineage (NCBI taxonomy): Eukaryota > Metazoa > Platyhelminthes > Trematoda > Plagiorchiida > Dicrocoeliidae > Dicrocoelium > Dicrocoelium dendriticum. Next base: position 44,570,599 of record OX104070.1, on the reverse strand, counting down.
CTGCCGTGGATCTGGTTGCTGGAAGCGGGTAAACCCGAGCCACGCTGCTGGCTCGGGACGGTGCTCGTCTAGCCAGCCATCCGTGCTCCACCTTGTCTTCACTTCCGTCGCTGCAATATATTTTAACTCCATCCTGGTCCTCTAGGTTCATCCCCAGCGCCGGATTCGCTGAATCACACGTGCAATAAGAATCGTTAGAAAGCCAGTCTCCATCTCGCGGAATCGTATACGTAATTCTGTATGTTGTCTACCTCAGTAGATGGCCAAACACCCTTGTACGCTACTGCAAGCCGTACCTGTCGTCCGCCCCTTCTTGTATCGTTAAGAGTCCCAACACAGACGTCCATCCACCATCACAACCGAAAGTGGTACACGTATGGAATATTCACAATGAATAAATAAATAAATAAATATTTTATTCTCGACTATGCGAGGCACGCCAATTGAGGCATGATCAGGTATGTACAGCTGTACAGACATTTTATGGGCACTGTAGTGAAAGTAGAAAATTGTTCATATGTTCATGCTTGGAACTGTGAGATGGTGAACATGCGAAACAACGACTTGATTGTAGTGGGATCGGGATCCATTCGTTTGGACATAGTCACTCTGCCATATATCGCAGTCATACCTCGACTAATAATAGACTGAGAATCCTGAGTGATCCATTAGAAGATAATTGAAGAGCAAGCTATCCAGTATGATGATTCTAATTGAGCTGCCAGTGTGAAGTTATGGGCTGTGACTTTATTCGGTGGACAGCCACGTTCGCCACGTTGCAGGGTTATTAAACGGGCATTTGTGGCTTTTTATAGGGAAAACGCTTGCCAGGCGAAAACCCACCACGTCCTGAAACACTGCCGCCAATGCATTGAATGGCAAGCTGTAACTGGCTATGTTTCTTGTTGAACGTTTTTTGCTCCGTTATTCGCAGTCAAGTTTTAACTTTTAAGGCTACCGTTTTAGTAACACGACGACACCTCACCCAGTGGATACTAGCCTAGTCGGAACCTTTCGTATGCAGCTTAATTCATCGGTTTGGGCCGCATCCGACCCCGCTTGAGTACTAAATGCCAAAGCTAACGGAACAGTGGTACGGTTCTGGATTACGGGTAAAAGAGCAATGGTTAACAAGTCCTGTGGGATGGAATTTATGAGGAAAGTAAAAATTCATGATAACTGGAGAAGCCTTTTGGTGCACCCACTATAGATTTGTGTAGAAACACTGTGATGTTCGCGCTTTAAATGAATAAATCCTAAGTCCGTTGTTTGTGAGGTCGGAACACAAAGTTCGCCTCCATCTTCAGTCGCTGGCTAGCACATGCCTCTGTGTTGCTCCATCGTAAGTAGTCCCAGCACTGTGCTGTACCACATCCACGAATACAGAGATTCTGCTCAAGATTACAGCTTTGCCATATGCTACAGGTTGCAAGAAGCTTCGTATGGCTAAAAGCCAAAAAGAAGGGTCGAGGAGTTCCTTGAATTCCGATCCAGATTGCTATATCCAGATTTTTACTCTCTACTTGGGGAACTAGTGGCAGTTGTACAGGCTTCTAGTTGTCGTATACTTACTTTACGCTTATAAAATCTTCTTAAATCTACCCTGATATACGTCATCTTGCTGACCGTCCAGGATTACCATCAACCGTATATTTTGTCTTTAAATTTCTCGTTACTTCCTTGCTACTATTCTTCTGCTTGTAGATTGTCTCAGGTTCTTTGTATCAACATGCTCGGCAAAATGGGTAAAACCTACGTACTGTCGTAGAAACAAAACGGGCAAAAAGCGGGCAAAACAGCAGCTGGCACAACTGTACCGTGCCCCGTTAACTTGACGGACGTGGTGTACTCTATGCGCAGTGAAATTGCGTGATTGCACGATGATGTAGTGCTGATAAACTTGATTTATAACATCTTTCAGCCAATTACCTAACTATTAGTTGCAGTTCAAGCTTAGTTGGAGCTAAAACAGAAGGGAATACAAATGGCCAGTGACTGCTGGGAGATATCTCAATGCAATTAGTACTGAGATTCTGATCCCTATAAATTACTTAGTTGAGCTAGTGGGTATCAGACCGTGCGTACCAGACCGCCTAAAAGTCCACAGGATTAGGAAGTTTATAGTGAATATTTATAGTCTAGAACACAACCTTACCAGTTGCACCAGATCAATGAACAGTGCAGTTAAATACCAATGTTCCGTACTATTCGTATTTAATACAAGGAGTTGGGCCTGCAACTTCCTTTCATACGAAAACCCCATCCAGTCTCGCAAAATGTTTGTCGAATAAACCTTAGCGCCTGCAAAGAATGCCATGCAGCGCCGCCACGAAAAACTGGTTGAGTCCAAAGCTAATAAGGGGACTTATAAATATATAAATAAACAAATGGTATATTATCTGTAAAACGAGACACCTCTAAAGGCATGATCAAATATGCATACACGCATAGCTTCTTTGGAATATTAGAACGTTACGTTTCAATGAAAGGAATAAACGAAAAGACGTAGTCCATATGAGCCAGCATATTGTCAGGTAATAGCCAGATCAAGGGCCATGATGGCGCTGTGGCGCGCAAAAGCTGTTGCGTCAAGATGCAAATGGGGGTAAATTTGCCATGTAGTGGTCCATGAGCACAGGAGCCCAAACAAGGTTTAGTGAAATCAACGACCATTACAAAGCCGGAATGATCTGTACTCCATTAAAGTATTCTTCATAGTAAAATCAGTTGCACAGGATGGATGTAGAAGGCTGAGGACTGCTTCAGTGTGAAATGTATAGCTGTGGTTTTATTTTGTGGCGAGTCACATCCGCCATGTTGCAGTGTTGTTAAGCGGACATTTGTGGCATTTTATAGGGAGAATGCTTGCCAGACGAAAACCCACCACGTCCTGGAACACAGTCGTAGCTTCCGTTGAACTGTAGTGTTAGTGTGCTATGCATCGTATAGACCGATTTTGCACTCTATTATTCACAGTCGGTTGAAAGCCAAACTTCTTCCTTCGTTGGCCGAATGGCTTAGTAATGGTCCGGCAGTAGTCGTTGAAGCCGGTCAATGATGTAAAAGAGTCGCTGAGTCGAATGATAATGCTGCAGGTGAGTAACCACATTGTTAATAGAGGCCGGCTTTTTCTATTATATCGTCCGGTTCTCAACCCGTGTCCAGCTATCCATGCTGGATTTGTCATGGGGACGGTGAGTGCCGTTGTTTCTTGTGTCTGAATATGTCCGTAACAGGAAAAAATGCCATTCTCCGCAAAGTGGACTAGGAATTCTTTTACATGTAAGTGTAATTGTCTCCATGGCCTAATGAAAACTTCATGAAAGATAATCGAAAAAGCCGCTTATACGCGCGCAATTCTGTCCGTGAAATGACATCAGAAAAGCTCCAGGTGACAGGAGAACCGGAATGTTTGAGGCAGTTAAGGGAATGACGCCAGAATTGTCTGTCTTCGGTTGTGGAACAGTGGATCCATGTAAGTATATTAATCCAGGTGAGTAAATTGTTCTACTGTTAGTACGAGGCGAGCTAAACCCATTTGTTTAGAGCCGTGGTGGTAGCTTCTCCAGAATGGCGAAAAGAGCTCCTTTTGGAACGATGTGTGGGTTCTTCATCTCCCGGAGAAAAGATCAAGCGTGTAAACCAGCTGGCTATTGAGGGTGGGTCGACCAGTCCTAGTGGATAAACCCTCTTGTTTTGGCGGATGTGTCTGTGGAAATCCCGGGAGAAAACGGGCAACGGACAAGAGGCAGCCAAACAGAAAGACAGCATTGAATCAAGAAGCACAAACACAGACTGGTGGCGCGCAACGGTGCCTATGATACATTAAAACCTTTGTAATTTTGTTTAGTATACATGATTCGCAAGCGCGTTCCTTACATCACGTCGCTGGTGTGATTTAGACTACGATTACTAATTAGGAAGAAGGTTCTGCACGCGCAGGGTCAAGAGACGGATATAACAAAGCGTGTTGACAAGAGTTAAGCGGTTAATAGGATTGTTGGAGAGAAACAGGTAAACCGATAAGGATGTCAGCAGTCCGAATGCAAGAGGTATCTTAAGTGAAACTAAGGACAACTAGGTTGAGACCGAATGCGGGGGCAACATGGGTAAAGCAACGTTCCAAGAAGAAAAGGAAATTTAAGGAATCCGCTATGAGCGGATGAATACAAACGGCAGTGCGAAGAGTAACTGGTGAGAGTAATTACGAGGAGACGATAGTCAGGATGAAAATGGTTTACTGCTAAAGTGTGTTGAAGCCAAGGAGGCCCTCGTGCGAAGTATGAATCGATCAGTTCTGAAAAGTCACCGGTGATATCCCGGTAGTTTGAGAGAACTCTGAGAGCCGGAGACCGAACAGACGAGACTTGACTAGTCCATACATCCGGAGTCCTCGTAGTAGTCCCAGAGAATTGCACTGATCAGATAATGATAGCGAAGGGCATGGCACGAAACGTTGGTCGTCCGATTGAAGAAGGATTGAATGTACAGGTTACGGATAAAAGTGCCTATATTATTAAAGGGTAAACAATCTAGCGGGCTGTCAATGTAAGCGAGACATAGTTTTGAGTCTACAGAGATTAGATCAATATATCTTGCTGGTCTGGAAAAGGTCAAAGGGGCAGACCGGTCAAATGAGACAAGGTTATTAGAAGGCCCTGAGAGTTGGCAGTCCGATTATAGAAGAAGTGAAAGTAGAGAGCGCCATAAGGGGGAGAGACGGTCCGGATAGAAAGCGGTTTACTTATAAGGTGTAGAAAAGTCCATGGGGCTTGCGCGGTAGTGGTGACAGCGCTATCAGTCTTCCGAGCATGCCAGGCATTGTCGCAGAACCAGGGGAGAAGGAGACCGATCAGCCGAGATTGGATTTGGTCGGCGCATTTTGATTGCGTCCAATGGTTCATTTGGGAAGATAAGTGGAAACAGTAGGATTGGACTGGTCAGAGATAGAAGTGGTTATATTAACATAGGGCGAACAAGATCGGCAGGATATGGAGGTGAGAAAGATCCTGCTTTGGATCGACGGAACCTAGACCGCTAACATCCCGGTAACCTGGTAGTAGTTCCAGAGAGATTGACTGATCAGATGAGGCTAAATTAGGGTCTGGCACAAAGAGTCGGCCGAGCGATTGAAGAAGGATTGAATACAGACAGCGCTCAGTTACCTTAACGATGGTCAGTAGCGTCACAGCAGTCGGAGAGCGGGAGACCATCAGTTGAGACGGGATTATTCAGCGAACTGAGATTGATTATGGAGTACAAGTGGAGTGGGTCGAGAGGTGGACATGTTAGACGTGGAGGTGCCTATACAAATAGAGGGTGAACATGTCTAGCAGGCTGCCAACGTAAGTGCGACCTAGTTTTGAGTCTACTGAGTCTATACCGTTTAAATGTTGCTGCTCTGGAAAAGGTCAAAGAAGCAGACCGGTCATATGAGGCTAGGTTATTACAGGGCACTGAGAGTTGGCAGTCCGATTAGAGAAGAAATGAAAGTAGAGAGCGCCATAACGGGGAGAGACGGTCCGGGTAGAAATACGTTTACGTATAAGGTGTGGAAAAGTGCATGAGGCTCATGAGGTATTGGGGACAGAGCGTTGGGCCTTCCGAATAAATGCCGGTAACGTCACAACAGTCTGAGAGAATTCGGAGCGCTGGGAACCGGTCAGACGAGACTGGATTAGTCGGCACATTTAGAGTAAGTCGTATAGTTGAGTTGGGAAGATAAATATAGAGTCGGCAGAGATGAACAGCTTAGGGACGGAGGCGGTTATTTGAATATAAAGAATGCAAGTCAGGCAGGCTCGCAATGTGAGAGAACTTGTGTTTTGGTGAAGGAGAGCCTAGAAGTGAATTTCGAAAATCGAAGAGGATAATGGGGCAGGGCACTGAGAGCACGCACTCCGGTTGAAGAAGAGATAAAGGCAGAGCGCGACAAAGAGAGGACAGAGTCGAGCATTTACGTTTATGACTGAACTGCGACAGTTAACGTGGCTCTCGAGGTAATGGTGACAGAGTGTTCAATCTTCCAAGCAATAGCCGGCAGCGTCACAAAAGTCGGAGAGTAGAAGACCGATCAGCCGAGATTGGATTTGGACGGCGCATTGCGATTGAGTCCTATGGTTCATTTGGGAAGATAAGTGGAGTCAGTAGAATTGGACTGGTCAGAGATAGAAGTGGTTATATTAACAAAGGGCGAACAACTCCAGCAGGTTATCAAGGTGAGGGAGACACTGCTTTTGATCGACGGAACCTAGACCGCTAACATCCCGGTAACCTGGTAGTAGTTCCAGAGAGATTGACTGATCAGATGAGGCTAAATTAGGGTATGGCACAAAGAGTCGGCCGTGCGATTGAAGAAGGATTGAATACAGACAGTGCTCAGTCATCGGAACGATGGCCAGTAACGTCACAGCAGTCGGAGAGCGAGAGACCGATCAGTTGAGACGGGATTAGTCAGCGAACTGAGATTGATTATGGGGGACAAATGGAGTGAGTCTAGAGTTGTAGGTGCCTATATAAATAGAGGGTGTACAAGTCTAGCAGGCTGTCAACGTAAGTGCGACATATCTTCGAGTCTACAGTGCCTAGACCGTTTAAATGTTGCTGATCTGGGAAAGGTCAAATAAGCAGACCGGGCAGCTAAAACTATGTTATTTCAGAGCACTAAGAGAT
>OX104070.1:44448706-44563428 GCA_944474145.2 Dicrocoelium dendriticum | reverse complement strand
AGTTAGTCGCCATAGCTTCCATTTAACTCTGCGGATATCCGGAGCTCTGTGATATTCGCACCCTTCTTACGATATTCATTCACTTGGAATGTTTGCTTTACAGCTCAAATGTTCTGCCGACCTATTATGTGCCACCGTAGGATCCACTAGTTACTGAAGGCTTAGCCCAAACTCTATTGCTGGTCACTCTTCTCTCTCCTAGCGCGCTATTATCCGTCGTTCATCTTACTCGCCTCAACTTTTCTTGACAATAGCTAGACATTGTTGGCTCCATGTAGCCTACAAGGAGCCACTTCTTGACTCTCCAGCCTTCATTCTCTTCTGCCGTATGTCACTCTTAAACCTCGCTTGCCTGTTGACTTCTTCATCAAAACTGTAGGTATCCAGTAGTAGACAAACGTCTTAATACTATGGCTACAGCAGCCACTGATTAATTCTTTCCTAGAGACACTAACTCTGCTTACCAGCAGTTAGTCGCCATAGCTTCCACTCAACTCTGCGGATATCCGGAGCTCGCTCACTCTTACAATGTTCATTCTCTAGGATTGTTTGCGTCACAGCTTAGCTGATCTGTTGACCTATCACTTACCTTCACTGGCCTATAGATACACTCATCGACCCTATAGGCATACACTAGTGACGAAGCGTCCGATTGGAATAGCTGCATCTGGCGAATGAGTCACTCCTAGCGCCAACATCTGTCGGTCGTCATACATTCTGCATTTCTCTTCAGAAGTAGCTAATGGCCATTGGCCCCATGCATATGCGATGATCCAGTGCTTGTTAGTAGCCACCCCGTATCTGAATAACCTCTACTCCTCTAGAATATCTGCATCCGGTCCCTCCGCTGCCCTGCCACCAATTGAGCTTTAAGACTCTCTCGCAGCAACCTATTTATTTTCGCTTATTATGCCCCCCTCTCGGATTACACTAACTACGTGCTGTTCATGCATCTGACAATAACTACCAACATTCTAACTCTCTTTGCTCTATCCCCACGCAACTATCGACTCATAGCAAACGGATACTCGTACCTTACTTACTGGTGCAACGCACTTGTCCCTACGCAGGCGATAGCAATCCACCCATACGGCTAATGATTCTATAGGATACTCAAAAGACATTTTCAGCCTAATTATTGTTGCACAGTGTACATGCTTTTGTCTCCAGCCCAAATGTTATAACACAAGACACTAACAATATTCAATTCCATGCCTGTTCTTGCGGTCTTCTCTCGGTTGTCTCCCACTTTCCCTTTTCTCTGAGGTCCGGGACATCTTAGAGATCTGGGATTGGACTGAGGAACAATTTTGGCCCAAGACGGACGTAACAACCCACAAGGACTGACATGGAGGATAGTAAAACTCCGCAAGGACCAACCTACAATCACCATAACCCTTGTCCAGTATGGAGAACTGGACATATCCTCATACTCCCATACATTATATATCTGAAAATCTGAACAGCGGAAAAATTGAAACTTTTGCTCACCTGGACATACAACAAGAAGAAAAATCGCGATGTCCCTCTCCTCCAGCGACCTCAAAAATCATGGCCACCCAGAGCAAAATACCCGTCCAACTAACAGAGGAAATTAGAAGCCATTACCCCGCGAAAAACCGAATGTGAAACCAGTCGTCAAGCGGCTTTGCCAGTTCAACATTAATGTTCAACATGCTTTACGGCAGTGTTGCAGGACGTGGTGGGTTTTCGCCTGGCAAGCGTTCTCCCTATAAAAAGCCACAAATGTCTGTTTAACAACACTGCGACGTGGCGGATGTGACTTGTTACTGAATAAAGTCCCAGCCCACAACTACATACTGGCAAGTCGACTAGATTCACATAGCAACTCTTCTTGACACCGTTTCAACTACACACGATTGAACCCGGAGTATCATCGTGATACACAAAAGTTTTTAAAACTTGCTCACGCCTAAGTTGGTGCGTCTCTATGAAACTGAGAATAAACTATCTATTTATTTATTTTATCATGGACATACGACCAATTTTCTACTATTGCTGTCACGGTTGCCATAAAATATTTGTACAGTTGTACATATCTGATCATGCCTCCATGGGCGTGCCTCGCATAGTCGAGAATAAAGTATTTATTTATTTATTAATAGAAGAGTAGTGGGGGGAGTTGAGTGGTATAGGCAGAATTTCGTCACATCTGGACACACTCAGATAGCCGCCACTCGCCAGGAAAAGCACTGTACGTGCGTTTTGTCCTTTCGGGAATCATCAGCGGAGCGCATTCCATCGGACCGTGCTAGGGTTTCAACCCGCAGATCGACTGTTGCCAGTCCTTGGTTCAGACCACTAAGCTACGGGGGTCGGTAAAGACCATCGTGAATAAGTTACTAAACGTGATACGGCGCCGCTCACTATCCACTGACTTACACGTTACTGCCATGCAGAGGACAGGGTAGCCCGTCACCAGCTGACGTGCCTACTAAACATACGCCGCCAATTAGCTTATGGTATTATAAACATTTTGGTCCGCGTACAGATTACAGAAGAGTAGTAGGGGGAGTGGAATGGCATAAGTAGAAATTCGTCACATTAGACTCACGCAGACAGCAAGCACACTCCCAGAAAAGCGCTGTACGCGCGTTTACTTGTTTTTGGAACCGTCAGCATTGCCCATTCCTTCGGACCCTGCTATGGTTTCAAACCACAACTCGACTGTTGCCAGTCCATGGTTGAGACCACTAAGCTACGGGGGCCGTCAACGACCGTCGTGAATAAGTTACTAAATGTGATAAAGCTCCGCTCACTATCCAATGACTTACACGTTACCGCCGTGCGGAGGACCGGGTAGCTCCCAATCAGTAAAGTTTGGTACCGCAGCTTTCCTTCACAAACCCGTAACAACTTTTCTACAACTTACTAACTGGACAAATCAATCAATTCTTCCGCGGCATGAACCACTGAGTCCAATTTATCTAACAATACCTATTCCACATACCTCTTAACTGGAGGACTTTCGACTACGGAAGGCACATTCTCCTGCCAACACAAAGCTTGAACAATCGGTCATTCTAAGCTTTTCAATCCGCTTTCAACGCTCAAATGGCCGTGGTTACCACAATCTCTAATCAATTTCACTACATACCCCGGGGGATCTGCGATTCTTTCTTCGGAACCTATCCTGTCCTCCAAGACTTCAACATATTTCAACGTATATTCTTCGAAACTTCACGTGGTTCTGCAGATGATCAACACATCATATCCAGAAAGAATGCTTAGTTCCTGACCTACCGATCGGGAACAGGAGAGGACCCAGGCACGCAATGGCCGCTCGCATAGCGCATCAGTCAGCAGAAAAATGGGACGCAACTTGACTGCGAATAACGGAGCAAAAGAACGTTCAACAAGAAACATAGCCAGTTACAACTTGCCATTCAATGGATTGGCGGCAGTGTTTCAGGACGTGGTGGGTTTTCGCCTGGCAAGCGTTCTCCCTATAAAAAGCCAAAAATGTCCGTTTAACAACACTGCAACGTGGCGAATGTGACTCGCCACCGAATAAAGTCACAGCCCATAACTTCACACTGGCAGCTCAATTAGAATCATCATACTGGATAGCTTGCTCTTCAATTATCTTCCAATGGATCACTCAGGATTCTTTATCTATTATTACTCGAGGTATGACTGCGATATATGGCAGAGCGATTATGTCCAAACAAATCGTTCTTTCGCATGTTCACCATCGCACAGTTCCAAGCATGGACATATGAACAATTTTCTACTGTCACTACAGTTCCCATAAAATGTCTGTACAGCTGTACATACCTGATCATGCCTCAACTGGCGTGCCTCGCATAGTCGAGAATAAATATTTATTTATTTATTTATTTATTTATTTAAGTGGGGTCTTTCGAGGAAGTGTACTGGGTTTATTGATGTTCCTGACATATGTTAACAACTTGTAACAGACTTTTGCTTATGGTAAACTACTTCACTTCGCGGACAACATAAAAGTGGTATGCTCTTTCGTCCCGACGCAACGATACATTGGGTTTTCTAATAGGCTAAGCAACCTCAAAGCCCTTAAAACTTAGAGCAACAGGTGGAAACCAGGCTCTGCGCCTGCTAACTGCATTGTTATATCCTGTCGTCGAACCGTACCGCCCAACGTTCTTACGATCAACGGCCCACTATTATCCAACGATTTAACAAGAAAATACCTAAAAATGCACAACACAGGCTCCCTAAAATTTTCTGAGCAAGTAGGCTACTGCTTAGAAAAGGCTCGCTCACTCATTAGCTACATCTTCAATACTATGACGCTCATGGATTCTAGACTTAGTCTCTAAAACGTTTGCGCCCTCGCACTGCTAGCATGCTGCCTAGTCGTATACTGCAAGTTGAGTAAAAGCGACACAGTGGCTCCTGAAAAGTCCAACGTTCAATTATTAAACGCATCCTGAACATCCTCGTTGACATCCACAGCTGACTCTGCACGTTACCTGCAATCGAAGCAGTATGGCTCCGAGGAGTGAAACGCAACGAAGTCTTCCTTATCAGCTTACCAGAACACCTGAGTAGATGACAAACCACCCAACTAATAGGCGACAGCCCGTATGCCCTCCGCACTGGCCCACATTATTAACATGCCGATGGCGCACAGTAATATACTTTCGAAATTCTTCCTTTACAGGTACGAATTATGTGGAATAGGCCACCACTAGATATCAGCGCACCCAATAGCTTAGGACATTTGTGCTCGAACCTTTACAAGATCTTTAACCCAAACAATATAGCCACTCTAAAACAAATAAAGCTTTCTGAAGCAGAGCAATAGGAACGCGGACCTGACCACCTTTAGGGCTACCCTCTTCCTCATAGGACCTAGATTTACACTACGACTATAACGTTTCCACTACGTATAGAACTTACCGTTGACACTGTAGTTCCGCACTTTTGTGCGTAGGATCTCAAGTATTCGGCCAAAGTTCCCAATTATAACCTATCTCTATCTATATCCGTACACCCGAAGCTGCCAAAGATATCAGTACTGACCGTTCCCTTTAGCTCCAAAACACTTTACTTGGACACTCTTCACCGCACTCCTTATCCCTTGACTAGTTCTTCTTATTGTTGAATCATTTTGGTCCGAACTTTCAGTAAGGTTGCGCACCAACTACCTCCAATGTACCAACGATCTTCCTTTGAAACTGCAGCTTCGCACCTTGTTGCTTAGGACCTCAAGTAGCTGGCAATACTGCTCACGTATGTCATTATCTAGCAAGATAAATAAATAAATAAATATATCTTTTATTCTCAACAAGGTGAGGCACGCCTTTACAGGCATGGTCATTTTGACATAACGATGCATGATCAAGAATGTGCAAAAATCCGATATGTTTGCCATAGCAGTTTGTGTTTGTGTAGGGGGTATGTATGTCCTTGTGTGTGTATGTGTATGTAGCTGTGTATTTTGTGCTTGTAGTTGTGCTGCTCCAATCTTCAATGTTTGATATCGTCATCAATATGCGAGTAGGAGATTGGTGTCCGTGGGTTGGATAGAATTATTCGGATATCCACGGGGCAGTGACTTTATTTTGTGGCGAGTCACGACCGCCACGTCACAGTGTTGTTAAGCAGACATTTGTGGCCTTTTATAGAGAGAACGCTTGCCAGGCGAAGCCCACCACGTCCTGGGACACTGCCGCCGAACTATTTGCTGGAACGGGTTTAACCAGAACCACCCAGCTGACACCATGAGGAGGTTGTTCGGCCAGCCAGCCATCGATAGCACCAACGCTTACCCTACAATTCAACCTTAACAATACTACACTGCTCCCCTTTCTCTTGCTACTTATCCCTGCGTTCTCCTACTCTTACTCTTAACTCACTGGCTCCGGCTTAGGTTTTCTCGTACGCGACGCCCACCTCTACTGCTTCATTGTTCTACATTTGACGCTGTACCTGCACAGTTTTGTGCGCAGGTCCTCACATATTTGGCTATGTTGCCCAAGTATATCCTTAACAGCAAGCTGACATCGATATTAGTAATTTTCGCCACAGTAGTTAACCATAACACTAAGGTATAGTCTATCATCATCTCGATTTTTATTCCTTGTCTGGTCCTACCCCTTCCCCTATCTATTTGGCCCTGGCTTTTATAAAATAACTAAATAAATAAATAAATAAATGGTATATTCCCTGTAAAACGAGACACACCTCTAAAGGCATGATCAAATATGCATACAAGCATAGCTTCTTTGGAATATTAGAACATTTCGTTTCAATGAAAGGAATAAACAAAAAGATGTAGTCCATATGAGCGAGCACATTGTCAGGTAATAGACAGATAAAGGACCACGATGGCGCTGTGGCGCGCAAAAGCTGTTGCGTCAAGATGCAAATGGGGGTAAATTTGCCATGTAGTGGTCCATGAGCACAGGAGCCCAAACAAGGTTTAGTGAAATCAATGACCATTACGAAGCCGGGATGATCTGTACTCCACTAAAGCATTCTTCTTGCTAAAATCAGTTGCACAGGTTGGATGTAGGAGGCTGAGGACTGTTTCAGTGTGAAATGTATAGCTGTGGTTTTATTTTGTGGCGAGTCACATCCGTCACGTTGCAGTGTTGTTAAGCGGACATTTGTGGCATTTTATAGGGAGAATGCTTGCCAGACGAAAACCCACCACGTCCTGGAACACAGTCGTAGCTTCCGTTGAACTGTAGTGTTAGTGGGCTATGCATCGTATAGACCGATTTTGCACTCTATTATTCACAGTCGGTTGAAAGCCAAACTTCTTCCTTCGTTGGCCGAATGGCTTAGTAATGGTCCGGCAGTAGTCGTTGAAGCCGGTCAATGATGTAAAAAAGTCGCTGAGTCGAATGATAATGATGCAGGTGAGTAACCACACTGTTAATAGAGGCCGGCTTTTTCTATTATATCGTCCGGTTCTCAACCCGTGTCCAGCTATCCATGCTGGATTTGTCATGGGGACGGTGAGTGCCGTTGTTTCTTGTGTCTGAATATGTCCGTAACAGGAAAAAATGCCATTCTCCGCAAAGTGGACTAGGAATTCCTTTACATGTAAGTGTAATTGTCTCCATGGCCAAGTGAAAACTCCATGAAAGATAATCGAAAAAGCCGCTTATATGCGCGCAATTCTGTCCGTGAAATGACATCAGAAAAGCTCCAGGTGACTGGAGAACCGGAATGTTTGAGGCAGTGAAGGGAATGACGCCAGAATTGTCTGTCTTCGGTTGTGGAACAGTGGATCCATGTAAATACATTATTCCAGGTGAGTAAATTGTTCTACTGTGAGTACGAGGCGAGCTAAACCCATTTGTTTAGAGCCGTGGTGGTAGCTTCTCCAGAATGGCGAAAAGAGCTCCATTTGGAACGATGTGTGGGTTCTTCATCTCCCGGCAAAAAGATCAAGCATGTAAATCAGCTGGCTATTGAGGGTGGATCGACCAGTCCCAGTGGATAAACCTTCTTGTTTTGGCGGATGTGCCTGTGGAAATCTCGGGAGAAAACGGGCAACAAACAAGAGGCAGCCAAACAGAAAGACAGCATTGAATCAAGAAGCACAAACACAGACTGGTGGCGCGCAACGGTGCCTATGATACAGTAAAATTTATGTAATTTTGTTTAATATACATGATTTGCAAGCGCGTTCTTTACAACACGTCGCTGGTGTGACTCAGACTACAACTACTTGGTAGAAAAAAGGATCCGCACGCGCAGGGTCAAGAGACGGATATAACGAAGAGTGTTGACAAAGTTAAGCGATTAATGTGATTGTTGGAGAGTAACAGGTAAACCGATGATGATGATAGCAGTCCGAATGCGAGCGGCACCTTAGGTGAAACTAAGGCCAACTAGGTTGAGACCGAATGCAGGAGCAACATAGGTAAAGCAACGTTCCAAGAAGAAAAGGAAATTTAAAGAATCAGCTATGAGCGGAAGAATGCGGACAGCAGTGCAAAGAGTAACTCGTGAGAGCAATTAGGAGACGATAGTCAGGATGAAAAAGGTTTACTACTAAGTTGTGGTGAAGCCAAGGACTCCCTCTTGCGAAGTATGAATCGATCAGTTCTGAAAAATCACCGGTAATATCCCGGTAGTCTGAGAGAACTCTGAGAGCCGGAGACCGAACAGATGAGACTTGGATAGTCGACACCTTCTTAGGCCTCGTAGTAGTCCCAGAGAATTTTACTGATCAGATGATGATAGCGAAGGGCATGGCACTACGCGTCGGTCGTCCGATTGAAGGTTTGAGGGTACAGGTTACTGATGGAACTGCCTATATTAATAAAGGGTAAACAAGTCTACCCGGCTGTCAATGTAAGCAAGACATAGTTTTGAGTCTACAGAGATTAGATCGGTATATCTTGCTAGTCTGGAAAAAGTCAAAGGAGCAGACCGGTCAGATGAGACTAGGTTATTACAGGGCACTGAGAGTTGGCAGTCCGATTATAGAAGAGGTGAAAGTAGAGAGCGCCATAAGGGGGAGAGACGGTCCGGATAGAGAGAGATTTACATATAAGGTGTGGAAAAGTCCATGGGGCTCGAGAGGTAATGAAGTCAGAGCGTTCGGACTTCACATCAAATGCCGGTAACGTCACAGCAGTCTGAATGAATTCGGAGAGCAGGGGACCGATCAGACAAGACTGGATTAGTCGGCACCTTGAGAGTAAGTCGAACAGTTAAGGTGGGAAGATAGATAAATAGTCAGCAGAGACGGACAGGTTTGGGATGCAAGAGGCTACATGAATATAATGTGTGCAAGTCAGGCAGGCTCGCAATGTGACAGAAGTTGTATGTTGGTGATGCAAAGCCTAAAACTACATTTCGCTAGTTAGGAAGCAGTCAAAGAGGATAATAGGGCAGGGCTCTGAGAGCTCGCTTTGCGGATGAAGAAGAAATAGAGACAGGCCGCGATAAGGAGAGGACGGAGTCGAGAGTTTACGTTTACGGCTAAGAAATGCGACAGTTAAGGTGGCTCTCGAGGTAATGGTGACAGAGCGTTCAGTCTTCCGAGCATGGCAGACAGCGTCGCAGAAGTAGGAGGGAAGAAGACCGATCTGCCGAGGTTGGATTTGGTCGGCGCATTGTGATTGAGTCCTATGGTTCATTTGGGAAAGTAAGTGGAGTCAGTAGGATTGGACTGGTCAGAGATAGAAGTGGTTATATTAACACAACAACGCTGTTCCACCACCCTACCTCTGAAACTGTATCTTCAAATTTTATTGCGAAAGATCGCAAGCATTAAGCTATGTTTCGCACTTATATCCCTCCCCTAAGCAGACATCGTTCGGCTGGAGCAGTACTTGTTTTCCTTTTAATCACACCAACGATGCATAGGCTTTCACCACGTTTTGTATCCCGAGCTAGTCTTATCCTTCTCCTACCTCATCAACGCTAGCTTTTATATACTAATAAGCATTACCTACCTCCGGGGATCTACAGAGTTACATAGAACACTGCAGCTTCGCTCTTTTGTTCGTAGGCCCCAAAACTATTTGGCTGTGTTGCCTACCTACCTACTTCCCACAGCCTAACCTCCTTATCAGTAATAAAGGTTCCCGTATTTAACCTTATAAACACCGCGTAATCCCTATTCACCTCGTCTCTTATCCCATGACCAGTCTGTCTACTTTTCCTATCTCTCAGCCTCCAACTTACTTTTCGGCTTATGCGGCACTTACCTCTACTGTTCTACTGACTTAACTATGACACCGTGGCTCTGCACTTTCGTGCGTTAGGCCTCAAACCTTTCGCTGTGCTGCCAACCTGTATCCTTACTCTAAAGGCTGATGTTGATATCATAAATAGTTGTCCTACAGTTTAACATAAACCATAAGACACAGTCCTGCTTTCTCTTACTATTGTCCCTGTGTTGTCCTACTCCTCTCAAAGCATTGGCTTCATCTCCGATTTCAAGGTATGTAACACCTACCTCCGCTGGTTCGCCGACCTACCTTTGATATCGTAGCTCCGCAATTTTGTGCATAGGACCTCAAATATTAGCTTTGCTGCTTACGTATTTCCTTACACCTAAGCTGTCATCAATATCACTAACAATTGTTCTCAAATTTAACCTTAACAATACTGCGTAGTTCCTCTTCATCTCGCTTCGTTTCCATTGCACATTCATACTCGTACGCTTAACATTTAGGTTCTGGTTTTCATTTCCTCATTAACACTACCTAACTTCACCGCGCTAGTAACTAAATTTGACACTGCAGCTCTGCATCTTTGTGCGAAACTCTCCAAGTATTTGGCTGTGTTGTCTACTATGCAGACATCTATCAGGATTTCTAGTCACTATTCTTCTTTTAACCATAACACAACTACATTGACACTCCACATCTCGCTTAGTATCTTTGAACGATTCCAATTCCTTCTATTATCACTTTGGCTGTGGTTTTTTATTTTCTCATACGCAACACATAACTCCGTCGCTCCACCGCCTTACCACTGACACTACAGCCCCGCACTTTAGTGCGCAACTCTTACAATATTCAGCAAGGGTGCTAAACTTTATCATTTCCCCCAAGAACACATCGTTATCTCCAACAAATATTTTCTTATGTAGTCATAGCAGCTCTGCATATTTTCACATCACCTTACATTAATACCTGTGCCCAGTCCTATTCCTTCACTTTTCTCTTTGGCGCTGGCTTTATTTCAGTCGTACTCACCACCCACCTCCGCTGCTTCAACGACTTAGATTTTACACTGTAGATACGCTTTTTGTGCGTAGGACCTTAATTAGTTGACTTTGCTGCCCACCTATATCCTTCCTTGACAAGCTGAAATCGGTATTCCTTATTATTGTTACTCTGTTTATCCTTAACAACACTGCATATTCCCTCTTCATCTTGCTTTGTTTCCAATGCTTACTGCTACTTCTTCTCTTATCTCTTTGACTCTGACGCACACCCTCCTATGCACGACCTACTTCCGCTGCAGCGCCACATTTTTGCGCACAAATCTTGAAGTATTTGTCTACGTTGCTCACCTATATGATTCCCCCTAAGCAGAAAGTTTACGGCATTTCTGGTAATTGTTATTATTTAAGTCACAACAGTGCTACTTATGAAATACTTGCAACGCGTTTTATCCCCTGGATTATCCTTCCCTTCTTATGGCTTGTTATGGCACTTATTTCCTAGTTGGCATCACCTACCTCTGCGGCCCCACCGAAGTACTTTCTTCACTGTGGCCCAGCATCCTTGGGCAAAAGGCCTTGAGTATTTGGTTATGTGACCCATTTACATCCTACCCAGTATTTGACATCGTTATCGTCAATACTTGTTCCATTGGTCGAATCTTGCCTCCCATATTTTTCACCTGGTGCATGGATTCTGCACCTCCTACATGCCCTACCTTACGTACTTCGTTGTTACTACCTGCCGCACGCGTGATATACTTACCCATCCTCTTACCGAGTAACCGTCGTATAAGTATTTCTATGTAATACCCATAGCCCGAGGGTTAATAGAAAGTGCTTTCTTCCATGTATAACTATAAACCGAATGAAACATATAAATATGGGCATCACTAATGGAGTACATTTCGCTTTCTCCGCTGATAGACGAGGCCCACACTTTGTCGGTTTTTCCTCTTAACTTATAATTAAATAAATAAATATTTTATTCTCGACAAAGCGAGACACGCCTTTTGGGCATGATCAGCATATTGCATTATTGTACATGATAGCGGAATAAGCAGCACCAACAGTGGGAGTAGTAAAGTTGGAGACAGTAGTGTGGGCCCATAGAGCCCAAAGGTTGTATGTAGTCTATGTACACAGAATTCGAGAGGTAAAAATAGTGCTCAGATCACTTATATGGTATGTTGATGAGGAACTAGTCCGATGAGGTCCCGTAAGCAATGTAGGTCAGTGAGTGAAGTATGAGGAAACGGGTGGAAAATACTTAAGAATAGTGGTATGTCACTAGTCAGATATGTAGACGTGTTCATGCGAGATCCGATATATGCACAGAACTTGTAAATGTGGTGTCAATCAACTTGCCAGTGTGTTAGGGGCGGTGACTTTATTGAGTGGCGAGTCACATCCGCCACGTCGCAGTGTTGTTAAACAGACATTTGTGGCTTTTTGTAGGGAAAACGCTTGCCAGACGAAGACCCACACCTCCTGGAACACTGCCGGCTGTTGATATACATTGGCAAGATGGTATCTGATCGATTACCCTCGCGGATATACGCAGTCACGCAACGCCAATTTGTTTCCTGTGGCTGTGTAGTCGCCTTCGGAGTCCATTAGAAGTGGTTGGAGCTTTTGAAGTCGGACGACTCAGGTGACTTGTATTGTATTGATCATTTTCCTAGGTTCTTTAGTGTGTCATGATTATGAAGCGCGGGTTTTTCTTTGTTCTTTATTGAATCCGTGTCCATGGGAGCATCGCAGGTACGTCTTCAGCGGTGTTCGGTGCAGGTAATGTTATCCTGTAGAACAAGGGTGAGAAGAAAAACGGACCGAGCAAACTGCCAACAAAATTGAACAGGACTATGTTATTGTATAAATATAAAATTTACGGTAAAGTTATGCTGGCTGAAATCAATGGAGTGACCGATGAGCTGATGCTAGTGGTACCTATACTGCCAATGAATAGTTGCGATATGAGCGAAGAGAGACGCCAAACAAAAGAGGAAGACGTTAATGGGAGCTGAGATGCATGATAGTGGAGCCGAGAGGCAAAAGTCACTCAGAGACCGGAAATTCGGATTTCGGTAGGCGTTACCAAGCATAGAGATAATGATTCAGACAAAGAAGAGTATCATAAGGTTGTAACTTATACCTATGAGAACTTGAGTCGATGGCAGCCGGTGCTCAAAACAAGAGATGCCTTGGCTTCAGACTTAGGGGCATTTGGAGCCTCAGAGGACTGACTTGGACAAAATGTTTTGGAATGAGACGCACAGAAGGAATGGTAACCAAAAGAGACCTCGGATGTTGCGCTGACGCTAGTGATAACTATACCGCCATTGGACTGTTGCGATATAGACCAGAAGAGAGGCAAAACACGAGAGGGGACGTAATTGTGCGCCGAGAAGCATGAGAATGGAGCCGAGAGGCAAACCTCAACCCGGGACCTGAGATTGCAATTTCCGTAGAACGACCAAGCATGCAGATAATGTGTCAAACGGATGCGAGCACATAAGGCAGTTAATTATACCAATGAGAAAATTAATCGGTTGCGGCCGACCCTCAAAAGAAGAGAGGCCTTGGTTTGATGCCTATGGGCATTTTGGGACTGAGAAGCCGGAGTAGTCGAAGAGGTTTAAAACTGAGTACCACAGTAGCAAAGGGAATCAAAGGAAGCTTAGGATGTTGCGCTGACGCTAGTGATAACTATAGCGCCATTGAACCGATGCGATATGGACCAAAAGAAAGGCCAAACAAGAGAGGGGGACGTAATTGTGAGCTGAGATTCATGATGGTGGAGCCGAGAGGCAAAAATCAATCAGAGACCTGAAATTGCAATTTTTCAGGCGACCAAGCATGCAGGTAATGAGCCAGTATCATGAGACTGTTTCTTATGCCAATCAGAACTGTAATCGATGATCAAAGGAAGAGAAGCCATTGTTTAAGACCTATAGACATTTGGAGCCGGAGGCCGGTGCGGTCCAGGAGGTTTAAGAGTGCGTGGCGCAGTAGGAAAGTGGATCAAATGTAGCCTAGTATGTTGTGCTGACGCTGTGTGAACCTAAACCACCATTGAACCGATGCGATATGGACCAGAAAAGAGGCCAAACCAGAGAGGGGGACATAATTGTGATCTGAGAAGCATGAGAGTGGAGCCGAGAGGCAAAATTCAGCCAGGGACCTGAAATTTCAATTTCGGTAGAAGGGCAAAGCATGCAGGTAATGTACCAGACTGAGGCGAGTACAAGAGGCAGTTGATTATACAAATGAGGTCATTTGCCGACGGCAGCCGATGCTCGAATGAGAGAGGCCTTGTTTTGAGACCGATGGGTATTAGGAGCCTGAGAAGCCGGACAAGTCCATTAGGTTTAATAATGAGTGTCACCGTAGCAAAGAGAATCAAACGAACGCCAGTAAGTTGCGCTGGCGTTAGAGGTACCTATACCGTCATTGAACGGATGCGATATGGACCAAAAAATAGGGAGACGATACTTGTGAGCTGAGAAGAATGATAGTGGAACCGAGAGGCAAAAGTCAATCAGAGGCCTGAAATTGCACTTTGCAGGGGTCCCAGCATATTATAATGTATCAGACGGAGGCGAGTACATGTGGCTGTTTTTTATACCAATGAGAACTTGAATCGATGTTGAAAGGAAGAGAAGCCTTGGATTGAGACCCATAGGCATTTGGAGCCTGAGAGGCCGGACTAGTCCAAAAGGTTTAGGAGTGAGAACCACAGCAGCAAGCACATATAGCGACGTCTGGGATTAGGCATACAGATAATGAATCGGACGGAGACGAAAATCATGAGGCCGTTACCTATACCATTGAGAACCTTAATCGATGGCAGCCGATCCTCAGAGGAAAAGAGGCCTTGGCTTGAGACCTATAGGCATTTGGAGCCTGAGAGGCCGGAGTAGTCCAATGGGTTTAACGATGAGTGCCATAGTTGCAAAGAGAATCACACGGGAGCTAGTAAGTTGCGTTGACGTTAGAGGCACCTATACCACCATTGAATCGATGCGATATGGACCAAAAGAGAGGCCAACGTAAACGAAGTAATTAGACTTATTTGGACTGTGCCCCTCCAAATTCTTTATGATACCGCCTTGTCAATTGGATGAATGTCGCTGACAGCCCATCTACTCTATTTGGAGTACCATATGGTAGCATAGATAACTGAAGCCTGAACAACTGTGTTCACTGCTATAAAGTTGTACTGTAAAGGAAAACGAACGTCTGGCGTTAACCTACCATCCACACCAGCTACCTCTCCAGGAGTTCTACCCTGGTGATGTGCGCCGTCCAACTCGCCATTGGATTATTTTCAACGAACAACATGCTAACTTTTACACTGTGACCCATGAACCCTTCCAAAAGATTGCAAAGGAAAGACCAGCGAAACTACCTTGCCGGAGTGAAACAATTGGAAAATTGCCGATCGTTGTCCCCGGATGCAGCCAACATCTACACACAATGAAACGCGATAAGGGGATGCTGCCTGCGATTAACGGAAAATCGTTTTAGCCGCGAATCATTTCAACTCGAACCAAGTTGCGTTCATCAAACAAACGCTCTATTCACGTGGTAGTCCTTCAACCATCCCGCTACCGCCAATATATTGGATATACCACACAACTGCGCTATATTGTCAGAAGAAAGCGACTAAAGGATATTAATCTTTGCTCAGTTGAAGCTACCCTTACACCTTCATTCGTCCACATTTAACAAAATTCAAAATTTGTTCAAAGTTTAACCAACTTATTGTACGTCCTTGTGCCTACATTATTATGCGTTTGATGGCATGCCTCATACATGTGACGATATTTATATAGTACCACCCAAAATGATCGACAGCAGTGTTCCAGGACGGGGTGTCTTGTAGGGTGGAACCTGGGATACCAGCCCGTAATCAATAACACGTAAAAGAAGTATCAGGTACGGGACAGTATAGACGTTGGAGACGACTGAACCCAACGTATATTGTGCAGACTACCAAAATAGGAAGCGAATCAACCGGAGCGAAAAACGGTGCAACAAGGTACTCACCAAGACACCTTGTGAAAACGGATGTGTCGTCAGGAAATTAAGCATGCGGTTTGAAGGATAAAACAACCTTAAAATCCAATGTTGCGAAATAGTGAGACAGCGTGTTTTCCGGTGCACTACAAAGGGCTTCCCTTAGAAGGCTGAAGGATGGAAGCCTTCGATGTAGCTAGTAGTGGGGGTAAACGGAAGGTGAGGATGGGTGCGAATAGGTGGATGGGCTTGGACGATGGCATCAAACACGGGGTGTGTAGCAGAGTTTGTTGGGTCCAGGTTTTTGTTATTTGTTAGTTGTGGTGATCTTTTGGACCAGAGTACATCATCGGTGGGCCGTCGGCGCGGGCTAGTCGGGCTGCAATATAATGGCTAGTCCAAATAAAAGGCCGACAGGACTTTCCTTTGCTGCGGACCTGACCATGAGCTTGGGAAATGTCAACCCCAACCGCACTCCACTCCACGGTTCTCGTCCCACGAAGCAATCCAAACGTCCTCGTCCTGCGAAGAAATCCGGCGTCCTCGTCGGCAACGCCTAGCTAGATGTTTGGGGAGTAATCCGTTCTTGGCTCGTTGCGGCCCAGGGCGACTGACTGTTCCTTGGGTCAGGGAGGGGGCCTTGGGTCTTTTGGCGTGTCAATCGAGGGTTGCCTTGGCATTTCCCGCAGTTGAGTTTCTGGAAGGTAAAACTGAGTTAGGGTGGGCAAGGGCTGGGAAGTGGCTTAACGGCTGAGTGTATACATGGCACGCATGATAAAAGCAGATATGCTTTTTAAGTTTTCAAAAGGGTTTAGGAATTTTGTCGAGTTTGCGAAACGTTTGTGGCTGAGACGCACGATTACCACTAAAAACGAAAAAGGCGTCATTGGAAATAGTAAACGTTTACAAACCCTGAAAAGCAGACCGGACGTTTGGCCTGTCTACTGAGTCGGTCGGTTGCCTGGTGTTGATGCAGAGTAGGTTGGGGGTCAAGGGGAATGGTGGGTTTTGGGATATCCAGTGCTCTGGAAGCCATCGCACGCGCGGTTGCTTGTGTGATAGCATTAGGATGGGTTGCAAGCGCTTCGTCAAAGGAAGCCATTTTGCGACGGTCGATGGACCCCGCCCTTGTTCTATGACCGTTCTGATCTAAAGTGAAATGTTTTAGAGTCCGTTTCAGGACTCTGAAAGTGCCAATGCATGGAGGCTGGAGAGAGCGCCGCACTGCGTCGTTGCGGAGGAAGATGTGATTGCAGGTAGAAGTTTACTGTGCATTTACATATCTCTATTCTGCTCACGGGGCGGTGTCGGATGTAGTGGACGCATGCGTTGAGCTAGGGAGGACGCAAAGGTAGGCAGGGGCATACCGACGCTGCCGGAGATGAAACTAATTCTCCTGCCAACTTGAGTGTTTTGCCGTAAACCAGCCCTACTGGTGCAGCATGCAATCAGCTTGAATGCTGCTGCGAACGCCTAAGAGTACGAACGAAATGTTTTCGTTCCAGCTAGGGTCGGTGGAGGCGCAGATCGAGGCTTAAAGCTGTACATGGAGGCGTTCAACTGACTCGTTGGCGACTGGGTGGTACGCTGTGGTATGAATGCGGCGGCAGCCTAAAAATTGGCAGAACGTATCGGATTGTGAAGATTCTAAAGGCGTCCCTCGGTCAGTTATATGAGTGAATGTGCATCCATGGTGCGAGACCCACCGGTCCAAAAGGCCCGGATAACAGCCTCAGCTGCGCAGTCTGATGAGGGACTGGCTTCGGGCCATCTGGTAAAGCAGTGGACATGTGTAAGAATGTCTACTAATCAGCGTTAGAGGCAATGGTCCTACCAGGTTTACATGTACACGCGAGTACCGAGAGACAGGGGCAGGAAATGAACCGAGCGGACTGCGGGTGTAACGATGTATTTTAAAGCGCGGGCAATGAAGGCATGCGCGATCCCGCGTACGAACATCTTTGTTTACTAGTGGCCAAACGTAACATTTGCTGATCAGTTTCAGATATACTGGGATGTAATGGTGAGTGCAGTGCGGCACAGGTTGTGCTTCTGAAGGAGACGAGCAGGAGGGGTCTAGGATAACCTGTGGAAGTGTCACAGAGAAAGGTTCTTTTCGTGGTTTGGAGAGGAACAGGTTGCACATGCTGCGAATGGGACTGCATAGTGCGTTGTATATCTTCAGCTTGAGCCTGAGCCGATACCATGGCGGCAAGCTCGACGGTAGGCAAAGAAGGTAGAGTAAGGTTGACGCATGAGAGAGCGTCGGCGACGGGACTTTCGTACACCTGAGACATGAAGTAGGTAAGCAATGAACTGCGTGTCAAAATCCAGGGGACTTACTTCCCGTGGTGAATATTTGTCGTAAACGAAGTTGAAGGCGAAGGTAAGGAGCTTGTGGCCAGTGTAGAGAATGAAAGCGCGGTCTTCGAAGGTGGGCTGGAAGTGACGAATGGCTAGGTAAATGGCGAGCAGTTCTCTGCCAAACGTGCTGTAGCGGGTTTCCGCTGGTGACAGGCGCTTGGAGAAGAACCCAAGGGGTTTCTGTTACCCACGAACCTGTTGTTGCAGGTTGGCTCCCATCGCGACGTCTCAAGCCACAGCCGTACTAGAAAAGGGTGAAGTCGTTTCGGAATGAGCGAGGTGGACTAGGTTGGAGATAGCATCATTGAGCTCGGCGACGTCCGTGCTGTGTCAGTGAAAGCGAAGTCAGGTCCATTTCTTTTGAGTAGGTCATTCAGAGGCTGCATTAACTGAACGCAGCGCGGAAGTAGGCGTCGATATCAGTTGACCAAAGCACAAATTCGACGGCAGTTGAAGGAAGTTGGTGCTGGGAAGTCCTTGGTTGCCTGGATCTTATCAGGAAGGACTTCGATACCAGGCGATTAAACGCGGTGGCTTAAGTTAGTCTGTTTGGCTGTGACACCGTGTTGGGTCAGGCGTTGGAAGAGAGTTCGAAGGCGGTCGAGGTGCACCTGTTCCGATGAACTGTCTACTAGAATATCCTAGAGATAGGAACAAGCGATGTCTGGGTCACGAGTGACATGGTGCATGAAGCGCTGGAAGGGCTTGTTCAGCGTTGCGCCGTTCAAACGACATCCTAAAAAGTTTAAACAAACCGAAAGAAGTGATACCGGCAGTTGTATGAATGTCATTTCCTTTTACAGGTATCTGATGATAGGCAGGAACCAGGTTGAACCTGCTGTAGATCGTCTTACCTGCTCTGCATGCGGTAGGGTCGTGCATGTGTGGGATGGGATACCTATCCGGACCGGTTAGCTGGTTAAGTGTGCGGTAACTACTGCAACAGCACCAGTCACCAGATTTCTTAGGGAACATCTGCAGGGGAGAGAACGAAGAGCTTTCGAAAGTGCAGTTTATTCCTAGTTTGAGCATGGCTCACACTCCGCCCCAGTCACCTTAAGTTTCTCGGGTGATAGTCGGCGTGAACTGCATGAGACGGGTGGGCCATTCGTCCGTATGTGGTGCGTGGCTTGTGATGCCACGGGCAAAGCTGCGTTCGTTGGCTAAACGAGCTTGGAATACTGAGTAAAGTGGTTGGCGTAGTCTGCTGAGGTATTGGGATATGCTTATACCGGTGTTATGGAGGCGACATCGGCGGTGATGCCGCGTACACTGTGTTTCACTGCAGTGGCGACTATCATCTGGCGTTCCGCATCGACCAAGCGCTTGAAGTGCCAAAGTAATTCAATGCCGATGATGGCAAGTGGAACCGCAGCGACGGTGAATACCAAGCGGAACGTGCGCCGGAGACCTAGGTTTATGGTAAGCGACCGACGACCGTAGGTGGTTATTGCGTGCCATTAGCGCAATTTGGGCTTGTCGACAACGAAGCGATAGACGCACCTGGCATAGGGATTGACGCCGACTGTCGCCTTGGTATCATCTTAGAACTGGGACTCGGAATCATTATCCTTAATGTAGATGAGACGACCTTGGGTTTCGCCGACACCGTTAGTCGCCGTTACGGGCCATCCTGGCTTACCAGCTGTAGCGTAGTAGCTATATGGCTGGGCGTACTGTCGGGCTTTAATACCGAACCGCGAGTGGCAAAAACAGTAACGCAAACATCGGGATTTTGCGACAGAGCCATGATCCAGATCGGCTACGGCGCATACGGTTTAAAGTGCCTTCCACTATCTGACGCTGAACCCAAGCTGTCTGCGGTGATACTGCTTCTATTGCCAAAGGCTGACTAGTCGCGCTTGTCCGGGTGGTTGTGCTAATAAAAGCTGCTTAGGTGCTTTGGTTTTAGTCTCCGGCTGATATTGGACTGTTAGATCTGCAACTGCTGGGAGTGGCAGGTCTATTGCTACGGCAAGGATAGCTTGAGTGCTTTCAGACGGACGTCGCATTCACAGATCGAAGAAAATCCATACGTCCATGTTGCACATGCGGATGAGTCGTTGCATTTAACTTTAACTTGCACGCTTCGGCCATTCAGATAGCCAGCCATCCAGGAATCTTCACAGGAAGACCCATACCCCGTAGTTTGCAAATGAGACCTACATGAGGAACGTTGTCAAAATCTCGGCTGAATTTAACAAAAAGGACCACCAGGCGTGTTCCAACATCCAGCGATTTTGCCCATATTTCTATCGCAACAAGCAGGTTGGAGATACTGGAACTTGAATTTGGAAAACCATGTTGAGCTCGGGAGAGGATATGCAGGTTTTCCAAGTGGAGATTTAAGACGCTTTAAAACATACTCCCCAAGGTTTTACGTACCGTCGACATCAGGCAGATTGGTCGGTAGTTTGCACAATCCTGACTATCTCCTTCCTTGTATATGGGCTTCACAGTACCAAGTTTCCAAGCTCACGGAAGACGTCCGGACTCTAGGGAGTCCGGACGTCTTCCGACATATAATTATATTGCTTGACGTACCTAGGAGTTGTGCCCCAGAAAGGTTAGCTCATAGTGCATAGTAGTCACATGCTCTTGCACGAATAATAATGGAGTTAAGTTTATATACTCCTAGATAACGAGTACTGCGTTAAGACGTCGGCACGGTCTTTCGCGGAAGTAATAGTTCAGTAGGCGGTTACTACCACTGGCTGCAATTTGTGAACAGGCTTCAACTTGCTGGGTGGACCCTGGGAAACTAGTTGGTAATCAATGATACGTAAGAGACGTATCAAATACAGGACAGTTTAGACGTTGGAGGCGACTGAACCCAACGTATATTGTGCGGGCTACAAAATAGGAATGGAAGTAACCAGAGGGAAAAACGGTGCATTAATTACTCAACAATACGCTTTGTATCAACAGATGTGTCGTCAGTAAAACAAGTGGATGTTTCGAAGGTTAGGACGACCGTAAAATCTTATGTTACAAAATACTGAAAGAGCGTGTTTTTCGGTGCCTACAAACACGTTCCGTGTTAATATTGATGGATTCCACAGCCGATCATCATGCTTCTCTATATTATCGGCTTCCTTCCATTTTACAAAAGTTAGTTTGCGCACCTTCTAAGCAACAAATGCTTAACGATATCATTCTTGCTCCATTAGCCATCTTCGGTAGCTTTGGGTCCTACTGAATGATGGGATCAAGGAAAGAGAAAAGCAAAGCGCTGACAGCAAAATGTCGCAATAATGATACTTATACTAACTTTCCGCAAAAACAATTTAAAACTTAAGTGTTAAACCTTTAAATGCGGCTCGGAAAGTCGGCGTATTTAGCTGGAACTCATAAGCATACTTTATGTCCAATATAACTGAATAACGGATTACTTCGAGCGCCAAACTCAAATGGCTTTAAGCGCAGGCAAATCAAAAACATGGTATGAAGAGATAGTATCACTAAAAGACTTAGATATGCTAATCAGAACGTTGCTTAAGCGCTTTAGACGATTAAAGCAAATTTACCGCCTAAAGTACAGTAAGTCTGAGAGCTGCAGTGACAGCCAATGTCGTGGCCAAAAGCCTTTTTACGAATTACTTTTCAAGCAAAATACGTAGACAATAAGCAAATGATAATATTTGGCTCATCGTTATGGGATCATATTAAGGCTGCGTATATAAAATGTACAATGTCGCTCCGAAGTAGCAGTACTTACGATGCATGACCGTGGCCGTAAAACACACTTTTTAAGCATACATAATAAAGCACGGACGTATACGTGAAACGTATACAGGGAAACGCTCGAAAGCCACCATATAGTGTTTGGCTTACACTTAGTCACTTGCCACTTTGTAATTAGGCCATTGTCAAAAGACCTCAGTGTCAGTTGTAGATGTCAGTTGGTCGAAGCAACCACTGTATAAGGAAAATTCCCAAAGGTACGTAACTTTAAGCGGTCATGAATGTTGTCCCGAGGCAACGTGAGACTACTCTACATGGATAAACCAGGATAGCTTAGTGTCCGTTTGGCACGAACGAGCAGGCACACCCTAACAATTTAGTAGACTAAGTTCACAAGTTTTATCTATTGTGGCTCATTTTGTGCGTCACTATACATGAACCCCACTGTCAATAAGCCACATACGTCTATCGTCAAGACCAAAGTACTGAGCATGTAAACGTGTAATTCTCTAGGTCCTGCATGGGTAGGGCTTCAAGAGCTTTGGATTTATAGGTAATTGTTTTCCAGGCGTGAAGCGTTATTGTGCTCTATTTGTTGGGACGCTCTGCTGCACAACTTTTTGCTCTTTATGAGCTTTAGCCCTCCAACTTGGAGGCCAAGTATGGGCAACCTAGACGTAAAATAATGCTTGAATGCCACGCAAGCTATCACGTTGATTTATGCTCCGGTGAAAGCTATCCTTTTTGCAAGGCAGCATAAATGAATAATAGTACACGTCAGAAACAGCAAGTTCGCGGGAAATGGGCGCTGGTTTTCCACCCACACCCACGTTTGCCTCAGGGTGGGCACTACGGCCAGTTAAGAGATGAATTTTAAGCTGTTGGCCAATATAAGGCCAGTAGTGGTCCGAAATAGCTATATGTCTAGCTAACCGGTGTGACTGGGTCATTGGCACATGTCTAATTTTCGTGCAATTGACAGAGGATATGAAATGGTAAACGTTAGGGTAGCAAGAAGAGCAGTCAAAAATGGACCTGGTTCATCCCGCCACCAGCATTCCAGAGTTTTCAATAGTGCTTGGCGAATGTTCAACTCAGATAACAGCTAAGCGTTGTGTGGCTAAGCGAAGAAAGGCTGAAGTGCAAAATATCTGGGTTAGGAGACCGTGACTCAACGAAAGGTGCACAAAGTATTACCTTTGGTGCAATAGCTTCGTATCAATCTAGTTCTGTCATTTCTTCGTATTGACTCAGGAAAGAGAGATAGATAGATAGATAGGTGGACAGCCAGATAGCTATTCAGATAGACAGGTAGATAGATATTAAGCTGAGGATGACACAAAGGCCTCGCACGAATGTATCACTGCAACATCTGGATGACACACGATGTTACCTCGGGGTACACGGGGCTTGTTCACACCTAGTCCGGCCCGGCCGCAGAGTAGCAACCATTTGAGGCACAAACGTTAAAGAACCTTTATGCACTATCCAAGCACATGAACTATTGTGCCTATGTCATTAAATCCTGCGTGCCCTGGATTCCCCGCATCCTTGTAGATACTTTGGCCAAAAGGTCTATATATTCAACTAAGTGGGGAAAAGAGCGTAGTTTGTCTCTTGCTCTCAGCAAATTAGTAGTACTACTCCTGTTTCTGAGATTACGTTCTGTTTCCTCTCTCAGATTAAGGCTGGATATATCACTATGCACTAAGGTAGGTAGTAACTTGTGAAGGAAGCAAAAGTAAGGACCGTAAGTCACAGCCACAGAGGTTGGGGTCTGAGCTGATCACACCACTGCCTGTCACTAAACCTCCGTTGGGCATTTTCAAGCAAAATGCGGCCCGGTTTACGCAAGCTGCTACAAATGAAGGCACATTATTCCAAGCTAGACGTAATTTGACTAATTTAAACAGCAGAAGCAATATTCTGGGCCACTTTCTGGAGGAATGAAGGCTGCAGGTCATCCGGACAAGGTAGGGTTCGAATTTGATTCGCGAGGTATTCGCATAACCAAGTCGGCACTGAGTTCAATTTGCCCTAGCGTAGATGAACAGGTTAAAGCTAAGTCACGGGATAATAGAGCTTCATTGGAAAAGGAGGGATACCGCAAAGCCAGGAGCTCAACCTCCGCAGCATTCTCGTTCAGTTATGTATCAGTAGTGCTAGAATACAGGCCTACTTCCAGCTTTTGTACCCGGTTTCGAATACTAGAACAGTACTTTAGGAGTTGCCTTGGATTCGTCCACCAAACGCTTGTCGGTTCTCGTGTTTCGTTTGGGTGCAATGGTTCCTAAATGCCTAACAATTCTAGTAGTCTAAAGCCGATGTTGTAGACTTAAATCTATCTCATGATCTGCTTCGTTGGTTCATCATAATCAGTAACGCTTGTGCGAACCAAGGAGGGTCCTGGAAAACGGTTCTCTTTTATCAAGAGGGACTATCTGACCAATGAGTTACATCCAATTGTGTGTAAGATGCTCTAAGCGTCACCAACGTTTGGCTCCTCGAAAATGCGCCAATCTGGAGTAGTTGCAGCAAGTCTGTGATACGGCGGGTCCGCACGCCGGAAGTTTTGACGAAAGTTGCCCTGGTCAGGATGGTTGCTACGGCGTGTCCATTCAAAAGAAACCACACAATGCGCACCTTTGCCAATAAGTTGTAGGACAGTCGTTGAGGATACATCTGCGTAGGCCGGTGAGAGTACGATCTCCAAGATGTCTGCATCCTACCCTGGATACATTTTAGTAGGCGCATCAACATGCTGGAGTAAATAACAACCAAGAATAGATTCGAGAAGAGAAGCAAGTGCATCCGGAGGATGATTACAGTGAAGCAGATCTCAAACAGTAGCAGCAACCTTAAAGCCACTCCTTATCAGGCACCCTCTACCCCTCCCATACATCTTTATCGAAACCAGTAAGCAAGTTCCGGATGCAATCGGACCTCCGTAATTGACACTTACCTTAAGAAACCTAGGCCTATCATATATCATCTCATATATAGCAGCAAGTATGCTGCTAACGCGACTACTGATTATTTGTAGGTAGTAGGTGGATTTGTTAGGTTTTTGTATAGATTCGTCGTGGTTAGACAGAGACAGACAGCCACCAACCATCCGGGAAAGCGCTAGACGGCCGTGACGTCCTACTGGGACTCGCCAGTAGCGTGCACCCGCCGAATCCTTCCGGATTCGAACCCACGACCACACTCTTTCGAGTCAGCGAATTATGCCACTAAGCCATGGGCGACGGCAGCGGACCGCCATGACTGATAGCTAACTGCAATACAAATAATCTGTAGTCACCTTAGCAGCATACTTGCCACCTCGATTGGTGGCAGCTTGCAAAGGAAGTCGTTGCTCTGGGGGCCAGCCCTGTCCTCTGCACATTCATCACGTGCAAGACAGTGGAGGATGAGCCGCGTTATATCGCAGTTAGATATCAGTCATGGCGGTCCGCTGCCGTCGCCCATGGCTTAGTGACATAATTCGCTGACTCGAAAGAGTGCGGTCTTGGGTTCGAACCTGGAAGGATTCGGCGGGTGCCCGCTACTGATGAGTCCCAATACGACGAAACGACCGTCTAGCGCTTTCCTGGATGGGTGGTGGCTGTCTGTCTGTTTCAAAACTATGTTTAAGCAAGTTTCGTTTCAAGCCCCGATGGATGTGGTGAGTAAATCCGGACTATCTAGTAGCATGTACACCACCGGACTCGACGGGACAGTAACTTATCAGTGGGAGACGACAATGCGTATTGCTGTACAGTGGGTGAACTCTGTCCTAGTTTTGGAACGCACACAACTAAGAAGTTCTTTAGCAATTCCAAAGCTCCTGGTGTCATTTCAACTTGGGCTTGTTATTGGCACCACCAAAAATCTGACCAAAGTGGAGAACGTCCCTATCGGTACGGCAACTACTCGACCCGACTAATTCGCGTGGGCCTTTCTACCCTGGGGAACGCACATTTTTACTGCTGTTTGCATTCAGGCTTAAGGGTAGTGTTGCCAGAGTTCACTCAGACCTTCCACTGGCAGATAGATTGAAGTTGAAGGAGGATAGCAAAGACCTCACAACTAGCATGGCGGCTGGTGAGCAAGGCCTACGTCTGGTTGGTGTTCAGGTATACCACCGAAAGTTATTTTCCACGGCAATGTTCCAGGGCGTGGCGACTATTCAGCTGGCAAGCGCTCGCCCAGAAACTCCACAAATATCTGCTTAACGATACTATAACATGGCGGTTGTGACGCGTCATAGAATATAGTCACTTCCCCCGTGATATCTGGATAATCCTTCGAAGCCACAGACACAATCTTCTACTTACATATCGTCGACAATAGCAAACCTTCAAGCGTGGAACAGCACGATTACTTGAAAAACTGCACAGCTACATACACACACGCATTTACATACTTACCTACCCCATACAAAATATACACCGTTATGACAAGCATATCGGATGCTTGCACATTCCGGATCACGCCCTGCTATGTTAGAATGATCATGCTTGTAAAGGCGTGCCTTTCCTTGTTGAAACTAAAAGCTTTATTTATTTATTTAGTAATGGATCGGCATCCATCCTGATGACCCACTACCCAGGGATGGTCGTGCCGACGTCTTTCAGGTAGTACTTAGCAAGGTGCGTAGCCTAAAGGACACGGTGCACTAGTTGGGTCTAATTCTGGACAAATCCCGACCCGAGATGCTTTCACTGAAACCAGGTGGTCTCCGAAGTCTACGGACGGTGAGGTATATTTGCTAGGCTACGCGCTACCTATTATTGATAGCTCCGCTAAGTCCATCGAATTCGTGACTGACCTTTCATACGGTGCACCTCTGGGGTCCAGCGGTGAGTACTTTCAAGACACCAACAGATCACCGATGAATTACTTCCGAATATTTGGCCAGCGGACTTAGTGCGGTGCGAGCTACAGCTTCAGCTCTGAACTAGGAAGTCTCGATAGCCGACACTGTCCAGTTAGCTGATGATAAATTTAAGGCGTACCTTACCGAGGTTTCCACTCCCGATATTCCAATCGGGAAGAAAAGAGGCTTACGGGCACCTCCTTTATGGATAGGTACCACAGGTTAGTTCCTACTCAAGAAACTGTCTAGATGCTGGCGAACCTACCAAGCAGCTCCATCAACCAGTACCTATGTTGGTTATCGTGAGATTATAAATAACTGTAAGCAACATCGCAGGACTGCTCGTCTCCAACCTGAACAGGGTTAGCAGACTCGGCCGTAGTTAATACCAAGCAGATTTTGCTTACCTTAAAAGACGCGTGGTGCAAAACTGTCTATACCAGCGTTATTGCAAGCAGACCGGACACGTGCGCAAACGGACTATGACACTGCTTGTATACTTAGTGATCAGTATACAGGGGGTCTTTGCTCAGGAGACCTCTTTACCACAGGTTGTATGGGTTCCAAGAATTCCAGAGGATTCTTTCTTACCTGTGTTTAACATAACTGAGACTCAGGTCTTGGAGCTACTGCAAGGTTTTATTCCCTCTAAAGCTTCGTGTCCTGATCCAAGTTATCCCAAGCTGTTGCATGAGTTGGCCGCAGAGCTGTGTGGTCCACTCACATGCGTGTTTTCCATATCGCTTGACAGCTGCATCCTACCTACGGAATGGAAGAAGGTAAGCATCTGTCCGCTTCTTAAGGGTGGTGACCGCAGTTTGTCCGCGAACTACCGGCATGCTAGTTTAGAAGGCGTAGTAGTCAGGCTGTTTGAAAAGCTGGCAAGGGATTCAGGGGAGAACTCTGGTAGCACAATCGTACCAGTAAACGTAGCAAACTGGACAGAAACAGGATGAGAGTCCAGTTCGGTAATAATGCCTTATTTGTGGCTAAATGCATTTAGTTTGACATTTATAGATAAATAGGTATATTTCTAGGCCGGGTAGAGGCTGCACTCTTAAGGGTACAGATCAACCTTTGCATTAATCGGATGCTCTTGTACGGAAGTAGGCAAAATGCGAGTATATGTTCCTCGTTGGTAATTACAGGTGCATTGGCATTGTTTAGTGTACAGCTGCTGGGGTCGCAGGTGACCACCTTGAAAATTTTATGGTTCCTTCTGGCGATATCGAGCGCTTGTTCTTTTGTTGTGAAAGATGCGCGGAGGAGTAGTTGTGACATTTTTCTTTGGAACAGGATCCAATTCACCACAAGTTCTCTATAACTTCATTGGACTTTTGTTGTCCCGCACAGTCCCCACAATTGTTGGTGAGCACATGTAAAAATGGGAGTGGCGGAGTTATAAGGGATACGAAAAGTTAAAAATAATTTCAAGAAATGCAGATGAAAATAAAAAGGATTTGTTAAGAGACATAATAAGGCGGCGTGCTCTACTAGAAAAATACAAATTAACAAAAAATTATAGCCAAACTTTTCTGGTGCTGGTATTGCTTTCTGGTGCAAAATTTCAACCCGAGTAAATCCCAGAAAAAAGTAAAACCTTTTCTAGGGCTAGAATACTGCATATAGTAGCACAATAATAGGCCGCTCAGGACAAGTTTTAACCGCAGATTACCTTGAAAGTAAAACCAATGCAATACGTACAGTTGTTTGCGAGTTATTCGCAATTGAACGATGGTCTGCGAATAAGGCTATTACTCTTTTTCGCTAAAAATGGCTTTTGCTTTGCAAACAGTTAGCAGAAAAAAAGAAAAGAAAATGTAAAAGGTAGCGAAGCGGTAAAAGTTCTAAATAGACATAGCTATTCAGATATGTTCTAATTAGCCCGTAATGCCCTGCAACGACTAGGGACTGCGTAGGTGGCCGAAAGGTACACTTTGCAGGTATACATGGCAAATATACGCAAATAAGGTGTAATTTTGCGCGGAAACTCTAGAAATCCAGTAAGGAATATTATGTCTGCATGGGAATGCAGGACAGCTTATATTTAACCCACGGTTAGAAGACTTCAACATACAATTTTCAGTGGAGCTTGAGCCCCATATATAACTAGGAATATAGTTTAGTACTTTTTTAAATCTCCAAGTGTTTCTGAAGCTTATATCAATGCAGCATGAGCCAGGTCTACCTGAGTAACACAGGAGACTTTTCGGAATAGTTGGCGTATTTTCGCCTGGAAACTACACATAGTTCTTAACTAGACATCGAAAGTTTTATCCTGTAGTGTACCGGAAAACAAGCTCTTTCAATGTTTTGTAACATTGGATTTTACGGTTGTTTTAACCTTCGTAACGTCCACTTGTTTTACTGACTGCACGTCTGTTGTCACAAATCATTTTGGTGAGTACGTCGCTGCACGTTTGTCGCTCTGTCTGATTGGCTTCCTATTCTTGTAGCCTGCACAATATACGTTGGGTTCAATGGACTCCGACTTCTATACTGTCGTATTTGACACGTCTTACGTGTCATTGCTTACCGACTAGTATCCCAGGCTCCGCCCAACAATTGGTGACCCCCTGTCAGGAACACGCCGCCTGCCATATTGCATTTTCCTTCTGGTGAACTCGTTCCAGTGATTTCGTGATACCTCACTTGTGATCATATTGTTTTCTCACGTACCACATTTTTATCTGCTTTTTGCAATGGATTATCTAGAGGATAAGCCGTCTCCATGCGCGGTTAACGCTGTTCAGCCTGTCCTTGTCAATTCTGTTGCCTAAGCCCCACCCTTTTTGGGAGAAGGATCCTTTGTTATGGTTTTGCACCTAGAATCCATATTTTATATTCGTAAGATTTCTTGTGACTTCGCAATGTATAATCAGCTAAGATCTTGCCATCCTCAGGGTGCATCCTCGTAGGTGAGAGACATCAAACTTCGCCCCCCTTTAGTAATGAAATACGAGACTCTTAAACAGACCATTATTCAACGAATCAAGCCTTCTGACAAGGTCCGTCTGCAGCAACTATTATGTGATCTGCAGCAAGGAGATAGAATGCCCTCAGCCATGTTGCGCGAAAGGCAACAGCTCATCGGCACGTCCAACATGGACGTAGGGATTCTCCGCGTGCTGTGGATGCAACGCCTTCCTGCAAGCACACAGGCTATCCGTGCAGTAGCAAGTGACTTGCCCATCTCAGCAATTGCGGATCTAGCAGACCGCGTCATCGAACGGCACCAGCCAGAGACTGAAAGCAAAGCACCTACGCAGCTTTGCTCTGGCGCAGCCACGACGACAGGCGCTACTAACCCGCCGTCAGCAATAGACGCCTTATCATTGCAGATAGCGTCGCTTCAGCGCCAGGTCGAGGAACTCACTTTAAAACGTAAGCACTGCAACCGCTCTGGATCATCGCGCCGTCGCACAAAACCTGATGCATCGGGTTACTGCTTTTACCATTTGCGTTTCGGCACTAAAGCTCGTAAGTGCCAACAGCCGTGTAGCTATTCCGCTATACATGATACGCCACGCCGGCCTGTAATGGCCACCAACGTCGGCAAAGCTCAAAGTCGTCTCATCTACATTAGGGATTATGACTCCGATACCCAGTTCTTAGTTGACACCGGGGCGGAAGTCAACGTCATTCCCCTACGCCAGGTGAGCCTACCACTTCTCTGTTGACAAGCCTCAGTACCACCAATGGCACGTCAGTAGCCACCTACGATCATCGGTCGCTTACCCTGGACCTAGGTCTTCGGCGCACTTTCCGCTGGGTATGCACGGTCGCTGCAGTCCCATTTGCCATCATCGGCATTGACTTTCTCAGGCATTTCGACCTCTTGGTCGATGCGAGACGCCAGATGATATTCGACGCTGCAACAAAACTGTGTATGCGGCAGCACCGCCGATGTCCCATCTATATCCCCGGTCTATGCATTTCCCCAGACCTCGCCAGACTACGCTAATCTCTTTTCTCAGGATCCCAAGCTCGTTCAGCTAATGAACGCAGCTTTGCACGTGGCAGCTCAAGTCACGCACCACATACGGACGAACGGCCCACCTGTGTCATGCCGTCCACGCCGACTATCGCCTGAGAAACTAAAGGTAGCTAGGGCGGTGTTTGAGCACATGCTTGAACTTGGAATAATCCGCCCTTCCGACAGCCCTTGGTCCTCGCCCCTGCAGATGGTCCCCAAGAAATCTGGTGACTGGCGCCCTTGCGGTGATTACCGCGCACTCAATCGCCTAACCGTCCCAGATAGGTATCCCATCCCACACACGCAGGACCTTACCGCACACCTCACGTGTAAGACGATCTTCAGCAAGCTCTTGCTGGTTCGCGCCTATCACCAGATACCTGTGGAAGATAATGACATTACTAAAACAGCCGTCATCACCAATTTCGGTTTGTTTGAACTTTTATGAAAGCTATTTGGACTGTGCAACGCCGCACAAACCTTCCAACGCTTCATCCACGGTGTCACTCGTGGCCTAGACTTTGCCTATGCCTACCTCGATGATATTTTAGTAGCCAGTTCATCGGAACAAGAGCACCTCGAGCACCTTCGAACTCTCTTCCAGCGCTTGACCCAACACGGTGTCACATTCAACCCGACTAAGTGCGAACTCGGCAAATCAACGGTAGAATTCCTAGGCCACCTCGTTTCATCGTCTGGTATCGAAGTCCTTCCTGATAAGATCCAGGCAATCAAGGACTTCCCAGCTCCGACTTCGTTCAAGCACCTCCGTCGAATCTGTGGTTTGGTCAACTACTATCGACGCTTCATTCCGCGTTGCGCTCAGCTCATGCAGCCACTGACTGACTTACTCAGAGGAACTGCACGTAAGTTCGCTTTCCCTGACACAGCACAGGCAGCCTTCGCTGAGCTCCAGGATGCTATCTCCAACATAGCCTTCCTCGCTCATTCCGAATCGCCTGCACCTCCTTCTATTACGACTGATGCCTCAGACGTCGCGGTAGGAGCCGTCCTCCAACAACACGTTGGTGGGCAATGGCAACCCCTTGGGTTCTTCTCCAAGCTCCGGCAGCCAGCGGAATCCCGCTACAGCACGTCTGGCAGAGAACTGCTGGACATTTACCTAGCGATACGTCACTTCCGGCACACACTTGAAGGCAGCGCTTTCACGGTCTACACTGACCACAAGCCCCTCATCTTCGCCTTCAACTCTGCTAGCGACAACTACTCACCACGGAAAACAAGACACCTGGACTTTGTCACGCAGTTCACTGCTGACATACGTCATGTCCCAGGTTTCAACAATCCCGCCGCCGACGCTAACTCACGCGTCAATCTCACCCTCCAGCCTTTGCCTACCGTTGACCTTGCCGCAATGGCATCGGCTCAGGCTCAAGACGAAGCTATACAGCGCACGCTGCAGTCCACTTCGCTGCATGTGCAACCTGTTCCTCTCCAAACCACGGAAGGAACCGTTCCCTGTGACACTTTCACAGGTTGTCCTAGACCTCTTGTGCCCGTCGCCTTCAGACGCACAATCTTTGACGCACTTCACACATGATCTCATCCTGGTATCCGTGCACCTTTGAAACTGGTCACCGAACGTTTCGTTTGACCACGCGTAAACAAAGATATTCGTACCTGGGCTCGCGCCTGCCTTCAGTGCCAGCGCTCCAAAGTACATCGTCACACCCGCAGTCCTCTTGGTTCATTCCCTGCCCCAGACGCTCCGTTCTCGCATGTACACAGACCTAGTAGGTCCATTACCTCCTTCACGCGGATTCGTATACATTCTTACATGTGTCGACCGCTTCACCAGATGGCCAGAAGCCATTCCCGTAACAGACTGCACAGCTGAGACTGTTATCCGGGCCTTCTTGGATCGATGGCTCTCGCACTATGGATGCCCATCCATCATCATAACTGACCGAGGAACGCCTTTCGAATCTTCACAATTCGATACGTCCTGCAACTTTGTAGGTTGTCGCCGCATTCATTCCGCAGCGTATCACCCAGCAGCCAACGGGTTAGTTGAACGTTTCCATAGACAGCTTAAAGCCTCGCTCTGCGCCTCCTCCGACCCTAGCTGGAGCAAAAACGTTTCGTTCGTTCTCTTAGGCATTCGTAGCAGTGTCAAAGCTGACTTACAATGTGCGCCAGTAGAGCTGGTTTACGGCATGACGCTCAAGTTGCCAGGAGAATTCGTTTCACCTCCCGCATCGTCCGGTATGCCTGCGCCTAACTTTGCGTCCTCCCTGGCTCAACGCATACGTTCACTACGCCCGACACCGCCCCGTGAACAGACTAGATGTGCAAATGCACAGTGGAATCTACCTGTGCTCACGTCTTCCTCCGCACCGGCACTGTGCGGCGCACTCTCCAGCCTCCCTACACTGGCGCTTTCAGAGTTCTGCAACGTACTCCGAAACATTTTACTTTAGACCAGAATGGGCACCGAACAACGGTGTCCATCGATCGCCTCAAAGTGGCTTTCTTTGACTAGCCACTTGCAGCCCATCCTAATGCTGTCGCACAAGCACCCGTACCTGTGGTGACTTCCCGAGCACTGGCTAGCCCGGAACCCTCCGTACCCCTTGACCCGCAACCTATCCCGCCGCAACCCCAGGCAACCGACCGCCGCGGTAGACAGGTCAAACGTCCAGTCCGTTTTTCAGATTCTGTAAGCGTTTGCTATTTCCATTACCACGCCGTTTTCGTCTTTAATGGTTATCCTGCGTCTCATCCACAAACGTTTTACAAACTCAACAAAAAAACCCCAAAACATTTTGAAAACCTGAAAAGCGTATTTGCTTTTATCATACATGCCATGTTCCCTCTCCGGCGTCAAGCCACTTCCCCGACCCTTGCCCACCCCGTCTGAGTATTACCTTCCAGAAACTCAACCGCCGGAACTGCCAAGGCAACCCTGGAGTGACCCGCCAGCCGTCCCAAAGCCCCCTTCCTTACCCAAGGAACGGAGAGTCGCCCTCGACCGCAGACACCCACGAACGGATTGGTCCTAAAATGCCTCCCAGGCACTGCCGACGAAGACGCCGGATTCCTGCGTGGGGCGAGGACGCCTGCATACCTTCGTGGGACGAGGACGCCCGGATTTCTCCGTGGGACGAGGCCGCCTAGATTTCTCCGTGGGACGAGGACCGTGGAGTAAAGTGCGGTGGGGGGAGTGACACCCAAGCGCACCGTCGGGTCTACAGCAAAGGGAAGGTCCTGTCAGCCTTTTTTCTGGACTAGCCAGTTATTTTGCAGTCCGGCCAGCCCGCCGCGACGGCCCACCGATGATGCACTCTGGTCCACACGATCGTCATAAATAACTAACAAAAGCCTGGACCCAGCGAAATCTGCTACACACCCCAGTTTGGAAGCCCTTAATGCAAATATTCGCATCCACACTCACCTTCCGTTTCCCCCACTAACAGCTCCATCGAAAACTTCCATTCTGCAGCCTTCTAAAGGGAGGCCATTGTAGTGTACCGGAAAACAAGCTCTTTCAGTATTTTGTAACATTAGATTTCACGGTTGTTTTAACCTTCGAAGCGTCCACTTGTTTTACCGACTGCACGTCTGTTGTCACAAATCGTTTTGGTGAGTACGTCGCTGCACGTTTGTCGCTCTGTCTGATTGGCTTCCTATTCTTGTAGCCTGCACAATATACGTTGGGTTCAGTCGCCTCCGACTTCCATACTGTCGTATTTGACACGTCTTACGTGTTATTGCTTACCGACTAGTATCCCAGGCTCGGCCCAACAATCCCTTAGAGCCGATTTTCTATATTCATGAGGCTATGTATCCAAAATCTGTGAGCTAGATGAGCCTGTCACTAATAATAAAAAAAATGAGTATGGCAAAATTTAGTAAAATTTAGCAAATTGCTTTGGGACGTGAAATCCAATTTGGTCTGCGTTGGTGGGGAAGTACCGACTCTAGTTCTGGGGATTGAGTTCGCTCGATATACAGGGATCGTTATGCTTCATGTGTTGATGCACACTATAGTGCAGCTCTTCCATGAAGTTCGAGTTATTTCTCTCCAACTTTAAGTTCCAAAGCAAGTGCCAGCGGTGTTCATACATAAATGATTCGTATACGTTATAAGTGACACTATTTGACCATAACATGTGTGGTTTAAATGCGTCCGTAGGCCAGTATTTGCACAGTATCGATTTTGTAACGTTTGTCGCTGCTGCCGCTTTGTTTTGCGCTATTGGTTGACCTCCTTGTTACAGCGTATATTCAGGCACACCTCCCAGGTTTTCCAGTTATAGCTTGTTTGAAACATATGTGTTCATTTTCAGCATGCCTCGTCACAAAAGTTATCAATTAACTGCAAAGTTTCCGTGTCGTAACAACATTTACCGTGCATAAAACGATTGACCTCAGGATTCAGCTACAAAGAAGTGTTTCTGTTGTCAGCTGCTAAGCGACAAATGGGGTATGAGACTCTGCAACATATATCACTTATACTTGCTCACATAGTGCGTCCACCTGATACCGTTACCAAGTGCTGTGAAGATGACATGGACCCGATGAAGTGGTCCATAAGTTGCGAAACCCGCTTGCAAAATCTTAGGTACCTGGGTCTTTTGTGCGAAAGCCCTTCAGGACAACCATTTGTCTGCTGTGCACGTAACGTGCAACTCGTCTTCAGGGTTACCATGGAGCAGCCAATGCTAAAACCACTTTCCTAGGCGATGAATTACTCAGGCGCGAGAGGTTCGTTTACACTTAGGCGAACAACTATGGACGTCACTGTACAAGGTAGGTTGACATACAGTAATCCATAAAAACTAAAATGACATCGATCGGCAACGCATGGGCGATGTAGTCTCGGATGCCGACGTAATATGCTACGTCAAAATGTGGTTGCGTTTTGCACAAAACAAGAGACCGTCAGTTAAACAAAATAAAGAAGGGAATGCAGACGAATTGTGTCCACTACTTCTTTATGAACATCTTTAGCCTCCAACGTTGTCAATCGCCGTATCCGACGAACCATTTTGACAACGCCACTTTTTGCTGCAAACACTATTTTTGTACTACACGCCTTCATGTAACAAAGCATTCTTGCACTTCGGTTGTCCTTTTCTTTAACCCTGTGTTATCATCATGTGCGCGGTAAGCTCCATAACGCTTTCTGACCAACCGGATGAAGCGCCGCCTAGGTGTGTTCCCACGTCCAACAACTAAGGCAACACGTACTACGTCTACCTTAGGTGCGAACCGTCAAGCTATCCGTTAGGTACTAAGTGCGTAGTAGTGTGATGTCCGTATTCGGATATCAATGGTAGGCAATCAAGGTTTCTGGAGCTGCCGGATTGCCACGCATAGCGGTGAATTTCAATTGGTCAACGCCAGGATCATTTTCATTGGTCCGACGTGAACTGGACAAAATCCTTCTATAGCCGTCTCACTGTACAAGATCCTGTTCAGTTTAGCCTAATGCTCTCATAGGAACGTGTAGGAGGCTAATCTGGACAGGATCTGAACTTGTGCTACCAGGGACCATATGAATAAATGTAAACTTTTCGGCGTGGCACAAAGTAAAGTTCGCAAGGAATTTTGTATCTGGCTACTCAACTTACAGCTAGCGAAAGGTGGGCCAAAGCTGTAGACACTGTTCCTCATCTACCACTTTTACTAAAGTTGAGGTATCACGGTACACCAGGCCGGGCCCTTGCATGGATCTCTGCCTTCCTAGAGAGGCGGGAACAATGCATATGGGTGGGTGTAGCTGTCCGCTCAGGCAAGTTTTCCTTATTGGCGTCCCGCGGGGCTCGGTATTGGGGTTAATGTCGTTCGTGATCTATGTAAATGACTTGCCGTGGGAGCTACGAGTGTCATCGCTAAAGTTTGCTGACGACCGCAAGCTCTGGTACGCTGTAGATACTCCGGGGTCTTTAGGTAACTCAGCGTGCCTTGGATAGGCTCTGGGAATGGTTTAACTTAAGGTTGATGCCCATAAATAGGGTCAAGCGCTCTGTTCTCCGAATCGGAGCAGCTAGTCCTCCCACCCGAAATGTTGTCCTCGGTGGTGACAATCGGAGACAATTGGAAGAAGGCTGCTTGTCGGGGGTTTCAAATGATGTGGTTTATCCGTCGCTAATGCGGAGTCTTAACGGCCAATTCATGTGTGAAGCTATTCTCGGTATTCGTCCGACCCCACCTGGAATACTGTATCCAGGTTTGTCCATCAAGTCTTATCCGAAACAAAATGGACTTTTAGTGGGTGTTATGAGTAGACGAGCTGTAAGTGCAGGGTTTACGGGGACACACGTAATATGAATGTTCGCTTAGTTTGGGGATGTACCCCTTGCACTACTGAAAGGTTATAGAGGACTTATACTCAGTGAGCGGACTTTGACCGGTAAGTTTGGCCTGGAATTGTCAGGGCTATTAAGTCGCGCTAGGTTATCTAATCTCCGTGGTCACCTACTGAAACTGCATAAACCGCGGTTTTATAGGCATAGGAGGGAAACTCGGCTGTCACGTCGAGTTATAGATCGCTGGAATTCGCTTGGAGACCATGTGGTAAACATACCTACGGTAAAGGGTTTGCGTGACAGATGGATGCTTTTGGGTGGCAAAACAAAACATTTCCTTTCTCCTAACTAACTCACCTTAACAAGTTAGTTCTTTTTTAATGACACAAATATCTTGGTATTCTACTTGCATAGCATTTTCCACTTTCGCTTTTAGCTTTCTTACTACACGTAACCAGCCCAGCAGGGACTGCTAGTCCTGGATATGTGGGCAGTAATTAGGTGGACAGTGTGCGATGTAATTTTGTTTTAGGTCCATCAGCATTACCACGACTACAAACTCCTGGTTTGATGAGCCGCTGAAGAAGGAACACTCACGAGATAATCCTATCGTTCCAGTCCCACGTGAACTTAAACATTAACTTGGTGCGTAAGGTTGAAGCCGGCACTTTAAGTGCAGTCGAAAAGTAATAAGACCATGAGGCGTTAAACTTTCTAAGATACGTTGTATTGTAATTAGATTAATCGTTTCACTAATCCAATTTAGTATAGGCGTATTTCGAACTGCACTTCCGCTGTCGGCATTTTGCGGGAAGATACTGTTAAAGATACGCGCGAATTCAAAAACTGTAGAGTGGTTGTTTGAAATGAAGCTAAATAAGCCAAAAATGTTAAAGTTTTGTACTTAGCTAGCATAGGGGACTATAAAACAATCTTTTTTGATATACTCATCATAACGGGACACTATAAAAGCCCAAAGACGTATAATCGATAACTAAATTTATGACCATTATAAATAACGTA
The DNA here is from genome assembly GCA_944474145.2 of Dicrocoelium dendriticum. Lineage (NCBI taxonomy): Eukaryota > Metazoa > Platyhelminthes > Trematoda > Plagiorchiida > Dicrocoeliidae > Dicrocoelium > Dicrocoelium dendriticum. The sequence continues at coordinate 44,525,575 of OX104070.1, read as the reverse complement.
AACATAAAATAGGATACAATATAAAATGAAAATAACTTTACGATGGAAGGCAATAAAGAGGATAGCATAACTACATGAGTTTACATACACCGACTGTACCAGGCAACCGCATCAGTTAACCCTTCGGTCGATTATTGTTGGACGGCCCCTCCGACTTTCAGCGTGCTCTCTTATTTATACTTCTGTCTATAAATGTCTGGCGAGTCTTGGCTGGCACGAGAGGATATTAAGGACGTTGGTGTGCTTATTCATATCGCCAGGCTAGCAGAACATTCCGAGCGATTTACTGACATGGTTGCTGCCATGAAGAAAGTCATCGAACTAAAGAAGCCACTTGGAAACGAAGACAGGAATCTCTTCTCAGTGGCATACAAAAATGTTGTTGGTGCCCATCGAGCGGCTTGGCGCGTAGTTTCCGGCATGAAATCTAAGGATGATGATGATAAGTCTCCAGCCAACGAGTTGCGTCGCAAAATCGTCTGCGAACTTGAGGAGGTTTGCTCTGAAGTCCTGGTAAGTGTCGCACTCCTGTTGCATTTCTCTATAGGACATGTTAGATAACCACTTAATTCCGAATGAAACTAGTGATGATGGTTTGGTGTTTTATTACAAAATGAAAGGGGATTACTTACGTTATCGCACTGAAGTACAGGATGGCCCTAAACGAAACGAGTCAGCAGCGGCGGCTCATCAAGCATATAAAGACGCCACGGAGAAAGCTGAGGCTACACTAAGTGTTACACATCCTATTCGACTAGGCTTGGCGTTGAATTACTCTGTGTTCTACTACGAAATCCTTAATTCCCCCAACGAGGCCTGCGAACTCGCACAGTCTGCGTTCGATAAAGCCATTAACCGGCTCGACCAAATACAAGGCGAATCTTATCAAGACAGCACTCTTATCATGCAACTTCTTCGAGATAATCTGACAGTAAGTTGTTTGTCAGATTTATCCCATTTCTGTTTCAGCTATGGACACCTGAACGGGACGCCAACCAGTAATTCTGAACTAAACGAACTTGAGCTGCTGCCTTGTGAACTGACTAAGTTCATGGTTTCCTTTCCTTCCATTATAACCGTAACGAAACACTGTCTTCTGTCCCCGACGGAGCTCTCGGATTACCGTTAATTGACGTGCGCAAACTGCCTCACTGAATCCAATGTACAGCTGCTCCTGGTGCTTTGATGATAAACTCATCTAGATTCAACCAGCTAGTCAATATAGTGTGTCAAGTTGGCTCAATTTTTATGTCGATTTTTGGGTTTACCTAAATGTTTGTTGCGTATTCGCCAGCTAGTTAACTGGAGGCAGAATGGATAACACGCCTTCCTTATACTCCTAAAGTCACCAATCCGAATTTGCGTAGTTGTGGGCAATCTTTCGGTATACGAACTCCACGCACGAAAGGTGGTAATCGCGTGACAGTAAAGCATCGGTACGGTGGGTAGGCGCATTGCTGATTTTCTTTTTGCTAGCGAGTTTGTGGTAGAGCAGATAATCGATTTTCTTCCGTACTCATTAATCAGGCTAAACGTTTTCATCGATCTGTCACGGCGAAACCTCGGAATGCTCCCTTAACCTACCTTCTAAATGCAACCGGATCGCCGGTGTGCGGATGAGCGTGTCACATCCCAACTTGCGGTTACGTATCAAAGCTGTGAACACAACTTGCATCGGAACAAAGGCCTAATTGTTGAGAAAACGGCTGCAAATAAAAATCTGTATTGTGGCTTCATGGCAAAAGTGAGGCTAGCACGGGACAACGAAAAGTGCATTCGCTGGTTTATTACAAAGATGCTCATACGTCTTCATGTATTGCACTCGAAGGCCGCTTGACACCTGACAATACATTATCCTGTCCACACATACTATAAAAGTCGAAAATAGCTTCACTCTGAGCTCTACTCGCTCTCAATGTATCCCCCGCATTAACGTCGCATGCTCTTATTAACGCATCCACTTCGTCAGCATTGTGCCTTCATTTCTTCGCACCGTTTTACCTGTATTGTGTATGGTTACATGGTTTCTAGCATTATCCACCTCGATCCGGTTGTTAAGTGTTTGATTTAACCTCACTACTTTTCCTCCTCCATTCGTCATTTCACCTCTGCGATCTACAAGCTCGCGCTTCGCTTTAATTTTGCTCATCACTAAGGGATTTTATCTGCACCATTTTTGTCACTGATCGACCACCGCTTAACCTTTTCATTTAACTTCATTACAGAGCTAGCGTCGCAGCAACGTCAGCTAGCAACTCAAGCGAAATCCTCGTGGCGATCGCGCAGCTTGGTGGTCCCGAGGTGCATTAGAGATGGCTACGACCCTCACTTGAGCCTATCTCTTTCAGCCACAGGAAATCTGATAACAACGAGTTTATCTGCGATGCTGGTGGGTCACAAATCATTCACTTGCAGAGCCCATCGCGGCAATACTAGACCACCTGAACCAGACTAGGTGGCGCTTTCCAGGTGTTTCGAAGACACTCATAGCAGACAGGTCACTGTTTAGGATCAGGCCGAGTCTCACAATCCGCTTTAAAGACCTTGGAGAGGTCGATGGTACCTATCTCTTAAACAGCCGTGGTAGAAAACAGGTTACGAGTTGTAAGCTCATAGTTCGCTTGCCATATGGTCCGATCGCAACGCGCTCCCTCTGACGTTTGGAGAACCGTCATGAGCGCAGTTACTTGTTACCGCCCACCTCAAGCCTGCCAGATGGTCGGATTGAAGCAGGGTTGCCAACTCCCTACGGCGGCTGGCCGTGGTCGCTAGTTCGTAACACGCGGTCGAAAAAGGGGAATAGTTCCAAATCGGTGTATGACGGAACTCAGGGGATCTGAGCTTTTACACTGTTGGGCGGGCTTACTCTCCACTATCATGTGCGTCAGGCTGTTGGCACATGGTTCCGGGTGGAGTCCCAACAAGGGAACCGTGTATTTCGGCCAGACTGTTGAGCCAAAGACTAGTGGCAAGGCGCTTCGAACAAAATCCCCCACTAGGAATTGGAAGCCCTGTAGTTTAATCGGTCCTTTCGACATGTTCGACAGTACTTGTGTTTTTTTTTCTCAGATCTCTTTATCCCTGTCTCTTGAGCAAGGGACTGCCGCTGACCTCACATCTGCTTCCATCGACACGTGACTCTTCCCTCAAACCAAGGGTCTCATTTCACTCTGGTTCTTGCAGCGTTTGCACTCTGCGTTGCATTGGCCAACAAGTAGCACTAACTGTCACTCTTAACTCTCCTGGTATTGATGTGTGCTGTTTCTCCGAAACACACATACCAGACATCACCATGGCGTTTTTGCACCCCTGGTTCTGACACTTCTGAGTGACTATGTTTTTCGCGTCTCTGGCGATACTGAGTCACTGGCACTAAGCAAACATGCTGTGGGCAATCTACTCGACTGGGTACTAGCGAACATCTGCTTATTTGCACTTCGACTTCAGACTTCTATTGGGGTCGACGCGTTCCGTCTGAAAAGATGCCTTTTCGCTGCTTCCCTTTATGACCCACAGACTGCAGATCAGATTGTATCGAAGATGCCGTCGCAACGAGACTGGACCCTAACCTGGTGCAAGCGTTTGCGTACCTTGATCCATTGAACTATACTGGGTGGTGCCCCCGAGCCTCTTGTGAGTTACTCCGACCAGGTTGGTCAATGGTGAGAGGTCAGATAAACTCAGTCTCCTGGTCCTCCAGCTTGAAGGTTTGAAATGGGATGGCTTCCATTTATGTAAACCTAAACCATTGCCACATCCCCGCTGCCTTGCGGACGGACTTTTGTGTCAAAGGCTTTGGTTGATGACCCTAATCGTCCTCCTGTCTAGGTCTAGGTGCCCTGGCTGTATCTCAGCCTGCATACAACCATGACATTTTCTTCAAACAAAAACTTCATCCCGCATCGGCCGTAACGCAGAGTATCAAGGTTCGCCTTATCTGCTGCAAACAACAGGGCGAATAAGCAAAGACACGCTACTGTTGGCGCTTCCCTTCTTTCTTTTCGGCCTCTTTCTCTTACTCCCATCCCATTACCAATCTTCCTTCTTTACTTCCCAGCTTACTTGACAGCAACCGAAGTGTCACTGGAGTAGAACAATCTGCAGCCACCTTCCCACAACACCCATCGGGTGCTTTTTCGTCAGCAGCCCTTTATACAGTCACGCTGTCCAGTTTCCATCGCTGCATTCAACATTCGCACTCTAAGACAAATAGGTCATTCAGCTGCACTCGCACGCACGTTGGACACACTGGTTATGTATGTTGCGTGTCCGGAACGGATCAATTACTCTAATGGGGTTGTTGAGTAAACTGCCCCTGGTTTATCCTCGATATTGGTTGCATGCATCCGGAGATGCCGATGCAACACTCATGGGTCAAGCTGGTGTAGGTATCATTCTAAGCTCCAAGGCTGAGTCATTGTTGGTTGATTGGATTCCGGCGAACAGCCGTTTATGTGCAACCCGCTCGACGACATCAGCTAAGGTTGATGCACGAAGTAGTACAAAACGCTGTTTGTGATTTTCGCTTATGCTCCCACCGACTGCAGTTCAAATGCTGTCAAAGACACATTCTAACACGAACCGAACGCGCTACTACGCAATGCTACTAGTTCAGATATTATAGTACTTGCGGGGGATATGAACGTACGCGTAGTGCGTATGAGCTCTTCAGTTGCTCTGCAGGGTGACAATTATGGGCTTAACTCCGAACGGAATGACAACGGCGAGCGTCAGCTGCAACTGTGCGGAGCGCCAGTTGATTCTAAGTAGCACTGCTTTTAGACACAGTGGACGCCGAAGTGCCACTTGGTGTCCTCCTGTAGCTGGCTAGCGATGGACCCAAATTGACCACATTGCCATAAGTTACACGTGGCGTGGTTCCATCCTGGATTGCCGCTCGTATTGGAATAATTGCGTCCACTCCGATCATACCTTAGTACGCTATCGTTTCTACATGAACTTTACCGGGAGGCACACCAAGCCTTTCCCCCGATTGGCAACTACGAAATTGTCTCAGCCCTCGGTCAGCCAAGCCTACCAAGATGCACTGCGTACCGAACTTTCACTGTCTTGTCCTAATGACTGTTTCAGTGGAATAGGATCTTGGCCGCCATGCACGACGCAGGAGCATCTGCTTGTGACCCTATTAATGGTCACTGCACCAGTCACTCCGTCGCAACGAGACTGGACCTTAACGTGGTGCGACGGTTTGCGTACCTCATTGACCCATTGAGCTATACTGGGTGATGCCTCCGGGCACCTTGAGATCTACTCCTACCAGGTTGGTCATTGGTGAGGGGTCAGACAAACTCAGTCTCCTGGTCCTCCAGGTTGGGGGTTTGAAGTGGCATGGCATCCATTTCTGTAAAACTAAATCTTTGCCACCTCCCCGCTGCCTTGCGGACAGGCTTTTGAGCCAAAGGCTTTGGATGAGGACCCTAATCGTCCTCCTGTCTAGGTCTGGGCGCCCTGGCAGTATCTCAGCCCACATACAACCATGCCATCTTCAAACATAAACTTCATCCTGCATCGGCCATCGCGCAGATTATCAAGGGCTCAAGAAATGGAGGAGGCAGGAGCAGTAGGCAATTATCGCAAACTCTTCCATCTAATTCGCACCACTGGTCCCAGAAAACCAGGCGTCAGTGACACAATCAGACACAGCGCGGGTGCGCTGATACACAATAAGAAGCGCCGTATGGCTCGTTGGGCGGAACACTTTCAAAATCAGTTCAGCTGGCCCCCTGCTCCCGAACCTCTTCCCACTCAGATGATGCAGGACGAGCCATGGACGATTAGTTTGGAGCCTCCGTCGGTCGAGGTCCGAAACGCGATCACCGCCCTTTATCGTTTTCGTGCCGCTGGCCCGGATTCCCTCCCACCTGCACTATTTAAGGATGGAGGTGAGATCCTATGCAAAACACTGACCTCCTTATTCGAATTTGTCTGGAAGGAAGTGCCCGGTTAATTGGAGCGAATCGATTATAGTGGCAATATACAAGAAGGGCAGTCGCACAGACTGTTCTAATCACAGGGTATAAGCCTAACGCCAGTTGTGACAAAATTGTTGGCCTCGATTATCGTTCGTCGTCTCACTGCGGAACGGAAATCTCGGAGTAGGGAAGAGCAGGCAGGTTTCCGCCCAGGTCGTGGCTGTATAGACCATATATTCACTTTGCGGCAGGTGTTAGAGCAGCGCCACGCATACCACAGACCGACAATAGCTGTGTTCCTCCATTTCAAGAGTGCGTTCGATTCAGTCGATCAATCGATTCTGTTCGAAATACTTGCGCGGAAAGGTGTTCCCACGAAATATGTGAACATCCTTCATGCTCTATACTCAAACACTACAGGCCGCGTCAGGGTTTACGGTGTCCTATGGGATAGCTTTCCGACCACAGGTGGCGTTCGTCAGGGTTGTCCGATTTCCCCACTTCTATTCAATTTCGTCGTGGATTCTATCATAGAGTGTTCCTTTGCGGAATCTCACGATGTAGGCGTTGAAGTGCTGCCTGGTGAAAGGTTAGTTGATCTAGATTATGCGGACGATATGGTCTTGCTTTTCGACAATGTTGGGGCGGCACAATCAACCCTGAATAGCCTGTCCAGAGTGGTCCCATTATTTGGTATGCACTTCGCACCTTCAAAGTGCAAAGTGTTGCTGCAGGACCACCAGCCACTTGATGAACTCTTGATTTTTGCTAACAAGTAACTAGTGGTGGTTGATCAATTCAGTTGTCTTGGCAGCTGCATCAGCAATGATGGGTGCATAGAAACTGGTTAGTCCACGCAATGCAAAAGCCCGAACTGTCTTCTTGAACCTGCGGCATCTTTGGTGACAGAAGTGCGTTTCCCTCCGTCTGAAAGGTGTATACGAGGCGACAGTGAGAGTCGTTCTGCTCTATGGTAGTGAAACTTGGCCCATTCATTCTGAAGATCTGAGGCGCCTTCAAGTCTTTAATCATTGTTGGCTGCGAAGCATTGCTGGTGTCGGATGGCACCCACGTGTCCGCAACGACGATGTGCCTAGGCGAGTACTAGGAGGTGATAATCATGCTAGCTCCCTAGAACAACAGATAACACTGAATAAGTTGCGTTGGCACAGGCACGTGCTACGTTTGCCTGGTCACCGCTTACCTAGGAGGACGTTGTTTAGTCTGCCAGGTGTAGGGTGGCGCAATGCTCTTGGTGGACAGAAGTTGACTTGGCAGTGGGAAATGAAGTCACTGACGACCAAACTGGGTACCGTTGTTCCGTCTCGCCTTTCGCTTGGCTCGAGACTTTACAGGACATGGCTCGCAATCGACACCAGTGGCGCGTCTGCTGCCGTCTCCTAATTGGATTGCCTGTTTAAAGTGTGTTTGGTGCTGACTTATCTGCGGGGTACTGGCTGATTATAACGCGTGGGAGTGAAAACCGCAAGGAAGCTGTCTCGCCGATACCGCCTTATCTTTGCACGATAGCCAGCTGTTTGTGACGGTATGTTGTCTTCACAAGGCGTAGGCGCCTTGACCCTGAATGTTTGCTTAGGGCATTAAGGTTTTCAGGTAAGTCCCTCTACTCTTCCTGTTCATAGGTCCTCATGGTTGTATGGCAGCAAAGCATCATTCCCAATGGCTGATGTACTTCTGTTGATGGTGATGATGATGATGTACCAGTCACTGGATGTCCGATAGGTCGGTGAACCTGTTCGAATCCAGAAGATACCTCCCTGCTGGCTTTGAGTATAGTGTGACCAAACGGACTATTAGGTGCGAAAGAATGCGGAGCTTACTCGCTGACCAGGAAGTGAAGGGGACCACTCGAGCACAAGAAACGGAGGAGGCAGGAGTAGTAGGCAAATAAGACGACCTCCTCCAGCTGCTCCGCACCCCTTGTCCCTGGAAACTGGCCATCAGTGAAACAATCAGAGACGGCACGGGTGCATTAATTCACAATAAGGAGCGCCATATGACTCGTTGGACGGAACACTTTCAAGATCAGTTCAGTTGTCCGCCTGCTTCCGGAGCTCTTCCTACACAGGTGATGCAGGACGGGCCATGGACGCTTAGTTTAGAGGCTCCATCGGTGTCAGATCCGAAACGCGACCACAATCCTCAACCGTTTTAGTGTTTCTGGCCCGGATTCCCTCCCACCTCGATATTTAAGGATGGAGGTGAGGTCCTCTGCATAGCACTGACCTCCCTGCTCGAATATATCTGGTAGAGACTGTCCTTGCTAGCTAAACTGAATCGATTATAATGACAATACACAAGAAGGGCAGTCGCACAGACTGTTCTAACCATAGGGATATTAGCCTAACGCCAGTTATGACAAACTTAACGGCTTCAATGCTCCTTCGTTGCCTCACTGTGAATCTGCAATCCTGGATTAGGGAAGAGCAGGCCAGTTTCCGCCCACGACGTGGCTGCATGAGCCATACATTCTCTCTGCGTTAGGTGTTGAAGCAGTGCCATGCCTATCACAGACCCACAATGGCTATGTTCCTGGACCTCAAGAGTGCGTTCAATTAAGTTGATCGGTGCATTCTATTCCATATGCTAGTGTGGGTCGATGTTCCCATGCAATGTGTGAAAATTTTACATGCTCTATACTCGAAAACAACAGACCACGTCAGGGTGTACGGTGACCTGTCGGATAGCTATTCGACCACAAGTGGCGTTTGTCAGGGTTGTTCGATTTCCCCATTTTTGTTCCCTTTCATTGTAGACTCTATCATGGGGTGTTTCATTGCGGAATCACGATGTAGGCGTTGTGGTCCTGCCTGGTGAAAGGTTAGTTGATCTTGTTTATGCGGACGATATGGTCTTGCTTTTCGACGATGTTGCGTCGGCACTATCAACCTTGAATAGCCTGTCTAGAGTGGTCCCATTATTTGGTATGCACTTCGCACCTTTAAAGTGCAAAGTGTTGCTGTAGGACCACCAGCCACTTTATGACCCCTTGACTTGCTAACGAGGAACGAGGTGGTTGATCAATTCATTTACCTTGACAGCTGCATCAGCAACGATGGGTGCATTGCAAAGACCAGAACTGGCTTAAACCTGTGGCATCTTTGGCGACAGAAGGGAGTTTCCCTCCGTCTGAAAGGTTGTGTATACGAAGCCACAGTGAGGGCCGTTCTGCTCTATGGTAGTGAAACTTGGCCCCTTCGGTCTGAAGCTCTGAGGCGCCTTCAAGTCTTTGCTCATCGTTGTCTGCGAAGCATTGCTGGTGTCGGATGGCACCAGCGTGTCCGCAACGACGATGTGCATAGGCGAGTACTAGGTAGTGGTAATCAGCAGATATCACTGGATAAGTTGCGTTGGCTTGGGCACGTGCTACGTATATCTGGCCACCACTTACCTAGGAGAACTTTGTTTAGTCTGTGAGCTGTAGGATGGCGCGAAGCTCGAAGTGGACAGAAGTTGACTTGGTACTGGGAAATGAAGTCACTGACGACCAAACTGGGTGCCGTTGGTACTTCTCGCCTTCCGGACTGGAGTCCACGTGACTCGCCTTGTACTTTGTTCGAGACTTTACAGGACATGGCTCGTAATAGACACCAGTGGCGCGTCTGCTGCCGTCTCCTAATCGGATTACCTGTTTAAAGTATGTTTGGTGCTGAGTTATCTGCGGGGTAATGGTTGATTATGACGCGGGTATTGAAATCCGCATGGAAGCTGTTTTGCCGACGCCGCCTTATCTTTGCACGATAGCCAGCTGTTTGTGACGGTATCCTGTCTACCCAAAATGTAGACGCTTTGATCTTGAATATTTGCTCAGGGCAATAAGGTTTTCAGGAAAGCCCATTCTCTCTCTCTTATTATTCTTTATTCCATAGGTCATCATGGTCGTATGGCAGCGAAGCATCAGTTTAACTGGCTGATGTACTGCTGTTGTTGATCAAAGACGATTTCTATCGTCATTTCTCATCTCTTCGCATGGCGAAAATCGCTGACATCGTGAATACTCCTGGTGATATTAATGCCCAAGTAGATCTTTCGGGTTCTTACTAAATAAAATGTCAGCTGTACGCCATAACGACGCTTCGCTGCCGCGCGACCACCACCAGTCGCAATCGGGCTGAGTATACCGCAAAGACGCCTACCCGTACGCGGATTCGAACCCGCACCGCAAGATTACGAGACAAGCTCGTTACTTCTAGGCTACAGGGGTCGAAAACAACACCGCGATGCTGCTTCGTTGTGGATGCACGCTGAACAGACAATGGCGACCGATTCTTACAACTATGTACCGACCGCAATCTTTATACTGGCAGCATTGCTTTCTAGCAAAAACTTACACCTCATGTTACCTGGCACCCACCTAATTCTTCGATGACCTGGACCCAAATTGCCATATTGCTGTCCACTGGCTGGTACACATCAGTACAAGACTGTCCGTCGACTTGGAGTACGCGCCTGGTTTTCGACAAAGCTTTAGTGTGCGCACACCTAGCACTCACTTTCGGCTTCAAAGAGGCGCCGAACTTCTAAGCTTCCGACTTGTATCTTAAATTCGCAGTCTGCAGTTTGACAATATCACGATGAATTGGCTCACATACTGCCTGTAATGGTTGAAGTTGTTGAATCCAACGCTAATTAGAATCATCTCAAGTGGGTCACGAATAATTATTTTGACGGCTGCTGTACGCCTAACTTGAGTCGTCCGGACTGTGGATGGACCTCTGCGGCATTGATCAGTTTGATCTATGCCCAAACTGGTTCCGTTGCGTACGGAGTTCCGGCATGTCCATTACACCCTGAAACGATTAGGTAGATTGAGTCTTCGCATTTACCCAGAATGTTGATGGGTGGCAATTGCCCGTGAGATGGAGAAGTCCAGTATTGTCGACAATAATAGAGTGTAGTTCCAGCTCGTCTGCAACGCGATTTCAAGAAATTCATTAGCGAGACAAAAGAATGAGAGCGATGCACAGTTGATCTATGCTCAGTCGTACTGACTGGCTCGTTGGGCGGAACATTTTGAGGAGCAGTTCAACAGCCCAGCTGCGACCCTGCCGTTTACCGAATCACCTGAGCCGACGTGGGAAGTTGATGTCACCTCCTAACAGAGAAGTTCTACATGAGCTTGTCGTGCAGAAATGGAACAAGACTTTTGGACCTGACGACATTCTTCCATCTTTCCAGCCATAGACCCAAATAGATCGCATTGCCAGCAGTTACAGGTGGCGTGATTGCATGCTGGATTGCTGCTCGTTCGGGACTACTTGCGTCTATTCTGATGATGCGTTGATACGCTGTCGTTTCTCCATGAACTTCACCGGGAGGCACACGAAGTCTTTCCCCCTATTGGCAACTGAGAATTTCCCAGGCTTCACTCAGGTAAGCCAACCAAGATGCACTGCATACCGAACTATTGCTCCCTTATCCTAATGACACTGAGCTTCAGTGGGATAGTATTTAGGCCGCCATGCACGGCGCAGGAGCATTTGCTTGTGGTACTATCATTAGTTACCGCACCAGTCACTGGAAATGCGAGAAGTCGGTAAACCTGTTGGAATCTAGAAGCAACTCCCGGCTGACTCTGAGTACAATACTACTAGGTGGACTATTAGACGCGAACTCAAGCGGAGCCTACGCGCTAACAAGGAAGCATAGTGGACTAGTCGGGTTCAAGAAATGGAGGATGCAGGTGCAGTAGGCAACTATCGCACGCTCCTCCAGCTGATCCGCACCACTGGTCCCAGGAAACTGGCCATCAGTGAAACAATCAGAGACGGCACGGGTGCATTAATTCACAATAAGGAGCGCCATATGACTCGTTGGACGGAACACTTTCAAGATCAGTTCAGTTGTCTGCCTGCTTCCGGAGCTCTTCCTACACAGGTGATGCAGGACGGGCCATGGACGCTTAGTTTAGAGGCTCCATCGGTGTCAGATCCGAAACGCGACCACAGTCCTCAACCGTTTTAGTGTTTCTGGCCCGGATTCCCTCCCACCTCGATATTTAAGGATGGAGGTGAGGTCCTCTGCATAGCACTGACCTCCCTGCTCGAATATATCTGGAAGAGACTGTCCCTGCTAGTTGAATTGAATCGAATATAATGACAATACACAAGAAGGGCAGTCGCACAGACTGTTCTAACCATAGGGATATTAGCCTAACGCCAGTTATGACAAACTTAACGGCTTCAATGCTCCTTCGTTGCCTCACTGTGAATCTGCAATCCTGGATTAGGGAAGAGCAGGCTAGTTTCCGCCCACGACGTGGCTGCATGAGCCATACATTCTCTCTGCGTTAGGTGTTGAAGCAGTGCCATGCCTATCACAGACCCACAATGGCTATGTTCCTGGACCTCAAGAGTGCGTTCAATTAAGTTGATCGGTGCATTCTATTCTATATGCTAGTGTGGTTCGATGTTCCCATGCAATGTGTGAAAATTTTACCTACTCTATACTCGAAAACAACAGACCACGTCAGGGTGTACGGTGACCTGTCGGATAGCTATTCGACCACAAGTGGCGTTTGTCAGGGTTGTTCGATTTCCCCATTTTTGTTCCCTTTCATTGTAGACTCTATCACGGGGTGTTTCATTGCGGAATCACGATGTAGGCGTTGTGGTCCTGCCTGGTGAAAGGTTAGTTGATCTTGTTTATGCGGACGATATGGTCTTGCTTTTCGACGATGTTGCGTCGGCACTATCAACCTTGAATAGCCTGTCTAGAGTGGTCCCATTATTTGGTATGCACTTCGCACCTTTAAAGTGCAAAGTGTTGCTGTAGGACCACCAGCCACTTTATGACCCCTTGACTTGCTAACGAGGAACGAGGTGGTTGATCAATTCATTTACCTTGACAGCTGCATCAGCAACGATGGGTGCATTGCAAAGACCAGAACTGGCTTAAACCTGTGGCATCTTTGGCGACAGAAGGGAGTTTCCCTCCGTCTGAAAGGTTGTGTATACGAAGCCACAGTGAGGGCCGTTCTGCTCTATGGTAGTGAAACTTGGCCCCTTCGGTCTGAAGCTCTGAGGCGCCTTCAAGTCTTTGCTCATCGTTGTCTGCGAAGCATTGCTGGTGTCGGATGGCACCAGCGTGTCCGCAACGACGATGTGCATAGGCGAGTACTAGGTAGTGGTAATCAGCAGATATCACTGGATAGGTTGCTTTGGCTTGGGCACGTGCTACGTATATCTGGCCACCACTTACCTAGGAGAACTTTGTTTAGTCTGTGAGCTGTAGGATGGCGCGAAGCTCGAAGTGGACAGAAGTTGACTTGGTACTGGGAAATGAAGTCACTGACGACCAAACTGGGTGCCGTTGGTACTTCTCGCCTTCCGGACTGGAGTCCACGTGACTCGCCTTGTACTTTGTTCGAGACTTTACAGGACATGGCTCGTAATAGACACCAGTGGCGCGTCTGCTGCCGTCTCCTAATCGGATTACCTGTTTAAAGTATGTTTGGTGCTGAGTTATCTGCGGGGTAATGGTTGATTATGACGCGGGTATTGAAATCCGCATGGAAGCTGTTTTGCCGACGCCGCCTTATCTTTGCACGATAGCCAGCTGTTTGTGACGGTATCCTGTCTACCCAAAATGTAGACGCTTTGATCTTGAATATTTGCTCAGGGCAATAAGGTTTTCAGGAAAGCCCATTCTCTCTCTCTTATTATTCTTTATTCCATAGGTCATCATGGTCGTATGGCAGCGAAGCATCAGTTTAACTGGCTGATGTACTGCTGTTGTTGATCAAAGACGATTTCTATCGTCATTTCTCATCTCTTCGCATGGCGAAAATCGCTGACATCGTGAATACTCCTGGTGATATTAATGCCCAAGTAGATCTTTCGGGTTCTTACTAAATAAAATGTCAGCTGTACGCCATAACGACGCTTCGCTGCCGCGCGACCACCACCAGTCGCAATCGGGCTGAGTATACCGCAAAGACGCCTACCCGTACGCGGATTCGAACCCGCACCGCAAGATTACGAGACAAGCTCGTTACTTCTAGGCTACAGGGGTCGAAAACAACACCGCGATGCTGCTTCGTTGTGGATGCACGCTGAACAGACAATGGCGACCGATTCTTACAACTATGTACCGACCGCAATCTTTATACTGGCAGCATTGCTTTCTAGCAAAAACTTACACCTCATGTTACCTGGCACCCACCTAATTCTTCGATGACCTGGACCCAAATTGCCATATTGCTGTCCACTGGCTGGTACACATCAGTACAAGACTGTCCGTCGACTTGGAGTACGCGCCTGGTTTTCGACAAAGCTTTAGTGTGCGCACACCTAGCACTCACTTTCGGCTTCAAAGAGGCGCCGAACTTCTAAGCTTCCGACTTGTATCTTAAATTCGCAGTCTGCAGTTTGACAATATCACGATGAATTGGCTCACATACTGCCTGTAATGGTTGAAGTTGTTGAATCCAACGCTAATTAGAATCATCTCAAGTGGGTCACGAAGAATTATTTTGACGGCTGCTGTACGCCTAACTTGAGTCGTCCGGACTGTGGATGGACCTCTGCGGCATTGATCAGTTTGATCTATGCCCAAACTGGTTCCGTTGCGTACGGAGTTCCGGCATGTCCATTACACCCTGAAACGATTAGGTAGATTGAGTCTTCGCATTTACCCAGAATGTTGATGGGTGGCAAGTGCCCGTGAGATGGAGAAGTCCAGTATTGTCGACAATAATAGAGTGTAGTTCCAGCTCGTCTGCAACGCGATTTCAAGAAATTCATTAGCGAGACAAAAGAATGAGAGCGATGCACAGTTGATCTATGCTCAGTCGTACTGACTGGCTCGTTGGGCGGAACATTTTGAGGAGCAGTTCAACAGCCCAGCTGCGACCCTGCCGTTTACCGAATCACCTGAGCCGACGTGGGAAGTTGATGTCACCTCCTAACAGAGAAGTTCTACATGAGCTTGTCGTGCAGAAATGGAACAAGACTTTTGGACCTGACGACATTCTTCCATCTTTCCAGCCATAGACCCAAATAGATCGCATTGCCAGCAGTTACAGGTGGCGTGATTGCATGCTGGATTGCTGCTCGTTCGGGACTACTTGCGTCTATTCTGATGATGCGTTGATACGCTGTCGTTTCTCCATGAACTTCACCGGGAGGCACACGAAGTCTTTCCCCCTATTGGCAACTGAGAATTTCCCAGGCTTCACTCAGGTAAGCCAACCAAGATGCACTGCATACCGAACTATTGCTCCCTTATCCTAATGACACTGAGCTTCAGTGGGATAGTATTTAGGCCGCCATGCACGGCGCAGGAGCATTTGCTTGTGGTACTATCATTAGTTACCGCACCAGTCACTGGAAATGCGAGAAGTCGGTAAACCTGTTGGAATCTAGAAGCAACTCCCGGCTGACTCTGAGTACAATACTACTAGGTGGACTATTAGACGCGAACTCAAGCGGAGCCTACGCGCTAACAAGGAAGCATAGTGGACTAGTCGGGTTCAAGAAATGGAGGATGCAGGTGCAGTAGGCAACTATCGCACGCTCCTCCAGCTGATCCGCACCACTGGTCCCAGGAAACTGGCCATCAGTGAAACAATCAGAGACGGCACGGGTGCATTAATTCACAATAAGGAGCGCCATATGACTCGTTGGACGGAACACTTTCAAGATCAGTTCAGTTGTCTGCCTGCTTCCGGAGCTCTTCCTACACAGGTGATGCAGGACGGGCCATGGACGCTTAGTTTAGAGGCTCCATCGGTGTCAGATCCGAAACGCGACCACAGTCCTCAACCGTTTTAGTGTTTCTGGCCCGGATTCCCTCCCACCTCGATATTTAAGGATGGAGGTGAGGTCCTCTGCATAGCACTGACCTCCCTGCTCGAATATATCTGGAAGAGACTGTCCCTGCTAGTTGAATTGAATCGAATATAATGACAATACACAAGAAGGGCAGTCGCACAGACTGTTCTAACCATAGGGATATTAGCCTAACGCCAGTTATGACAAACTTAACGGCTTCAATGCTCCTTCGTTGCCTCACTGTGAATCTGCAATCCTGGATTAGGGAAGAGCAGGCTAGTTTCCGCCCACGACGTGGCTGCATGAGCCATACATTCTCTCTGCGTTAGGTGTTGAAGCAGTGCCATGCCTATCACAGACCCACAATGGCTATGTTCCTGGACCTCAAGAGTGCGTTCAATTAAGTTGATCGGTGCATTCTGTTCTATATGCTAGTGTGGGTAGATGTTCCCATGCAAGGTGTGAAAATTTTACATGCTCTATACTCGAAAACAACAGACCACGTCAGGGTGTACGGTGACCTGTCGGATAGCTATTCGACCACAAGTGGCGTTTGTCAGGGTTGTTCGATTTCCCCATTTTTGTTCCCTTTCATTGTAGACTCTATCACGGGGTGTTTCATTGCGGAATCACGATGTAGGCGTTGTGGTCCTGCCTGGTGAAAGGTTAGTTGATCTTGTTTATGCGGACGATATGGTCTTGCTTTTCGACGATGTTGCGTCGGCACTATCAACCTTGAATAGCCTGTCTAGAGTGGTCCCATTATTTGGTATGCACTTCGCACCTTTAAAGTGCAAAGTGTTGCTGTAGGACCACCAGCCACTTTATGACCCCTTGACTTGCTAACGAGGAACGAGGTGGTTGATCAATTCATTTACCTTGACAGCTGCATCAGCAACGATGGGTGCATTGCAAAGACCAGAACTGGCTTAAACCTGTGGCATCTTTGGCGACAGAAGGGAGTTTCCCTCCGTCTGAAAGGTTGTGTATACGAAGCCACAGTGAGGGCCGTCCTGCTCTATGGTAGTGCAACTTGGCGCCTTCGTTCTGAAGCTCTGAGGCGCCTTCAAGTCTTTGCTAATCGTTGTCTGCGAAGCATTGCTGGTGTCGGATGGCACCAGCGTGTCCGCAACGACGATGTGCATAGGCGAGTACTAGGTAGTGGTAATCAGCAGATATCACTGGATAAGTTGCGTTGGCTTGGGCACGTGCTACGTATATCTGGCCACCACTTACCTAGGAGAACTTTGTTTAGTCTGTGAGCTGTAGGATGGCGCGAAGCTCGAAGTGGACAGAAGTTGACTTGGTACTGGGAAATGAAGTCACTGACGACCAAACTGGGTGCCGTTGGTACTTCTCGCCTTCCGGACTGGAGTCCACGTGACTCGCCTTGTACTTTGTTCGAGACTTTACAGGACATGGCTCGTAATAGACACCAGTGGCGCGTCTGCTGCCGTCTCCTAATCGGATTACCTGTTTAAAGTATGTTTGGTGCTGAGTTATCTGCGGGGTAATGGTTGATTATGACGCGGGTATTGAAATCCGCATGGAAGCTGTTTTGCCGACGCCGCCTTATCTTTGCACGATAGCCAGCTGTTTGTGACGGTATCCTGTCTACCCAAAATGTAGACGCTTTGATCTTGAATATTTGCTCAGGGCAATAAGGTTTTCAGGTAAGTCCCCCTTCTCTCCCTCTTATTATTCTTTATTCCATAGGTCATCATGGTCGTATGGCAGCGAAGCATCAGTTTAACTGGCTGATGTACTGCTGTTGTTGATCAAAGACGATTTCTATCGTCATTTCTCATCTCTTCGCATGGCGAAAATTGCTGACATCGTGAATACTCCTGGTGATATTAATGTCCAAGTAGATCTTTCGGGTTCTTACTAAATAAAATGTCAGCTGTACGCCATAACGACGTTTCGCTGCCGCGCGACCACCACCAGTCGCAATCGGGCTGAGTATACCGCAAAGACGCCTACCCGTACGCGGATTCGAACCCGCACCGCAAGATTACGAGACAAGCTCGTTACTTCTAGGCTACAGGGGTCGAAAACAACACCCGCGATGCTGCTTCGTTGTGGATGCACGCTGAACAGACAATGGCGACCGATTCTTACAACTATGTACCGACCGCAATCTTTATACTGGCAGCATTGCTTTCTAGCAAAAACTTACACCTCATGTTACCTGGCACCCACCTAATTCTTCGATGACCTGGACCCAAATTGACCATATTGCTGTCCACTGGCTGGTACACATCAGTACAAGACTGTCCGTCGACTTGGAGTACGCGCCTGGTTTTCGACAAAGCTTTAGTGTGCGCACACCTAGCACTCACTTTCGGCTTCAAAGAGGCGCCGAACTTCTAAGCTTCCGACTTGTATCTTAAATTCGCAGTCTGCAGTTTGACAATATCACGATGAATTGGCTCACCTACTGCCTGTAATGGTTGAAGTTGTTGAGTCCAACGCTAATTAGAATCATCTCAAGTGGGTCACGAAGAATTATTTTGACGGCTGCTGTACGCCTAACTTGAGTCGTCCGGACTGTGGATGGACCTCTGCGGCATTGATCAGTTTGATCTATGCCCAAACTGGTTCCGTTGCGTACGGAGTTCCGGCATGTCCATTACACCCTGAAACGGTTAGATAGATTGAGCCTTCTAATTTACCCAGAATGTTGATGGGTGGCAAGTGCCCGTGAGATGGAGAAGTCCAGTATTGTCGACAATAATAGAGTGTAGTTCCAGCTCGTCTGCAACGCGATTTCAAGAAATTCATTAGCGAGACAAAAGAATGAGAGCGATGCACAGTTGATCCATGCTCAGTCGTACTGACTGGCTCGTTGGGCGGAACATTTTGAGGAGCAGTTCAACAGCCCAGCTGCGACCCTGCCGTTTACCGAATCACCTGAGCCGACGTGGGAAGTTGATGTCACCTCCTAACAGAGAAGTTCTACATGAGCTTGTCGTGCAGAAATGGAACAAGACTTTTGGACCTGACGACATTCTTCCATCTTTCCAGCCATAGACCCAAATAGATCGCATTGCCAGCCGTTACAGGTGGCGTGATTGCATCCTGGATTGCTGCTCGTTCTGGACTACTTGCGTCTATTCTGATGATGCCTTGATACGCTGTCGTTTCTCCATGAACTTCACCGGGAGGCACACCAAGTCTTTCCCCCTATTGGCAACTGAGAATTTCCCAGGCTTCACTCAGGTAAGCCAACCAAGATGCACTGCATACCGAACTATTGCTCCCTTATCCTAATGACACTGAGCTTCAGTGGGATAGTATTTAGGCCGCCATGCACGGCGCAGGAGCATTTGCTTGTGGTACTATCATTAGTTACCGCACCAGTCACTGGAAATGCGAGAAGTCGGTAAACCTGTTGGAATCTAGAAGCAACTCCCGGCTGACTCTGAGTACAATACTACTAGGTGGACTATTAGACGCGAACTCAAGCGGAGCCTACGCGCTAACAAGGAAGCATAGTGGACTAGTCGGGTTCAAGAAATGGAGGATGCAGGTGCAGTAGGCAACTATCGCACGCTCCTCCAGCTGATCCGCACCACTGGTCCCAGGAAACTGGCCATCAGTGAAACAATCAGAGACGGCACGGGTGCATTAATTCACAATAAGGAGCGCCATATGACTCGTTGGACGGAACACTTTCAAGATCAGTTCAGTTGTCCGCCTGCTTCCGGAGCTCTTCCTACACAGGTGATGCAGGACGGGCCATGGACGCTTAGTTTAGAGGCTCCATCGGTGTCAGATCCGAAACGCGACCACAGTCCTCAACCGTTTTAGTGTTTCTGGCCCGGATTCCCTCCCACCTCGATATTTAAGGATGGAGGTGAGGTCCTCTGCATAGCACTGACCTCCCTGCTCGAATATATCTGGTAGAGACTGTCCTTGCTAGCTGAATTGAATCGATTATAATGACAATACACAAGAAGGGCAGTCGCACAGACTGTTCTAACCATAGGAATATTAGCCTAACGCCAGTTATGACAAACTTAACGGCTTCAATGCTCCTTCGTTGCCTCACTGTGAATCTGCAATCCTGGATTAGGGAAGAGCAGGCTAGTTTCCGCCTACGACGTGGCTGCATGAGCCATACATTCTCTCTGCGTTAGGTGTTGAAGCAGTGCCATGCCTATCACAGACCCACAATGGCTATGTTCCTGGACCTCAAGAGTGCGTTCAATTAAGTTGATCGGTGCATTCTATTCTATATGCTAGTGTGGGTAGATGTTCCCATGCAATGTGTGAAAATTTTACCTGCTCTATACTCGAAAACAACAGACCACGTCAGGGTGTACGGTGACCTGTCGGATAGCTATTCGACCACAAGTGGCGTTTGTCAGGGTTGTTCGATTTCCCCATTTTTGTTCCCTTTCATTGTAGACTCTATCATGGGGTGTTTCATTGCGGAATCACGATGTAGGCGTTGTGGTCCTGCCTGGTGAAAGGTTAGTTGATCTTGTTTATGCGGACGATATGGTCTTGCTTTTCGACGATGTTGCGTCGGCACTATCAACCTTGAATAGCCTGTCTAGAGTGGTCCCATTATTTGGTATGCACTTCGCACCTTTAAAGTGCAAAGTGTTGCTGTAGGACCACCAGCCACTTTATGACCCCTTGACTTGCTAACGAGGAACGAGGTGGTTGATCAATTCATTTACCTTGACAGCTGCATCAGCAACGATGGGTGCATTGCAAAGACCAGAACTGGCTTAAACCTGTGGCATCTTTGGCGACAGAAGGGAGTTTCCCTCCGTCTGAAAGGTTGTGTATACGAAGCCACAGTGAGGGCCGTCCTGCTCCATGGTAGTGAAACTTGGCGCCTTCGTTCTGAAGCTCTGAGGCGCCTTCAAGTCTTTGCTCATCGTTGTCTGCGAAGCATTGCTGGTGTCGGATGGCACCAGCGTGTCCGCAACGACGATGTGCATAGGCGAGTACTAGGTAGTGGTAATCAGCAGATATCACTGGATAGGTTGCGTTGGCTTGGGCACGTGCTACGTATACCTGGCCACCACTTACCTAGGAGAAGTTTGTTTAGTCTGTCAGCTGTAGGATGGCGCGAAGCTCGAAGTGGACAGAAGTTGACTTGGTACTGGGAAATGAAGTCACTGACGACCAAACTGGGTGCCGTTGGTACTTCTCGCCTTCCGGACTGGAGTCCACGTGACTCGCCTTGTACTTTGTTCGAGACTTTACAGGACATGGCTCGTAATAGACACCAGTGGCGCGTCTGCTGCCGTCTCCTAATCGGATTACCTGTTTAAAGTATGTTTGGTGCTGAGTTATCTGCGGGGTAATGGTTGATTATGACGCGGGGCAGTGAAAGCCGCATGGAAGCTGTTTTGCCGACGCCGCCTTATCTTTGCACGATAGCCAGCTGTTTGTGACGGTATCCTGTCTACCCAAAATGTAGACGCTTTGATCTTGAATATTTGCTCAGGGCAATAAGGTTTTCAGGTAAGTCCCCCTTCTCTCCCTCTTATTATTCTTTATTCCATAGGTCATCATGGTCGTATGGCAGCGAAGCATCAGTTTAACTGGCTGATGTACTGCTGTTGTTGATCAAAGACGATTTCTATCGTCATTTCTCATCTCTTCGCATGGCGAAAATTGCTGACATCGTGAATACTCCTGGTGATATTAATGCCCAAGTAGATCTTTCGGGTTCTTACTAAATAAAATGTCATCTGTACGCCATAACGACGTTTCGCTGCCGCGCGACCACCACCAGTCGCAATCGGGCTGAGTATACCGCAAAGACGCCTACCCGTACGCGGATTCGAACCCGCACCGCAAGATTACGAGACAAGCTCGTTACTTCTAGGCTACAGGGGTCGAAAACAACACCGCGATGCTGCTTCGTTGTGGATGCACGCTGAACAGACAATGGCGACCGATTCTTACAACTATGTACCGACCGCAATCTTTATACTGGCAGCATTGCTTTCTAGCAAAAACTTACACCTCATGTTACCTGGCACCCACCTAATTCTTCGATGACCTGGACCCAAATTGCCATATTGCTGTCCACTGGCTGGTACACATCAGTACAAGACTGTCCGTCGACTTGGAGTACGCGCCTGGTTTTCGACAAAGCTTTAGTGTGCGCACACCTAGCACTCACTTTCGGCTTCAAAGAGGCGCCGAACTTCTAAGCTTCCGACTTGTATCTTAAATTCGCAGTCTGCAGTTTGACAATATCACGATGAATTGGCTCACATACTGCCTGTAATGGTTGAAGTTGTTGAATCCAACACTAATTAGAATCATCTCAAGTGGGTCACGAATAATTATTTTGACGGCTGCTGTACGCCTAACTTGAGTCGTCCGGACTGTGGATGGACCTCTGCGGCATTGATCAGTTTGATCTATGCCCAAACTGGTTCCGTTGCGTACGGAGTTCCGGCATGTCCATTACACCCTGAAACGATTAGGTAGATTGAGTCTTCGCATTTACCCAGAATGTTGATGGGTGGCAATTGCCCGTGAGATGGAGAAGTCCAGTATTGTCGACAATAATAGAGTGTAGTTCCAGCTCGTCTGCAACGCGATTTCAAGAAATTCATTAGCGAGACAAAAGAATGAGAGCGATGCACAGTTGATCCTATGCTCAGTCGTACTGACTGGCTCGTTGGGCGGAACATTTTGAGGAGCAGTTCAACAGCCCAGCTGCGACCCTGCCGTTTACCGAATCACCTGAGCCGACGTGGGAAGTTGATGTCACCTCCTAACAGAGAAGTTCTACATGAGCTTGTCGTGCAGAAATGGAACAAGACTTTTGGACCTGACGACATTCTTCCATCTTTCCAGCCATAGACCCAAATAGATCGCATTGCCAGCAGTTACAGGTGGCGTGATTGCATGCTGGATTGCTGCTCGTTCGGGACTACTTGCGTCTATTCTGATGATGCGTTGATACGCTGTCGTTTCTCCATGAACTTCACCGGGAGGCACACGAAGTCTTTCCCCCTATTGGCAACTGAGAATTTCCCAGGCTTCACTCAGGTAAGCCAACCAAGATGCACTGCATACCGAACTATTGCTCCCTTATCCTAATGACACTGAGCTTCAGTGGGATAGTATTTAGGCCGCCATGCACGGCGCAGGAGCATTTGCTTGTGGTACTATCATTAGTTACCGCACCAGTCACTGGAAATGCGAGAAGTCGGTAAACCTGTTGGAATCTAGAAGCAACTCCCGGCTGACTCTGAGTACAATACTACTAGGTGGACTATTAGACGCGAACTCAAGCGGAGCCTACGCGCTAACAAGGAAGCATAGTGGACTAGTCGGGTTCAAGAAATGGAGGATGCAGGTGCAGTAGGCAACTATCGCACGCTCCTCCAGCTGATCCGCACCACTGGTCCCAGGAAACTGGCCATCAGTGAAACAATCAGAGACGGCACGGGTGCATTAATTCACAATAAGGAGCGCCATATGACTCGTTGGACGGAACACTTTCAAGATCAGTTCAGTTGTCTGCCTGCTTCCGGAGCTCTTCCTACACAGGTGATGCAGGACGGGCCATGGACGCTTAGTTTAGAGGCTCCATCGGTGTCAGATCCGAAACGCGACCACAGTCCTCAACCGTTTTAGTGTTTCTGGCCCGGATTCCCTCCCACCTCGATATTTAAGGATGGAGGTGAGGTCCTCTGCATAGCACTGACCTCCCTGCTCGAATATATCTGGAAGAGACTGTCCCTGCTAGTTGAATTGAATCGAATATAATGACAATACACAAGAAGGGCAGTCGCACAGACTGTTCTAACCATAGGGATATTAGCCTAACGCCAGTTATGACAAACTTAACGGCTTCAATGCTCCTTCGTTGCCTCACTGTGAATCTGCAATCCTGGATTAGGGAAGAGCAGGCTAGTTTCCGCCCACGACGTGGCTGCATGAGCCATACATTCTCTCTGCGTTAGGTGTTGAAGCAGTGCCATGCCTATCACAGACCCACAATGGCTATGTTCCTGGACCTCAAGAGTGCGTTCAATTAAGTTGATCGGTGCATTCTGTTCTATATGCTAGTGTGGGTAGATGTTCCCATGCAATGTGTGAAAATTTTACCTGCTCTATACTCGAAAACAACAGACCACGTCAGGGTGTACGGTGACCTGTCGGATAGCTATTCGACCACAAGTGGCGTTTGTCTGGGTTGTTCGATTTCCCCATTTTTGTTCCCTTTCATTGTAGACTCTATCACGGGGTGTTTCATTGCGGAATCACGATGTAGGCGTTGTGGTCCTGCCTGGTGAAAGGTTAGTTGATCTTGTTTATGCGGACGATATGGTCTTGCTTTTCGACGATGTTGCGTCGGCACTATCAACCTTGAATAGCCTGTCTAGAGTGGTCCCATTATTTGGTATGCACTTCGCACCTTTAAAGTGCAAAGTGTTGCTGTAGGACCACCAGCCACTTTATGACCCCTTGACTTGCTAACGAGGAACGAGGTGGTTGATCAATTCATTTACCTTGACAGCTGCATCAGCAACGATGGGTGCATTGCAAAGACCAGAACTGGCTTAAACCTGTGGCATCTTTGGCGACAGAAGGGAGTTTCTCACCTTCAGAAAGGTTGCGTATACAGGGCCACAGTAAGGGCCGCTCTACTCTATGGGAGTGCAACTTGGCCTCTTCGTTCTGAAGCTCTGAGGCGCGTTCAAGTCTTTGATCATCGTTGTCTGCAATGCATTGCTGGTGTCGGGTGGCACCAGCGTGTCCGCAACGACGATGTGCATAGGCGAGTACTAGGTAGTGGTAATCAGCAGATATCACTGGATAGGTTGCTTTGGCTTGGGCACGTGCTACGTATATCTGGCCACCACTTACCTAGGAGAACTTTGTTTAGTCTGTGAGCTGTAGGATGGCGCGAAGCTCGAAGTGGACAGAAGTTGACTTGGTACTGGGAAATGAAGTCACTGACGACCAAACTGGGTGCCGTTGGTACTTCTCGCCTTCCGGACTGGAGTCCACGTGACTCGCCTTGTACTTTGTTCGAGACTTTACAGGACATGGCTCGTAATAGACACCAGTGGCGCGTCTGCTGCCGTCTCCTAATCGGATTACCTGTTTAAAGTATGTTTGGTGCTGAGTTATCTGCGGGGTAATGGTTGATTATGACGCGGGTATTGAAATCCGCATGGAAGCTGTTTTGCCGACGCCGCCTTATCTTTGCACGATAGCCAGCTGTTTGTGACGGTATCCTGTCTACCCAAAATGTAGACGCTTTGATCTTGAATATTTGCTCAGGGCAATAAGGTTTTCAGGAAAGCCCATTCTCTCTCTCTTATTATTCTTTATTCCATAGGTCATCATGGTCGTATGGAAGCGAAGCATCAGTTTAACTGGCTGATGTACTGCTGTTGTTGATCAAAGACGATTTCTATCGTCATTTCTCATCTCTTCGCATGGCGAAAATCGCTGACATCGTGAATAGCCTGGTGATATTAATGCCCAAGTAGATCTTTCGGGTTCTTACTAAATAAAATGTCAGCTGTACGCCATAACGACGCTTCGCTGCCGCGCGACCACCACCAGTCGCAATCGGGCTGAGTATACCGCAAAGACGCCTACCCGTACGCGGATTCGAAGATTACGAGACAAGCTCGTTACTTCTAGGCTACAGGGGTCGAAAACAACACCGCGATGCTGCTTCGTTGTGGATGCACGCTGAACAGACAATGGCGACCGATTCTTACACTATGCCGACCGCAACTATACTGCAGTCCTAATTTCCTCCTTTTTTGTACTTCCTTGTAGTGGGTACCCTTTCGGATGCTCACCTTGCAAGCTTTGTATTGCTGTCTTGTAAAACCTGATTTGTATTGTTATTGCGGATGTCTTGTTGCTGTTTAACGATGTTAGTTGCAGGCAGTCTGCCCATCATTCTGCAAGCGCTTCGCACCTTAAAATTGCAAAGTGTTGTTGCAGGACTACTGGCTACTTCACTACTCTTTAGCCCTTGATATTGCGAAACCCCATATATTTGATAAATTTACTTTCGTTGGCAACCGTATCTTCAACTGTATTCCGTTCACGGATTGCAAAATCCGGAACTGCCACCTTGAATCTGCGACTTATATTTCGATAGAAAGTAGTTTCTCTGCGTCTGAAACCCGGTGTTTACAAGGCCACTCTGTGGGCCGTCCTAGTTTATGGGAGTGAGACTGCCTTCGTTCTGATGATCTGAGGCACCTTCATCTCTTTGATCATCGTTGTCTGCGGAGCATTGCTTGTGTCAGGTGGCACCAGCCTGTCTGCAACCATGTGCGTAGGCGAGTACTGCACAGTGATAACCAACTGGTTCCTAAGAACAACAGCTAGCACCAAATAAGTTGCATTGTCTTAGGCACCTTCCACATATGCCTCGTCACTGGTTACCAAGGAGGGTCTTGTTTTGTCTATATGTAGGTTGGCGCATCCTTCTAGGTGGACAAACCTTGACTTGTCAGTGGGAAATGAAGTCACTGACGACTACACTTTGTGCCATCGGTCCGTCTGGCCTTCCAGACGGGAGTCCACGTGACTCGCCTTGCGCTTGGCTCGAGACTTTACAGGACATGGCTCACAGTCGACACCGGTGGCACATCTGCTGCCGTCTCCTAATCGGACTGCCTGTTTAGAAAGTGATTGGTGCTGATTTGTCTGCGGACTCTTGGCTGCTCATGACACGGAACAGCGAAAGCCGCAAGGAAGCTATCTCGCCGATGCCGCCTTATCTTTGCACGATAGCCAGTTGTTTGTGACGGTATACTGTTGACAGAATGTAGGCATCTTGACCGTAAGGGTCTGTTCAGCGTATTAAGGTTCTTCGGTATGTCTCATCTGTCTCACTCTTCTTTGTATTAATTTTTCGCAGGTTTTGGTTGTCTAGCAGCGCAGCGTTAGTTCATACGGCTTATGTACTGTTGTTGTTGTTGCTGCTGCTGATGAGGATGATGGTGCTGATCAAACAGTGCTACTCTGCTGTACAACCACAATGACATTGTGATAGTAGTATATTCACAAGCTGATTCCAGTTAATGCGCCATTAGAACCATGGCGAAATAGTGGGGGAAATGAGATACAACATGCAGGAAACATTTTTCGGTTTTACACATGCCGCTTTAGGATTTTTGTGTTTTGTAGTTTTATGTTTGATGAGACGTTAACTGATAGATTACACGGTTGAACAGCACTCTCCGCTGATGCCGGTTGCGCACCATTGTCTCCGTTTCTAACCACCGACAGTTCGAATCGCGTGGTTCTCATCCTGGAAGGCGGACCCATCCGACGGATGCTAACCTTTAGATTGTATTCTTCATGCTCCTTCTCTGCGTCATTGGTTGTCCACCGCGGCACTTTTTCCAGTGGTTTCCGGGGAGCTCAAATAACGCTGGATGGGGAAGGCGATAGGCCGGTATGCGGAATACGTGGCTGCGCCAACGCATGCAGTGTCGGAGAATAACCGAACGGTGTGATAACCGCGGATTCAGGTGGATTCACGTGGAAGCCACTCGCTCGAGGAGCTCATCTCACTGCATCAACTGCGGTGGTTGGGACACGTATTGCGCATGCCTGTCCAGCGTTACCCCCGTCATGCGTTGTTTGCACTTGCTGGACAGGGCTGGAAGAGACGGTCTGGTGGACAGCCTACAACATGGAGAAGCCGCATGAAAAAGTTGACGAAACAGTTGGCCTCGGCCGGTTGCTGTCGACTACCTGGTTGGGGTCCGAGAGATGAGGATACTTGCTGGTTGAAAACCTTGGAAGTTATGGCTCAAGATCGATGTCAATGGCGGACGTGTGCATCAGTGTGTTGCGGTGTCCCTTCTTCCTCTCCCTAAAAAAAGAACAAACTAAAAAAAATTTCAAAAACTGTGAGTGGTAAACTTGACAAAAAAAAGCATTTCTTGTTGCTCTTTTCTTATTATTCATGTTGTTTTCCTATTCAGCCATGATTCCGATGGCACAATATCTGTACCACAGATTGTGTATAATATATATATATATATATATATATATATATATATATATATATATATATTCAGGTATATCGTCTGGCGTTAGTGCTGTTCGATACTAGGCGCATACTAAGTCTTTTTTCTTATATATATATATATATATATATATATATATATATATATATATTTGCAAAAGTCTACCAATAGACATAATGCCATCAGAAACCATGGGATTCAAACGAAAGTACAGAAATAGTAAAATAAAACGCAACACAAGAATGTCCATGGTTTCCTCAGAGGGCGAGATACTACCCGGTTGCCTAAGCAGAAGTAGGGTTTTGACTTAGGGGACACCACCCCGAGCCTTTGGCTGAATAGCCGGTCCGCAAGGCAGCGGAGCGAATTCAGGGAATCGCGCCCATTGGGAGCCGGTGACTGATTGCTCAGTTCATACGCCTTTCGTTTGTTCCTTTGTCAAACAGGGGCCCATTGCTCCCCAGAAGTACAGCATGACGTTGCTGGAATACAATGCTTCGCCAGGATGAAACAAGGGGCAGTGACTTTATTTAGTGGCGAGTCACGTCCGCCACGTCACAGTGTTGTTAAACGGACATATGTGGCTTTTTATAGGGAGAACGCTTGCCAGGCGAAAACCCACCACGTCCTGAAACACTGCCGCCGAACCATTTGCTGAAACGGGAAATTCCCGAACCACCCAGCTGGCACAACGAGGAGGTTGTCCGGCAAGCCAGCCAGTCTTTTTTCTTAAGATGAACTTACCAGCTAAAGCGGAGGTTAAGTTGTACATTTGCGGAACCATAACTTTTTGAGTACCTTGTAGTCACAATGTGGTGGTGGCTGAAACTGGAGGCAGATGGAATCGATGCAGTACCGATGGACTGGGAGCCGGACAGACGAAAGTCGAGCACGTACTACTGGTCCGATCTAGCGCAGTAGAATAGTGGCGCATCGGATTGGTCGGTCGTATGGCGAGTGGATGGCATGTGCTTGAGGCCATTGTATCAACACACTTAGCTGAGGCCAATGGTCAAGCGAGGAAGCATCGACTGAATAGACGAGTGACTAATCAGACGCTACACTTAAGAACTGATCACACGGAACGAATTCGGCTGTGTAACCATGAACTCTGTGGATCGACTCGTATGGAGAACGAACACAAACCAATGGGATGCAACTGACGTTATAGGGCACTTAATGGGGACTATCCGGCGAACGAACATAGTACTACTGTATCTACTCTATAAATAGCCATGAGTCTACTTTATAATGGTCTATGATCCCTGCCCAGACTTTCTTCTTGGTTCTCATCGGGCAACTCGACATGGTCAGAGAAGAAATTGACGCGCCAGACTCATTTTTTGGGGACAACCCTCGATCCCACTGTAACGCGTTGATCGTGCGCTATATATCCGGTACGAGACTAGACGGCCAACCATAGGCAATGGACAGAGCACACAAAAGTTCAGCTAGGGAAAAGGTTGATTGGACGGGAAGAGAGTTAGCTAATGCTAAAAATAGAGCACAAGAAGGGAGCTAGCTAGGGAGGATGTACTTGGTCGTCGAGTGCGTGGATGGAGCGTCGTTCGCAGTCGAGTCGCGCGCACCAAAGTCGGATATCATGCTCGTGTTTCAAACAAACGGGAACAACGTTCCAGCGGACAAACCGCCTACTTCCCTAATACCTAAGGAAGCTATAATTTTAATATAGTTTAGAATAGTTTACACAGAGATGCGTGGGAATCTCCAGGTCACTACACAGCCCCCTCCTAGAAGGGAAACCGTGTGTGACCCTTCGATCTACATGAGGACTCTCCGTCGCGGGCCAGGGTTCTTCGAGACTTTGTAATGAAACCTGATAAAGCTAATGAAGGGGACCAGGCGATCGGACCCTAACGGGCTCCCTCCCGTGTCCTCCCTAAAGGTGCCAGAAACATAAAATGGGGCGTCAAATGTTCGCAAGTTCGCGAAAGTCAAATGTTCGCTTCAGGTTCATCATCTCCGGTTCATACCTGGAAGATAAACGGAAACAAGGGCAGTGACAGTGGAGGCGAGGGCAAAAGTAAGAGTGACACTTTCCGTCTAAGGTAAGCGCCAAGTAAAACGCTACTTTTATGTGTTTTTAAAACGTTTTCTTCTCTTTTTAGGTTTTTAAAACGCTTTGCGTTCTTTTGGTGTTTTCAAAATCTTCTGTCGCTTTTTAGCGTTTTCAAAAACTTGTCGCTTTTTGGGGTTTTCTTACGTTGTTGGTCAAAAGGGCAAAGGAAAGCGAGTAAAAAAGAGTGGAAGGAATACTGATCCTTTAATCGCGCTGGCCAATGAACGCGCCTGCCTGACCTAGTCGACTTGTGCAGATCAGTGGAAGACGTCGTCTTAGACGTCCTATCGGATCGCAAAGTTGGAGGAATTGCTGAAGACGTGGCGGTTTATTCTATGGGAAGCGGAAGGCTTGGATGGAGGATGATGCTTACGGTCAGGGATGTTGAAAGCAGGCGAGTCTTCTATCAGGCTGGGTTGATTCGTCGGAAGACGAGCAAGGGTCCTCATCGAGCCCAGGTTCCACGTGGGCAACCTTGAGACGGTCAATCGTAACAGCGTCTCGGTTACCGCGACGATCGATATTAAAGACGGGGTCCTTACGCTGCAGAACCTTGAAAGGACCTTCGTAAGGTCGCTCCAGTGGTCTGCGAAGACCATCGAGGAGGGGAAAAACTAGCGGACAATGCTGCAGGTCTTGTGGAACAAGAGATTTACGTCCTTGTTTTCTAACGTCGGGAAGTTTGTAGTGACACTTGCTCGCGACTAGCTGACGTGTATACTTCACGTCATAACGTGGAATTCTGGGACTATCGGAAGAGAAATCGCCAAGTAAACGCAGTGGTTGTCCATATACTAACTCGGCGCTAGACGTACGTAGATCAGTCTTTAGCGCTGATGGGATCCCAAGGAGGATCATAGGCAGCACCTCAGTCCAACTCAGCGCATTGGCGGCGCTAAGTGAGTCTTTCAGCTGTCGGTGAAAACATTGTACCATGCCGTTCGTCTGCGGATGATAGGCGGTCGTGCGAATGCGTCGGCATCCAATGAGTTTAAGAAGATTGTTAAAGGTCGAAGATTCGAATTGCGGACCACGGTCCGTCGTCACGGTGACTGGACAGCCATGTGAAGCGACCCAGCGCTGGACGAAAGCGCGCGTTACGGTTTCCTCAGCTACGTCAGGGATTGGAGCGGCTTCGGGCCAACGGGTGCAACGATCGATCATGGTCAAAATGTAGACCATCCCTTTGGACGGCGCCAGAGGACCCACTATGTCGAGATAAACATGGGCAAATCTTGCTGAGACGGACGGAAAGCGACCCAGCGGAGCGGACACGTGCCGCTGAATCTTGGCTCGCTGACAAGTGAGACAGTTGCGTGCCTAGCGCCTAAGATCGCCTTGCATCCCCGGCTCAACGTATCTCTCGGAGACAAGCTTAGCAGTAGCTTTAAAACCTAGGTGGGCGATATTGTGGAGGGCGTCGGAAACGTTAGCGCGAAAAATTTCTGGAACGACAGGTCGAGGTCTTCCGGTAGATGTGTCGCATAAAATGGTACCATCAGATGACGGCGAAGGGTGAGGGGATAACTTCATAGAAGAATCACGGAGTTCCGAAAAAACTTGGTCGTTTGCTTGCACGGCGGCCATAGCAGACCCACCGATTGCCTGTCCAGCAGGGCTGATCGCAGGTACTCTTGAATGAACATCAGTGACGACGTTTTGTTGACCAGCAATGTGTCGGATATCAGTCGAGAATTGGGCAATGAAATCCAGCTGACGGATCTCACTTGGTGTGTTGAGCTGATTGATTTCGAAATACGTAGATAATCGGCTTGTGATCGGTGAAGATAATGTAGGTGTTACTTTCAAGGAAATGTCGAACGGTAGAGTAAACGGCCTGTAGTTCGTGAGTGAACGTGCTGTACTTGACTTCGGCAGGTTGTAGGCGTCTAGAGTAGAAAGCAAGAGGTTTCCAGCATCCATTTGTATGTTGCTGTAGGACGGCATCAGTGACGGTGCCCGATGCTCCAATAGCAACACTGAGTGTGTTATATTCTTCTCACTGGACGCGATTCCGAAATTGACACTACTGCTCCACAAAATTCTAGCCCAACCGGAGGAAAAAGCAGAACGCCAATGACCTTGACAAAATAACGTATTAATCGCCGCCAACAAACACTCTACAACTACTGCGGGCCTTGGCTGTATTTATGTAGTGACCTGAAGATTCCCCCGATTAATGTGTAAATCAATCCTAAATACTATGAAATCATAATATTCTCATGTATTATGAAAGTTAGTGGTTTGCATGTTTGTATGATGCACGTGTTTGTATGTGACACACCGACAACATCCGGACTTTGTCTGCGAACTTCGAAACGAACCTCGGTTCTCCGATCACACTCAGCACCCTACCACATACTCCCTAGCTGCACATCTTCCGGTGTCTTATTATTAGTCTTAAGATTTAGCAATCTTCTAATAAACATTTTTAGCCTATTTTCGTATGTTCTGCCGCACGCCTTTGGTTGGCCATTCGAATCTGAGTATTGGATGCATCGTTAGACCAACCCGCTATATTTATAGGTCTCTTACTGACTTTCGACTTTAAAATTGGAAGGTCAGCCACCAAGGTTACTTGTTTGCCATATCTTTTGCCGGGGTGTCATGTGGTTTGTAGTCACGTGCAGAAACTGGAACGTTCGGAATCGATGCGATAATCGATTAATTGCTAAAGTAGAGGATTCCCTAGGTAATTCGCGCTTTCTTCCGGACAGAGTGGAGCCTTCGGATCGAAATGAAGAAGTATGAATACTTTGGCTAAGGCTCCTTTGGTGGCCTTGAACGCTTCGGCAGCAGCAGCAGTCAGTTCCACCTGACCGTTTTTGCGTCCGCGAATTAGGTCTGTTAGTGGACTTATCAAATTTGTACAGTGTGGAAGAAAACGTCGATAATAGTTGAGCATGCCGTTGAAACGGCGAATAGCGGTCAACGTAGTCGGAACCGGAAAGTCTCTGATGGCGCGGACTCTATCGTCTAGAGGTCGTATGCCATACTGATCAATATGGTGCTAATAAATTCGACGGAAGGCTGCTGTAATACTTATTTACCAGGGTTAACAGTAATACTATTAGCGGCCAGCTTATCGAAAAGAATATTGAGATGTTCTGTGTGTTGTTCTTTAGAAGCACTGGCAACTAGGATATCGTCGATGTATGGATAGACGAAATCCAGACCTCTAGTGACTGAATCGATAAATCGTTGAAGTCTCGGCTGAGTTGCGAAGGTCGAAGGGCATACGCAGAAATTCGAAGAGCCCAAACGTCGTGATAACGGCAGTCTTCGGTACGTCTTCTTTAGCGACTGGAATCTGGTGATAAGCGCGAACCAGATCGATTTTGAGAACACACGGGACCGCGCAGGCTAGTCGTGATGTCCTGGATGTGAGGAATAGGATAGCGGTCAGGAACAATAGCGTTATTGAGCGCACGGTAATCATCACATGGACGCCAGTCTCCTGACTTTTTGGGCACCATGTGGAGCGGCGACGCCCAAGGTCTGTTAGACAGGCGAACTATGCCTAGTTCAAACACGTGCTCTAATTCTGCGCGAGCAGTTTTTAGCTTGTCTGGGGTCCTCTGCCTGGCTTTGGTGAAAACAGGCGGACCTTTGGTAACGGTATAATGTTTTGCAGGATTAGTGGCGGATGGCAACGCTGCCATTGCACAGAAAACTTGCGGGAACTTGGTATTAATCATCTGCTTGATAGGTGAACTCGATTTGTTAGCGCATACAGGACTGAATAACTCATTGTCGGTCAAAATGCCCATAACTGCGAGATTTGTTTGACGATTGATCAGACGGCGTTGCTTCGCGTTAACAAGCGAATCGAAGTACTGCAGGAAGTCAAGGCCAAGAATTGGCGTCTGGACATCTGCGACGAGAAAGATCCATTTAAAAGAACCTCGTAGGTTTAACTTAAGCGTGCGCGGGCGTTGACCATACACGGGAATGGTGGTGCTGTTTGCTGCGCGCAATGAACTAGTCGCCTCTTCAATAACATCATTAGTATTACATGGGATAACGCTGACTTCTGCGCCGGTGTCAACGAGGTAGCGTACTCCCCTACTGCGATCGGTGACGAAGAAAAGGCGATTGGGGCGGCCAGCAACATCCGTCGCCCCTACGTGCTTGCCGGCCCGTCTCCCTGCGTGTTACGCTTGAAGGAACAGGGCGGGCGACACGATCTGGCCTGATGACCAAACCGCTCGTCGTACCAACAATAGCTTGATCTAGGGGGAGATTTCGAACGTGATCTAGGGCGAGTGGGACTACTGAAACGATTTCGGCGGTTGGATCCGGACGTTGTTATGTTCTCTAGTCGTTTGGTAAGTGCCGCTACTTGCGCTCTTAGTTCTGCTACCTCCGTACTGGAAGTAGACTGAACCGGAAGTGCTTGGGCGTTGTATTCCCAAATACGGTCGGCATTGTCGGCGAACTGAGAAAGACGCGCATCATTTGCATGCAGAGGGTTACGTACGTCACATGGCAGGCGACAAAGCCACATCTCTAAGGAAAGATTTGCCAACAGAGAGAGGTTTAGCTACAGCCTGCAGCGAATGAGAAGGCTTTCGATCACCTAGCTCGACTTCCTTAAGAAGCTGCGTAACGCGAGCACAGTCTGTTATGCCGAGTCGCTTTAAGACGACGGCCTTAAGCGCGTCGTAACTCTTCTGATATTGGGGAAGCTCCAAGTTGTAGTCGAGGTCATCGACGACTTTCGGAGGAAGCGCTGCGACAACGCAGTGAAATTTGACACCGTCAAGCCTAACGCCATGTAACGAAAAATGGATTCTAGCTGATTAAACCAGGCCTTATCATTAGTCTAACGGAAAGGCGGGATAGGGAAACAAAACCTAATAACCTGATCGTCCGAATCTCGGTGAATGACCTTCATAGTGAAAAAATTGTGGAGCTTATGGAAGTGAACCCAAATAGTAAAAATTAGAAGGGTAGACAGAATAAGTTGCCAGATCTGAAAAGAAATATTAATATAATATAAACAGAACCTAGATGTTATCTCGCTTATGTCTGCAGATAAATGCTTAGTGAGTGACCCGACTTATACCAGCGAAATGTTCAACAACTACTTTGCTGCCTCGTTTAATGAATGTAGTGATCCTGCGACGCTGGATCTGCAACATCACACGAATGATCAACTCAGCAACATCACATTCAATCTGTGCGATATCCAAAAGCTCATAAAGTCCACTAAAACCTCCTATTTCACTGGTCCGGACAATCTCCCATCTGCTGTCATAAAATTCGGGGGAGATGACATCCCCTTGCTGCTACTGAATATGTTCGTCTTATCTATGAATTCTGGTATCATACCGGCTCAGTGGAAGGAGGCCATAGTGATGCCCCGTCATAAATCAGGTTCACTGTACGACGTAAAAAACTACCGACCGATTAGTCACATATCAGTATTGTCTAAAATGATAGAGCGACATGTAAAGTCGAAAACGCTTGAATTCCTATTAACTCGAAACTTAGTAAACAATTCACAGCATGGATTCCTAAACTCCAGGTCCTGCACCACTTGTCACTTAGAATTTTTAAATCACCTTGTCAGTTCACACGATCGTGGCTTATCGGCAATCGTCATCTATCTCGACATGCAAAAAGCTTTCGATCGCGTACCTCATAGTCGCCTACTAGCTAAGCTCCAAACCTACGGTATAAAGGACCCCTTACTGGCTTGGTTTAGCTCATATCTCTCAGATCGCTCCCAGATAGTACAAATCCAACAACATAAATCTCAACCCAAGGCTTTTACCAGTGGGGTGGTACAAGGCAGTGTTCTTGGTCCATTGCTATTTCTACTTTACGTTAACGACGTCTTCAGCGTAGTTAAATGCGGCACACCTTATCTTTTCACCGATGACATCAAAATGGTGTACTCCTTCCGTCCTACCAACCTCAGCAATACTCTAATGGAAATCCAACTGGACCTCCATGCGCTTGAGGCTTGGTGCAACACATGGAAAATGTCTTTCAGCACTGACAAATGTAGCGCGATGTTATACGGGTGCAATGTTAAGCACAATGCTCTGACCCTAGATAGCAAACCACTTACTATCTGTCAGACCATCTGTGACCTAGGGCTTCGCTACTCATATTCCCTTAACTTCTCAGAACAAGCATTTTATGCAACAGCCAGAGCTAAACAACGCATTGCATTACTATTCAAAAATCTTACTCTACGAGATTCAATTTGTTCAATGTATGAATCATTCGCCCGCCCTTTACTTGAATATTGCTCAATGGTGTATAGCAATTCCAGGAAGCATGATCGTATCGCCATAGAAAAGGTACAAAGAGCGTTTACAAAGCGCCTTATTGGTACGAGCTTAGTGTTACCCTATTCTGAGCGATGCGACTTACTTAAGCTTGACCCAATATGGCTTCGACGCCTAAAAGTAAACTTAGCACTTTTTTTCAATATCCTGCACAAAAATGTCCACACCCCTATCATTGATCTATCACTCATGAAACCAAATGGATACAATACACGCAATAGAGAAAATTCTGTGATGGTAAGAAGGTCAAAGACAAACATATCAGCAAACGTTTTCCTAAATCGGTACTCCCGTATTTGGAACAAATTGCCGACCGATATTCGTACTAGCACATCTGAGTATAACTTTCGTAGAAAGCTTGACGAATATCTTACAGTCAGCAATGTGATTATGCTCCTGCGCTGCCCTACAACTATTCAACAAACGTATGAACAAGGTCCAGACAACATATAACTGAAAGTTGCAAATGACTGTATCAGTCAGATCAACAAACACCCGTTGATTCCCTGCTTACCCTTCTCTTTTATTGCCCACTCCGGATCTGCTTGCCCGAAAGCTCACCACTGATTAGTGGCTCCACTGATACATCGATGGGTTGGAGGTCCAGGCTTCTATTATCCTCTTCATCCCATCTTGGCTCACTATACTTCCCCTTGATTTTACTTGGCTCCACTGCAACCATGTGTCAGTTGAATCACTGGCAACTTGGTTAGCTGGACTCCCAAATCCGGTTAACTATCTCTCCAATCGTAACTTCACTTTCGTTTCGCCCGCTGGCACACCTACCATTCGTTTGTGAAAGCACTGACGCTTTGGTAGGTAAAGCACCCGGATCCTTTCTTTACATCTTCAACCCACCTTGCTCCCCAACACTTAGCTTCGGTTTTCACTTGACCATATCTTGCTGGTGAATCAACCGACACATTGTCAACATCAATATGTTTGCCACTCAGGACTACTGTAACCTCGTAAACATATCACTGGCGTTCTGTTGGACAAATTCCCTGCATAATCAAACTCCTAGCGCAGTTAGCCAAACTACTAAAGGTTCGGCATTCTTGTTCACAGCCCACAACCCACACATCTTAAGTAATCCGAAATCCGTATTGTGCCTCCTAATTGTAAACAACATCTGCAATACAATAATAAGGTAGTTGCTTAAATATTTCCCTTTTTCACTGTGCAGTAATGTGGACTTATTTTTCCCTGTTAGCCAGACCCATACTGTTGTTCCTTATGCTTAGTCCAGAAATTTGGTTGCGAGACCCTCCCCACACTATATTATTCTCGATTCCACACATGTACATAATTCCCTAGGAAGTTTTCGGCCTCCATCGCACTAATACTTGCTATTTCCCTTCTATTTATGTTGATCCGGACCACAACTCGTTCAACGGTACGATGAGATACTTGCTACCGAAGAAAGTTGGATCTGCATAAGAATAAATTACAGCTTGAATCCAATCCCACTCACTACGAATCTCCTCGCATCCGATAAACAATTTCAGTTTCAGAGAAAACGTGTACACAATGATCGGTCCAGGGTCTCTGGAACGTGTCTCACCTTTCTGAGAAATATGCCTATTATTATTATTATAACTCGCCGAAAAATATTTTTTCCGGGTCACCAATTATAGCGCGTTGATCGTACGCTATATATCCGGTACGTGACTAGACGGCCAACCAAAGGCAATGGACAGAGCACACAAAAGTTCAGCTAGGGACAAGGTTGATTGGACGGGAAGAGAGTTAGCTAATGCTAAAAATAGAGCACAAGAAGGGAGCTAGCTAGGGAGGATGTACTTGGTCGTCGAGTGCGTGGATGGAGCGTCGTTCGCAGTCGAGTCGCGCGCACCAAAGTCGGATATCATGCTCGTGTTTCAAACAAACGGGAACAACGTTCCAGCGGACAAACCGCCTACTTCCCTAATACCTAAGGAAGCTTTAATTTTAATATAGTTTAGAATAGTTTACACAGTCATACGGAAGAATCTCCAGATCACTACACCACTGCCGACTACTCTGTAGATGACGGAAAGCACACTGTCTGACAACTGGAGTGTTACATTAAGGCGAAACAGAAGACAGTGCTGTGTATCAAGGCAGTTATTCACATTAACTGCAAGGACCACTGTACACCAAAATGGATCGTAAGGCATTCTTATGTTCGTGAGTCATATGGTCGCTGCATCAATTCACGTAACAATGGCCATGTCAGACAGCCAATAACCAGAGTACACACACATGTACGCATGCACGCGGCGAGCGGCTGGCATAGCGTATCATCTCCCCTGTGGTTTGGACTATCGGGCCTGGAATCGATCCACTGGCCGGCATTGGCGCATAGACCGACGTAGTCACATAGTTCGGTGGTCCAGAATCAGCCACTTGTGAATCGATCAGCTCTGGTGTCTAGATTTCTGGCTCACCGGTTGTTGCTAAGGTCGACGGTCTCGGTCACACGTGATCTAAGTGGCGTCTGACAATTCTGCCATCCTGTTTCTACTTCAATGCTTTGCCCGTTGGCTGTTTTAACAATGGCAGGTCGCCACCCGGAATCTGTTACTAAAAGGAAATAGATGAGATCAGACTCTTCTACGAGCCTGTCTCTGCTGTCCGGTGTCAGAGCGTTACTTTGCATGTTGTTGTTTTTCGAAAACCCCCGAACCAAGGGTACCGTCAAATAAATCCAACCGTGTACTCAACCGACGGTCGAACATCAATTCCGCGGAGCTTCTACCGGTAGTTTCGTTTGACATGTTTCGATAAGCGGAAAGTGAACAGTCTAGACGCACACGCAGTGGGGCTGCTGGTTGCTCCAGTAACATTTTTCGCTCTCTGCACAGCTCTTTCAGCCAAACCTTTTGGTGATGAATGATAAGGCGTAGTAGTTACGAGTCTAATCTCATTCGAGGTAAGGAAGGTAGAAAATTCGGCATTAGTGAATGTTGTTCTATTTTCTGATACTAGTGTGTTTCTAGAAGACCGAAGGTTTCAAACGTCATACGCAGTTTAAGTATTGTTAGCTGAATTTGCTGTAGTCAGGATGTGGGCATCAATCCACTTGGCATGGGCATCAATGATCAACATGATCATCTGTTCTTCGAAAGGGCCAAAAAATCTAAGTGAATAGGTTTCCATGGCTGCATTGGTCCATGGGGCACAGCGATCCGATTCTACAGACAAATCACGCAGCCCCCAACTTTTGACGCAATGTCCCTGTCTAAATCAGGCCACCACACATACAAACGGGCTAGCAACTTCATTTTAGCGACTTCAGGGTGTGCATTCCGCAGTTCATTTAGGATAACTGATCGCAGCTTTTCGGGGACTACACCTCGAGCTCTGCAGGGTAACAGAATTCGGTCAATCTGTTACGAAAAGATATGGGTTCCTTTGTCGTATTTTCTGATAACTGGAGAATTGTTAAGATGCTGAATCAGATTCACGAGTTCTTGTGGGGCAAATTCTTCCGAAGGTTCTTCCGGTAAGAGAAACCGACTGATGGCATCATTAGTAGTCTTCTGCCTTCTAGGAACGTATTATATTTGATATCTATATGCAGAGAATCAAGACCGATAGACCATTCTGATTGAGTCCATTTCTCATGCCGGCCGGTGGCCGAGTGGTTGGCACGTTTGCTTTCCAACCATAAGGTCACCGGTTCGAATCCGCGTAGGGGTGGGCGTCCTCGCGGTATACTCAGCCCGCGCGCGACTGGTGGTGGTCGCGCGGCAGCGAAGCGCCGTTACGGCGTGTAAGCTGACACATTTCATTTTATTTTCACCATTTCTCATGGCCAAAAAGCGATACAAGAGGTTTATGATTTTTCTAAATCACAAAACCTCGACAGAATAGTGCCGAAAACAACCGTGGCTGCCTCTTGATCAAGCTGAGGGTAATTACGTTCTGCTTCCGTCAAGGTTCATGAAGCATATGCAACAGGTCGATGAGGGCTGTCCGGTAGTTTGTGCAATAATACTGCTTCAAGACCGTAGTGTGAAGCATTACAAGAAAGAACAGAGCTTACGTGCGTCCTAATGCACAAGAACTTCGGTGGGTGCCAAAAGTTTCTGAATAACGTTGAAAGCACTCCTGAACTCCGTTCCAATCCAAGGTTGGCTTTTGTATAAGAGTTGATGAAGCGGATGCGAATGGGTTGCTGCTGACAGTATGAATCGAGAAAACTGCGTGACTACTCCCAAAAAGGTCCACAACTCGTTCACCTTTGGGTGCCGGTGCATTAAGTAGTGCTCTAGTTTTTCTCTTTTGATGGGCGTAACTTATCTGGTGACAGCCGATACCCAAAGTAACATACATTTGGCACAAAGAATTCACACCTCTTTGTTTTATAGAAGCCCAAAATTTGACTATCTTTGCAGAACTACATCCTAGTTGCGTAGGTGTTCATCAGATGCATCCAGTGATCAAGATGTCATCCAGGTAAGCGCATATATTTGGTATGTCCTTCACCAGAGTCAATAATACGTCGGAAGATAGCTGAGGCACAGCTTACTACCAAAGGCATGTGCACGTAACTAGCTAACCCAAGTTGTGTGTTGATGAGGTTGTAGACACATGAGTACTCGTTTAGTTCAATCTGCTGGTAAGCGTGACACATATCTAGTTTGGCAAAATGTTAACGCATAAGAGAGAAGCATAGCTGTCTTCAATCTTTGACAGTGGGTATTGGTCCCATTGTAGTGCCTGGTTGACCGTAACCTTGTAGTCCCCACAGATCCTTACGGTGCCATCGCTCTTCAATACAGGCACTATAGGAGCTGTCCAATCGGAATACTGAACGCGTTCTATTGTGCCCTCTTGCTGTAGTCGGCGGAACTCACTCTCAACTTTTCCGGAGTACCAAAAGCTACAGCACGCGCCTTCTAGCAACGCGGTGCTGCTTGTGCTTTCAGCGTCACGGAGAGTTGCAGACGCGTTTCCACAATGTTGTCGTTTGACATGGTGTCAGGAAGACGTTTAACCCCATCGCGACCAAATATGTTCGGGCCGCTTCACCCAGAGACGTACACTCGGATGTTATCCGTCGAATTGGCACAGGATATGCGTGCAAGAAAAGAACCCAATCCATGCACCAATTGTCAAGTGTAAGGTCGTAGTTGTATTGTTGGATAGGCTAACTTTGGCAGTTGCGATAGGGCATCAGGTCCTATCAACGTAACTTCGAAGCCGGTATCAATTTCGAAAACTACCGGTTGCTCGGTAACTTGGGTAAACACGACAAGTGGGTTCTCTGCGTTGATATTGTGATTAAAATCAGTCCTGTTGTTTATCCAATTCTGGTTTAACGGCTCAGTGATCTGATTTGTAGTTTATAGGGCCCAAAAAGATAACTCTTGCATGTACAATTTACTTGTTGACCGATTGTACATTACTCCTTGTTTTAACCTTACAACCGGCTCGACACACAACTGTCTTGTAAGTTCCCGCGC
This sequence comes from Dicrocoelium dendriticum, assembly GCA_944474145.2. Taxonomy (NCBI): domain Eukaryota; kingdom Metazoa; phylum Platyhelminthes; class Trematoda; order Plagiorchiida; family Dicrocoeliidae; genus Dicrocoelium; species Dicrocoelium dendriticum. Next base: position 44,484,002 of record OX104070.1, on the reverse strand, counting down.
TCACGTGTACGCTCTCGCCTCGCTTCATCTGTCCGCTTCTTGTTGTAGCCCATCGAATACAGTCCGCTGTGTCCGACTCCAATTGCCTTCTGATATACGCGGTTAATTCCGCGCATCGTCTCGGACTAGTATTAACTAGTCCTATAAATTGGTGACCCCGATTCGCACGCGCGAATTCAATATTTTTCTCGTTTGTATTTTGGTGAGTTCGTTCCTTTTTCTCGATTAGATACCTATATTCATTCGTTTCTTGCGTAATTTTAGTACTTTTATCGTATTTTGTTCATTCTTTATCTTCCGACTCACATTTCGAGAGTTGCACCTGAGTCGTTTCACAGCGTAACAATGCTTCCTTTGGCTGTTCCAAGTTTCATGGAACACAGCCCAGTGGTTTGGTTTAAGATATTCGAGATCGAACTAGAAAATAAGGGCATAACGGCGGACCGTCCAAGGTACAATCAGCTCGTCCCACGCCTCCCTTCGTCGGTTGTGACGCTGATTGAGGACATTCTACTCTGCCCATCGAATGAGGCAAAGTATGAAACGATGAAGCAAGCGATTTTGAAAGAGTTACGACCCAGCGCACGAACACGATTTGAGCAGCTCAATGGTCTCAAGCTTGGAGATCGCAAGCCGTCGGCATTGCTCCACGAACTTCAGCGCATCGCTTGTCCCTTATTCTTGAGCGAAGAAGGGATAAAGGAGCTGTGGTTTGCACGTCTCCCAGAGCCATTGCCGGTAATGCTGTCCATGTTTATAGATGCACCCTTGAAAGACTTAGCTACCAAGGCAGACGCTGTGTTCGAACGTTTTCCTCAGCAGACGACCAGTAACTCCGGTAACGTATTCTCACCGATGAAAACCGATTCTCATGTTTGTTCCCAGTCGCTAGACCGATCTGACTCTAAAGATGAGGAAATTGCGCTACTTCGCAGCAGGATAGCAGCAATGCAGGCTTCGAAGCAGCGGGTGCCACGGTCAAATGCTGACCATGTTTTGGCTACCGTTCATTGCGGCTCGTCTGTGCCTGCACCGAGTACGTCACGTTCGGCACGAAAGCGCCACATTTTCCTTACAAGTTCTCAGTCAGATAATGTCAAGCCCGTCGAAGAAGTATGTTGGTATCACCGCCAATACGGTGGAAGAGCTAGACGTTGTCGGGCTCCCTGCATTAGGCACGACCCAGGGAAAACGAATAGCCCGCATACTAGCACTACCAACGTATCATTCAGTAACCAAGCAAACCGACTGTTTTACGTTAAGGATCGACGTTCTTCCATCACGTTCCTCACCGACACGGGAGCGGGTCAGCGTCATCCCAGCGACCGCTAGCGACAAGCACTCGAAGCCTACGTACAATTTGCGTGCGGCCAACGGTTCTCCGATAGCTTCATTCGGTCAGCGCATGATGAACCTGGACCTCAATCTTCGCCGAGATTTTCAGTGGGTCTTCATGGTTGCGTCTGTACCCTTCGCAATTATCGGTATCGACTTCCTCCGCCATTTTGGCTTGCTTGTTGATGCTGGTCGCCACAGACTTTTAGATGATTATGCGAAACTAGGTGTTGATGGTGTCCTTTCAGATGCCCCGATAATCAGCCCTGTATTTCGGATCGCAGACGCACCGTCCGACTACTTGAGCCTCCTCTCCGAACACCCGCGACTGGTTCGACCGGCTGCAGAGCGTCCACGACAGAGGTCGCTCACCACATAGTTACGCGCGGTCAATCAGTTAGCGCACGACCAAGACGGCTTTCTCCTGACAAACTACGGGCAGCACGAGCCGAATTTGACCACATGCTTCAACTTGGTATCGTCAGACCGTCCAACAGCCCATGGGCGTCGCCTCTGCACATGGTCCCGAAGAAGGTCGTGGGGGACTGACGTCCTTGCGGCGACTATCGATCCTTGAATACGGTTACCACGCCTGATCGCTATCCGATCCCACACATAGTGGATCTCACCGCCAGTCTGGCGGGTAAAAATATCTTCAGCAAAATCGACTTGGTATGCGGATACAACCAAATTCCGGTAGCCGAAGCGGACATCGCTAAAACTGCCGTGACGACTCCATTTGGTTTGTTCGAGTTTCTGCGCATGCTATTTGGCCTAAAGAACGCCACGCAAACTTTTCAGCGTTTCATCGACCAAGTTTGTCGCGGTTTAGACTTCGCTTACGCGTATCTAGATGACATTTTAATCGCAAGCTCTTCACGAGAAGAGCATATGCGCCACGTACGAACACATTTTGATCGTTTATCTCAACACGGGGTGACGATCAACGCAGAAAAGTGTTCGTTTGGTGTCGATTCAGTCAACTTCCTCGGCCATCGTATCTCTTCTGCAGGCGTCGTGCCACTGCAGGATAAAATTCAAGCCATTATCGACTACCCCGAGCCTCATTCTTTCAAACAGCTCAGGCGTTTTGATGGCCTGGTCAACTTTTACCGTCGATTTATACCCAACTGCGCCTCGCTGATGCAACCCCTCACGGACCTTCTCCGAGGGAAACTCAAGACGTTCGAATTTCCTACCGCAGCACGCGCTGCTTTTAAGTCGCTGAAAGAGGCTATCGCCAACATAGCTTCTATAGCGCATCGCGATCCGGCCGCCCCACTGTCCCTCAGTACTGACGCCTCGGACGTGGCAGTCGGCGCTGTTTTGCAGCAACGCGTAGCCGACACGTGGCAACCCTTAGGCTTTTTCTCCAAACGCCTACAACCTACCGAATCTCGCTACAGCACGTTCGGTAGGGAACTACTAGCCGTATATCTAGCGATGCGTCACTTTCGACACATCCTAGAAGGCCGCTCCTTTGTCGTCTTCACCGACCACAAACCCCTGACTTACGTGCTCGGCTCGACTACCGACCGATACTCTCCTAGAGAGTCGCGCCACCTTGACTATATCGCTCAGTTTACGACCGATATACGGCATGTCTCAGGTGTGCACAACGCCTTCGCCGTTGCACTTTCTCGAATCCAAGCTATCTCTGCTGACGCCGGCACTGCTATCGACTTGGCAGCCATGGCCACAGCACAACACAACGATCCTGAAGTTGATCTACTACGCAGGTCTCCCTCATTGGACATACGACCCGTTCCGCTGACATCATCAGACGGCACCATACTCTGCGATCTATCTCTGGGCACGCCGCGCCCAGTCGTCCCACGCTAGTTTCGGCAGACCGTGTTCGACACGTTGCACGGCTTGTCTCATCCAGGCGTTCGTGCATCGGTTAAACTCGTAACCGCACGATTCATTTGGCGCAATGTTAATCGGGACGTCCGTACCTGGGCAGCTGCTTGCCTTCCGTGTCAACGCGCGTAGGTGCACAAGCACACGAGAAGCCCATTAGGCACGTTTCCGACGCCAGAGGCACGCTTTCGTCACGTGCACGTCGACCTCGTTGGTCCTCTACCGCCTTCCAAAGGCTCTGTATATCTACTGACTTGTATCGATCGATTTACTAGATGGCCTGAGGCCGTCCCCATCCCAAATTGCTCCTCGGAAACGGTAGCGAAAGCTTTTATGGAGCGCTGGATAGATCAATACGGCTGTCCCGCCATCGTGACTACCGATCGAGGGTCACATTTCTCGTCGACATTTGCCATGTTGCTTAAGGATTTAGGCTGTCGCCACGTCCAGATGACGGCGTATCATCCGGCCGCTAACGGCATGGTGGAGCGTTTTCACCGCCAGTTGAAGGCAGCGCTACGTGCGCACGCAGATCCTTCATGGTCTGAAACGCTTCCCCTCGTTCTCCTAGGCTTAAGAAACACGGTTAAGACCGACTTCGACGCAACACCAGCGCAGCTAGTCTACGGTTGCACGCTGCGGTTGCCCGGACAGCTGGTAGCACCAGCCCCATGTACTTCCACTTTCGACTACGGAAGTTACACTGACCGATTGGCTCACCAGATGCGTGAGCTACGTCCACCCGCTCCTCGATCGCAGAAGACACCAGTGCATGTGCCCGAGAAGCTGTCTACGTGTTCACACGTCCTTCTTCGCGCAGACGGTGTTCGACAGCCTCTTCAGTCGCCGTACATAGGACCCTTCAAGGTGCTACATCGTGCGAGTAAGGCGTACACAATTGACCGCGGTGGTCGACACGAAGTCGTCACCATCGACCGTCTGAAACACGCCTTTATGGAAGAAACTACCTCGCCTACTTCGTCTAGTAGTGCTTCGTGCGACGTCACAACTCACCGTACCAATTTTCCGCATGCTAGTGAAGTCCAACCGGACCACGATCACGGCCTGCAAGCTTCAGCAGTCCCGACATCACCCGAACCTAGTCCGCCGCCTCCCACGACCAATCGCCGTGGTCGGGAGGTACGTAAGCCCGTTCGCTTCTCCGACTATGTACAGTGTAAATACTTTTAACTTTGTAGATATTGTATATATTTGCCTCATTTTTGGTAGATTAACGTTTTGAAGACAAATAAAAATATCAAAAACCCCCGAATAACCTTTTTTGAAAAAAAATATTCAAAAACCAAAAAATATTTAAACACGCAGCTCATTCGTTTGTTCTTTTTGGCGTTTTCTGCGCGTGTTTTTCTATTTTCTCGTCTCTACATGCCCCAAACCCTTCCCTTTCGATCGACTGGCCCACACGAAGAATGTTTTCGAGGACCCTGACGCGAACACTGGTCGCTTCTCCGCGGGACGAGGATCGCTTCTTCGCGGGACGAGGATCGTTTCTTCGCGGGACGAGGATCGCTTCTCCGCGAGACGAGGGTCGCTTCTCCGTGGGACCATGGTCGTTTTCTTCGTGGGACGAGGGTCGTTTTGGCGCGGGGCGGGGTGCGGCGGGGGGAGAGACCACTCCCAAGCGCACCGTTTGGCAGCAGCGGAGGTTGAGGTCCTGTCGGCCTTTTTCTTGGCTAGCCAGTTTTTTGTAGTCCGACAAGCCCGCTCCAACGGCTCGCCGAAATGCACCCTGCCCTGCGTTCAATAAATAACAAATCATAAACGGCACAGCGGACTCCGACTTCCGACGAACCCCCAATTACACGAACGCACGCCCATTTTTACTCGGCACGATTTCGCCTTACAAACCTCGTTTCAACATTCCTTTTCGATTTCGAAGGCTTTCTATGTTCAGCCTTCTAGGGGGGGAGCTCTGTAGCGCCCAAAAAGATAACTCTTTCATGTACAATTTACTTGTTGACCGATTGTACATTACTCCTTGTTTTAACCTTACAACCGGCTCGACACACAACTGTCTTGTAAGTTCCCGCGCTCACGTGTACGCTCTCGCCTCGCTTCATCTGTCCGCTTCTTGTTGTAGCCCATCGAATACAGTCCGCTGTGTCCGACTCCAATTGCCTTCTGATATACGCGGTTAATTCCGCGCATCGTCTCGGACTAGTATTAACTAATCCTATAAGTTGTAAGGTTTCCCTGCGCAACTGAAGTTTGTTTGGAAAGACACTTTCTAGCTGTGGCTTCTCTTCCCACAGCAGCTGCATATCAAATGAAGTTGCTGATACTCAGTCGGTGTTAAATGCTGTTCACCACAGCGATACCAATGGAGTTCTCTGCGTACCGAGTGGGACAATACGTTACTTGGTATTGTCTGAAAGACTACGTACATTTTGTGAAATTAGACGAGGAGAATGTTGTTAGTTGCTGAGTGAGGCTGGCATATTGTCAAAGTATGTCACAGGCTCTCCCTAAGTTAAGGTCTTTTCATCTCCCGATAACAGGCGTTCTCCTGCCTTCTCATCAAGAACGACAACTGCTGTCTGTAAAAGCATGGCTTCTTCGACTTGGGCTAGGTTGATCTGGTTATAGGCACAGTCAAGAACAGCAGTTAGGCGTTTTGCAATAAACTCATTTAGCGTTTCGCTGTACTGCTGCCGCACGGTATCAAATTTATAACCTACTTTAAACACGTGGCTTTTCACCTCACAGGCGATCAAGAGAGTGGAAAACAGCTTTTAAGTTTTATTTCATATGTAGTGCAGGCGATGGAAATGTCGATGCCCCTCGTTACCTATGAGGTGACACAGTAGTTTAATGTTTTATGCATAATCCATCGAACCGTTACTACCAAGGGGAACAAGTAGATCCACCTAAATAGTGAAGTTCTTTTTCCACTGCAGACATTGTTTCGTAGTAGACTTCTCTGTGGAAGAATTCCAAAACTGCCGAGGTGAGGTAATTGAATTCGCCATTAGTTGTCGCAGCAAACTCCGTCCCCAGTTTGTTACTCCAAGACGAAATCAGAACTGTGTTGTAAGACGGTTATTCCCGTAAACGGCAAGGACTACTGTACACCGAAAACGGATCTCAAGGCATTCATATGTCCGTGAGTCTCATGGACGCTGCATCAAGTCACGAATCAATGGCCATGGCAGACAACCAATAGCCAGAGTACACAGACACGTACTCACGAAAGCTGCGAGCGCCTGGCTTAGCGTATCATGGAGTATGTCGAAGGCGAAGTGGACGGATTTCGTCACGCTGACGCAGTTGGATACCCATCTGATGTCCTACCAGCTTGCTATGTTCAGACACACTACCGGTGACGGAGCCAGACTGGTTCTTGTGACTTTGAATGTCAGTGATGCAGATGGGCAAGAGCCGGATATCCCCGCGGTAATCAATAGATTTGGCAAATATTACGAAGGCCAAGCAAACAAAACGTACCAGTGATATCTGTTTTCTGGTCACAATCGGCTACCGGAAGAGTCGGTCGAGACATACGTTACAGAATCGAAGGTGCTGGCACGAACGTGCAACTTCTGCAACTGTATGACTAACTCCCTTGTTCGCAATCGCATCGTAATGGGCATTAAAACTGACGACCTCACTCAATGTCTTCTGAGGCAAAGAAAATTATCTCTGGATTAATATATGCATATCTGTTTTTGTGGAACAAGAAAATCACAGCAGCTCTAGCTTTTGCGGACTGTCACAATGAAAGAACTTCGTGCAGTATCAAAGACAAAGAAACCCCGTCTCTGCCATCCGAGGGACAGGAGTCCAGTTGTCAGTTTTGTGGTCGTGTGTCCAAATTGAAAGGAGAGTTGTCCAGCTTGGGACAAGACCTGTATGAAGTGTATAAAAAAAATCCATCCTACCCATCTCAAGGTACACCAACCAAACACCAATCATTTTACTAGGAATTACCAGCTCCATTCAACAACCACTTGGCCAGCTCCATACCATCGCAGTCTACAACTCTTTGCGGCACTTGCAGCCCTATTTCCGTATACGACCCGTAAATCTGCTTTCCCACTATCGGACCCTAACTCCAGCGAGTCGACTACATCTCCCGGACAACCGACTCTCAACGACATCGATCGATCGACGCAAGTTTTCTCTCACCCCAAAATCATTCGACCTCGCGTGCGTGTCACAATGTTTGAGCGAATCACCTCGTCAGATTGTAATCCTCTATCTGCCCAGGATCATACTCCATAGACCTGTGCACATAGACGAATGAACGAGAGTAACTAAAAAGGCCCGTACGTGACAGAGATCCAAAGAACTGGCCCATCAACGAAAAGAACCCGGAATTTAAACCGGTTGGCTTGCACCACTTATAGTAGTAAAAACTGCGTCATATTCTCGACCTCTGTGGCTATATTTCTACACCATCTTAGCGGTTATTAGTCCTACGCTCGGCACATTAATGTTCTTCCGACTACCCATTAGAAAAGCTTGTTAGCAATGTGAAGACGAATGCTCCCTCCTTAGGCTGCAGTTGAAACCAGAAAAGACTATAAAACCTCCTGATACCACTGATATAACTCCACGCGATATTACTGTAAAAAGGAGACGTCCATCACCTAAACTCCAGAAACATTGGCCGTAACTGCGAACCACTACAACTACTACCACCATACTGACTGAAACGACATCGAAGTATAGCTCTTGAGGAAGAAGTAACCATGCTGAAATGCACAATTCATGAATTCAACACAAACCGTGACCAAATCCTATCATTCTGTGAACTGCTTAGGGTTTCAGCAATTGTTACACTAGACCGATTGTGCACAGATGGTTCCGTGCTAGACTCACTTGCATTCGAAACGCCAGAACGCCTCCGTAGATCGCATAATGTTATCATTTTTAACGTGCTTGATAAACCGAACATCGACTGAGTAACAAATACCCTATAAAAACATGCTATGTGGATGGAGTCTGCTGTTGATACATCAGACCGAGAAAAAAGGAAAATATGACCTCTTGTCCGATACTCTTACAGTTTCCAGACGATAGAAGTGCATCAAAATCAGTGCGCCGTAAAAGACTAGTTGATGCACAAAAATTCCAAAAACATTATCAAGCACGGTCAAACGCCTCTTAAAAGAGGACTAACAATGGAACAAAACCCATCCATCCATCGTGCACCCTATGTTCCTACTATTGCAGTCAGTACTGACGCTGTTCTCAGCAGTGTCGACTTTGATAAGTCAACTGCGTCGTTTAAAATAGGCGATGACTGGCATTCCAGTCCTCAGCGGCCTTGTTAGAGTTTCCCAAACAGCAGTAGTGATGTGTCCCTACCTAGAAATGCAAACCAGGCTGAAAATATAACGACTCAGAAAACATTTGCTGACTACCAACCCATCCAAAAAACGATTAATCGCCGACCCTTTATTGGTCAGCACAAACTCACTTGCTTCATCCACCCAATCTAACACACTTTTGGTCTCCGAGAAGCTCTCATGCATGTACACAAATGCCCAAGGTCTACTCAGCAAATTAGCTGAATTAAGACTTCGACACGCGTCAGCAGCTTGGGACCTCATCGCTGTCACCGAAACGTGGTTGCGCTGTGAGATAACGGATACTGAAATCGCGCTAACAGGTATGTCTGTTGTCCGGAAGGATCGAGCCAGCAAAGGTGATGTGGTAGCCCTCTACTTTCGTAACAACCTGCAATGCGAATCCATAAACAATTCGGAAACCGACGTACCTGACTCCATTTGGTTTAATTTCCGGCTGAAGGAACGATCTTGGCCTATTGGTTGTTGTTTACCGCCTACCATCTGCTCCTGAGATGAACAGCACCTTGGTGGCTGTGTCGAAGCAAATGGTAAACAGGAAGTACAGTCACATTCTAGTCACCGGCGACTTCAGCTTATATCCTTTCGAATCCCGGGACACACCAGGAGAGCAATTCAGAGCAAACCTGCAAGCTCTGGTTTCAGACTTCCCGCTTTTATGGCCACGTCACTACGCCCACCAGATTCAGGGGAACTAACAGGCCATCAATATTGGACCGAATATTCACTAATAAAGAACTGATGATCGAGAGAATGATAACCTACACTCCTTTGGGCCGCAGTGATCATGCGACGCTAGTGTTTCATTACATGTGCTACGCGGATTATCCGAAAGAGCATGCCGAGGAATATCATGTCGTAACCAACTATGACGACCTGTCCGACCTCATTGATGCAACCAGCTGGTCGTTCTTAGCCGAATCGACCCCTGAGGTGGCCTGCGGAGAATTCGTCAACATATTTAACAAGCTCGTGGCGAGGACATCTGAAACCAGACTCTGCCGGCCTAAAAGGATGAAGTCTTTCGTAAGGAGCAGGACAAGTAAATACATGGCATTAAGGGACTTGGCATGGTACACCTATATAGCCTCCCCGAACGACGATACCTGGGATGTCTACACAATACACAGGAACCACTGTGTCGAACTTGTCCGGGAGGATAAACTGAAGAACCAACAAGGTCTAGTGGAAAAGTTTTGCTCCAATCCCAAACTGCTAAACAGACACGTTAAACGCGGTGTTCCTGCTCTGCACACAGCATGCGGGTTAGCCCAAAGTGCACAAGAGGCGGCCAACATTCTTGGAAAACAATTTGGCCATACCTTCCAAAACGTGCAATTATCATACATCCTGCCTAAGCAGATAATGTCGCCATTGGGGCTTAACTACATATTGTTTACCTCCGCAGCTGTACTGAAGTGGCTGATGTCTCTGCGCGAGTTCAGCTCCCCGGGTGCGGACGGCATTCGTCCGAAGGCGTTGAAAGTTGGTGCCATGAGTTTGGCAGGACCACTAGCAATTTTCTTTCAACGATGTCTGAACGAGATGCACGCCCCCGCGATGTGAAAGCACGGAATCATCACGCCAATCTACGAAAGTGGCAGTCGTGCTGAACCAACAAGTTATCGCCCGATAACACTACTTCCTGTGATCTCCAAGGTTATGAAGTCCATTGTAGCTGAGGCTTTGATGGGGTACCTGGAGAACAACAAAATTCTCGTTCCGGAGCAACACGGATTTCGCCTAACGCAGTCCTGTACCACTAATCTGTTGATCGCTCGTGCAAACTGGACGGAATCTGTGGACGCTGGTGTAGGAATCGACGCGGCCTACTTGGATTTCTCAAAGGCATTCGATCGTCTAGACCATCACATTCTACTCCACAAACTCCAGAATTATGGAATCGGCGATCCTGTTCTGGGCTGAATATGACACTTTCTCGTGCAACGTCACCTGAATGTGAGGGTTCGAAACAACCTATCGGAATCCATCGAAGTTCAGTGCGGTGTACCTCAGGGCTCGGTACTTGGACCCCGCCTGTTCCTGGTTTTCATAAATTATCTCGCGAGCGTGCGTGCGTGCTATCTTCTAACTGTTTGCTATTTGCTGATGGTCTAAAGGTGTGGCGTACTATAACTGCAGTGGAGGATCACACAGCGTTACAGGAGGGCCTTGACAAAGCGTACACGTGGTCCATCAAGAACATGCTGCATTTCAACGTCACCAAGTGCAAAGTTCTCAGTATACGGCACAAGAGTATGCACAAGTACCATCTAGGACCACAAATTCTACTGCGGGCTTTTCACGAGTGCGATCTCGGCGTGCTAGTTCAAGATGACCTCGGTTGTTTGAGTCAGACTGAAAAGGCATCTAAGAAACCAAATCAGTACCTCGGCCTTCTTCGCAAAACTTACGGGATGTTTGACCCTTCAGTCTTTCCAACAATGTTTAGTGCGTACGTGAGGCCGCACGCGGAATACGCTATTCAAGCGTGACAACCCTGGCTCAAGCACCATCTCACCGCGCTCGATACTGCACAACGTATGGCAACGAAGAGTGTCAGGGGTTTGACCATTCTCCTCTACCCACTCAGGCTGAAGACTCTCAAAATATACAGTGGACGTTATCCGCGTCTAAGGGGCGATTTCATAATGGTGTACCAGATCCTGAGAAACTCCAATCACCCATGCCAATCCCTTCTGATACTCAGTCAAAACACCTCGCTAAGAGGCCATCGATTTAAGCTGGTCACGCAGTAAAGCCAACTGAAATGTTGGCGAAACGTTTTTTCCCTTCGAGTGTCACAGCCTTGGAACGCCCTCCCAAAACATTTAATTAATGCTCCCACCCTATCCCTTTTCAAAAACGCCTTGACGATACTCTGTCACATTTACACTACGTGATATAGCGCATGACCACCAGATGCTGGCACTAATGCACAACAGACAGTGGACAGTGCCATAACCCTACTCGAGAATGAGTCACTCCAAACCCCCTGCACACAATTTGATAAATACTACTACTGTAGAAACTGGATTTCAGTATCCCGTCGACCCAAGATAGTTGCACACGAGTAAGCGTTGTCCTTGCTATTTTTTATTTTTTCTCGCCTATTACGTGATCAATAACCACTCCCCTTATGGCTTTGTGTACGCACATTCTAATTTCAAACCCTTTATACGGCAGTGCAGTTAAATCTGTAATTGCCCGAACCGACGCTTCCATTATTCCTTGATCTATCTTTCTCACTCGATCCACCCTACGGGACATGTTAAGCACCTTTTTACCCACTATAAATCATTGTTCATTGAACTTTGGAGTTGTACAGAATTATTTTCTACTTGCTCCAAAATACAGTATTCAGTATTCAGTATTCTCCAAGTCACGAGCCTTTACAAAAGTTCACCGTAGCTGTACCTGCGACTTATCGAGAGCGAAACAAAAACTCAGATTGTCACGTCGACATCACGGAAAGCGAATCTTAATCCGACCGAAATGAATTAAACTATGGCTTATCTCCGCCTAATCGAGGAGAAGGCAAAAACAGAGTAATACACCATTCCAAGAAACACTCAAAGTTCAGCAGCTCTGAACCGACCACTACAAGGACGTAGGGATATCCAGCTAGGCCAACTGAGAAAATATGAACGGCTCAAAGCTCCCGCATGCAACACTGACACTTTTGTCAGGATAAAGCCCAGATTGCCGGCCGAATACTTACCCACAACGAATACGAATCCAAATCCCGCAACCTCAAGCTGGTAAAACTCTTATGTGTCCGACACCGAAATAGCAAACAACATGGTGGTAGCTCACACGGACTCAAGTCAAAACCCACCAACCACCATTCCGTGTATTACTAAATTGGCAACAATGCAATCGGAACAACAGCGATTTTATAGGCTTCAGCATCACCCACTACTGTAAACTGTAGCGCACAAAAAGATAACCGCTATATTTTATATACTATTTAATTGTTGACCAATTATACATTATTCTTTCTTGTTTTAATCTTCCTTACAACCGGCTCGACACTCGACCGCCCCGTAAGTTCCCGCGCTAACGCGTACCTCCTGCCTTGCTTCATCCGTCCGCGTCTTCTTGTAGCCCATCAAATACAGTCCGCTGTGTCCAACTCCGATTGCCTTCTGACATCCGCCTTAATTTCGCGCACCGTCTCGGACTAGTATTTACTATTCCTACAAATTGGGGACCCCGATTTGCACGCAAGAATTCAACTTTTTTTCTCGTTTGTATTTTTTGGTGAGTTAGTTCCTTTTTCTCGAGTATGTACGTGTATTCATTTGTTTCTTGCGTAATTTTAGTACTTTTATCGTGCTTTTGTTCATCCCTTATCTTTTCGACTCACATTTCGTGAGTGTCATCTGGGTCGTTTCTTAGCGTAAACATGATTTCTTTCGTTGTTCCAAGTTTCATGGAACACAGCCCAATGGTTTGGTTTACAATACTCGAGATCCAACTAGAAAATAAGGGCATTACGGCGGACCGTCCGAGGTACAATCAGCTCGTCCCACGCCTTCCTTCGTCGATTGTGACGCTGATTGAGGACATTCTACTCTGCCCATCGAATGAGGCGAAGTATGAAACAATGAAGCAAGCGATTTTAAAAATGTTACGTCCCAGCGCACGAGCTCGATTTGAGCAGCTCAATGGTCTCAAGCTTGGAGATTGCAAGTTGTCGGCATTGCTCCGCGAAATTCAGCGCATCGCTTGTCCCTTATTCTTGAGCGAAGAAGGGATAAAGGAGCTGTAGTTTGCACGTCTCCCAGAGCCATTGCCGGTAATGCTGTCTATGTTTATAGCTACACACCTGAAAGAATTAGCTACCAGGGCAAACGCTGCGTTCGAACGTTTTCCTCAGCAGACGACCAGTAGCTCCGGTGACGTATTCTTACCGATGAAAACCGAATTCTATAATTGCTCTCAGTCGTCAGGCCGATCTGACCCTAAAGATGAGGAAATTGCGCTACTTCGCAGCAGGATAGCAGCAATGCAGGCTTCGAAGCAGCGGGTGCCACGGTCAAATGCTGACCATGTTTTGGCTACCGTTCATTGCGGCTCGTCTATGCATGCACCGAGTACTTCTCTTTCGGCATGAAAGCGCAACATTTTCCCTGCACTTCGCAGTCAGATAATATCAAACCCGCCGAAGAAGCATGTTGGTATCGCCGCCAATACGGGGGAAGAGCTAGACGTTGTTGGGCTCCCTGCATTATGCACGACGCATCCGCTTCAGGGAAAGCGAATAGCCCGCATACTAGCACGATCAACCTATCCGTCAGTAGGCAAGCAAATCACCTGTTTTACCTTAAGGATCGACGTTTTTCCATCACGTTCCTCACCGACACGGGAGCGGGTCAGCGTCATCCCAGCGACCGATAACGACAAGCACTCGGAGCCTAGGTACAATTTGCGATCGGCCAACGGTTCTCCGATAGCTTCATTCGGTCAGCGCATGATGAACCTGGACCTCAATCTTCGCCGAGATTTTCATTGGGTCTTCGTGGTTGCGTCTGTGCCCTTCGCAATTATCGGTATCGACTTTCTCCGCCATTTTGGCTTGCTTGTTGATGCTGGTCGCCACAGACGTTTAGACGACCGGACTAAACTAGGGGTGGAAGGCGTTCTTACGGACGCCCCGATAATCAGTCCCATTTTTCGAATCGCCGATGTGCCATCAGATTATGCGAGCCTACTGTCTGCATACCCGCGCCTGGTACGACCAGCTGCAAAGCTTCCGCCAGTCACGACAGAGGTCGCTCACCACATAGTTACGCGTGGTCAGCCAGTTAGCGCACGACGAAGACGGCTTTCTCCTGACAAACTACGTGCAGCACGAGCTGAATTCGACCACATGCTTCAGCTCGGTGTCGTCAGACCGTCAAACAGCCCATGGGCGTCGCCTCTGCACATGGTCCCGAAGAAGGTCGTGGGGGACTGACGTCCTTGCGGCGACTATCGAACTTTGAATACGGTTACCACGCCTGATGGCTACCCGATCGCACACATAGTGGATCTCACCGCCAGTCTGGCGGGTAAAAATATCTTCAGCAAAATCGATTTGGTATGCGGATACAACCAAATTCCGGTAGCCGAAGCGGACATCGCTAAAACTGCCGTGACGACTCCATTTGGTTTGTTCGAGTTTCTGCGCATGCTATTTGGCCTAAAGAACGCCACGCAAACTTTTCAGCGTTTCATCGACCAAGTTTGTCGCGGTTTAGACTTCGCTTACGCGTATCTAGATGACATTTTAATCGCAAGCTCTTCACGAGAAGAGCAGATGCGTCACGTACGAACACATTTTGATCTTTTATCTCAACACGGGGTGACGATCAACGCAGAAAAATGTTCGTTTGGTGTCGATGCAGTCAACTTCCTCGGCCATCGTATCTCTTCTGCAGGCGTCTTGCCACTGTAGGATAAAATTCAAGCCATTATCGACTACCCTGAGTCACATTCTTTCAACAGCTCAAGCGTTTCGATGGGCTTGTCAACTCTTACCGTCGGTTCATTCCCAACTGCGCCTCGCTGAGGCAACCCCTCACGGACCTTCTCCGAGGGAAACTCAAGAAATTTGAATTTCCCATCGCAGCACGCGCTGCTCTTAGGTCGCTGAAAGAGTCTATAGGCAACATAGCTTTTATAGCGCATCGCGATCCGGCCGCCCACTGTCCCTCAGTACTGACGCCTCGGACGTGGCAGACGGCGCTGTTTTGAAGCAACGAGTAGTCGACACTTGACAGCCCTTAGCGTTTTTCTCCAAACACCCACAACCTACCGAATCTCGCTACAGCACGTTCGGTGGAGCACTGCTAGCCATATATCTAGCGATGCGTCACTTTCGAAACATCCTAGAAGGCCGCTCCTTTGCCGTCTTCACCGACCACAAACCCCTGACTTACGTGCTCGGCTCGACTACCGACCGATATTCTCCTAGAGAGTCGCGCCACCTTGACTATATCGCTCAGTTTACGACCGATATACGGCATGTCTCAGGTGTGCACAACGCCTTCGCCGTTGCACTTTCCCCAATCCAAGCTATCTCTGCTGACGCCGGCATGGCTGTCGACTTGACAGCCATGGCCACAGCGCAACTCAACCAAACTGAGCTTGATCTACTACGCAGGTCTCCCTCATTGGACATACCACTCGTTCCGCTGACATCATCAGACGGCACTATACTTTTCGATTTATCTCTGGGCACGCCGCGCCCAGTCGTCCCACGTGAGTTTCGGCAGACCGTGTTCGACACGTTGCACGGCTTGTCTCACCCAGGCGTTCTTGCGTCCATCAAACTCGTAACCGCACGCTTCGTTTGGCGCAATGTTAATCGGGACGTCCGTACGTGGGCAGCTGCTTGCCTTCCATGTCAACACGTCAAGATGCACAAGCACACGAGTAGCCCATTAGGCACGTTTCCGACGCCAGACGCACGCTTTCATCACGTGCACTTCGACCTCGTAGGTCCCCTACCGCCTTCCAAAGGCTCTGTATATCTACTGACCTGTGTCGATCGATTTACTGGATGGCCTGAGGCCGTACCTGTCCATATTGCTCCTGGGAAACGGTAGCGAAAGCTTTTCTGGAGCGCTGGGTAGCTAATATGGCTGTCCCACCATCGTGACCACCGATTGAGAGTCACATTTCTCGTCGATATTTGCCACGTCGCTTAAGGATTTAGGCTGTCGCCACGTTCAGACGACGGCACATCATCCGGCCGCTAACAGCATGGTGGAGCGTTTTCACCGCCAGTTGAAGACAGCGCTACGCGTGTACGCAGATCCTTTATGGTCTGAAAAATTTCCCCTCGTCCTACTAGGATTAAGAAACGCTGTTAAGACCGACTTCGACGCAACACCAGCGCAGCTAGTCTACAGTTGTACTCTGCGGTTGCCCGGACATCTGGTAGCACCAGTCCACTCTACTTCCTCTTTTGACTACGGAAGTTACACCGATCGATTGGCTCACCAGGTCAGTGCGCTACGTCCACCCGCTCCTCGATCGCAGAAGACACCAGTGCATGTGCCCGAGAAACTGTCTACGTGTTCACACGTCCTTCTTCGCGCAGACAGTGTTTGGCAGCCTCTTCAGTCACCGTACATGGGACTCTTCAAAGTGCTACACCGTGCGAATAAGACAT
The DNA here is from genome assembly GCA_944474145.2 of Dicrocoelium dendriticum. NCBI lineage: Eukaryota > Metazoa > Platyhelminthes > Trematoda > Plagiorchiida > Dicrocoeliidae > Dicrocoelium > Dicrocoelium dendriticum. The sequence continues at coordinate 44,467,307 of OX104070.1, read as the reverse complement.
ACACAGTTGACCGCGGTGGTCGACGCGAAGTCGTTACCATCGACCGTCTAAAATCCGCCTTTATGGAAGGAACCACCTCGCCTACTTCATCTAGTAGTGCTTCGTGCGACGTCACAACTCACTGCACCAGCTTACAGAATCCTAGTGCAGTTCAACCAGACCACGATCTCGGTCTACAAGCTTCAGCCGTCCCCACATCTCTCGAATCTAACCCGCCGTCTCCCACGACCAATCGCCGTGGTCGGGAGATGCGTGTAACAGTCTGGAGATTCCCCGGGTGGCCTGTGTAAAATTCTAACTAAAATTATTTCATTGTACACCTAGACAACCACTGTGGTTTGTTGAACTGATCGCTGAGTTCGAATGCTTGATTTGCTCATGGCCATTTTTGATTGGCGCTCGTTTCGGTTGCAACTCGCGACTGCTCTGCTCCGTTCCCCTAGCTAGAGCGTCAACGGTGTCGTTCTTTTATAGCTAGATAACAGGGAATCTTTCACTGTACCAATAAAAGTTCCCCTGCAAATCGATCTGTCTTTTCGAATCGCTCCGGGCTTCCGGTACATGCTACTCCCTAAATTGGTGACCCCGACTCCGGAACAATCTCAGCGCGGGATATTTCGAACTTTTCTCTGGTGAGCTCTTTCCATTTATTTTTCATATTTTGCGGTTTATTTTGCATACGGTAGCCTGTTTTTTGCGTCATTTTTTAAGCCATGGAATCTGTAGACTCCAAGGTAGAGTCTCTGCTAAGCGTTGTATCTCTCTCTGTGCCACCTTTTTGGGACATGGATCCTCTTTTGTGGTTCGCTCATCTTGAGGCTGAGTTTTACAATCACAGAATCACTTCCGACTACGCGAAGTATAGCAAGCTCCTCTCCTATCTCCCCAAGGAGATATCGATGCAGGTTCGTGACGTCATTTCTCAGACCGAAAACCTCTATGGGGCTCTCAAGGAGGCTACGATTAAGCGCGTTATGCCCTCTGAGAAAGTTCGCCTGCAGCAGCTTTTCAGGGATCTGCAGCTGGGCGAAAAACTGCTTTCAAGCCTGCTACTAGAGATGCAGCAACTCCTTGGTTCCTCAACCATGGATGAGACGTTACTTCGCGAACTATGGTTACAGCGGCTACCGGAAAACATGCAAGCGATTCTCGCTACAGTGAGCTCCGTTTCGCTCACTCAACTAGCAGATTTAGCGGATCGAGTCATTGAACGATCACAGCCACAAGTCGATGCCAGCAAAGTCAGTGCCGTCGCGTCCCAGGGCACTTCTATCACTGGCTTACAGTCAACTATAGAAGCCCTGCAAACACAAGTTGCGACACTTAGTCGCCAAGTTTAACAGCATACTATGAACCGTCGTCGTCTTAGCCGCTCAAAATCGCCCTTCAAACGTTCTAATTCTAGCAACAGGCAGGCTAGCTGTTCGTACCATCAGCCTTTTGGTACCGTAGCTCATAAATGTGTAGAGCCTTGCAACTTCGCCGAGAAGCAGGGAAACTTCTCGGCCAGTCCGTAACGGTGACGGACGCGACCGGCCAACACCAAAGTCGCCTCATCCGCGTTAGGGATTTAACTTCCGGCGCCGAGTTTCTAGTCGACACAGGAGCCGAAGTTAGCGTTATACCCCGTAGCCCAGATGAGTTCGTCTCACCATCGCCGACCAAGCTGCGTGCCGCCAATGGCACACCAATCGCAACTTTCGGCAAAGGCTGCCAACTCTCAATTTAGGCCTCCGGCGAACCTTTCGCTGGCCTTTCATAACCGCTGCCGTGCCTTTCGCCATTATAGGCATAGACTTTCTTCAACGCTTCGACCTCATTATCGACGTTAAAAGGAAGAAGCTTATCGACTCTAGGACACAGCTCAGTGTTATCGGGACTAGTGCCAACGTGGCTGCTATCACTCCAATTCGTGTCCTACCTCAAGCTTCACAACCTTTTATAGAACTTTTCAACAAGCATTCTAAACTCATTCGCGTCCTGAAAGACTTGCCTCCTGTGACGTCAAACGTCATGCATCACATATGCACTAAGGTCCCATCTGTTTCGGCCCGCCATCGCAGACTAGCCCCGGACAAGTTCAAAGCTGCTAAGACGGAATTCAAACAAATGCTCGAACTGGGGATAATCCGCACGTCCAAAAGTCCATGGGCATCACCATTACACATGGTACCGAAGAAATCTGGTGACTGGCACCCCTGTGGTGACTACAGGGCACTTAACAAAGTTACCGTCCCGGATAAATACCCCAGTCCGCACATGCACGACTTGACCTCAGTCTCTTTAGCAAAGTCGACCTAGTTCGCGCCTACCATCAGATACCTGTGGCGCCAGACGACATTGCTAAGACAGCAGTTATCACGCCATTCGACCTATTCGAGTACCTCAGAATGCCTTTCGGCCCCAGCAACGCTGCCCAAACTTTTCAGCGTTTCATTCATGAGGTAACGCGAGGACTCGAAGGCGTTTATCCTTATCTAGATGACATTCTCATCGCCAGCTCTTCTGATGAAGAACATCTTCATCACCTCGGTGCTCTCTTTCAACGCTTAACACAGCATGGGGTTACCATCAACCCCGATAAATGCGAGCTTGGCCAAAGCTCCATCGACTTTCTTGGCCAACGCATATCCGCCTCTGGTGTCGAAGCTCTGCCAGACAAAATCCAGGCACTCAAGGACTGTCCTGCTCCCAGTTCCTTCAAACAGTTACGCCGATTCCTTGGCCTGGTCAACTATTATAGACGCTTTATACCTAACTGCGCGAGCATTGTTCAACCAATGACTGACTTGCTCCACGGTAAACAACGGTCTTTTCATTTTGCAGACGACGCTAGACTGTCTTTCGAGAAGCTCAAAGACGCTATCTCCAACATAGCGCTTCTCGCCCATCCAGTCACATCTGCACCACTCTCCCTGACAACTAAAGCATCCGACAATGCCGTCGATGCAGTTCTTCAACAACTCATCGACCATCGATGGATATCTTTAGGTTTCTTCTCGAAACGTTTACAACCTGCCGAATCGCGTTACATCACCTTCGGTAAAGTACTGTTAGCTATCTACCTAGGTATCAGACATTTCCGTCACTATCTCGAAGGTCGACATTTTACAGTCTTCACTGACCACAAGCCATTGATCTACGCAGTAAATGGCGTGACAGAGAAGTATTCTCCGCAGGAAACTAGACACCTAGACTACGTTTCTCAGTTTATGACAGACGTACAACATGTCTCAGGTGCTCTCAATCCCGTCACGGAAGCGCTTTCACGCATTCAGCAGATCAGCTTATCGCCTGGCACCCACATTGATCTAGCCTCTATGGCTGCTGCCCAACAAGCTGATCTCGACATAGACAAGCTACGACGCAACACCTCGTTGAAACTACGCGAAGTTCCACTAGCTTCATCTGAGGGGACCATTCTTTGTGACGTTTCACAAACTTTTCCCCGACCCGTAGTTCGTACCTCGATGCGTCGACTAGTTTTTAACGCTTTACACAACCTGTCTCATCCCGGCATACGTGCTTCGCATAAGCTCGTAACTGGACGCTACGTATGGCTCAACGTCATTCGCGATGTCCGCTTTTGGGCACGCGCATGCTTAGAGTGTCAGCGCGCCAAGGTTTACAGACACCCCAAAAGCCTACTTGGCGTCTTTCCCGCTCCTGACTCTCGTTTCGCACACGTCCATGTTGACCTGGTCGGACCTTTGCCTCCATGCAAAGGCTACGTGTACCTCCTCACTTGTGTCAACCGATTCACCCGTTGGCCAGAGGCGATTCCGATAGTCAACTGCTCATCTGAGACAGTTGCGCAAGCTCTCCTAGAAAGCTGGGTAACTCAATACGGTTGCCCAGGCGTAGTCATCACTGACAGAGGATCACACTTTGACGGATCCTTCAGCAAACTGCTCAACGTTCTTGGTTGCCAACATCACCGAACCACCGCATACCATCCTGCAGCTAATGGGATGGCAGAAAGATTCCATCAGCAACTCAAAGCATCACTCTGTGCCCAATCTAGCACATCCTGGCACGACGCACTTCCGCTCGTTCTCTTAGGCATAAGAAACATGATTAAAGCGGATTTGCACGCCACTCCATCGTCGCTAATCTTTGGATGCACACAACGCTTACCTGGTGAACTAGTCTCACCAAAAGCGCCAACAACATTCGACTATGGCGACTACGCAGCTCGCCTATCTCATCACATGCGACAGCTTCAGCCTGTGCAACCCAGAGCACAGAGCTTGCGTACCAACTTGGACGAACGCTTGACTACTTGCACGCACTTGTTCGTTCGCACTGACAGCGAACGCCGGCCACTTCAACCTCCTTATTCTGGTCCGTACTGTGTCGTACGCAGAAGCGACAAGACGTTTGCCATTGACTACAATGATAAGACAGGCGATCAACGTCAATCGACTCACGCCAGCATTCCTCGACAAGTCTGACTCTTCGGTGGAGCAGGCACCTTTATAGCCGGCGCCATCACAGCTCGCACTGACAACCTCAACCGACAGCACTTATACTCGCCCTACTATCAATCGACGCGGTAGGAAGCTCAAACCTCCAGTTCGTTTTTCGGACTTCGTTAGCACGTACTATTATGCATAGAACGTGCCTCTGAAATTTTCTGCCCTTACCAAACGTTTAGGAAAATCCACAAAAAATGGATCAAAACTTTTGAAACTACCAAAAAAGAGAAAAACCTTTGAAAACCCAAAAACAGCTTTGCATGTTTTTCGCTTTGCACTCTTCTGTGTATTGCTATACATTTACGCTGCTTTTTCATTTTGCTTTCCATATACACGGCCGGTTGATTGCATGTCGGTTTCACTTTTCGCTGGATCCCCGCACGTCAACTGGAAGTGGAACGAACTTTCTGCTCAACCGCATACGTGAACTTTATTAACTGTCCCCTCACAAACAGTTTTCACCGTTTCGACACCGTAGGGAGGACACGGGTGGGAGCCCGCTAGGGTCCGATTGCATGGTTATCCCCCAGCAGCTGCATCAGGTTTCACAACCTGGTCTTGCAGAAGGTTGGCCCGCGGCGGACAGTCCTCACGTAGATCGAAGGACTGCGTACACATCCTTCTGGGAGAGGACTATGAAGCAGTCTGGAGACTCCCTGGGTTGCCTGTGTAAAATTCTAACTAAAATTATTTCATTGTACACCTAAGCAACCAGTGTGGTATGTTGAACTGATTGCTGAGTTCGAATGCTTGATTTGCTCATGGCCATTTTTGATTGGCGCTCGTTTCGGTTGCAACTCGCGACTGCCCTGCTCCGTTCCCCTAGCTAGAGCGTCAACGGTGTCGTTCCTTTATAGCTAGATAACAGGGAATCTTTTACTGTACCAATAAAAGTTCCCCTGCAAATCGATCTGTCTTCTCGAATCGCTTCGGGCTCCCGGTACAGGCTGCTCCCTAAATGCGTAAGCCGGTTCGTTTCTCCGACTATGTATAGTGTAAATACGTTTAGCTTTGTAGATATTTTATATATTTTCCCGTTTTTGGTCGATTAACGTTTTAAAAACAAACAACAATATCAGAATCCTCTAAAAAATACCTTTAAAAATATTCAAAAACCCAAAAATTTAAACACGCAGATCATTCGATTGTTCCTTTTGGTGTCTTTTGCGCATTTTTCTTCTTTATCGTCTCTACATGCCCTAACCCTTCCCTTTGATCGACTGGCCCGCACGAGCAATGTTTTCGGGGACCCTGACGCAAACGTCGGTCGTTTCCTTGCGGTACGGGTGTCGCTTCTTCGCGGGACGAGACTCGTTTCTTCGTGGGACGATGGTAGTTTCTCCGGAAGACGGGGGTCGTTTTGGCATGGGGCGAGGTGTGGCGGGGGAGAGACGACCCAAGCGCACCGTTTGGCAGCAGCGGAGGTTGGGGGTCCTGTCGGCCTTTTTCTAGGCTAGCCAGTTTTTTGTAGTCCGACAAGCCCGCTCCAACGGTCCGCCGAAATGCACCCAGCCTTGCAATCAATAAATAATAAATCACAAGAGACACAGCGGACTCCGACGTCCGGCGAACCCCCACTTGACACGAACACTCACCCATTCTTACTCAGCACGATTTTGCCATACGAACCTCGATTCACCCGTCATTTTCGATTTCGAAGGCTTTCTATGTTCAGCCTTCAAGGAGGGAGCTCTCTAGCCCCCAAATGATAACTGCTATCCTTTATGTACTGTTTAATTGTTGACCAGTTATACATTATTCTTTCTTGTTTTAATCTTCCTTACAACCGGCTCGACACTCGACCACCTTGTAAGCTCCCGCGCTAACGTGTACCACCTGCCTTGCTTCATCCATCCGAGTCTTCTTGTAGCCCATCGAATACAGTCCGCTGTGCCCGACTCCGATTGCCTTCTGATATCCGCCTTAATTTCGCGCACCGTCTCGGACTAGTATTTACTAGTCTTACAATACTACGGATGTAAATGCTATTTCAGTCTATAGTATACCACCACCTCCCCCACCAATCCAGCCCCTGTCACGTGCCATTATGAATCAAAAACTAATCAATCTACTGGAGTATGTACTTTGTTCAATCCAGTACGATGTAGAGCCCGGTGTGCCTCAGCCACCTCACAACACACAGTTCTCAGGTACAAAGACGAAGAAACAAACCTTACCCACCACTTTTATTCCAATTTAACAATGTCTTCCAAATCTGTCGTCATTAACATTCGTTCTGTTTTACCTAAGTTAGATATACTTTCAACAGTTATGTTTATGAGATCCCCGAAATACATTTTATCGCTGAAACTTGGTGCACATCAGAAATTAGTGATGCTCAGCTTGACAACTTAGGCTATAAACTTTTCCTCAAGGATCGCTCACACAAACATGGTGGTGGATGTGTCATATATCGTTAAAATAACCTGACTGCAATTCCCGCAGGTCGAACTGCTCAATGACTTAAAAAATACACTATGGCTGGTGATCCGGTCTACTGATCTAGTGAGTTGTATCTATCGGCCGCCCCGAACCACTCAATGTGAAACCCAAAGGCTAATGAATATTATCAATGCTGCTTCCAGCAGTACATACAAGTTTACACTTATATATGGATATTTCAACCTGCCACACGTTAACTGGATGCTGCCTACACTCAGAAATACTGCGGGCCTTGAGTAAATCATCTCACGTATCCACCTCAATGGCTGGACCCAGCATGTTAGCCAGCCAACCAGAAGTGCCGCAACCCTCGACCTTGTATTCACGATGGGATCTCCTTCGATTATGTACTTATTGACAATCCACTACCTAGCTGTGATCACAACCCGGCGCTTTGTGATATGACTACTGATTCACCCAAACCAGCAAGTAAAGTGTTAACACCCATTCGCAATCTCAATCGTGTGAACTGGAACTCATTTAATGAACTTATCAGTACCATGAACTGGAACACGTCCTGTCTAACTCACAATCCTATTGTGATTACAAATGAGTTTATTAACAATTTTGCTCTTCATGTGGGTCTACTGGCACCTACTGCATGGAGAAATACCTATGAACATAGTAGTCAACTCAAGCTTCTGTACAGAATCTCGTATCTGGCTTTATAAAACATATGTGTTACCTGGCATGGAATACTGCTCACTAATACAGTCGAATCTGCGGAAATCTGACCAACATGCTCTTGAGAGGGTACAGCGACGCTTTACCAAGAAGCTGTGCGGATATTCCTCCAAGATGACCTACAGAGAGCGCAGTGAAAAACTTGGACTTGACCCAATTTGGCTACGGATAATGAAGATGAACTTGTGTTTCCTGTACAGAATAATTCACCATCACATGCACAATTATGCTAACTGTGTCCATATGGCCGTTAACACTAGATACGAGCTACGAAATAAGGAGACAACGGTCATGATTCCAAAGTTCAATACGCGAATTAGGGAGCGTTTCTTCTTACTACACTGCTCAAAGCTTTGGAACAAACTTCCAAGAGCTATCAGAACTTGTTGCACATTGCGTTTGTTTAAGCTTTCGATAAAAGATTATTTAACCGTTCAAAATGTGATAATAATGTTTCGAACAGCACAGTCCTTAGATAACGCTTTTGAGAACGGAGTTAATGGTGCCTGAAAATGCATGTGATCAAGTGCACAAGTGGTTATATTTTGTTGGCCCGCAGCACTTTATTCTCTTTTTTTTCTCGTGTGCGATCAACTCTCATGTGACTGCTAAAAACTTGTCAGACGATAGAACAAGAGGAATGTAAATATTCTGGACCGCTTCGCGCTACACAAATTTACATTTTGTGCTCACATTTTTTAAAATTTATTATACCATGATATGAAACTGCTGTACCATTATTTGATCCGTCCCTTCTGGGAACGGCTTCTCGCATCGTCGAGCCATATACAATTTATTTATTTATTTAAGCCATCAAATCGAAGTAACTTAAATCACTATATCGCAGGAGCAACAGCTTTGCTACATTTCTACAAATACACGAGGCTCTGCAATACCTACAAGGTTCAACCCAAATGGTCAAAATTAGGGAGAAAGATCAGGTAATTAGAAATAATGAGAATGCACGTACATTGATGCAACTACTCAAAAGAAGGAACCCTAAACCCCACCAGGAAATTGAAACGTTGGCTCTGGACTATGGTTTAATTACGCGCGACATCTCCCGCACACGTGACACTGTCAACTCTAGATTTGCCTCCTGCTTTGTCCACAACACAGCTGTTTAATCCTCCACTTCTAAAAAAAGCGAATGAGCTATGCTGTAATATCCCTGTTACGTTAAGAGAGGTGCAAAGTGACATCGTATCCATAAAACCATCAACTCGTCCAGGCCTAGACGGCATCTCTCCAACTGTTATAAAACTTGGAGGAAAAAACGTCACTCTACTGTTAGTAAACATCACACTTGCTCTCACTACCGGCTGCTTCTCATCTTAATGGAAGCAATCTATGATCATGTCTAAGCACAAGGGTTGCCCACGAAATGAAGTGCCAAGGTGCTGCTTAGTAAATCACACCTCTGCTGCTTCCAAAACCCTAGAGAGAATAGTTAAGAAGGTCGTTCAATTTCTCACGAGACTGGCTCTGATCAAACCCTTACAGCATGGCTTTCACTCAACACGCTCCTGTGTTACCTGCCAGCTACAGTTCTTTGATCATGTCACGACTACGATTGACAGAGGAATGGCAATCATTATACTTCTGTTAGACATGCAAAAGGCGTCCAACCGTGTGCCACCCAAGCCACTGCTGTCTGTTCTAAAGTCATATGGCATTGGAAATCCTCTGCTAAACTGGTTCAATTCATATCTAAACGGTCGAACCAGATAGTTAGAATTGGTCAGCAATGCTCTACGCCGAAACAAGTAACCAGCGGCGTCTTCCAGTGAAGTGTGCTGGGACCATTACTTTTCCTAATCTACGTAAACAACATATGCGACCCAATCAAACATGGACACCCACTTCTGTTTGTTGATGTCGTCAAACTGTTCTACTTATTTCATCCAGACCAATTACAAATCTGCCTGGGAAGCATATGTGAAGACCTATCCGCACTAAATATAGCTAGTAAACGTCTGTTAATGAAGTTCTCCGCAGTGAAATTCCAAGTACTTGGGTACAGATGCCGCGTCCCTGAAGGCTCTATCACACTTGCCGGAAAGGTGATCACAATGTCTGAGTGAGTTCGAGACTTAGGAATTAGGTAGTCCAACTCCTTCAATTAATCCGAACATGTGCCTTAGCAGGTTGCAAAAGCAAAGCAGCTACGCGGATATGCCACCGGAACATTCTCCCTGTCTGAAGCGCGACTTGAGTTATTTAAGATAATAGTACGACCGACTCTGGAATACTGTACTGTCGTTCACATCCAATTGAGAAAGAAACACAGAACAGCTCTGGAAAATGTCCAAGGATCATTTACTAAGTTGGTCATGGGGCGCTGCTCAAACCTGACTTATTATGATCGCTGTTGAAAATTTCAACTGGGTCCTCTTTGGCTGAGACGCTTAAAGAACAACATTCTTCTCTTCTACAACAGTATTAACCAACAAATTTTTGCGGACAGCACCGCACTTGAGCTGCGGAAGAATGCAGTCTACCCCACACGTAATGGCGGCTACTTGCTACGCACAAAGCTTGCAAGTCATAAAACTCGACCGAATTTCTTCTTAGTGAGATACACCGATCTGTGGAACAAACTACCCCTACAGATACGCATGAGTGTAAACCATGTCACATTTCGAAATTCCCTATAGATGCTTCAAATGCATTGGAGATCTTTGACAGACAACAAACTCTAGAAACATTGACGGAAACTGGTATAAATAATATATGTGCAACTAGTTGCTTACAATCAGCTTACCCACTCCATGTCGTTACTTACAAAACTAAAGCATGTGTCTGCAACCCATTATTCCCTCCCTTATATTATCTACTCCTGAGCCTCACAAACTAAAAAATGGTGATACAAATGTTGGTACATTTTACATATTAGCTCATCGGGTCTATGACCCGAGGGGAAATTCATGATCCGAAATTCTATCACTTAAATTATTGACTTTACTATTATGAATTTATGTTGCATAAGGCAGGAAACCTATTCACTATACAAATAATCACTCCCGCTTATGGGACCCTGTGCCACTTGTCGGTAAATATATAAATTTATTTTATTTATTTATGTGTCACTCAGTCATCCGGCAACGCGTTCATTTGACTTGACTGACGAACCAACACTTAGCATCCAACCAATGAGCACACAGTCCTGTCACCCTTTGGATCAGAGAAGTGATTCAGAACGGAGGGCGAATCGCGAAGGGTTTTGCGAAATTTTGAACTTTCTTTGCAAACTTTTGTACTTTTTGTGCAACTTTATGAGAAATGCTACAGTGTTCGCATCTGCGTCCACAGAACGCGGTGGCTATCAAATGTGAGGAATAGCGTTCAGCGCTTTGTGTTAATGTCTTCGTCCGTGCTTCAGTTGTGTGGTGCGTCATGCCTCAGCACAGATGCTCAACGAGCGGACACACTGCGCGCACTGCTAGTCTCACATAAACGCGGGGTAGCTGAGGTCCATGTAAAGCGCGTTCAGAGGTGCCACGTGCGTCTCGCCACGCATGTGGCTCTAGTTTAGTAGTTCACAACTGAGTTGTAGTATATCTGATACCCCCAAAACGCCTTCGTTCAACACGCGCGCATCGCTATCCCAGAAAGGCAGGGCTAAAGTCACACTGGCACTTCTATTGGCTGATTCGGAATAGGCCACCAACTAAAACAGTACGCAATTTGCTGCGTCCGCGCCGATTGGATTCACGTTTCTTATGCGAAGGACTATTTGAAAGTTGCTTACGGAGGAACGTAAGTGTAACGGGGTTTAAGAAACCAGTCCAGTATGCTCGACCTTACCACCTAAGCGCAGGTTACCGGAGTCAGCGGATCAGTTCGATCGAGAGAACGCGTGAACCCACCGGGAGACACAGCGATGGATGGACAGCGAATCACGAGTGGCACACGTATCCAGAAACCGACAAACCGGATTGGACAATAGAACATAGAGGGCGCACTGGCAACTCGAGAATCGCTATTAACGACAAGTTTCAGAGTGCAAAGCCAAATATGAGCGGTCCAAAGAAATACGGCCAATCAGATGCCAAGCACGAAAGACGTGATCATTGCGCGAGACAGGAAGACAGCGACCGAAGAGGAATAACATAACCCAATGAAATAAAAGGGGAACGCGACCAATGAGGTGAACCGAAAAACAGGAGACCCACTGAGAAGGCTCGAAGATTAACAGTGTTTATTTCTTTTAAATAGGCTACACTATACTGAATAAACGCCTGTTTTCCGCCCCCCGCCATCGTGACTTTTTGATCGTGTCCGTGTCTCATAACAGTAAGGAATTCGAAAATATTGCCCATAGACGATACAGTCTACATAAGAACTAAAAGTTGCGAAACGATCTCTTTTCACTTCTTCTCATCAGGCAAATACGGCTATAAGAATGCGAAACCAACGCAACGCAGTACTCCGGCGAAGGCCGGACGCAGAATGGGTGACTCGGGAGCGTTTGAGCGATGCTGCTACACTCGATCGATAGCCTTGTCAATCAACTGAAGACAGGCATTACAGTAGCCGACGGCGCGAAGAGGATCGCACTTGGCCGCTGCCATTATCCGACGCTGAGGAGTTGGTGCTTGGACAAAACCTTTTTTTACATAACTCCGGAGCTAATTTTTATTTTAAAAAATCCTGGTGTGCAACCATCCTTACCTTATCCAAAGTTGCAGTTGGAGCACCCGCTATGTAGCTGCATTGCGATACACAGTCTTTTGAGACCTCTGCACACTTTGAAGTAGACCCCGGTCATACCGACCATAAGGACCGTACCCAAAATGTAAGTGTTTCAGTGGTGCTCCTTCCAAAACTGACATCCCATGACCGGTTTCATCCTCCTTGGTACACGTCAGATGCGTGTCGCAATACAACCACACGGTGGGTACTCCAAATTCCACTTTCCATTCCTTACCGCTGTGCCAAGCGTAACGGATCTTAGTGGCATAGTGATCAAGGTGTCAGTCGTTAATGACTAGGTCCCGAGTTCCACACCAGCTCAGGTTCTCTCCATCTGATGAGTCCAAACCAGAACCAAACCGGTCGTTGGGTGACATTATTGGATGGAACAACATCGAAACACCTTTGTGTTTAGAATAGAAGCGGCCGTTAATTACACTAGGTTTTCTTTGAGACCACTATAGTTTTGTCTAAATAAGTGCTTTCTAACACTACGTATAGAAGGTATGTGTTACAGCAGCACGTGCTAATGTTACTCAGACTACCACACACAAACACACACACACACACACGTGATCGATCGGACAACATTCTTACATTGGTCGATACCGACTGGCCTTTTATTCTTGCTCTGATTGGCTTGTTTTCCGTTTACGTTTTCCGCATTCGATGTAGTCGTCAGTAGGCAAATAACACGTTTGCCTTCCAGTTTGGTGTCCTCTCTCTCCGAGTTCGGGACTACGAGTCCAACGACGAGATAGGAATACTTGTGTGATACGTACCAGTATGAATGTTTGTTTTCGGTGGTGATCTATTACTTTTGGTTATAGGAAAGCAACATGGTTGGCGGCGTTCGGTTTCGGGTTTGCCTGTCATTGTGGCCAACCACAGGACGCCTGCGCCTACACAGGGACCATGGGTGGCTTGCGGTGCAACACCCACAGCTACAACCACATGCCCCATATCCAGCGTAAGCCCGAAGGAATAAGACCGGGAGGCATGTAGATGGGAGCCACGTTTCATTAACGGTGCCGGCCCATACTCCTTCACAGGCAAGCACACGCAGGCTGTATTTGAGAATCAAGCGAACACAAGGCGATGGCTGGACCGTAGTCCGCTTCACACTGAGTGCATGGAACCACTCTTCGAGCCTAACAACGCCACAAGGACCGTGCGCCCCGTCCCCTTCAGCAACGAGCAACTGTCTCCTGGAGCTAGTATAGACGAGTTAGTGGGTAATTGGCAGGTAGGTACCTTGTCAACATGCACATCAAGCGCAGCTCCACCAAGAATATCAAGCAACAGCCAATCACTTGAGACGACAATATCGATTAACATAAATCGAATAATATATACAGATACGGTGACATAACTATTCGCTAAAAGAGCGTATGAAATAAATTGGTTACGAAGAAATCTGCGATAAGTTCAAGACGTCAGAAAATATACTTTAGGAGAATGCCACAAACGCGAAACTGTTATCGAAGTTAACTACAATTAGCTTAAGCGACGTGTGCAGGTTTGTAGAAAATAGTTCGGTATACATTAATATGAGATCAAAAGCATTAGGACAAGATAGCCAACCCACCACCTGAAATAAAGAGACTCAGCACGCAAGCACACGGTTAGTAAATCGAATGCAGCGTACCTACAAACGCTGCGCCGGTTCTACCTACGTTATCTGCAGGACCCGTCGTCACTTCGGTGGTGGCCCCCGAGTGGTCTCGCTCGTGGCTCAATAGGCCTGCCTGACCCACGCACTCGCGACCGCATATGCTACAGCACCATGCGCTCGATGTTGATGGAGTACAACCCATCGGCACTTGCTGCTTCTGCACTTGTCCCTTCTTCTCTGCATGCATGAGGTCTTTCTGCCTCACCTCGGCAACTGCCTTCCGGATCAGATCGCGATATGCACGATCAACCGCCTTCGATTCCCATGACCTGCAATCAAGATTAGAACGTGAGAGGCTCACTTTGATCAACTTCTGGTAATGTAACTTCGGTTTAATATCTGAATATGCTTGGAACCGACTGGGATCTCATGATTTCAGGTTTTGAATACAAATCGGATTTTGTAGGGTTTTATTATAGCAACGTTTCGCCCTTGACGCAAGAGCTTCTTCAGGCCAATTGAATCGGTACACAATTGGCTTAACTTTTTGTGGGAAATTAAGGTGAAGATTGCAAGGAATATCATGAACCATTGAATAATAGTGTTACAGGTCAATAGGTCAAGTAGCCATTCTAGTGAAACAACAAGCATCGAGCGTTTCTCATTGATCCGCGCCACCGGTCGTTTACATGTGAGGCATTCCTTTCTTGCAGCTGCTGATTAAGGCTCCGACCTGAGTTCATCCGCTGACACCTTTTCTGACTGAGGGGTTAACACAGCCTGCCACGCGTTCGATAACTCCACCCCGTCCGTACTGTTCACACAGTTATTAGCCTTAGTAATCTCGATCGCCTCAGCAATCAACCTTTGACTTGTTGCAGGTAATCCCTTCTTAAGTATCTCAACATTGTCCCAATCAATCTCGTGTCCTGTGTCTAGCGCATTTACCGCCACGGTTGAATCTTTTAATAGGGCCCTGTATTCAGGCTCAGTCCTCGGTGGACGCGAAACGTACCTCCTGTGTTCTGCTATCTTCGTGCGTAGCTCTCTCGCTGTTTGGCCTATATGCACTTGTTCACAGTTTTGCAATTGATTTTATAAACACAATTTGTCGTCCTATTTTTTGGAAGCGGATCCTACAAACGCAAAAGTGCTGAATAGAGCGTTTGGCCCTTTCGAAAAATCACTCTTATTTTATAATAAAATAAATAAATAAACGTTTTATTCCTCAGCAGTGCGAGGCAAAGACCAATTGGGTGGTCTTATCAACATGTACAACGTGATCGCACATCTTTTGTACAGTTTGTTTGAATTAATGATTACAATACACTTCTTCGCGCCCCGCGTTCCGTCGTGCTGATTTCTGGCTGTGCTGCTTCTGCGTGCGTACGCTGCTGACCAGTCTGCTTGCGAATCGGATAATATACTCGGAATTACTATTGAACGTCTATTTCCATTGTGCTCGACGTGTGTCACAGGTATAGCGCAACCTACGACTCGAACTCGACTGTGATTAAACTGTGAGTTGACCCTCTCCAACTTTTTGCCTTTTATTAAGGGGTTGAAACCTTCCTAGTATTTTTCGACCACTACATAAATTGGTGACCTCGACGTATTTTTTTGAACACGTATTTTTCCTTAGTCATGTCTGACCAGACCCCATGTGTTTTTACGGACAATTCCGTCGAACTCTCGCTTCCTACCTTTGACATTTCTAATCCACGTGTGTGGTTTATTCAGGTAGAAGCTACTTTTCGATGTCGTAAGATCACTTCACAATCTTCCATGTTCTCTTACGTCGTCTCGCGCTTACCTGTCTCCATTGCATCTGAAGTCATTGATATCCTTGATCCAATGCCTGTAGAAGCACCGTATGATAAACTTAAAGCCGCTATCCTTAAACGCACAACTGCGTCTGATGAAGCTCGTCTGCAACAGTTACTTTCCGGCGTCGAGCTTGGCGATCGCACCCCATCTCAGCTTCTAAGACACATGCGTTCCCTAGTTGGTTCGTCGAAACTCGACGACTCCATACTCCGCCAACTTTGGACGAAATGTCTTCCGGCAAACATCACAGCGATACTATCAGTTCTTAGCGACGATATCACGCTGGAAAAGCTAGCAGAAGCGGCGGACAAAACGCACGAATGTTTCTTTAAGAGTACTCTTAATCATCTAGCTGAGTCCACCACAGCCAGCTCATCCCCTAGCACTACGCTTGATTCGATAAACGATAGAATATCCCGTCTAGAACTTAGCATGTCTGCTATTCGACGTGAACGCACTCCTAGCCGAAGAAGTCCTCGTGCTCCGCGCCGCAGCACATCACGCTCACGTCAGCGCTCATACTGCTATTTCCACCGTCGCTTCGGTAAATCAGCACGTAACTGTCGCCCAGGATGCAAATATCCGAAAGGAACTTCGATTTCGCAACCGGGAAACGCCAAAGCCAGCCAGTAATGGCGACGGCTGTCGCTGGCCAAATCCCCAGTCGCCTTCTGTACGTGTTCGACTCCACGACTAAACTTCATTTTTTGGTCGATACGGGCGCAGAAATCAGCGTTATACCACGTTCGTTAGGAAAACGCCCGCTGCAACAAGCCGGACTTACGTTACAGGCGGCTAACCAGACCAAGATCGCGACATACGGCCAGAAGCTGTTACACCTAAGCCTTGGTTTACGACGCGTGTTTGCTTTTATCTTTACCATCGCAGATGTCCAGAAACCCATACTTGGCATCGACTTCCTTAGCGAATTCGGCCTCGTTGTCGACCTACGTTGCAGGAAGTTACGGGACGACAGCACTTCGCTCACTGTCCCTTGCCATCTCGCCCCAGTCACTTCCATTGGACTTCGCGTACTCATGCCAGACTCTACGCCGTATTCCTCATTGCTTCAGAAATTTCCGTCTTTGGTCCGTTCTAATACCGACTCCACCGAGCCTAAACACGAGGTCCGTCATCATATCGTCACCACAGGTCCACCCGTGTCAGCCAAACCGAGACGTCTTCCATCTGACAAGCTCCAAGCGGCTAAACGCGAATTCGAGCACATGCTCAACCTCGGAATCATTCGCCCGTCCAACAGTTGTTGGGCTTCCCCGCTTCATCTTGTACCCAAAAAGTCCGGTGATTGGCGTCCATGAGGTGATTACCGGGCACTCAACGCCGTTACTATCCCCGACAGATACCCTATCCATCATATTCATGATTTTTCATTGGGATTGTCCGGGAAATCAGTCTTT
Source organism: Dicrocoelium dendriticum (assembly GCA_944474145.2). Taxonomy (NCBI): domain Eukaryota; kingdom Metazoa; phylum Platyhelminthes; class Trematoda; order Plagiorchiida; family Dicrocoeliidae; genus Dicrocoelium; species Dicrocoelium dendriticum. The sequence goes on along the minus strand of OX104070.1, from coordinate 44,450,148 downwards.
TCCAAGATTGAACTTGTACGAGCGTACCATCAAATTCCAATGGCGTCTGAGGACATTGCTAAAACGGCCGTTATCACACCTTTCGGTTTGTATGAGTTCACTCGTATGCCTTTTGGCCTTCGCAATGCGGCACAGTCCTTCCAGCGCTTCATGGACCAGGTCCTCCGTGGTCTAGACTTTGTTTTTGTCTATATCGACGATGTTCTAATAGCCAGCGCCACGCCAGAAGAGCACTTGAATCACCTTCGACAAGTATTCGAACGCTTCGATCATCACGGGATAACCATTAATCCTGATAAATGTCTATTTGGTCAAACTTCCGTCGATTTTCTTGGTCACAAAATCGATAGCAAAGGTATTAGTCCCATCCCAGAGAAAACCCAGGCAATCATGGACTATCCACTGCCCCAATCCGTTAAAAACCTGCGCCGATTCCTTTGCTTGGTTAATTATTACGGAAGATTCATTGACAATTGTGCTGCTGTTCTTCAGCCTTTGACTGACTTACTTAAAGCTAATCCAAAGAAGTTCATCGTTACGCCAGAAGCCGAAACAGCGTTTGTTGCCATCAAGCAGAAGTTGAGCCATGTAACTTACCTTAGCTACTTGGACACCGACGAGAAAGCTACTCTCGTCCTCAAGACTGATGCTTCACAATCCGCTGTTGGTGCTGTACTACAACAACTAATCGGCAATGAGATTCAGCCCTTGTCTTTCTTTTCTCTGGAGCTACAACCAGCACAAACGAGATATAGTACTTTCGGTCGCGAACTTCTGGCGATGTACTTGGCCGTCAAACACTTTCGTCACGTCCTTGAAGGACGACGTTTTGTAATTCTGACGGACCACAAGCCTTTGGTCTACGCTTTTCGTGCCGCTTCCGATCGCTATTCTCCGAGAGAGACACGACATCTGGATTACCTCTCACAATTTTGTGTCGACATTCGCTACCTCGACGGTCCAAATAACGTTGTCGCTGATGCACTTTCACGTGCTCATCTACATCAACTGTCGTCCTCACCAATAGACCTTGAGGAAATGTCTGTTGCCCAGAACAACGATCCTGAACTCGCTCAGCTTCGATCGAATACCACATTGAAATTCTTGCAATTACCAATTTTAAACTCAGACGCAAGGATTCACTGCGATGTCTTCACCGGTAAGCCAAAACCGTTTGTTCCACAGTCTTTCCGGCGAACCGTCTTTGACCATTTTCACGGACTATCGCATCCTAGCATTCGATTCACTGTGAAATTGATTACTGATCGTTTCATCTGGCCTAGTATGCGCTCTGATATCCGCCAATGGGCTAAACACTGTCTCAGCTGCCAGAGCAGCAAAGTACATAGACACAGTACCTCTGCCCCCGGAACATTCTCACTACCTGAGGCGCGTTTTAGACATGTCCACCTAGACATAGTCGGACCGCTTCCTCCATCGAA
>OX104070.1:44396686-44448607 GCA_944474145.2 Dicrocoelium dendriticum | reverse complement strand
CAATGATTGATTCCATCATTCTGGATAGTACAGGAATTAGTGTTATTGGACAGTAGTTGGCAGGATCAGTGCGGCAACCTCCTTTATGGATAGGAGTGATGAACCCTCGCTTCCATACTGCTGGAATATGGTACTCTTCTAGACATCGCTGATAGAAAACAGCCAGTGGTTCTGCTAGATCACTAGCTACCGTCTGCAGAGCCTTTGGTTGGATGTTGTCGACTCCAGGAGAACTGTGGATACGCAAGGATAACAACTTCTTCAACACAGCTTCTGAAGTGAAGGTGATGTTGTCTAAACCCGATGGTGGAGTAATAGAAACGAGGAGGATGTTTGAGCTCGTTACCTGCTGGATAGTTTGGGAGTAATGAAGCCGTAGGAGATCAGCTGCTTCCATTTCTGATCGCGTGCACCCATCAGCCGTGACTAGTGCTGGAATCCCCGCTTCATCTTTTGAAGGCGGTTAACGTGTCTGCACAGTAGTTTGTGGTTCGTGCAGAATCCCCTCATTAACTTCTGCTGATGAGTGACCTTGTCTTCGCGGATCAGTTTCACACAGAAGTTACGATATGCCACGTATGCAGTCCAAGTGCCGGCATTCGAACAGTCTTTGTGATCTCGCCATGCCAAACCCCTCCGGGACATACATTCGTGTTCTACTTCTCAGAAATGACTTACGCTGTTTTTTGGTTGTAAAGAATTCTGTTCCGATACGTGAGCTATCAGTGTGCTAAACGTCCTTGTGAAGGTTTCCCAGGCAACAAGTCTAAGATGCATCCGAAACAATCGTAGATAACACATTAAGGTGTGTGACAGTGTACACTTTATCATCCTCCTTTTCAGGATAATCCGCAAAACATATATAGTCAAATGGTAGAATAACATGATAAACGCGACCCAGTGTGGTGCTTGTAACTAACCCGTCAACCATGAGTTCCACGCTAGTGAGCACACGATCTAGTATCGACGGCTTGTAAGCAGTTCGAAGTCGGGTGGGAGAGGTTAGTGGTTGTAAAGTGGGTGGCTAGCAACTAGCATGCAACCAAGCTTTAAACTGCGTAATCTCGGTTGCCGTCGTTTCCATGTCGCGCACGTTAAAGTCACCAGCGATAAGAATGTCGGTGCAGGAGTTGTACAAAGCAAACTTAAAGGCGTGGATCAGCTGGGAATCCATTTCCAACGTTGCATTTCGTGGGCGGAAAATCACGGCTAGTAGACATGTGACAATGCTCGAAATGACTTCGAATACTGGTAGCTCGGGAGGCTTACTCGGAAGTTGTGGTTATCGGAGCTGGGCAACTTGATTGCAAACGTTTCGCCACCATTCGAGGTGGCATCTTCAGGGCGGTATTAATATCAGTCAATTAGCAGTAGCTGGTAGAAAGCAAACCCAATAATGGATACTGTCAGCAACCACTCCGTTCCTTATATACATATACGGGGCCATTAATTTTGCCTCGTTCTCATTGGGGAATCATTATGTTCAGCGATCGTACTCCGGTCATTATGGCTGGCTGCGGAAATGTTGTTGCGACGTGGTTGGGATTATCGCGCTCGGATTGGTGCAACGGGTGTGCGTGAGCAGTCTGGGCTCACGTTGACCATGCAGTTCATTATCTGCGTGTTGGATTAGGTCCTTTCGAACAACGGTTGTTGCTCCTCTTGAGCTCTCTCTGTCTCAGCGGTTGGTATATTGGATCGATGTCGATATGCAAGTTGATTGAATTCGTGGTTGCGAACCAGGAATCGAGAAATTCCCTCCCTTTTTGCGTTTCTCCTTCGGTCAAGTTCTCTACGTTGATTCAGTCGGAGCTGTGTCACTCTTTATCCACGTGTGCTGAAACCAATGAGGTTGCGTAATGTTTCTTGTATGCTCTTTGATGTTCATATATCCTCGTGGACAGCTTCCTTCCTGTTTGTCCCACATAGTGCTTTTCACAGTTTACGCAGTTTATTCTATATACCACATTTTGTCGTTCTAGTGGTTTTGACAATGTTTTCCTCAGAGTGGCGGTTGGCTTGTGGGATACCATGATATGATGTTGTTTGAACAATCTGGCAGTCATTTCAGATACATTTCTTATGTACGATAGAACTATACGTTTCGTCATAGCTGACGTAGCTTCGGTTTTTGATGACTTGCGGTTTAAGCATCTTCGGAGAAACTGCGTGGGTATCCGTTGCGTTCAAATGACTTGAATAAGTGCTTTTCTTCTGCTCGTTTCGCTTCTGTCGTACTGCAGTGTTGCTATTCTATGGAACAGTATCTGCACACAGCTTATTTTGTGACATCTTAGGTGGTTGCTGTTGAAGTTCAATATTTGATGGGTGTGCGTGCTTTTTCTCTAAACTGATGTTTGTAATTCGTCGTCCAATGTTCTGGCTACTAACACGTCCAAGAAAGGAAGTTCGTTTCCTTTCTCTGATTCCATGGTAAACTGAATGCCGTCCACAGCGTCATTAAGCTTTTGTTGTGCAACCGATATTTGTCTACGATTGAGTATCACAAACGTATCCTCGACTTAGCGAACCCAAAGTTTCGGATTAATCCTTGGTAGTAGATCCTCTTCCAATTTTTGCATGACGATCTCTGCGATGAGTCCGGATACGGGTGATCGTATCGATGCACCTTTCACTTGTTTATACATTTTTACGTTGAACTCATAGTAAGTCGCGAGACATAAGTTGAGAAGTTCGCATACGCTTCTGGTCGTCATGTTCCCAATCTTCCCTCCGCTGTTGTCCAGACGTTCTGCGATAACTTCTTTGGTCAGTTGTAAGTTGACGGAAATGAATAGGGCGGTTACAATGAAGGACACCAAGGTTTCATCGTGATCTATTCGTAAGCCTTTGAGCTTCGTCAAAAGTTGTTGGGCATTGTTTATGGAGTGTTGCGATTTACTGATTAGATGCTTGAGGCACCTCTGTAGTTCCTTTGCCAGATAGTACGTGGGCGTGCCTGGAAGTGACACAATTGGTCGTAAGGGTGCTCCATTCTTGTGTACTTTAGGTAGTCCATAGAATTGTGCAATGTTCGAGTCGCGGGCCCTCATGTTTTCTCTTTCCTTCTCCGATATTTCGTTCGACTGCTTAAGCTTCGCCAACACTCTGTTTATTTTGTTGGTTAGTTGTGACGTTGGGTCATTCTCAATGCATTTGTAGATTGTAGTAGCTTTCAGGAGCTGTACCACTTTCTCGGTGTATGCAGCTTTGTCCATAATTGCTGTCATCGGTCCTTTGTCAGCAGGTAGGATAACAATTGATTCGTCCGATTTCAGAGCTTTGATTGCTTCTTCTTCTTGTCGAATTAGAACGTTGCATTGCTTTAAAAGCATCATGGCTGGGACTAATGTACATCTGATTTGTTTCTGCGTTCCGTCGTTTAGTCCGTTGGACTGTAAAGCGCTTTCAAATGGTGCCAGACAATCCGTACTTGTCGCGTCTTCGTAGTTACACTTTAGATCCTTGATGAGAACTTGTTATTCTGAGCCACTGTGTGGCTGTTTTGACAGGTTCCTGATCCAGCAAACACGAATGCATCAACAATGGTTGGGTCAGGAACCTGTCAAAACAGCCACTCAGTGGCTCAGAATAACAAGTTCTCATCAAGGATCTAAAGTGTAACTACGAAGACGCGACAAGTACGGATTGTCTGGCACCATTTGAAAGCGCTTTACAGTCCAACGGACTAAACGACGGAACGCAGAAACAAATCAGATGTACATTAGTCCCAGCCATGATGCTTTTAAAGCAATGCAACGTTCTAATTCGACAAGAAGAAGAAGCAATCAAAGCTCTGAAATCGGACGAATCAATTGTTATCCTACCTGCTGACAAAGGACCGATGACAGCAATTATGGACAAAGCTGCATACACCGAGAAAGTGGTACAGCTCCTGAAAGCTACTACAATCTACAAATGCATTGAGAATGACCCAACGTCACAACTAACCAACAAAATAAACAGAGTGTTGGCGAAGCTTAAGCAGTCGAACGAAATATCGGAGAAGGAAAGAGAAAACATGAGGGCCCGCGACTCGAACATTGCACAATTCTATGGACTACCTAAAGTACACAAGAATGGAGCACCCTTACGACCAATTGTGTCACTTCCAGGCACGCCCACGTACTATCTGGCAAAGGAACTACAGAGGTGCCTCAAGCATCTAATCAGTAGATCGCAACACTCCATAAACAATGCCCAACAACTTTTGACGAAGCTCAAAGGCTTACGAATAGATCACGATGAGACCTTGGTGTCCTTCAATGTAACCGCCCTATTCATTTCCCTCAACTTACAACTGACCAAAGAAGTTATCGCAGAACGTCTGGACAACAGCGGAGGGAAGATTGGGAACATGACGACCAGAAGCGTATGCGAACTTCTCAAATTATGTCTCTCAACTTACTTTGAGTTCAACGGAAAAATGTATAAACAAGTGAAAGGTGCACCGATAGGATCACCCGTATTCGGACTCATCGCAGAGATTGTCATACAAAAATTGGAAGAGGATCTACTACTAATAATTAATCCGAAACTTTAGGTTCGCTACGTCGATGATACTTTTGTGATACTCAAACGTAGTCACATATCGGTTGCACAACAACTGCTTAACAACGCTATGGACGGCATACAGTTTACCGTGGAATCAGAGAAAGAAAACAAACTTCCTTTCTTGGACGTGTTAGTAGCCAGAACATTGGACGACGAATTACAAACATCAGTTTAGAGAAAAAGCACGCACACCCATCAAATATTGAATTTCAACAGCAACCACCTAAGATGTCACAAAATAAGCTGTGTGCAGATACTGTTCCATAGAATAGCAACACTGCAGTACGACAGAAGCGAAACGAGCAGAAGAAAAGCACTTATTCAAGTCATTTGAACGCAACGGATACCCACGCAGTTTTCTCCGAAGATGCTTAAACCGCAAGTCATCAAAAACCGAAGCTACGTCAGCTATGACGAAACGTATAGTTCTATCGTACATAAGAAATGTATCTGAAATGACTGCCAGATTGTTCAAACAACATCATATCATGGTATCCCACAAGCCAACCGCCACTCTGAGGAAAACATTGTCAAAACCACTAGAACGACAAAATGTGGTATATAGAATAAACTGCGTAAACTGTGAAAAGCACTATGTGGGACAAACAGGAAGGAAGCTGTCCACGAGGATATATGAACATCAAAGAGCATACAAGAAACATTACGCAACCTCATTGGTTTCAGCACACGTGGATAAAGAGTGACACAGCTCCGACTGAATCAACGTAGAGAACTTGACCGAAGGAGAAACGCAAAAAGGGAGGGAATTTCTCGATTCCTGGTTCGCAACCACGAATTCAATCAACTTGCATATCGACATCGATCCAATATACCAACCGCTGAGACAGAGAGAGCTCAAGAGGAGCAACAACCGTTGTTCGAAAGGACCTAATCCAACACGCAGATAATGAACTGCATGGTCAACGTGAGCCCAGACTGCTCACGCACACCCGTTGCACCAATCCGAGCGCGATAATCCCAACCACGTCGCAACAACATTTCCGCAGCCAGCCATAATGACCGGAGTACGATCGCTGAACATAATGATTCCCCAATGAGAACGAGGCAAAATTAATGGCCCCGTATATCTATATAAGGAACGGAGTGGTTGCTGACAGTATCCATTATTGGGTTTGCTTTCTACCAGCTACTGCTAATTGACTGATATTAATACCGCCCTGAAGATGCCACCTCGAATGGTGGCGAAACGTTTGCAATCAAGTTGCCCAGCTCCAATAACCACAACAACTGATGTGTCCTTTTCCGCAACCATCGGCGGCACCAAATCCTTTGTGGAAATCGGATTTCCGGGTGATTGATAGCTTCGCGTCGGTTTGTGTGTTATTTAATTATCACACCCCCACACCCTCCACTTCTATCGTTTGGTAAAAGCAATATATTGGTTAATTTGATTTCGCAATCGGTTGTATCGAGTTCTAGCCGGTTCTGTGTAATCATGAAGAGATCCCGCGATTGTGAGGCATGGAGTTCTCTACGTTCGGCCAACTTACTTAAAAGGCCTTGGGCGTTTGTTTACATTCAAGCTACGGCATTTGTTTTTAGGAGTGCGTTGATGGATGTCAACTTTGTGCTAGTTTTTAAGCCGGCCATGGGGTGGCCTGCCGTTAATCGTTTTTGGGTTTATGAATTTCAGTCAAGTTGAATGACATTATTGAGCGTTTTTGAACAGACGTTTCACTCGAGCTGTGCTCTGTCCTGTTGTGTGCCGTGGATACTGTTGTGTCGGTATCTCCGCAGTGCTGTGCAGATAAAGAATTTGCTTCGTTTCCAGTTCCATCTAATTGCTTACGAATCATGGCCGTTCGCTATTTAATTTTATCCGAATCACGATTGGCAACCTGGGTTGAAACGTTGACCAGTTATGCAATAGAACTTGCGTCATTCCTTCGTAGTATAATACTACTTTCATTAGTCTTGGGCCGCAGCCCTTCTAGTTAGGTGATGACGGAACTCTTTTCATGAATTTGGCAGTAACATTGCCCAGAGAGAGTACTTGGCGGATGCAATACCACTGCCCTCGGTCGTGGAGAATCTAGTAGCTCGGGAACGCAATGAACAAATATGGTTTTCATGCTGTCCCTATTGGGAATGCCGCGTTGGTCACCTGCTTCCTTTGGGCGATCTTTCCAAAGGAGACCGGGTAATATGCGCACTCCGCTCGATAAGTTGCGGAGACGAACTTCTGAGAGCAGGACAGCATGTCTCATCTGCTAAGTTTAGTGTTACTCGAATAATTCGAGGTTCACCAGTACACCGAAATCGGGTGACGCACCACGTGTTACAGCATTGCAGTCTCAACCCGATTGCCAATAGCATCGCAGATGGAACTCCACTGGTTGCGATCGCCTAGCAATTTGCCTTGTATTGTGTCCGATTTGGACTCGGGAACATTGGTGCACACGAGAGTTAACGCAGCGCGGTTGTGTCTAGCAAGTGTCAAAATTAAAGTTTTTGCTGGTAATTTAGGCGGTTTAGAAGGCACCACTGCGTATGACGATGAAAGCGGCGTCGCTCTACATGTGCCCGGGACAGAAGATGGACTTAAGTGCGTCGGTTTCAATGTGTTTGTCGCGGCAATCGATGCGCACGTTACCTGCTTGTTATATGCACCGGATTGTCTCCGTCTCTGAGCTGTCGGTGCCATGGTTGAATCTTCAGGTTAAGCGTCAATGGTTGAATGAGTGGAAACAGGCATGTTTGAGGCTTGTCCACATATAGGAGTGAGATAACCAGGATTATTTAGTGATACAGACGCTACAGTGCGGTTGGAACGTCTAGCTCTCTTGCTCGGTTTAGAGTCAGAGCTTTCGTAGGCTGGTTAGGGTATAAGCGTGGCCATATTTACCTCCCAGGGAGCGATCTTAGTATCTACAAAATGCTCGATTATCTCAGTCATCCTACCGCACTATTCAATGAGCAAATATAAAGAGTTGACAAGTGAAATGACTTGACATGTTGGGCAAAACCACAATGTGCCAGCAAGTTTGTTTGTCTGTCTCACATCTTGGACGGATTTGCATATACATTGCAGACAGAAAGATCTAATGCAGCCAGAACAGGTTATCACGATCTCAAACATTTTGCCGCAATTCTCCGTCGCACATAGGTGATGCACCATTGAAATACTGGTTGTTCTGTAAATGTTTGCAGCAAAGTCTATCCGAGCGGTTTTCTGGTACTGGCGCTCACACACAAACAAGTCAAAACGCGCATATGAGTCGAGAGTTGTTCAACCCGCACCAAGGTCAGGAAGCCGAGACTGATGTTCCGTGTGGCCAGGATGTGCCTACCGATTGTGATGGACGCACCGTAAATTGCCTCACCCAGAAGAATTTTAACGGTAGTCGGGAGATCCAATCGGATCTCACACGATGCACTACACACAAGTGCGGCGTCTGCACTTGCACAGCGCTTCACGCGATGAGGGATACTTGAATGATCGATACATTCTGGTCAGTGTTTGAGGACAAAATGTTTCGCGGAAAACTGGATGCCTGTGGGTCCTGTACTGACCGATATTTAGCCATAGAACTGAATTTACTGTTACGTACAGGGTCTACTGTAGCAAAAATATTGGACATCGCGTTGGCGGACCAACATACATGTGGTGCACAACTGCTGCTATTTCACCGCAGCTATGTTTCCATTAATTAGACAGACTGACGTACACATGAGAAATAAGTTTTCGATGTGCCCGTATTTGTATCGAAGGTAATGTTAAAACACAGTTACGGTGGGTACGCCGGTCGACTGAAAACTAGCTTCCAAAAAAGCACTGTAGGAAAAAACACCACTGTCCACTAGACCTTTCACATTAGGAATAATAACGACGGTAGTATTTTGCTTTCCTGTTAAGTGAGCCAAGTTCTATCTGGCATTTCTCTTTCCTAAACAACCTACGATACTTAAAGATACCCGGTTGTTTCGGTTCAGTATAGTGCAGTCGGTAAATCATGAGCCAAGCACCAAAGTGCTGTGGATGCAGTTGCCACGAATCACATCGTCAGAGTGACAAAAATGAAGAATGATAAGTGCGGTTAGACTTAAATATGGTACTAGCAGAATGGAAGCAAGAACGAAGTGCATGAAGCTAATCGCATTGAAGTATGAACAGCTACACACAGCAGAACGAATTCAGGGGAAGCACTAACTCCGACAATGCGTCACATCCGATAAAGTTTCTAAACATTGGTTTGGACTAGCACGCGGCCCCCATCTCCGAAGACGGCACGTACCTGCTTGATCATGTCCCTCGGTCAATTTCAGAGTGAAGCATGCGGAATCTACCCTAGATTTATCAGGGCATTTTCATACATGCTATTAATGGCGCCAGAATGTATTAATAGGAGAATGCAGTCGACCCCAATGTGTCTGATCTGTAATAGTGAGCAATCTGAGTGTGCGCAGTGGACCTCAATTCAGGTCAAATTTTATGTTTTTTACACGAAAATGTTTTTGACAGCTTACCGGTTTGTTCTCGATCTTTTCTATTACAAGCAGACGGTCTTGTATTGTGTGTAAAATTTGTGGGACTGGTTAATACTAGTGCCAGACGGTGAGCGAAATTAAGCGCGAATATCAGAAGGCAATTGGAGTCGGACACAGCGGACTGTATTCGATGGGCTGCAAGAAGACGCGGACGGATGAAGCGAGACAAGAGTGAACACGTGAGCGCAGGAACTTACAAGGCAGTCGAGTGTCGAGCCGGTTGTAAGTAGATTAAAACAAGATGGAATAATGTACAAGCGGTCAACAATTAAATTGCACAAGAAAGATAGCACTTATCATTTGGGTGCTACAATTTCCCATGGTTGTAACGGCGGTCACAACGGTTAATCCGGTAGCAGCTTGGATCCAAATATGAATTCGCAACCCCACTCACCAAGCAATTATTGCAGAATGTCATTTGCGTGAAACATTTTGTCTAATTTTCTGGATGAGCGGCATACCGCCCAAAGATTCTCATGATCTCACCAACAACTTCAACTCTTGAGGACGATTGTTACCGGTTTGAGGTGCATAAGACCAGAAGCGTATCAGCGTCACAGCTAGGTACGCATTCACTTGCCAGTGAGGTGTGTGCAGTTTGTCTTAACAATGGGACGCAAAATGCACGGTAGAACAAGCAGAATTTACGCAGCATAAGTGAATCTACCCAGTTAAAAGATCGGGACTCAACACACTGGGGCCAGTAGGTACACAATCCAAGTTCACGAGTTTACCTTTCATTGGAAGAACGCAACGTTCGTCGGTTTCGTACACTCCAAATTCAGGTATTGAGTCCAAACTATCCGGATAAACGGAATACATTTTGTCATTGGTTTTGGATCACATGTGCACACACGGTAATTTTTACGGATGAGTCCGTCTTCAATTTGCATGAAACGGACAAACAACATTTCAAATCCACGCAGATACATAGCGTCACGTAGTTAGCATAACGCCAAGCTGATGATCTGGGCTGGAATTACCGGTCAGAAAATCGTTGGACCAGAAACGTGACTGGTAAGTTGTTTTATATTACTCAACCCTTACTTTTGCTTGCATCGCCGTACAAGTAAGTGCTCCAGTCTACTGCAACAGTATGAGGCGAATGGAGTTCGCAGTACCATATGGTTGTAGAATGATGGTGCACCTGCACATTATGCTTAATCGGTGCGGGAATATCTCTGCGAGGAATTCAGCCGATGTTGGATCGGTCGTGGAGGCCCCATCGAATGGCCTCACGGTCACCCGATTTAAACCCGCTGCATATTTTCTCTCTGAGGATATTTGAAACGAAGGGTTTACAGGAACAAGCCGATTACCCTCGAGCAAATGCAGCAGAAGATTTTGAATGAATGCCACGCCATCACCACCGTGACGTTGCAGAAAGTACTTGCTAACTGCATCAAGCGATTTCTGTACTGTAGTCAGAATGCAGGTGAACACTTTTCAACATCTCCTTTCATGATATGTATGTCCGTCTAACATTACTTCTGTAAATATACATATCAAGAATCTATTGCACGCGGTTAATTCTATGAGCATTGCCTGCTTCTTCAGCAGTCTGCGTCAGTCCGAACGCAGTGATAATTTGGGGGTATCCGATACGTAGATTAGATCCTACGTATTGGATCCGTTGGTGCAAATGTTCTCCAATCCACACCGGAGCGATAAGTAAGAGATGATTGACGGCTCCGATAAGTCGTGTTGAGTACCAGTTTTCGATGCCTTTTCGGATTGCTGGGAACAACTCGCGCCATCCTGAAGCAGGACGCCTAGGTCGCGTTCGACGGAAGATCGCTGCCGTACTTGCGTTCCGAGCACGTAGCAGTAAGTACTCTGGTGTTGTATGGGGAGTACCTTGCATTTGCTTACGTCGAAGCTCCACAGCTTTTCGTTTGGCCACTGCTGTACCTTGTCTAAATCATGTTGCAACATATCCAAATCGGCCTCCGACAGTCGTGCTCTATATCCTGATGTCGTCAGCAAACCTTAGAAAACTTAAACCCATCGGCTGTGCCAGGTCATTAACAAATACCAAAAACAATCGTCGCCCTAGAACAGAGCCCTGAAGAATACCACATTTGACCTGTGTAGGGTATGATAACGAGTTTCGAACTCTAACCACCAGCTGTCGTTGTAGGAGAAAGTTGGCCATCCATGTGAAAAGGAAGTCACCGATGCCATAATACTGCAGATGAGAGAGAAGAATCAGTTGATGCAGGCAGTCGAATGCCTTCGAGAAATCATAATAGTCCATATGGACGTTCTCTCCTGCGTTAGCTGACTTGGTCCAGCTACTCCAAACTGTCAGTAAATTTGTTATGCACGACCGCTGTCGACGTAATTCATGTTGCTCGAGAACAATGATGCTGCAGTATTCCAGATAGCACACCAATGCATCGGCAACGATGAACTCCATAACTTTGGCCAGTATGGGATGAAGTGATACCACTGGAAGAACTGAGCCAACGGTTCTGCCAGCTGTCGTGACGCTGCTCCCAATGCTTCTGGGCGAGTAATATCGACACCAGGGGAGCTGTTGTTGAGCAGAGATATAAGATTTTTCAGGACAGCTTCTGCGGTATTCGTGATGTGGTTGAGTTTCTACGTTGGGGTAACAAAAAACGTAAGATCACCTGGTGGCAGGACCCTTTTAAATGTAGCTTCATATTGTGTTCGTGAATGCTTTGCTTCAGTGTGTGACAAATCTATACTTCTGGGAACAACTGCGATAAGTCCGGTGCTACTGTATGCATCTGAGACTTGACCAGTTCGTACGGAAGACATCGAACGGTTGACCGTCTTTGATCACCGGGTCTCACGCAGTATTGTAAGCATCTGGTGGGAACACAGGGTGATCAATGCTGAGGTTCGCCAGTTGCTTTTCTTTGCAAGAAACCCTCCGGTGTTTCAATTCAGGGTCTGCTGAAGTTAAATCGCTAATATTGGTTGGGTCATGTCCTCAGTACACCAGCTAACCGGGTTCCTTGGCGAGCATAATACGCCGTCACTGCACCAAGTTAGGCGAAAACACGAGGTGTTCCATCGACGACGTGGCATAGGGGTATGAAGAAACTGACCGTGAGACATGATCAAGCAGGTACGTGCCGTCTTCGGAGATGGGGGCCGCGTGCTAGTCCAAACCAATGTTTAGAAACTTTATCGGATGTGACGCATTGTCGGAGTTAGTGCTTCCCCTGAATTCGTTCTGCTGTGTGTAGCTGTTCATACTTCAATGCGATTAGCTTCATGCACTTCGTTCTTGCTTCCATTCTGCTAGTACCATATTTAAGTCTAACCGCACTTATCATTCTTCATTTTTGTCACTCTGACGATGTGATTCGTGGCAACTGCATCCACAGCACTTTGGTGCTTGGCTCATGATTTACCGACTGCACTATACTGAACCGAAACAACCGGGTATCTTTAAGTATCGTAGGTTGTTTAGGAAAGAGAAATGCCAGATAGAACTTGGCTCACTTAACAGGAAAGCAAAATACTACCGTCGTTATTATTCCTAATGTGAAAGGTCTAGTGGACAGTGGTGTTTTTTTCCTACAGTGGTTCTTTGGAAGCTAGTTGTTAATCTACCGGCGTGCTCACCGTAAGTGTGTTTTAACATTACCTTCGGCACAAATACGGGCACATCGAAAACTTATTTCTCATGTGTACGTCAGTCTGTCTAATTAATGGAAACATAGCTGCGGTGAAATAGCAGCAGTTGTGCACCACATGTACGTTGGTCCGCCAACGCGATGTCCAATATTTTTGCTACAGTAGACCCTGTACGTAACAGTAAATTCAGTTCTATGGCTAAATATCGGTCAGTACAGGACCCACAGGCATCCAGTTTTCCGCGAAACATTTTGTCCTCAAACACTGACCAGAATGTATCGATCATTCAAGTATCCCTCATCGCGTGAAGCGCTGTGCAAGTGCAGACGCCGCACTTGTGTGTAGTGCGTCGTGTGAGATCCGATTGGATCTCCCGACTACCATTAGAATTCATCGGGGTTTTCACAGGGTCCGCATTGTGAGGCAATTTACGGTGCATCCACCACAATCTGTAGACACATCCCGGCCACACCATATGTCACATCGCTTCTCACGAGCGGTCGAGAGGAGACCAAGATTCAGCGCTCAAACTTGTCGCGGTTGAACGCACACACCCACACTAGGCTACCGTATATTGATCGGTGGGTACTTATAAGCGTCCCTGGCTGCCTCAGACGCGATGCTCAGTAGATGATCGAAGCAAGATCAGTGTGACTTTGTTATGCTGCAACGCGCAGCTTTGTTTACCTGGTAGTTTGGGAGTCCCCAGTTTCCTTTTCCGAATGAGAACAAAATCTTTCGCCAAAAGCTCCGGATAGATGTGGCTACATACGTAGAACTCGGCAAAGTCTATGCCAAAACTGAGAACTGGAGCAAGAGTTAGATCCAAGGGGTTGGGAGCACTGGGTAGAGTTTGTCGAACTGGTTCGAACGAGAACACGCACAATATTGTGTGGGGAGAATTAGCGTACCCACAGAGGGCGAAGCTACGCCTAAGTTAAAGTGCGGCCGTACAGCATGGGTCATGCACGAATTGGTCTAGAAACTCATGTTACTGACTTAACGCAATCTCTCGTAGCCGTAGTTTACCGCTCCGAACGTCCCATCCAGAAATGGATTCCCGCTTGATACGTGCCTTGAACAGGGTAACACGCACTAGGCACAGCCACACTCTCCTCTCAGGGGACTTCAATCTACACGATCTTGAGGTTTCGGCATCACCCAATAAACAGTTCAAGCAGATTTGCATGAACTTATCGCTAACATTCCATTGTACAGTCATGTCACCAAGCCCACTAGATTCAGGACAGCAAACAAACTGTCCATATTTAATCTTGTGCTCACGAATAAAGAGCTCATGATTGACAATTCATTGATGGAGAGTCCATTAGCTCTCAACGACCATGTAGTAACAGCGTTCAACTATGTGTATTGTGTAGAGCATCTATCTGAACACTCGGAACTAACTCACACAATCACACGCTACCACGTCTAGAAAGAATTCTTCGAGGTATCTGCTTGGGAATTCGCGAACAACAGTCCCCTTGACAATGTTTGAACAGATTCCGTTTAAAGATTCTGCGACATGGTCAACTAAGCATCAGAGACCAAGCCCCTTGGTCCTGCAAAAATGCCTTCAATTATAAGGAGCAGGACTCTAAGAAGCATGACGATAATGCATGCAGCATGCCATGCATGCAATGTTAACGTCGACTCAGGGACTTGGGCAATTTCCTGACCCATCACAACCATTGCAATGCACTAGTAACTTATCAACAGTGCCTAGCCAAAAATTTTCTAGCAAACAACAAACTAATGTATAGGCATGTCAAAAAGCTTCGTAAAGTGAAGCATGGTATCCCTCCGCTTTCCGCAACATGTGGCAGAGTACAAAGCGCCGAAGAAGCAGCTAATGCCCTGTGGTTACAATAAGCACCAATTTTCAATTCGCAGCCTCTACCTGGCCCAGAAAGTCAAGCACATTACTAATTCCATGGTCTACACATGTAATTTTTAACCCAGGAATTATGTTAAGGAACTTTCACTGCGCGATCACAGCTCTCCAGAAGCAGACAACATCAGCCCGAAAGCACTGAAGGCTGCGGCCACCAAGCTAGCAAAACCACTGTCACAGTTCTTCCAAAGGTGCTTCGATGTTCAGCAAGTCTCCACTATGTGGAAACGTGGCATTATAACCCAAATTTATTATTTATTTGAGTAACTGGAAAATTCCCATTTAGTCATCAAGAACAAGGCACCGAAGGTAAACAATTGTTTTCGATGAATTCCTCGTCAGACCTGTACAATCATATGGGTAAAGCGCAACGGAAGTAACGATGGTTTCGATCAGTTCAAATGAAATTGAATCACGTGCCAACTGGGGGCATAAACCAGCAATAAACCTAAACGATAAGCGTACACTAGGGCAGAGATGTAGTCAAATGACTTCCTCCGGCCTCCGAAACGTCCACTTTTTCTGGCCATGGTAAACTGAGGGCTTCGATCAGTTTCTTTTGTGAACACAAAAGCGGTTGATACAACCGAATACTGATCGCCTCAGCTGTAGCGAGGGTACGGAGGCGCAGGTGTTTCTCAACGACCTGGTAAGAGTTGTCTCCTCAGATTTCCTGCTTTTCGCTGATGATGTCAAGATATGGAGGACGGTTAACAACAAGAAAGATCACGCTCTACTCCAACGTGCCTTAGATTGCGTTTATGAATGGTTAACGAGAAATCTGCTTTAGTTTAACATAGCTAAGTGCAAGGTGATCAGTCTGTGCCATCAGCCAGTGAACGCTTACAAGCTTGGCGACCACAAGTTGCAGAAGGCCCTCAGGTGTGTGACCTGGGTGTACTGGTATAGGAAGATCTTCGATGCTCAAAGCAAACAGAGAAGGCGTCGAGAACCGGCTATCAACACTTTGGCCATTTTATCTGTGTTCGTTCAGTTTGAACCCTTAATCGTACCCCAAATGTTTAACGCCTGGCTGCGACCGCAGGTGAAATATGCCATCAAGGCGTGGCAGCCGTGGCAAAACCAGGATCTTGTTGCTCTCAAGACTTCTCAATGAAGGACAACCAAGAACGTCAGGGGCATCTTTCATCTTCCCTATCAGCTTAGGCTGAAATCTCTAAAAATGTACAGCAGTCTATATCGGCGTTTGCATGGAGGGGATCTCATAGTGGTTTATCAGATTCTGAAAAACCCAAACCACATTTGCTGCTTGTTTCTGCAATGGAACCACAATACCAATCTAAGAGGTCATCCCCTGAAACAATCCTGTGATACCATATAGTTAGCTTGCATGCCGTAGAAATTTCTTTTCCCTCCGCGTGTGCCGGCCTTGGAACGCTCTCTCTATGTCGTCTCTGCCCCCGAGCTGCCAATATTTAAAAAGCGAGTTGATGATACTTTGTGGCATTTACATTTCATTTTAGCCAGGGGGCTACAAAACGCAATCAAACGGTGTCTTACCGAACTTCTAACCAATGGATTTCTGGATTTATACTTTTAATACCTGAACATCTCCGCTATTCTACATAAGTCTATGGTGAGTCCACCAAAAAGCTTTATCACGATATGTTATTTACGCAATAAGGGACTTGTTAGGCATTGCTTTTTTAACCGTAATACACTATTGTTCCATACTGTGATGTTGTCAACACAAAGAACAATGAATTTATACGAGTTAAGATGCGTTGGTTTACAAGTCCTGTTGAATAGTTGGTGGGAATATCGAAATAATAATGATAATAATGATAATAAAACTACTTCAAATATGAAAAGAACTTATCGTTTGCTCCACTGCAGTTCTACAATTCGCTTAGATTCTCAGCACCCATAGTTGACATAAAATAGAGCCAGGAGTAGCGCTAAGTGACAAGTGTAAATTGGTGAGTGCGCCACCCAACCCTCTTTTAACTACTGTTGTAGTCGGTACAGAGACGAATGATTCTGGTAGAACATCCCACGGTGGACATACACGAGTGGAAAAGAAATTCCTGCGACACTCCAGACAGCTATACTGTTCCGCGAGTTTCAATGTGTGATCCCTCAGGTTTGTATTGCTGTTGAGTTGCCGTAAGGAATGTAACACATGATATGGGTTATGCAGAATCAAGTATATCATAAGCATGTCGCCTCGTAATCTGCAATACCGTCTGCTGAATACCCTCAATCATTTCAGCCTCTCATCGTATGAAGGATTGCACATTCCAATTACTTTATTAGATACCTGACGTTGAGACTACTCCAGTGTGTTAAGCTCGTGTTTTAACCATGGACGCCAGGCCTGAATTACATATTCGACATGGGGGCGAACATCCGCACTGAGCATCTATTGAAAAATAGAGCTGTCTATTTGTCCGAACGCCTGTCGCAACAGTCCGACGTGTTAATTTCCAGCCCTCAAAGCCTTTTCGGATTGACTGGAGCAACTCAAGTCGTTCTGAACCAGCACATCTAAGTCACGTTCGACACTTGATTGTTGCACTACATTCCTCTCGAGCCCGTATGAACAGTTTCTCCGATGTCGTATGGAGAGTACCTTGCATGTACTCACGTTAAAATGTAGTAATTTTTGGATTGACCATTGATGTACCGTGTCTAGGTTACTCTGGAGCAGGTGATGGTAGGCATTCACTTGAATCCTGCGCTAACTCTTGTTATCGTCGACAAATATTAGGAAGTTTGAAGTGATTGCCTGTACAATGTCGTTAATAAACGCCAAACACAGACGTGGAACTAGAACTGAACCTTGCGGTACACGACACTTGACTGGTATGGGGTCTGATAAAGAGCTCCCAAATCTGACCACTAGTTGCCGTTGAAGTAGAAAGTTGGCAATCCAGTTTAGAAGAGGGTCACCGATCCCGCAATACGGGAGCTTGGAAAGTAGTATCCGACGGTCTTGACCAGGGATGTCCAAATCCCGGCCCGCGGGCTAAATGAGGCTAGCGTTTACATTTCAACTGGCCCGCGGCCTCATCCTGAAATGATAAATCCAAGCTTGACTTTTTCGTACATCCGATAGTATATAGATTGAAAATAATAAAGGAAGTTATGAATACAAAATTCAATGGCATCAGATGCCGGAAAAATAAATGACATACTGCTTATTTTTAAATAACTAGGAAAAGTCAATCTAATGCATCTACAAAAGGGGTTGTAACTAAGTCAAAAGATAAAAGCCTCGAACACCCAGTTTCACTCTACACATTAAAAGTTGCACTAAAATGTATGACATGTATAATGTTTGTTGTTATTTTATTATCAGAGTGAATATAGCCCGACATATTTTTACCTCTCAAAATGTGGCCCTGCTTGCTAAATTTTGGACACTTCTAGTCTGGACGATCGAGAGCTTTCGAAAACTCCAGGTTGATCACGTCAACATCTCCAGCGTCAGCCGACTCGGTTCAAATACTGTATGCGATTAGTAAATTCGTTGTGCATGTTCGCTGTCGACGGAAGGGGGTGATAATAATGTAGTTTTCCAGCTAACACACCATTATATCGGCAACGATGGATTCCGTGACGTTGGAGAGTATAGCGAGAAGGCATACTGGGCAATAGTTGGAGGGCTCAGTTTTACTTCCATCTTTGTGAATCAGGGTTATTATTCCAAGCTTCCACATAACAGGAAGCTGGTTCTGCTCTAAGCAGCGTTGTAAAATATGAGCTAAAGGTCCTGCCAATTGACCTGCTGCTGCTCTCTAAACGAATAGTATCAATATCCGGGGAGCCATGTTTCCGTACAGAAGTCAGGTTCTGTAACACAGCATCCGCGGTAAAGGAGAGGTGGGTTAATCCTGGCGGCAGGACGACACAGACTGGAAGATCGCTTGATGGCATGACTCTCTGAAACGTGGGGGCATGTTGCATCCGCAGCGCATTTGCTGCTTCTAAAGCCGTTCTTGTTGGGCGATCGGCCGTTTTGAGTGGAAAAAAAATCCTTGTCTCACCTTGCGTAGGCCATTAACATGCTTGTACAGCAGTTTGAGGTTAGCACTGAAGGTCTGCGTCGTTCTGATGATATGCGGCTTTGTCTTCTCTGAACAGTTGTGCGCAGTGATTATGTTGGGCTATGTAGTTCTTCCTAGTTTCTGACGTTGAAGCTTCTCTGTACACTCGCTATACTGCGCTACGCAATGCCATCCATTTTCGAGTTCTGTTCCTACCGAAAGAAACTGATGTTGACTTATTGCAAACGTTATCTATGAAGCATGTGCAATCAGCTGACTGAATTTTTGACGAACTCGAGCCAGGCGATTTCCGGGGGTTCATCGGCAAGAAACGACCAAGTAATAAGGCTGACGAACTGGTCTAATCAATCGTAGCTTGTGTTGGTTCGCACAGTCTCATAGTTTGCATTCCGATATTCCGCATAGCTGACGAAGTTTAGACTGATAACTGCCTGGTTGCTGTGACCCAACACATCAATCTTCTTTGGTAAGCACAAGATCCAGCACAGCTGGTTTGTTACCAGTTCTCAACTGAGTAGGCAAAGTGATGTGATTGTAAAGCGGAACATTGGTTACAAGCTCCTGTAGATCGGCTTTGAACTGTTCTCCGATCGTAACAAGGTTTTAAACAATTTGCATTCAAATCACCCATGCTAAGGAAGGGTGTGTACATTTGCTTTGGACTGCATCTTAAAGCAGCCGGAACGTGGCATCCGGTTTCTGGTGTAGAGTTAGGAGGGTGGTACACCAGGGCAACAAGGCAAGTGTCTCTGCCGTGTAACTGCAGGCGATACCAGAGTCGGGGACTGCGAGTCTGAATTCTCCACGGCTTCGCACTGTAAGCCGCTTCGGTAGTACAGAATTTCCCCTTCTTTTGTGAGTCGATCGTTCCGGAGGAGCAACATTCCCGGTAGCGAAATTTCAGCGTCCGACATTCTAGTGGGCAACCATGTCTCAGTAATACCGATGATATCATATAATCCGGAAGTTTGGCGATCTCTCAGTTCGTCCAGTTTATTTAAACACCGAGCATTCGTATAGAAGCAGGCTAATTTCTTGGTCTCTATGAGCCCACAGAGAGCTGAAGAGGCCAAGTGTGGGAGAATGTGGAGATAGGAGATCGGCAGTTACTCGTTTTTTGTGGGATAATGATACCTCCAATGTAACTTGATTTGACCAAGATGCCTCACAATCTTTGTTTACACCTACGTAATAGTGGAATGAAAGAGCAGCAATTTAACTGCCTGTACCATCGCCGGTACATTGATTGCTTCAAATGCTTTGATATCTGCAATTTGCCAAGATGTTGAGGTTTTAAAGCGAAGTTCAGTAGGAAGACTTTTCTGCTTTTTCATCCATAGATGCGAAACATCCGTTGCTTGTTGCTCTGACTGAACCCCAACTTTTAGGTTTCCAGGGCCGCATCCTCTATACTTTGGTGAGAGCGGTAGTCTGTTGAATGACAGAGCCATAATAGTATCCAAATGAAGTCTTTCACAAGTGAACCACTACTGCTCTAAATCGTACTTTCCGACTCCTTGAAGATTGTTAGAAGGAAGCTTCGGCATTCCATGTATGCAGACTGTGTTTAGGCAATCTTGCATGCTGTCTTCTTCTTTTGTGTTCCTTTTTGATTGTCACGCGCTCCAAAAGACATCAGGGTAGATGAGTATCCCACAGGATCCGTGCCTTAGCAAGCTTGCGGTGAATAAATCGTTCTGAACATCAATGGAGGATTCAAATGTTACATGAATATCTCTGGGTTCTCCATAGTTTGGAGAGTTCAGATAATGAGTATTTTGTAATAGTTTTATAGGTTTGGATTTATAACTCATCAGTATGAACAAGGAGTTCCAATGGTCTTGGTCGTCAGATAATTTACCATGCGATGTGATGACGGTAGATTTGAGGACATGGGAGCGTACATTAGTTAAGACACTTGTTAGCAATTATCCACTTGTAAATCTTGAGTGAAGGCCTTTCCACCGGTTTCAAGAAAATAAGACCGGAACTGGAATACGGCACTATTACAAATAATTAAAAACAACAATGTACAATACCTTAATAAGCTGTGCTTCCGACACAAGCGTATCAAACGACAACAATCCAAGGTAGCCAGCAAGCTGAGCTTCGTGTTCACACAGAATAAACTCGTCTCAATGTATTATGGATTTAACAGGCATACATAAGAACAAGCGGAAAGGGGGGTTGCAGTGAAATGTGGGCGCTCGGCCAGTGGCTTACACACACACACACACACACACACACACACACACACACACACACACACAATGTGGTGGCATTGCAAGTGTTTCAGTTGTACATGGAGTAACATTTGCAAGTGTCCTCACGGACGAGGTAGTTTCATATATGTGAACTCTACTCACATGATCTCGCAACATCGTCAGGTCGCATGCCATATGAGGAAAATAAACATGTAACTTGGCACGGAACACAATTTCTATTGAGAGCCAGAAAACAGAGATCGGTTATGAAAGGAGTTGGGAAAACGGTAAAGGGAATCACAACCACGAGGCAGGGAGCAGTAGGAAGGCAGCAGAGGATAGGACATTTTGGAACCTTCTACACTCCCGACCAAATTTCGACCGAAATTTCTTCTGGGTTTCGATGTACTCTGGTTTACGCCAGCCTGCTCCATCCGCTATGGGAAAATTACAGGACTTATAACAGACCCGCGGCCTCAGAGAGGAGGAGGATCTGAAAACCCACTTTCCACGTGCTGAGAGACAAGTCGGGACTGATCCCCCCCTCCTATTCTCTGCCTTCTATAAGGCAGATCTTTCTGACATTGTGCTCATACACGCTCCCTTTCATTCTAACCATTACTGTTCATATTAATCCGTCCTTGGATGTATTGCAAATCGCTATCACCACCAACGTGCTGCTATCTCGATTGAATGAGAATACTCCAGGTTTAAAGTTGCGGCGGAATTTAAGCAATTTCTGCTTATTATGCATTAGGGTGAGGTATTCATTGCTCCACCATTTCGAACATAACATGGCTGATTAGTTCGTCAGTCTCCAACATCGAGTATACCGGTTACACAGTGTCGCTATCGCCAACCTTGGTGTATTTGGTCTAGATAATAGCATATCATTTGGCGTAAGCGGCTTGATCACGGAAGTCTGTTACCTCGACCAGCTGGTTTCAACGGAGTTTTTCTACGCACAGTTTCTGCGGCAGTAACTGTGGGCATGATTCTAGGAGCAACTAACCGGAGCGGGTCGTATAAGGAAGATATCACAGACAAACTTGATCTCCTCATCTTTGGCCCATCCATTTCGTCGAACCGGAACAGGAGTGTGTCATTCACCGAGTTCCATCCTTTACCTAGCATACGACGTACCAGTTTGGCTTCTCCAAGGGGTTTAATCAAGCTTAAGAGCTCAGCAGATAGCACCGCTTTAAGCATCTCAGTGCTGCTGGATGCCCACTTTCGAAGCTTAAACCCTGCCCTACCAAGCAGTTCCAGAATCTGAATAAAAAGCTGGATGGCTTCAAGAATAGAAGATAATGGAATCAAACAGTCGTCAATGCAATTTCATTCACGATGGCATCTGACACACCTTTATCATATCGATTTTTTCACTCCTCCGCTGACTGACTTAAAGCAAAATTAGCACATAAAGAGG
The DNA here is from genome assembly GCA_944474145.2 of Dicrocoelium dendriticum. Taxonomy (NCBI): domain Eukaryota; kingdom Metazoa; phylum Platyhelminthes; class Trematoda; order Plagiorchiida; family Dicrocoeliidae; genus Dicrocoelium; species Dicrocoelium dendriticum. The sequence goes on along the minus strand of OX104070.1, from coordinate 44,426,371 downwards.
AGGAAATCGCTTCAAGTGGGTGAGCGGTCATTTGATACTTCAACGCGTCAGTGTCGCAACTACTGTCACTCCACCATAGGAAACGCAAGGCATCGCGATCGTTCTCTGGAATCTTCAACTGCACAAACGTCTCCTCGATGTCTGCAACAAATGCGACTCTATCGTTTCCGAATCGCATCAAGGTTTTCATAATATTAGACGTGCTTTCCCGGTCTTGTAACGGCTGATCGTTCAAAGGGGTACGTTTGTATTATGCGGCGCAGTAGAATACGACCCTCAGAGTATCTGATTTTTTAGGACTGATCGCAACGTGATGTGGTAGATACCAACTGAGAGCACTGCTAGTCTTCAATTGATTCGATGGAACAGGCATGGCGTACTTGTTACTGATAGTAGCCTCTATAACCGCCCAGTACCTTTCACGGAAAGATTGGTTGGCTTTCAGACGTTTTTGCAAACCTTTTAACCATCGCAAAGCCATCCCATAATTATTTAGCATCCACAACTGTGAGTTTCGCCAGGAAGACCGATCTCAAAATGACCATTTATCAAATGCGAAGAATTCTGCGCAATCAATAATACAGCCTTGTCCTCCTGAGTTCACATACGCAAGGTCACTGTTGGACAACCAATCTAGCTGTTCTTCAATTGTCGGTTGGTTGATCAGAGAGTAATGCAAGGAATTGGTGACCATTTTGCACTTTCCCACTAACCAAAGTAACATCCAGCCAAGTAAGGTTTTTACGGCAAGCGGTTGATTCCTGGTCCCCAATCTTTGCTCTAAATTCCAATGTCTCTCCGGCACGTCTGCGCCTATGAGTATTCGGACACGACTGTCCTCAATTTCGTCAAAAAACACACCCATCGTGTGTGGCCACTAGCTCACGATCTTCATCACTGGAGTTACAATTGGTTTCAAAGGCAAGTTTGGTAAACAGTAGGCATATCTAACAGAAACGGAATCTGTGCCATTCAGTGACGATTTTGTGAAGTCGGCCCACCCCGCTTCATATGAGGACGAACCGGATATCGTCGTGAATTCTCAGCGATTCAGTGTGGTTCTGATGTCGGCTTGTTTCAAAACACCTTCCACCACTAAGTACTATTCGAACCAGTATTTAACATAGCGTACGTTTCGAAGAATCCCAACGGATCTTCTAAGCGTGCCGATAATACTCCTAAAGATACCTGCTGCTGTGCAGTGGAGGTAGAGGCGCAACTGCCTTCCTTGGTCGGGAGAGCGATATGTCTTGGCTCTGAATGGAGCAGAAGATGATGTTGTCTTCTACAAAAGGTCACTTTTCATCCTTCTTCTTCTTGACATCGGAAGGATCTGTGGCTTGTCTTCAGACATTTGTAGGATCCTGCTTTGGATTTTATGAGATCCCACCTTTTGGATTGTCTGAAGTCAGAAAACCGGCACGCGGTTATTTCATGTTCACTACCACAGGCCAAACACACTTGTCTCTGAGAATCACTTGAACTAGTATTGAAGATAAGGCAACGTTCCTTTCGGTTATCACCTGCTCTCGGTGCGTTCGTCGTGGATGTTGTAACGGAATTGAGGAGGCAGGTTGGCTGAATTTGCTTCGTGCAACTTGAACTTCGGTTGCGATAAAATTCGTAGATCCTTGAAGTTCACTTTACTTCCATCGTAATTAATGGAGTCATCTACTATTGTCCATCTGGACTGTATGCACGTTGGTAGTATGCGAACCACCCGCTCAATGGTGGCAATACAATTCAGATCGACAGTGAAGTGCGTTTGTGAAAGGAGATATAACAAATTTCTATTTACAGAGATAACTTCGACAAATCTTCCGAGTCAACAGAAAGTGGTCTAAAACCAGTCAGTATAGCCATCGAGTAGTGATCTAGCCACTAGGTGAATTACCCCAAAAAGCACGCGAAGAACGCATCTTGCCCAGTCATATGCGTAGGGCAGACCGTAACATAACGCATTCGCTGATGGCCTCATTTGCACTACCACGGCAATAAGGTATCAAACAAAGTGATCTGTCAATTATTCATTTGTTTTCCGAGCTTGGCGGTTTTCTCTCAAACGTTTCACCACCATGCGAGGTGGCATCCTCAGTGCAGTGATATGTAGCGTGCAAGCTTACTAAATGAATCCTCCATCCATGATCGATCTTCAGGTGACTTTGAACGTGGCAGTGTTGATTTATGTCCCCTGACCTCTACCCACTTTCCCCAAGGCTAAAGTCGGCGCCCGAGTTGTTCTGCCTCAAACCGCGTGACAAAAGGTTCTTTATGTCTTTCTGTCGTAGTGGCTCGTATATTGAAACGATGTCCATGCGCATGTTGATTGAATGTTTCGTTGAGAACCAAGCTTCCAAGAATTCTCTTAGTAACTAGAACTATGGAAGGCGAGCTGCAAACATCGGTCTACAGAAAAGACACACACACAGACCAAATTCTGAACTTTAACAGCAACCACCCGAAATGCCACAAAGTAAGCTGTGTTCGGACACTGTTTCGCACAGTGCAAACACACTGCAGTACCACAGAAGCAAAGCGGAAGGAAGAAAAACACCTACTTAAATGTTGCCAACTCAACGGATACCCACGAAGCTTCATCCGAAGGAGTCTGAATCACAACAACGTCAACGTACAGCCTACAACAACAATAATAATAATAATAATAATAATAACAACAACAGCGGCAACAACAAACACAACAACAACGACAACGGAGAAACGGGTTGTTCTGCCTTATATGAAGAACATATCGGAAATGGCAGCCACACTATTCAAACAGCATCATCTCATCGTAGCACACAAACCAACTGCCACGTTGAGAAAAACCCTTTCAAAACCAAAAGAAAAACTGCAGGCACATGAACAACGCAATGTGGTATACAAAATACCTTGCCGAGATTGCGAAAGGGATTATGTTGGCCAGACGGGAAGAAAATTTGATAACAAGGATACAAGAACATAAGAGAGCCTGCGTAAAGCATTATGCATCGTCGCTAGTTTCAATGCATGTAGATGAAGAAGGACATAGCTTCGATTGGAGCAAAGCAGAAGTCCTGGCACGGGGTGAAACAAGAAAAGAAAGAGAATTCTTGGAAGCTTGGTTCTCAACGAAACATTCAATCAACATGCGCATGGACATCGATTCAATATACGAGCCACTACGACAGAAAGACATAAAGAACCTTTTGTCACGCGGTTTGAGGCAGAACAACTCGGGCGCCGACTTTAGCCTTGGGGAAAGTGGGTAGAGGTCAGGGGACATAAATCAACACTGCCACGTTCAAAGTCACCTGAAGATCGATCATGGATGGAGGATTCATTTAGTAAGCTTGCACGCTACATATCACTGCACTGAGGATGCCACCTCGCATGGTGGTGAAACGTTTGAGAGAAAACCGCCAAGCTCGGAGAACAAATGAACAATTTATTCATCAACCCGAGCTACCAGTATTTCGAAACATTTTAAAGTGGTCTGTGCCCACTATCGATGACCTGACTTTCGATAATGTATTCAGACTGCTTAATGGTTTTCCAATGAACAGCAGGGTTACCTCAACAACTCGACTCTGGGTAATTCTACTCGTTGGCAATAGCCCTCCCATAAACTCTCAGTAGAATAGTTACGACAGATCACCTCAGGCAACGATCTACTGCTACCTTCAACAAACTGATCCAGCCGCTCATTGTGATCGACTAAGACTTAAAGGCTGTTCGGCAACTTTAACCCCTTCCGTCTCCAAACGCAGCTTAGCGATCTGTACTTGGGTTTGGAGCCTGCAAAAAACATCTTTGATTGTCTGTCGCTATTTCGGCATATAACTGCTTCTTCTTCGTTAACTTAAACGCTGCATTGGCGCTGCTGCAACCCACACTACGTCTACTCCTACTGCTAATTTGTGAATCAGAACATGAAATGTTATCACCAAGGACTTGCCGGTGTTCTTCAGTTTCCACAGATTCTGCGGGACGATTGTAATTGAGATGCATGATCCACAGTGGTCACCAGAAGGTATTGCGGCTTGTGTTGAAATCCAAAGACCGTTGTTGCTGATAGACGTAGGCCACGGCACTTAAGACTTCACTCCAAATACGAGGAAGCGATATTGAGTAATGTGAGCGATAAGCCGCTTGGAAATTTTGTGAACGCCTCTCCACCGGTTTCAAGAAAATAAGACCGGAACGGGAATACGGTACTATTACAAATAATTAAACACAACAATGTACAATACCTTAATAAGCTGTGCTTCCGACACAGGCGTATCAAACGACAACAATCCAAGGTAGCCAGCAAGCTGAGCTTCGTGTTCACACAGAATAAACTCGTCTCAATGTATTATGGATTTAACAGGCATACATAAGAACAAGCGGAAAGGGGGGTTGCAGTGAAATGTGGGCGCTCGGCCAGTGGCTTACACACACACACACACACACACACACACACACACACGCACACACACACACGCACACGCACACGCACACACACAACGGGACGGCATTGCAAGTGTTTCAATTGCACATGGAGTAACATTTGTAAGTGTCCTCACGGACGAGGTGGTTTCATATATGTGAACTCTACTCACATGATCTCGCAACATCGTCAGGTCACATGCGATGTGAGGAATGTCTTGCTCGCCAGTATCCGAATGCCATGGCGAGGCAGTTATAACGGAACATCACAAAATAATAACATGAGGCTAAGCCATATGAACCGACAATTAGGCCTGTTCAGAACTTGGAAATGTAGGTCAATGAATGCACGGTTGAATGCAGGTCATCTGTGTTTAAAGTTAAACTGAACTTAAGTAACTTGGCACGGCACACAGTCTGCATTAACAGCCGGATAATAAAGATCGGTTGGGAGAAGGAAAGGAGTTAGGAAAACGGTAAGGGAATTACATCCGTGAGGCAGGGAGCGGTAGGATGGCAGCACAGGATTGAAAATTTGTGTATCTACTATTTATGGTAATCGTTTGTCCTGACCTGCTGACAAGTGTTGCTTGTTTACTGTTTGTCTCTCTATTCGCGTTAATGATGTTTACAACTGAAGAAACCGAAACAGAGGCCTCCTAACTGACCTTTGCAGCAAGCTCTGATATGTAACTGATGCCCCGGGGAGCTTTGTCTTGACATGAGACAGTTGATCTGCAGGTACCGAGGACTAGTGTTCGGATGATTTCTCCTTATTAATGCTAGATGTCAGGTCTATTGGAATTTGCTTAACCGGACGTTTCTGGTGCTGCGTGATTTTCCTTCCCAAGAGTACTGCTTGACTTTCGTAGCTACAGTCACTTTTTGCCCCGTGTTCTACCAAAATTTTAGGAGACAATGGAGACGGGCGACATGGCTGGTTACGGTGCACGGGAAGCAAATTTTACAACATTGCGTTGCTTAGAGGTCACTACGCTTTCCTGGCGCATACTCACTTATCTTTCATCCTCTGTTCGTCTCCTGCAGTTAACCGGTGGGACTTCTGGACTAGGATAAGCATACACTTAATGCGCTGGATGGCCAAGCGCGTTGTAGTCAACCAATGAGCATTTTGTGAGTTATTTGGCTCTCGTATCTGTTGTTGGGACCTATTTGCGCACTTCGGATGCTATTATGCTAAACAATGTGAGCAAGCCAAACCTTTTTTAACAAATCAATAACATTCTCCTAACCCACAACTGCCTTTTGTTTGGCGCCATTTCGGATTCTCTTCTCTGTCATGCAACGTGGTGTTACCTGACCCAGTGCATTGGTTGGTGTTCTGTACAGTCTTGCTTTCGACGGGACCAGGTTTCATGTTCCTTCACGGGCGTCAGTCTAACAGCAAGGTACAATAGAAGTAAGTAACTTAGAGGCGATAACCACCAGGAGGATACCAACATAATTGTCGCATTCGGAACGGGAACTTGCTATAAAAGTCGAGACAATAACGGAGAAACTCGTTTGCTTGGACGTTTTCCATCTGCATTTTCGCTAAGTCATCGTGTAATTAACTGAGGTTCTTCGTAGCCAGCTTCCAAATCAGATAGTCTTTTACGTGCCCGGAAAAGCACTAGACTGTAGTTTCCGCCTGTTGGGCATCGTTAGTAGTGCACATCCGTCGGATCCATCAGAATTCGAACCCATGACCATCAGTGGCTTGAACTGCCAGTCAGCAGTTTACGTCACTGGGCCATGGGGGACAGCTTCAAACGGTCAGGATTTACAAGTTAACTGCAATATAGTGCGCCTTATCCTCCAATGCGATGTAAGTTACGAAGGTTTCAGAGGACAGGGTTGGTCCTGAAAGACAAGATGTCCACTAACAGTAGCTATGTACGACATAGCATTTAGGAAATGTTAAGGTGGATATATCTTTATGTAGTCATGTGTAGGGTATTTTGCTATAATTAATTGAGGTTCTTCACAGCCAGCTTCCAAATCAAATGGTCCTCCATGTGCGCGGAAAAGCACCAGGATGCCGTTTTAGACTGTCGGGCATCGCCAGTAGTGCGCACTGCTGATGACGCCCAACAGGCGGAAACTGTAGTCTAGTGCTTTTTCGGGCGTATGGACGACTATCTGATTTGGAGGCTGGCTGCGAAGAACCTCAATTAGTTATATCCAAATCCCCTATTCTTGACTAAATCATGTAATTCATCAACAGCAGCTCCCCTGAATCTGAAGACTAGTGGAGCGAATCCATCTGACCCTGCGACCTTATGCAGTTTCAACAGTCCAATATCTTTCGACTTGTGTCTTAGATGGCGGATTCAAAAATATGGTCAAAAGCGGGGTGATCAAAAGCAGACACAAAAGCTGGAAACTCTGGTTTATTAAACTGCCTTGCTAAATGCTATTCCCAGCGCTACCGGCTTTTGACAGTATGTGCATTGGCTGCCCTCTCTTATTGCATAGAGTTTCACTAATACCAAGTTTCCAGTTGCCTTTTTATTAGATGAGACGGAGTGACTTTCCGTGGTTACCAATGGCAGCGGCTGCTAACTTCTCCGACGCTCCTCGACACCACCAGGTTTCATAGTCTTACTTCAGGCTAGCACGTAATTTTGACCTGAGATTTTGGGAGTCTTCTTCTATTCGCTCGTAGCCGAAATATGTCGGCGAGCATACAGACGTCCTAGAGACTTCGCAGAGACCAAAGGTGTAGGTTAGCAATCACACGTATACATGCTTGCTGGTAATATATATATATATATATATATATATATATATATATATATATATATATATATATATATATATATATATACGTATCATAACCTGTGTATAGATATTGTGCCATCGGAACCATGGCGGAACAGAAAAACAGGCTTAGAGTAAAAGAAGAAAGAAGACACAATTTTTTCCATTTTTTCATTCACCGTTTTTGGGCTTTTTGATGTTTTTTATTGGGAGAGTGAAGGGGATCACCGCAACAAGCAGAGATACACGCCTGCCACTGAGTTCGGTTTCGAGTCATGACTTCCAACGTTTCCATCCAGCTGCACTCAGTGTCCTTGGGACCCCATCCAGGGAGTCGTGAGAAACCAACGGTGTCCAGCTGTTTCGTCAGCTTTTCATGCTTCTCCAAGTTGTACGCTGTCCACCACACCGCCTCTTCCAACGATGTCCAGGGACCGCGAACAAGGCAAGATGCGGAAGACGCTGAGCGGGCTTACGCAGTACGTGTCCTAGCCATCGTAGTTGGCGCAGAGAGACAAGCGCCTTGAGGGAGTGGCTGTCTCCACCCAAGACATGCTGTCTGACTTCAGCGTTGGTTACGTGGCTCAGCTACCAAAGACGGGAGATGGACCTCAAGCAACGGTTCTCGAAGACAGACAGTCGACGTAGGTCCTCGGTACGAGCAGACCGATTCTCGCAACCGTACACGAGTACAGTGCGGACAGTAGCACTTTAAACCCGTTCTTTAATGGAGAGAAGGATATCATGACGGCGCCACAAATGACTTAGCCTGGAGAAGGCGAGACGATCTCTTGAGATACGCAACGAAATCTCGTTTCCAACAGCCCCAACAGCATTTATGCAGCTTCGCATGTAAATGAAACACTGTAACACTTCTGTCGTTTCCTCCTCGTTGATGGGGCGTATGCCAATGTTGAAAAAGCGCTTTGCACTTGGATGGTGAAAATTACATGCCATACTTCGACGCTACAATCGCCAGGCGGTTAAGTGCAAGTTAGACGGCCTACGGACCGTCACCCATCAAGATGATATCATTAGCGTAATCCGAAGCAACCATCAGACTACCTGGGAGGAGTTTAACGCCAGCGTTCAACAACGCGTCCAGAGCATTTTTGTGGACATCTTCAATGGCAAAAGTGAAGGCGAATAGAGAGATACGACATTCTTGTTGAACCCCACTGGTGACAACAAAGGACGGCGAAAACTTGACATAAGCCCTAACTCTACCCGATGTCAGACTATACAGAGCACGCAGAATGGGAACAAACTTCCCGGAAATGCCATTCCTCAACAGACAGGGCCATAATTCAGCCTTGTTGACAAAATCGAAGGCAGCGCGGATATCCAGGAACACAACAATCCTTAGCTTTTGCTACACATGGTGGAGCTCGCGAATCTGGCGGAGTGTGAAAATCTGATCGATGCAACCGCAACCAGGGCGGAAGCCAGCCTGTTCTTCTCGCTGTAGTGTTTCACGCGTTACGGATAGCCTGCGAACATTGATGGACACCAGAATTTTGCAAACGACCGGGGCGAAACATGCCCCTGTAATTGAAGCAGTTTGTGCTCAGGCGTTTTTTGATGATGGGGACGACTACCGACTCATTCCAGGATGATGGAACGTCCTCTTTTGCCCGGACTTCTGGGAACAAAGCGGTGAATTCTCGAAACAATGTAGGGCCCCTTCTTTAAAGAGAGCAGGAGGTAGACCATCAGGGCCGAGTGACTTATAACGCTTTAGGCAGCAGAGTTCCCCCCAGATTTCTTGGTGAGAGTTAGGATCAGTTTGGATAGTCCACTCATCGCCAGTGCGCTCCGCAGGGGAAACAGATGGAGCTGGCAGCCAGGAAAACTGCGATCGAAAATGTTCGGCTCATCGCTCCAACCGTCGTTGAAGATTAGTGGTTAGGGAGCCACCTTCTTCGCAGATTGTTTCACCTACTCCTGATCGGAAGCCTTCAGTTACTCTGATGAGGTGGAACAGTTTACTGGTGTTACAAAAGAGATTAGCAAGTTCAAGCACTCTAGCATGTTCACACCACCAGGTCTCACGGTCCTTCTGTAAGCACATACGTAACGCTCGATCCAGGGATCGGCATTCCTCACTACATCTTGTGTCGACTGACATCAAGCGGCGTCTGTCCATCAGCGACAAGGAGGCAGTGGTGATCCAGCTGTTCGGCGGGTGGCAAGCAAATCCACAACTGACAGTACTTGCAGAAATTAAAGCGTCCTTGATGCGCATCCATTGCGAATTGAGACCGTCATCAGAGGATGAAGCAAGTAATGTTGACAGAGAAGCCTGGCACTTGGATAACGTCGCAAGATGTTGCAGAGTTTCGACATTCGGTTGCTAGTGCCTACGTCTGGATGATCCTCCAAAACCCATACAAATTTTGGCGCAAACCAGTGTGTGATCGGTTTCCAGAAAGGTTGACCAGTACGATCGGCAGTCTGTTACGCTTTCGTGTCATCTGTAGCTTATTGCTGTGTGATCAAACTGGGACCATACTTGTGTTTGAAAAGGCGGACGCCATGTAGCAGTCTGCCTTTTCGAATGACGAAAACTTGTACTCGAAAGAAACCAGTGCTGATTAGAACAAAGAGTTAGTAGCCTGTCTCCATTGTCTGATCGGCTGCTACCGAGGCCAAAACTACCCCTAAGGTGGTGCTCGCTTGTTGGCAGATTGCCCACTCTTGCGTTAAAATCTCCGGCAAGAATGACAATGACAGACTTCTTAGCAGAACGCAGAAGCTTATGTAGACTTTGGCAAAAGCAATCCTTGACTGCACCCGGAGTGCAGTCTGTAGGTGCCTAGGCGGGGATGACAAACAAGGCACGAGTAACATTTCGACGCTAACTTAACTTACATGAAGCGGGTTGTCTGACTGCAAATAGGTGACTGTTGACTGGGATCTAGTCAAGCAAAGCGACCTCAGCTCTGTCACTCAGTGCAACCCCGACACTAGCTTGGTCAAAGGTGGCTACCTCTGGGTCTCCGGAAAGGCGCAAGTGTCATTTGACGTCAAGGTTTGCCGTTACCGGCGTCTTGCAACCGGGTTTCGGAAAGGCAACAGATGTCCACCGAGTGTCTCAAACGTGCGGGGCCAGACATGCTTGTGGTCCGATCTGCATCAGAGTGCAGACAGTGAATGTTGCAAGGCCGTATGTAGAAGCAGGACGAAGGAATGCTTGAGCTCCGGTTGAGTGTGCAGAGGTTTTGACCACCTGGCAAAGAACACCAAACGTTTGGCTCAGAACTGTCAGATGCGATCAGTGAGCTGTTGCTGACGGTGACCGGGGAAGACATAGGTGCAATTGAAGAACGGCAAGTGGGACGATCTGTGAGCAGATGTTGAGCAGCAGAGACAGTAAAGCCAGTAGACATAGCAAGAGGGAAAGCAGTAGTGTAATCCATTCATGGTTCGTCAGTGGGCGTGATACTACCCGGTTGCCCAGGCCGAATTAGAGGATTGTCTTAGGGTGCCACACCCCGAGCCTTTGATCCAGAATCTAAACTACAAGGCAGCAGGGCGATATAAGGGTATCGCAACCCGTTTGGAGCCGGTGAACGAACAAGTGATTCACGCGCCTTTAGGACCGCATAGGACCATGGGCCCAACACACCCATGAATAACAATACCACACAGAGAGAGGCAAGGCGCATTGACTTTATTTAGTGGCGAGTCATATCCGCCACGTCACAGTGTTGTTAAACGGACAAACGTTGCTTTTTATAGGGAGAACGCTTGCCAGGCGAAAACCCTCCACATCTTGGAATACTGCCGCCGAACCATTCACTGGAACGCGCTAATCCCGAACCACCTAGCTGGCACCATAAGGAGGTTGTTCGGCAAGCCAGCCACTTGCTGGTAATGCGTTCTGGCGAACACGCTATCAATGACATTCAACTGGCCAGTGAGCGCTTGCTCAACTTGAATTAAGCGTATTTTTGTGCGTATCTAGGACATACAGCTTCGGCAGTAGGTATGTGTCTATGTACTCACAGCGTCGTTATAGAAGTCTGCCGAAACACACACGGCAGGTCGACACATACAAATACATAGTCCGAGTCCACAGCATGTTGGAACTTAACCCCTCCAGCGGTGAGTGACCGCGATATCAACGATTTCCATCCATGGATGGTCCGAGGCTGGTGTGAGTCATGTCATTCTGTTGCGTGTGCTGTGTCGGGTGTTAGTGCTTAGGAGAAATAAGCGAGCATCTGCACACAGGTGTAACAATCGTTTGCCGTTATCGTAAGGGGGAGCCTACAACGTGCTGCCCGCCCAGATGCAGCTCATCAGTAGATAACTGTCCGACTTGAAAGCCCATATCACCAACCAGTACTACAGTATCTTACTTTTTCTGTGAAAAAGCAGCTCTTTCAGTTGACGATAGAAGCCATCTTTCGCTGAGTCAGTGCCACAGTTTGTAGGGGTAGGCAGCCATGTCATGTCGGAACCTATTGTCCACACTAAACATCAAGACTTCGAACGGGAAAGACAAAGGGGCGGCATACACTGCTATAGATTTGGATCCAATGGAGCAGAGCCGTCGCAGCCACGCTTGCTCAGAATAATACACAATGTTTAAAGCTACATTAAATCTAGCTAGTCGTAACATGCATCTGAAGTTAGTGTAAAATGAATGGGATCTCAAGGTAAGCACGGAACTCGAGTCTTGCAGATAGGTCTCGGATAAGCACTGGATATCGATCAACATATGCTCTAATATGCAGTAAAGTGTGCACGTTGGGGCGTGCCAGTTTTGGCGAGGATCGAGAGCTCCAAATACTTGGCATCGAGGTCGTCTGCTTAGTTGGACATGGACTTGGCGATTGGATCCGAGAGACGCAAGGTGACTGCGTGAGACATAACCAGAAAGCAAATGATTATTGAATCATGGTGGGGAGAGCCAAGTATTGTGTGATGAAAAGGACGATGACGAAAGTGAATGAGGATTCGAACGATAGGAATGAAAACGTGTAAGACTGGGAATAAGAGTACGAGAAGACCTGAACATTAGCGTCCTCACCTCTATTCACCGAGCTCGATGTGGCAGATAGTTCACTGACTGTGCTCTGCGAAGGGCTTTGCCACTTGAAATTAACTTTGAAAATTAGTGTATCACACTGCGTTAAGCAAATTAAAGGTCAATAATCTTAAGTATTCAGCTGCGGATTGGTCGGGTCGACGGAAGGAAAGGATAGATCAAACCACTGCATGAGAAGAATTGCCTAATTAAGGCAAATGAATACTATGCTGAGCTACCACTGACTAAATGCAATATTTGGGGCAGTTACTTTGTACATCTTATATGCTTTTTGCGACCCACCGCTACTCGGCTTGTAAAACAGTGCGCTCTTTCTATTGTGCATTTCACGTGATTACGATATTTAAACTAACTATTGATCGCTGTGACTGCCGACTGACGCCTTCACGCAAGTCGGCCTGGTCTCCTGTCTCCACACAAAATGAAATTCGAGTTCGTGTTGTTTATCAAATTGTTGGTGGCCTGCGCATTACTAGTAGTAGCAGTCGCTATCCCAGAATGGTATGGAGGAGATCTTTTTAACTCTTACTATGAGTCGCGATCAACATTTGTGGCAGTCGGTGTGATAATATGCGCTGGTGTGGCATGTCTTTTCGTTGTGTTGATTCTCGACCTGGTCAGCCTTATCGGAAAAGGGCAACTTCATGGAGCATTGGGGCTGGCTCGCCATATTCTGCTGCTCAGTGGTACTACTTTGCTCATTCTCGCTCTGATAATCTACGTTGTCAAAGTTCAACAACAATGGTCATACGTACTTTCGGTCTGTGCTACCATGCTGGTCAGTGAGCTGGCTCTATACACGGTGTGTGGATGCGTTGGGGTGAAATGATGGACGCTGACGAGATACGCAACTGACGAAGATATAGTCGGAGAACTTCGCTGTTCACCGCACAAATGCAAACGCTGTTCCCCCATCATATGTACTGGACATAGTTGGAACATGCGTTATTAACGAAATTTTTGCTCTCTCTTGATGACTTGGGAGGCTGGATATATTTGTGGCTTGTGGCTGAGGGCAAACGATCGATGGTTTACCACCGAATAATCACCTACCTTTAATTTGCTTAAGATAATGCATAACTCACAAGGGGAAGTCTAAGTATATATCCGCGATTTGACTAGTATTCCATTAGAGGGCTAAGAAGATAAAGTAACCTCCTCTTGCCTCAAAAGCACAACAAATCTCATTCCATTGTAGGAATGAACTGATGCAGAAGGTGGCTGTAGGCCTCGTAGACCTTGATGGGGAGAGGAGATGCCGAAACCAACTGAATCTCCGTGGGACTCAGATTAGGTTTTTTCCATTCTCGCAAGTGATTGGGTGCAAAGCTGGCGGCAAAACATCAGTACTGTTTGGGGCATGTCACTCGAAGTAATGTTGGCAACTGGTTGCAGGTATCGAACCAAATCAAGGGGCTTTGAGGAGGCCTAAATGACTTAAGAGTATACCGGACTCCAGAACTTGTGTTTGGTGAGCCCAATAAACTGACGTACCTGATTTGGGAGCTATAGTTGTCCAAAATGGTATCTGTACTTTAGCGCGTATTTCACATCTAAGGGCGAGTGCAAGGCTGATATGATGAACGTAGTCTGACGGTGCTCATGCCTGGCGTTAGGGGAAACCAGATGGAGAATATTATTTTACTTAACAAGGAAACCTGTTTCCTCATAGTATGCTTTGCTTCCAATGAGCCACGCAGAAGGCCAACTGGACTTATTCCAAACGTCGATTGAGGTCTTCAAGGTTTAGACTGATTTAAGGAAAGCCGATTGCGTCGAACGCGATGTTGGGTGTAGCCGTATGGTCTATAAGATTACTGAGTGACGAAGGCATGTCTTTTATTACCTCCAAGCGTAGGTTCTAGAAAGTTTCTCCTAAATGAAGCTGTGTTTGGGAATGATGGAAGGCTAGCTCATTCCCAACTCTAGTTAATTGGAAATTGAGCCGAATGTTAAGGGAAAGCTTCAACAGGGCCAAAACCATTGTCGTTTGCATGGTAAACTACACCTACCTGCATACTGACTTTATACTACCCTACTGGCCTTGGAATCGAGACAAGTGCTGTCCTATCAACAGTGCGGAATTGAAACCGTTTGGTTTTTATTACGTACTATTTATTTGCTTGTCGTTTTCTTAGCTTTTAGCTCATAAGTCAAGCGCTAATAACCCCAACTAGATGCTTTTGCTCCACAAATGTCTTGTGTAACTCCATCATCCAGCTCACTTATCACGTTATTATCTCCAAGTTACCAGGTACCCAACAAGGTCTGGTATTAATCGACAAGCGAAAGACAGTGTTTCGTACCCCAACATCATCATCATCATCATTACACGTTAGCTGGAGATGGAAAACACCTCAGCTATTGTGCCGCAATACAAAAGACAAGAAAAGGAGTTTCGTACACCACTCGAACAAGAGTAACAAAAATGTGACCTATAAAACACCATAAGCCGGTCCTACTCCAAGTACTGGTCTTATTTCATATCTCAATGATAAGATCAACTTACTAGAATCTTATTCTCCGAGATGAAGAAAATAGTGGCAATCCAGGACGTGGCGGGTTTTCGTCTGACAAGCGTTCTCCCTATAAAAAGCCACAAATTTCCGTTTAACAACACTGCGATGTGGCGGTCGTGACTCGACACACACTACTCCGTGGATATCCGGATAATCCTTTTCAAACCACGGACACCAATATTCTACTTGCACATTGCCGACAATATCAAATATTCCAGAATGGAGCAGCACAATTACAGACACAAACTGGTTGGCGGCATCCGGTTTCGGATTTGCCTGTCACTGTGGCCAGCCACAGGACGCCTGCGCCTACAGAGGGACCACGGGTGGCTTGCGTTGCACCACCCACAGCTCCATCCACACACCCCATATCCAGTGTAAACCCGAAGGAATAAGACCGGGAGGGATGTGAATGGCAGCCACGTTTCATCAACGGAGCCGGCCCACACTCCTTCACAGGCAAACACAAGCACACTGTATTTGGGGAAACAAGTGCACACAAGGTGGTGGCTGGACCGTAGTCCGCTCCATACTGAGTGCATGGAACCGCTCTTTGAGCCTAACACGGCCACAAGGACCGTGCACCCTGTCCCCTCCAGCAACGACCAACTGTCTCCTGGAGCCAGTATGGACGAGATAGTGGGTAATAGACAGGTAGGCACCTTGTCAACATGCACATCAAGCGCAGCCAGACCAAAGATATCAAACAACAGCCAAACACTTGAGAGAGAGAGAAAGAAAAAGAGAAAAACTCGATTAATGCGTAAGGTAACGGTGACATAAACCTTAATTAAATAGCGTATATAATAAGCTGATTACAAACAAATCCTAGCTAAGTGCACGAGGTCAGAAAGTATAGTTCACGGAATGCCACGAACACAAAAATGTTATGGAAATCGAATACAATTGGCTGAAGCGATGTGCGCAAGTTAATGGAATAGAGTACAGGGAGATATTTATATGAGAAAGAAAAGCATTAAGGCACAAACTGTAAACCCACCACCTGAAATAAAGAGACTTAGCATGCAAGCACGCGGTTAGTAAATCGAATTCAGCGTGCCTACAAACGCTGCGCCGCCTCGCCGTAATTCTCTGCAGGACCCGTCGTCGCTTCTGTAGTGGCCCCAAATGGCACAGCGCATGGCCCACTAGACATTTATATGAGAAAGAAAGGCATTAGGAGAGAACCGAAAACCCACCACCTGAAATAAAGAGACTTAGCATGCAAGCACGCGGTTAGTAAATTGAATTCAGCGTGCCTACAAACGCTGCGCCGGTGCTGCCTACGTTCACTGCGGGACCCGTCGTCGCTTCGGCAGTGGTCCCGAGTGACCTCGCTCATGGCTCACTAGGCCTGCCTGACTAAGGCACTCGCGGCCGCAAGTTCTACAGCACAATGCGCTCGATGTCGATGGAGTACAATTCATCAGTGCTTGCCGCTTCCGCAACTGCCGCTTCTTCTCTGCATGCATGAGGGCTTTCTCCCGCACTTCAGCAACTGCCTTCGTGATTAGATCGCGCCATGCACCACGATCAACCGCCTTCAATTCCCATGATCTGCAATCAAGATTAGAACGTGTGAGGCTCACTTTAATAATGTCCTGGTAACGTAACTTGGGTTTCCCCACGTGCCGCTTCCCAATACTCAGCTGACCGTATAAAAGTTGTTTCGGTATTCGCGTCGAATCCATACGGCTCACATGACCGAGCCATCTCAGGTGTCGCAGTAAAAGTATGCAGTCCACTGCATACATCCCACTTCGGCGCAACACTTCCGTGTCTGCAACTCTGGCGCCCCAGCCGATCCGCAGAATTCGTCGCAGACACTGCTGATGGAACCGCTCGAGATATCGCACATCCCGACGGTACATCGTCCACGTTTCACTGCCGTATAGAAGAACGGACAGTACCATGGATTTGTACACCATCAGCTTTGTGCCAATGCTAAGCTGATGGTTGTTCCACACTCGGTACTCAAGCTTCCCGAATGCTGCTGCCGCCTTCGACACGCGATTACGCAACTCAACGTGTAGCTGCTGATCAGTCGACATCACACTCCCAAGGTAGCTGAAACGGGAGGTGGTTTCCAATACTTCAGCACCAATGCTGATTCGCGGCAATATTGAAGATTGCAACTCCGGTGAAGGCTGAAAGAGACAGACAGTTTTGCTTGTGTTGATGGTGAGCCCGAATTTGGCCGCTGTCGAAGCCAGAGCACTAGTCATGTGCTGCAACTCATCCGTGCTGTGTGAAAACAACGCACAGTCGTCAGCAAAGAGCAACATACGGATAGTTGTCTCACAGACTAGAGTTCTCGCACCGAAACGACGGATGTTCAGCAACCCACCATCAATACGGTGCTCCACACGACACCGTAAGCACAAGCCGCATCAAAAGCACAAGACAACATTGCATGAAGATAGATATTAAACAGGGCAGGAGCTAACACACAGCCTTGCTTCACACCAAAGACAACTGTAAAGTCATCAGAGGTCTCTCCACTCAGCTGCACCCTCGCTCGCATACCACTGTGCAGACATTCAATTAAACTTACAAACTTACGCGGGCAACCAAACTTACCCAACACCAGCCACAGTGCCTCGCGGTTCACCGTATCAAATGACTTGGTGAAATCAACAAAAAGCGAGTACAATGGCTGGTGTCATTCTCTGCACTTCTTCTGCAATTGACGAGCCGCAAACACCATATCTATAGTGCTGCGACCCGAACGGAATCCACATTGCTCTTCCGCCACGTTTGGTTCCACAATCTGACTCACGAGGCGATTGAGCAGGATTCGGGCAATCACCTTGCCCACACAACAGCAAGTTGATGCCACGATAATTCGTGCAACATTGCTTGCTACCTTTGCCCTTGTACAGTGGTAGCACATGGGCATCCTTCAGCTCAGAAGGCACTTCCTCCTCAATCCACACGCGTTGCACCAAATGGTGCAGCGCAGTCAACAACGCGGGTCCACCGTGTTTCAATACTTCAGGTGGGATCCCGTCACCTCCGGCACATTTGCTGTTTCGTAGCTGAGCAAGTGCTCTCTGCGTCTCATCCAGTCTCGGCGTATCCGCCAGATCCGCCTTCACATCGTGCTGCTTCAGGCCGTTCAATGTAGGCCAGTCGATCTCTGAACGGTTGTTCAAGAGACAGTCAAAGTGTTTCCGCCAGACCTGCATTATGTCTGCAGTCTGGGTGCAGGTAGCGCCTGAACTACCATCGATCAGTGTCCTCAGCGGCTCCAATCTCGGTCCATACACCGCCTTCAAGGAGTCAAAGAATTCCTTGTGTTGACGGCGTTCGGCGTAGCATTCCATCTGCTTCGCCTTCTCCGTCCACCATGCATTTTTAATGCGACGGAGCTCTCGGGTCAGTCGCCGTCGAAGTTTGCGAAACTGACTACTCTTCCCAAAGTCACTGGGGTCTGCAACATGTGCAGCAAATGCTGCATTCTTCTCTGACACCAATGCGTCAATCGTCACATTGTTGTCATCAAACCAATTAGGCCGTTTACAGTTTGCGCGCCCGATGGTCTCCTCCGCAGCAGCTGTCACCTGGTCGCGAATGTGGTGCCACAGGTCGCCCACTGTGGCTATACAGTCCACATCACCACACAGGCGTGCAGCCATCGCCTTCTCCAGCTCAGTACGTTTCGCCACAGTGCCGAGGGAGAGAATGTTAAATTTACGCCGATTCACGGCGGGAGTGCAATACATCGATTTACGAAAATATATGTACAGTTTGGTCCGAACCAGTTTGTGATCAGTGCCACACTCAGCTCCACGCAGTACACGTCTCATGCGCACTTCACGCATATCACGCTGACGTACGATGACATAGTCGAGCAGGTGAGCGTGACCACTCCGTGGGTGCGTCCAAGTTGCTATATCACTCGCACTCAGTGCAAACCGAGTGTTCGTGATCGTCAGGCCGTGAGTGGCACACAGTGAGAGCAGCCTGTCACCGTTCGCATTCGCTGAACCAATGCCATGCGCACCGATAACATCTGTCCACGCTGATGCATCACGCCCAACGCGCGCGTTGAAATCACCCAGCAGAAATAGTCGGTCGCTCCTCGGCACAGACCGTATCACGGAGGATAGCTCAGTGTAGAACTGATCACGCGTGTCATCAGGAAAACACATGGTCGGACCGTACGTGCTTATAAAAGTAGCAAACTTACCTCTTCCGAGTCGCAGGCGAGCAGTCATCAGTCGCGCGCTGATGCCCGTTGGTTCACCCACCAGCTGGCCATTCAGGCGATCGGATATTGCAAATCCGACCCCATGTTCACGTGGTGCTGAGGCGGCGTTCCCCACCCAGTAGAATGTGTAGCCAGCGCCTGCTTCATGTAACTTACCTTGCTCAGCGAGCCGAGTTTCACTGCGCGCCGCAATATCGATGTGGTAGCGCGCCAGCTCCATTGCGACCAGTGCAGTGCGTCGCTCCAGGCGCTCGCTCGAGTTCCGGTCCAGTAGTGTGCGCACGTTCCAGCACCCGATGCTGAGTGCTTTGCGCACAGGCATACGATTGCATTGGTGGGCAATCGCACGCGAGGTGGTCGTTGTCCTTTGGAGGTTTGCTTGAGGGACTCCACCCGGAGCCTTTGGCTCAATAGCCTGACCCACAAGGCTGTGGGTGGTTTGGAGGTTTGCTTGAGGGACTCCGCCCGGAGCCTTTGGCTCAATAGCCTGACCCACAAGGCAGTGGAGAGCAGGTCCAGCTCGGGAATGTGATTGCAGAGACAGATTGGGATCTGCTTGACGGCCGTCACACGCAGCCTTTGAGGTTCTGGAACAGTTATCATATGTTTTGCGACCGTAATTGGATACGCACCTGCGACCACGGCCAGATGCAGGTGGGTTTTTGGCGGGTTTGCACCAATTTGACCAGGGGCTGCCTGGCTTGAGGCGGGCAGTAGCAAACCATTGAACACCCGGAGGTGTCCTCCCACCGTCAGAGACAATGCGTGGCACTCGTGCTCTACGTCAATCGAGCATTGAGAATATAACCCGTAACCTGTTGTCTCCCATGGCTAGGTTTTACGGGAAGTGGGCCATCGACCACTTCCTAACCTCCGGAGAGGATGGACTAGGATACTGCCAGGGCGCCCAATCCTGACAGGAGAACGACTCGGGTCCTCAGCCAAAGCCTTCGATTAAATGAACACCCGAAAGGCAGCGGATCTAGCACATGGTCAGTTAGCTGACTCATGCGGATTGGTGTCCTGGATCTTAGCAGGGAGAATGGCGAAACCTAACTCCCACCCAGCGGTCGCCACGTGGAGGCGCCCAGGACATGAGACTATGGCGCAACAGTAGCAGCAGTGGGTAGACCATCTGTCAGGATCTAGCCACCACCAGCCTCAGCGCACCATAGGCTCTCCCGCCTCAGACACAAACTACACAGCTACATACACACACAAAATTAACTACGTATATACATCCCTACACACACACACTGTTTGGCAAATATTTCGGATTTTAGCATACTCTTGATCACCCATTGTTATGCTAACATGGTCATGTATGTAAACGCGCCTTGCCTTGTCGAGAATAAAAACTTAATGAATTAATTTATTTAAAGAATTAAAAAATCCCATAGTATGATAAGAAGTCAGGGTAAGCGAACATATGTTTTCGATAATTCATCTTCAGGCTTATACAATTATATGCAAATCAAAATGTGCAGACAGACATTACAAGTCGTTACTACTGGAGCGAGTTAATTGGATGCTGACAGCGTCGTCTGTTAAGCCACGACAATCGACCGCGTGTGACCTCGTGGGTCAGAGGTCGCCGGCCGTCTTGAAGCTCTTAACCGTCTGGCTAGCAATGATGAGGTCTTATTTACTCGGCCAGATAAGGGCGCGGTCATCGTTATCATGAACAGAGTGGACTAGTTGAGCAAAATGAAATACTGGCTGGCTATAGATTTGAAGACTGGTAGCTCAGATGGCAGTTGAACTGTTCGCTGAGCTTGGCAATTTGGTTGCAAACGTTTCGTCACCAATCGAGGGGACATCATCAGTGCGTAGTTGAGTGACGTGCAGTAGCGTAGAATAGCGTAGAGGAGCCTCGGTAAGAATGCGCTGAGCGTGGTGTGCGTGCGTTTTTATACCGCGGTGGTTGCCCGTGGATGCGAGCAATCCTGTTGGTTGGGATTTCGCTCCGCCTTCAGCCTGATTGATGGGCAAGTGACCTTTAACCTTGACTCCTTGTGTTTCGTGGCCTTTGTCTGCTTGCGCCTGTGGGCGAGTCTGCTGTTAGTTCTGGTTGGCCGGCCACACGTTCCATCGGATTCAATCGATTGAGTTGGCGGTCTTTCGCCAGTAGTGTTGCGTATACTGCGTCCAGTTCGATGTGTCGATTGATTGAATTCGTTGTGGAGTACCAGACTTCCAAAAACTCCCTAGCGTGTTTTGTACTTCCATGTGCTAAGATCTTAACATGCTCCTGATCGAAACGGTGGCCTTTTTGATCTTCGTGCACAGAAACCAATGAGTGCGGATCATGTCTTCTGACGGCCGTCTTGTGTTCGGTGATTCGTGTACAAAGCTTCCTTCCAGTTTGTCCGACGTAGTTTTTATCGCAGTCGCTGCATTTTAGCTGATAGATGACATTGCATTGGTCGGCATGATTGACTTTTCTTTTGGGTCTTGAGATCAATTTCTTTAGGGTAGCACTTGGTTTGTAAGCCACAGAGATCCCATGTGACTGTAGCAATCTTCCTGTTAGTTCGGAGACGTTCTTTATGTAGGGGAGCACTATTCGTTTGTTTGCTTGCTCAGGTGCCTGCTGCTGCTGCTGCTGTTGTTGCTGTTGATGATGAGACATTCGTTTCTTTAGGCTTCTTCTGATGAAGTTTCTCGGACACCTGTTGTTTTTAAACACTTGGTATAGATGCTTTTCTTCCTGTTTCCGCAATTCGGATGTGCTGCAGTGCGTTTCCGCTCTTTTGAAAAGGGTTTGAATGCAGCTCTTCTTGTGATTCATCGGGTGGTTGCTGTGGTAGTTTAATGTCTGGTCCGTATGCGTTTTCTTCCGATAAACGCACGTTTGCAGAGATCCGTTGGGATTCCTAGTGACCAATACATCCAAAAATGGCAACTTGTTATTCTTCTCTAATTCAATCGTGAAGTTGATATCCTCGAATGTGTTGCTAAGCAACTCGTGCGTGGCTTGTACTTGGTTCCGCTTTACGATGACAAACGTGTCGTCCACGTATCGTATCCAGTGTTTTGGGCTGATAGATGGCAGTGCGATGCGCTCTAATTTCTGCATTACGGCTTCTGCAATGAGTCCCGAAATTGGACATCCTATGGGAGTTCCTCTCAATTGCTGGTAAACTTGTCCATCAAAACGGAAATAAGTGGTCATGCAAAGGTTCAGGAGTTCCTAAAACTTTTGGGTCTTAGGGTTGTCGTTGGGCTTAGTTGGTTCTCAAGTAGTTCCACCATGGTTTTTTAGCCAATTCGTGACCGATTGAAGTGAAGAGCGCGGTGACATCGAATGAAAGCATTATTTCGTCGTCTTCTATTCTGACACAATATATCGCCAGCCAACGGATACTGATGGCGTACTCCACTACACCTCGGGTCATCCGAAACAGGTTTACGTTGGGATAGCCTCAGCGCTTTTCTACAGGGTACAAACCTTGTGCACAATGGAGGAGGACAAAAGGCTGCGCGGAAAGTGGCAGCGGACAAACTGTTAGAAAGTGGTTACCCAAGACGGCTAGTTAAACGCCAATTGCATAAAGTGCTACACCGGAAGTCAAGACCCCCAGCCGAGTGGATAGGGACGGTGGAATTCCGTACAAGGAAGGTACTTCGGAGGCAGTTTGGAGGGTACTAAACAAGGAAAATATAAGCGTAATCTTTCAGCGAGGTCGAACGTTACGTTCGGCTCTGGTACACCTGAAGGACCCCCTTCCCAAGTATAGAACAAATAACTGTGTTTATAAAATTGAATGTAAGGACTGCGCACATGTGTACATAGGCCAAACAGCGAGAGAATTTCTGAGCATAGGAGACGCATTGCAAGACTACCAAGAAACGAGTTTGAATATCAGGCAATAATAAGAGACTCGGCCGTAGCTGTGCATGCATTAGACACGGGTCACTAGACAGACCTCGAAAACGTAGAGGTCATTAGGAAGGGTATCCGATCAACCACTCAGCGGTTGATTGCCGAGGCGGTGGAAATTGCCAAATCTGACGACTGCGTGAATAGAATGGAGGGGGTAGAACTTTCTAATGCGTGGCGGGCGGTCTTAAGCCGACCAATTTGACGAGCATCGATGCGTGGATCAGATTGGGAAGTACAAACCGACTCCCATTGTCAACACTATGGGCTTATCCGTCAGTGTCATGACGCACAAAGGAACACCTGGACTATTCCCACTGTGATCGAACCACCTGAGGTGACATCCCGAACTGTTCCTGTAATGACTCGTGGCTCAAGACTCGGATAACGCGGTTATCGCCCCTGTTCGCTATAAAATCCCACACCAATTGCACACTGATTCACCTGGTTTGACGAGGCCTTTATGTTGAAGGCGAAACGTTACCAAACTACTATACCAAACCGATTGTTTCCAAACCTCTCTGAACTCATGACTACTCGATCGGTTCCAAGTATCTTCCAAGAATTTGAAAGGCACTGCTTTGTTATAGCAGGCGTCACTTACTGTTAGCCTATTAATGACCTGATGTAATTGCAAAGTGATAAGACGACAGAATTTCCCCCTGAAGAACATCTGAGTTGGTTGTTAGAGGGTAAGAGCATATGCCACTGACTAGTGTGACCTGTGTACGTTCTGCAAAATAATCCCTCAGCAAATGGATGATGGAGGGATATATTCTTTGAATGTGTAGATCTTCCAGCATCAGTTAGCTGTTTACACAACAAAAGTCATTCATACTCAAGAAAACACGTACGAGTTGATCGGTTTCTGTTGTCAAGTGATGATATTGAAGAACGTACGAGACAGTCAACTGCATCTACAGTAGATTTCGAACTACGATAAATAATTTGAAGGGAGTCATTCGAATAATTTGGGACAGCATCATCTCAAGAACGATTTTATCTTAATGCTTCGAGTCAGCGAGAAGTCTATATTTTTTGGATTCTTTTCTTGGCACTGGGGTAAGGCTGCCGTTCCCAGGAATAGACTGAATATATACTTGGTAGAGAAGTCGAAGTTCCTGCTTGATACGAATACTGAGATACCTCACTGCGATGCCATCTTTCCCTTTAAACGCTCTCTCCTTAAGTCGACACAACCACTTCAGGTGAGCGAGGAGAATCTATCTGCGCGGACGTTGACTTTTTCATGGTCAACAGGTATGAAAAATCAGAAATTTAGATAGCTGGGCTAGTTGGCACAATACTTAGATACGTCAGCGTGAAAGGATTATCAAAGTTATGTAGATGAAACTCTTTCACGTGGTCGATCGATATTTTGTGAAAACCACTTCCTTCACTTTCACCAACTCAATAATAGCCCGCGCAGCAACTACCAGGATGAAATATTTTTACGACATCGTCCTCGGTAGCAATCTTCGAATGGACGGTTGCGCCCTCAGTTTGCAAAATCTGAACGACCTCAATGTTTGGTCCAAAGCTTGTCATCTGTCTCTTAATGCTTTTCGCTGCATAGTAGCCAGATACCATGGGCAAGGGTATAGTGTGGAGAAAAAAGGCCGAAGCTTCACATGTCACGTCAGATGATTGGTTATGTTTGAGCAAAATGTAGGCAACTAATAGCAATAGGAAATAGTGAATGAACACAAAATGCCAACTTGCGGGTTACAATGTTCGCGTCTGAGCAGTCCACGCGGTTTTATATATTATCCCAGGTCATCGTCTGTGGTTTCCAGGCAAAAATGGCGGTGAGTTGATGTGTTTGCTTTTCTGTTGTTTGCGTGGGTCATTTGGGTCGTGTGACATGGTGCATCACGGCCAATACCTAGTCGACACAAGCTTTAAACACGGATAACTTGGGGGCCTAAATAACAGCTTCTGCGAGGGTATTCCATGTGTGGCAAACACGCAGCGCGAAGAAGTTTCTCCGACACCAACCGGCTGTCTCGATCTGCCAATTTGTGACGATGACCTTTGTCTGTTGTCTTGAATTAACTTCAACAGGTGATGGCACAGGTGATTTGGATTGTTTAGAAGTTGGTTAACCATGATTAAGCCATCAAGCAAAAGCCGATAGGGTCCACTGAAAACGCTTAGCACTTTGATGCACTGTTCGTATGGCAAGTGGCGCAGTGATGTGGTGAATATCAGGTCCAGTATGGATGACTTGTTTGTTCAACTGAATCTGTTGGGCGAAGCAACGTGGCCATAAAGCGGAAAATTTGTGTTAAAGTCTTGCAGGTCTGTTTAGAAATGCTCACCTGGTGCGGCGTGGGATTCTAAAGCATGTAAGTTAAACTCGCAAGCGATTAGAAGGTGACTGTACTTCTTATTTAGTACATGCCTCAATGTAGCCATAAACTTAAAGTCCATCACAGGTGTAGACGATGGTGGGCGATAAACCACAGCCACTAGGTCAAGATCGGTCTCTCTCGGCCGTAAGCTACACCAAATGGAGTCGGACACTTCGGTTTCCGGATCGTGTATGGGTTCGCACTGGAGGTTGTTACAATAATAAAGTGCTGCCCCACCATCTTTGCTAGCTCGATCATTTCGGACAACGGACATACCAGTTAACGCGATTTCGGCATCCCTTATCACATCGTGCAAGCATGTTTCGGTGATAGCGATGAGGTCGTCAGCTGCTGACGCATATCGAAGTCACAATTCAGCTTATTTGCTGAGTCGGCCTTGGGCATTTGTATACATATATAGTTCAATAGTGTTCAATAGTGTATGGTGGGATAAAA
The DNA here is from genome assembly GCA_944474145.2 of Dicrocoelium dendriticum. Classification (NCBI taxonomy): domain Eukaryota; kingdom Metazoa; phylum Platyhelminthes; class Trematoda; order Plagiorchiida; family Dicrocoeliidae; genus Dicrocoelium; species Dicrocoelium dendriticum. Next base: position 44,400,720 of record OX104070.1, on the reverse strand, counting down.
AGCAATAACTTTACAAGACCCACAGGATGGCAAATGGAAGAAAACCAAAGTTTCAGGTGTGACACAAAAATATCAGTAAGTTAGACACTGCAGTTTGTTATACCGTTACATAATATGTATCATGTAAGTGCAAGTCCAATAGTCTTTCGAATGTCTCGATGTTTGGTGCGTTCACCACATGCGATGGCAGTGCCTTCCAGTGCGGACAGACACTAAGAGAGTGAAAAAAACTTTCTACAATCTAAACGGGAATATTGAGTCACAAGTTTTAGTGCATGGCCTCGGCATCGTTTGTCGGCAGATAATGTTAACAGCGACTTACATGGATGGTCCTCTTCTCTTAGTATCCGGTAAGTGAGGATCAGATCACCGCGGAGTCGTCGGTATTCTAAGGAGTACAGACCGATCGAACGAAGGCGCAGTTCATAACTAAGGCCCGATAGACCACGTGTTGCCTTAGTGGCTCTTCTTTGTGGTTGCTCCAGGAGACGAATGTCCCGTTTTAACCACGGACGCCATGCCTGCAGGAGAGCTTCTCGGAGACCAGAAGCGTGGTGGGTGTGGTGGTTGAAGCGAGTGCATTTACACCGACTGCTGAAGGGTCGGCAGCTAATTGTTTTTCGGATTGGGTACAGGCTGTCGAGACGAAGTTGGGATATATTCTTGTATCAGATGCTCCGGATCTCGGTGGCCGCTCGTGTTCTGCTGTATCCCTTCGGGTGTTTCGACGACTGTTGCAACCGTTACCGCATCGGATCCTACAGTGGAAGTTTTTCTTTGACGCTTTCACTTGATTGTCACTAACACTTGGTCGTGTTCCTGCCGCTTTCTAATGAATTTCTGTTGGCAACATGCTACGGAAGTTTGTCCAGTTATCTAGTAGATTTTGTGCCGCTAGTTCAGATGGTAACACCAGTTGCAACAGGTTGCGACCGCTGCTGAAAGATCTACTCTTTAAAGCAATACATCCTTCCATCATCCGTTTGCCGATTGCTTATTTTTCTGGACACACACAGATTGCATGAGTCAGTGGCAAATGCTCCTACCCTCTAACTATTATTTTAGACATGATTATTTTATTTATGGGTTGATGCCCAAGTTACTGTGAGCTGTTCAACATCATGGATACTTCTATGCACGAACATAACATCCCATGAGACAACTGCACCGATATTTGCACTTATGGTGCCAAATTAATGAGAGGATTTTTCTGGAGTTGTAACAAGAATCAAAACTGTTGTAAAAGGTTATACCAGAGAAGTATGTATTAATTATTAACCAGCTCTTGCTGTAAGAAAAATGCTACATAATCGCAGAACGCTCCCCGATAAGGCAGTGAAAATAATAAATTTCATTATATTTCGTCCCTGAACAAACGACTTTTCAAGATTTGGTGTGATGACATTAGAAGTGACCGCAACTCTTCACTGATCCCCAGTGAACTAAAATTCTGCCGCGTTTGTTAGAATTGTGTACAGACTTTCTTCATGCAAGCTTCCTTCATAGATCACCAGTTTGATTTGCTTTTCCGTATGACTGACAGAGCGAGGTTCTCAAGACTTTTCTATTTGTCTGATATCTTCACAAAAATAACTGACGTAAACTTAGCATTACAAGGAAAATCTAAGGCCATATTCCACGCAAATGATAAAATTCGTAGGTTAAAGGTCAGAATTTTGAGCGATTTCTGTTCATAGTGGAACTCTCGACAGGTTTCCGGTATAAACAGACATTTTGTAAGAGATGAAGATGGGCACAGAAATCCCAGATGATCTGGCTTAGGAAACCGTACAGCACCTAGTAGATCTGGTAGAAGCCTTGTGTCAGTATTTCTCCAGCGAAGATGAGGCAAAAGTAAAATAATTTTCATGTGTCAATAACCCATTTACTTGCACGGGAAAGCCTCCCGATTTCATATATCGTCAGTATAAGAAATCCATTGAGATGATTTTAGATTCTCCTCGTTAGGAAGTGTTCCACAAATTGTCGCTATCCGATTTCCGGTGTCAAATGAAGGACAAGTAACCTGTCATCGCGAAAACAGCTCTCGCCGTGCTTTTCCCATTTGCCACAACTTATCTGTGTGCAAGTGCATTCCACCTATACGGAAACAAAGTATAATATACTTGAAGCTGAACCAGACATGAGGTTGCAGCTTTCCCCAATAACACCAAACATCAACAAAGTTAATGCTACATGCGAAAAACAACTCCATCCTACAAAATCTGCTTTGAGGCACGTTTTCTTTTAGCCTAAACTCAATAACTTTCAATTTATAATAACTTTGATGGACATTGAGAAATAATTCCCGGAGATGACATCAGAAGCAGAAAGTAGCTTCACCTCAACACCGATTGTGCGCCAACAACTTAAAGACAGGATACCTCGGTCGCAGACCTCCTTCTGTGTTTACAATTTCTCTTGCTCGTGTCGCGCAAGATGTATTGGGAAAACGACCAAGCGACTGTCCGTTAGGGCTCGAGAGCACTGCCCAGCTTGGTTCTACGGCAGCGGGAGGAAGAATGAAACGAGTGCAGTATTGACGCACCTAGTAGACTCCGATCATCAAATCGATACGCGTGACGTATTCACACCGATCTACTGTGCCCAGGACGTTACACACGGGCGGTCAGATGTCGCCTGCTGTCGACAGCAGAGGCGATCGCAATTCGACTATATAACCCGGGCCTATGTGCACGGAAAAAACTCGTCCATATATTAACTTTGCCATGGCCTCTGATCAACGCTACTAACAATGCCAGTCACGCCACATCAAATGACCTGGTCTCAATCAGAACAAACGCATAGACTTATTGATTAGTTACTCACATTCAGTGACCAAATTAAAACCCATTGTTGTACTCATGAGTAGGGGATTTTGATGTAATTAAGTGAGGTTCATCGCAGCCAGTTTCCAAATCAGATAGTCGTCCACATGCCCGGAAAAGCAGTAGACTGCAGATTCAGCCTAGCTGTGATGAGCCTCACTTAATTACATCAAAGTCCCCTACTCATGAGTACATCAAATTATATCCGCCCTGACAGTTTCTAAGTGCTATGTCGTACATAGCTACTGTTAGTGGACGTCGTGTCTTTCGGGGCCAACCCTGTCCTCTGCAACGTTCGTAACTTGCATGGCAGTGGAGGATAAGACGCGCTGTATCGCAGTTAGCTTGTAAATCATGACGGTCCGAAGCTGTCCCCCGTGGCCCAGTGGCATAAGCTGCTGACTGGCGGTTCAAGCCGCTGGTGGTCATGGGTTCGAATCCTGATGGATCCGATGGATGCGCACTACTGATGATGCCCAACAGGCTGAAACTGCAGTCCAGTGCTTTTCCGGGCATGTGGACGACTATCTGATTTGGAAACTGGCTGCGATGAACCTCACTTAATTACATCAAAATCCCCTACTCATGAGTACATCAAATTATATCCGCCCTGACAGTTTCTAAATGCTATGTCGTACATAGCTACTGTTAGTGGACGTCGTGTCTTTCGGGGCCAACCCTGTCCTCTGCAACGTTCGTAACTTGCATGGCAGTGGAGGATAAGACGCGCTATATCGCAGTTAGCTTGTAAATCATGACGGTCCGAAGCTGTCCCCCGTGGCCCAGTGGCATAAGCTGCTGACTGGCGGTTCAAGCCTCTGGTGGTCATGGGTTCGAATCCTGATGGATCCGATGGATGCGCACTACTGATGATGCCCAACAGGCTGAAACTGCAGTCTAGTGCTTTTCCGGGCATGTGGACGACTGTCTGATTTGGAAACTGGCTGCGATGAACCTCACTTAAACCCATTGTGTCTAAGCTAGCTTAGTTTACTATTCCTGTATTAGCCTGAGGATGAAGCCCTTAAAACAAGCGTGTTCGGTACTTCCTGTTTCTGATGAACAACCTTGTTAATTCGGTGTACAGCATTAAGCTGCATTGCTCTAGGTCACTGCGTCTCATTCTCCATTTTCTAACTACTAGTCGGTTGTCTAAGAACATATCAGGGATATGCGTGTCGCAGAACTCAGTAATTCAGAGGCAAA
>OX104070.1:44378762-44396189 GCA_944474145.2 Dicrocoelium dendriticum | reverse complement strand
ATATTTACCTCCGAGGGAGCGATCTTAGTATTTAAAAAATGCTCCATTATCTCAGTCATCCTACCGCACTATTTCATGAGCAAATATAAAGAGTTGACAACTGAAATAACTTGGCATGTTGGACAAAACCACAATGTGCCGGCAAGTTTGTTTGTCTGTCTCACTTCTTGGACGGATTTGCATATACATTGCAGACAGTAAGATCTAATGCAGCCAGAACAGGTTATCACGATCTCAAAGATTTTGCCGCAATTCTCCGTCACACATAGGAGATGCACCATTGGAACACCGATTGTTGTGTAAATGTTTTCAGCCAAGTCTATCCGAGCGGTTTTGTGGTACTGGCACTCGCACACAAACAAGTCAAAACATGCACATGAGTCGAGAGTTGTTCAACCCGCACCAAGATCAGTAAGCCGAGACTGATGTACGGTGTGGCCTGAATGTGTCTACCGATTGTGATGGACGCACCGTAAATCGCCCCACAATGCGGGCCCTGTGGAAACCCCGAGGAATTCTAACGGTAGTCCGGAGATCCAATCGGATCTCACACGATGCACTACACACACAAGTGCGGCGTCTGCACTTGCACAGCGCTTCACGCGATGAGGGATACTTGAATGATCGATACATTCTGGTCAGTGTTTGAGGACAAAATGTTTCCCGGAAAACTGGATGCCTGTGGGCCCTGTACTGACCGATATTTAGCCATAGCACTGAATTTACCGTTACGTACAGGGCCTACTGTGGCAAAAATATTAGACATCGCGTTGGCGGACCAACGTACATGTGGTGCACAACTGCTGCTATTTCATTGCAGCTATGTTCCCATTAATTAGACAGACTGCCGTACACATGAGAAATAAGTTTCCGATGTGCCCGTATTTGTATCGAAGGTAATGTTAAAACACAGTTACGGTAGACTGAAAACTAGCTTCCAACGAAGCACTGTAGGAAAAAAGCACCACTGTCAACTAGACCTTTCACATTAGGAATAATAACGACTTGGTAGTATTTTGATTCCCTGTTAAGTGAGCCAAGTTCTAGTTGGGATTTCTCTTTCCTAAATCACCTACGATACTTACAGATTACCCGGTTGTTTCAATTCAGTTTAGTGCCGTTGAGAAATCATAATCCGAGCACCAAAGTGCTGTGGATGCAGTTGCCGTGAATCGCCTCGCCAGAGTGGCAAAAATGAAGAACGACAAGTACATGCGGTTAGACTTAAATATGGTACTAGCAGAATGGAGGTAAGGACAAAGGGCATGAAGCTAATCGCATTGAAGTATGAACAGCTACACTCAACAGAACGAATCCAGGGGAAGCACTGACTCCGACAATGCGCCACATCCGATAGTTTCTAAACATTGGTTTGGACTAGCACACGGCCCCCATCTCCGAAGACGGCACGTACCTGCTTGATCATGTCTCTCGGTCAATTTCAGAGTGAAGCATGCGGAATTTATCATAGCTTTATCAGGGCATTTTCATACATACTATTAATGGCGCCAGAATGTATTAATAGGAGAATGCAGTCGACCCCAATGCATCTGATCTGTAATAGTGAGTGAGCTGAGTGTGCGCAGTCGACCTCAATTCAGGTCAAATTTTGTTTTTTACGCGAAAAATTTTTTGACAGCTTACTGGTTTGTTCTCGATTTTTTTCTATTACAAACAGACAGTCTTGTATTGTGTGTAAAATTTGTGAGACTAGTTAATGCTAGTGCGAGACGGTGAGCGAAATTAAGCGCGAATATCAGAAGGCAATTGGAGTCGGACACAGCGGACTGTATTCGATGGGCTACAGGAAGACGTGGACGGATGAAGCGAGACAAGAGCGAACACGTGAGCGCAGGAACTTACAAGGCGGTCGAGTGTCGAGCAAATTGTAAGGAGATTAAAACAAGAAGGAATAATGTACAATCGGTCAACAATTAAATTGTACATGAAAGATAGCAGTTATCGTTTGGACGCTAGAGAGCTCCCTCCTTGAAGGCTAAACATAGAAAGTTTTCGATTTCGAAAAGGACTGTTGAATCGGGTTTCGTAATGCAAAATCGTACCGAGTAAAAATGAGCGAGCATTCGGGTCAAATGTGGGTTCGCCGGAAGTCGGAGTCCGCTGTGACTTTTGTGATTTGTTATTTATTGATTGCAGGACAGGGTGTATTACGGCGAGCCGTTGGAGCGGGCTTGTCGGACTACAAAAACTGGCTAGTCCAGAAAAAGGCCGACAGGATCCCAACCTCCGCTGTTACCAAACGGTGCGCTTGGGAGTGGTCTCTCCCTCTGCCGCACCCTGCCCCGCACCAAAAAGACCTTCGTCCCACGGAGAAACGACCATCGTCCCACGGAGAAGTGACCCACGTCCCGCGAAGAAGTGACACTCGTCCCGCGGAGAAAGGACCACGGTTCGCGTCAGGCACCCCGAAAACATTGCTTGTGCGGGCCAGTCGATCGAGGGGGAGGGTTGGGGCATGTAGAGAAGAGAAAATAGAAAATGCGCGAAAAACGCCAAAAAAACAATCGAATGATTTGCGTGTTTAACTTTTTTGGTTTTTGAATATATTTTAAGGGATTTTTGGACGTTTTTGATATTTTTGTTTGTTTTTAAAACGTTAATCTACCAAAAACGTGGCAAATATATACAATATCTACAAAGCTAAATGTATATTCATTATACATAGTCGGAGAAACGAACCGGCTTACCCATCTCCTGACCACGGCGATTGGTCGTGGGTGGTTGGCTAGATTCGGGAGATGTCGGGACGGCTGAAACTTGTAGACCGAGATCGTGGTCTGGCTGAACTGCACTAGGATTCTGTAAGCTGGTGCAGTGAGTTGTGACGTCGCACGAAGCACTACTAGATGAAGTAGGCGAGGTGGTTTCTTCCATAAAGGCGGATTTTAGACGGTCGATGGTGACGGCTTCGCGTCGACCACCGCGGTCAATGGTGCACGTCTTATTCGCACGGTGTAGCACTTTGAAGGGTCCTATGTACGGTGACTGAAGAGTCTGTCAAACACTGTCTGCGCGAAGAAGGATGTGTGAGCATGTAGACAGCTTCTCAGGCACGTACACTGGTGTCTTCTGCGACCGAGGAGCGGGTGGACGTAACTCACGGATCTGGTGAGCCAATCGATCGGTGTAACTTCCGTAGTCAAAAGAGGAACTAGAGGGGACTGGTGCTACCATCTGTCCGGGAAACCGCAGAGTACAACCGTAGACTAGCTGCGCTGGTGTTGCGTCGAAATCGGTCTTAACAGCGTTTCGTAATCCTAGTAGGACGAGGGGAAATGTTTCAGACCATAAAGGATCTGCGTACACGCGTATCGCTGCCTTCAACTCGCGGTGAAAACGCTCCACCATGTCGTTAGCGGCCGGATGATACGCCATCGTCTGAACGTGGCGACAGCCCAAACCCTTAAGCGACGTGACAAATGTCGACGAGAAATGTGACCCTCGATCGGTGGTAACGTTGGAGGGACAGACGTATTGATCGACCCAGAGCTCCAGAAAACCTTTTGCTTTTGGATAGGGACGGCCTCAGGCCATCCAGTAAATCGATCGATACAGGTCAGTAGATTTAAAGAACCTTTGGAAGGCGGTAAAGGACCTACGAGGTCAACGTGCACGTGGTAAAAACGTGCCTCTGGCGTCGGAAACGTGCCTAGTGGGCTACTCGTGTGCTTGTGCATCTTGGCATGTTGACATGGAAGGCAAGCAGCTGCCCACATACGGACGTACAGATTAACATTGCGCCAAACGAAGCGTGTGGTTACGAGTTTGACCGACGCAAGAACGCGTGGGTGAGACAAGCCGTGCAACGTGCCTCTTTCAGCGACTTAAAAGCAGCGCATGATGCTCCAGGAAATTCAAATTTCTTGAGTTTTCCCCGGAGAAGGTCCCTGAGGGATTGCATCAGCGAGGCACAGTTGGGTATAAATCGACGGTAAAAGTTGACAAGCCCATCAAAACGCCTGAGCTGTTGAAAGAATGTGACTCAGGGTAGTCGATGATGGCTTGAATTTTATCCCGCAGTGGCACGATGCCTGCAGAAGAGATACGATGGCCGAGGAAGTTGACTGCATCGACACCAAACGAACATTTTTCTGCGTTGATCGTCACCCCGTGTTGAGATAAAAGATCAAAATGTGTTCGTACGTGACGCATCTGCTCTTCTCGTGAAGAGCTTGCGATTAAAATGTCATCTAGATACGCGTAAGCGAAGTCTAAACCGCGACAAACTTGGTCGATGAAACGCTGAAAAGTTTGCTCGGCGTTCTTTAGGCCAAATAGCATGCGCAGAAACTCGAACAAACCAAATGGAGTCGTCACGGCAGTTTTAGCGATGTCCGCCTCGGCTACCGGAATTCGGTTGTATCCGCATACCAAATCGATTTTGCTGAAGATATTTTTACCCGCCAGACTGGCGGTGAGATCCACTATGTGTGCGATCGGGTAGCCATCAGGCGTGGTAACCGTATTCAAAGTTCGATAGTCGCCGCAAGGACGTCAGTCCCCCACGACCTTCTTCGGGACCATGTGCAGAGGCGACGCCCATGGGCTGTTTGACGGTCTGACGACACCAAGCTGAAGCATGTGGTCGAATTCAGCTCGTGCTGCACGTAGTTTGTCGGGAGTAAGCCGTCTTCGTCGTGCGCTAACTGGCTGACCACGCGTAACTATGTGGTGAGCGACCTCTGTCGTGACTGGCGGAAGCTTTGCAGCTGGTCGTACCAGGCGCGGGTATGCAGACAGTAGGCTCGCATAATCTGATGGTACATCGGCGATTCGAAAAATGGGACTGATTATCGGGGCGTCCGTAAGAACGCCTTCCACCCCTAGTTTAGTCCGGTTGTCTAAACGTCTGTGGCGACCAGCATCAACAAGCAAGCCAAAATGGCGGAGAAAGTCGATACCGATAATTGCGAAGGGCACAGACGCAACCACGAAGACCCAATGAAAATCTCGGCGAAGATTGAGGTCCAGGTTCATCATGCGCTGACCGAATGAAGCTATCGGAGAACCTTTGGCCGATCGCAAATTGTACCTAGGCTCCGAGTGCTTGTCGTTATCGGTCGCTGGGATGACGCTGACCCGCTCCCGTGTCGGTGAGGAACGTGATGGAAAAACGTCGATCCTTAAGGTACAACAGGTGATTTGCTTGCCTACTGACGGATAGGTTGATCGTGCTAGTATGCGGGCTATTCGCTTTCCCTGAAGCGGATGCGTCGTGCATAATGCAGGGAGCCCGACAACGTCTAGCTCTTCCCCCGTATTGGCGGCGATACCAACATGCTTCTTCGGCGGGTTTGATATTATCTGACTGCGAAGTGCAGGGAAAATGTTGCGCTTTCATGCCGAAAGAGAAGTACTCGGTGCAGGCATAGACGAGCCGCAATGAACGGTAGCCAAAACGTGGTCAGCATTTGACTGTGGTACACGCCGCTTCGAAGCCTGCATTGCTTCTATCCCGCTGCGAAGTAGCACAATTTCCTCCTCTTTAGGGTCAGATCGGCCGGACGACTGGGAGCAATTATAGGATTCGGTTTTCATCGGTAAGATTACGTCACCGGAGCTACTGGTGGTCTGCTGCGGAAAACGTTCGAACGCAGCGTCTGCCCTGGTAGCTAATTCTTTCAGGTGTGTAGCTATAAACATGGACAGCATTACCGGCAATGGCTCTGCGAGACGTGCAAATCACAGCTCCTTAACCCCTTCTTCGTTCAAGAACAAGGGACCAGCGATGCGCTGAATTTTGCGGAGCAACGCCGACGGCTTGCAATCTCCAAGCTTAAGACCAGTGAGCTGTTCAAATCGAGCTCGTGCGCTGGGACGTAACATTTTTAAGATCGCTTGCTTCATTGTTTCATACTTCGCCTCATTCGATGGGCAGGGTAGAATGTCCTCAATCAGCGTCACAACCGACGGAGAAAGGCGTGGGACGAGCTGATTGTACCTCGGACGGTCCGCCGTAATGCCCTTATTTTCTAGTTGGATCTCGAGTATTGTAAACCAAACCACTGGGCTGTGTTCCATGAAACTTGGAACAACCAAAGAAATCATGTTTACGCTACGAAATAGAGCCAGGAGTAGCGCTAAGTGACAAGTGTAAATGGGTGAGTGCGCCATCCAACCCTCTTTTAACTACTGTTGTAGTCGGTACAGAGACGAATGATTCTGGTAGAACATCCCACGGGGGACATTCACGAGTGGAAAAGAAACTCCTGCGGCACTCCAGACGGCTATACTGTTCCGCGAGTTTCAGTGTGTGATCTCTCAGGTTTGTATTGCTGTTGAGTTGCCGTAAGGGATGTAACACATGATGTGGGTTATGCAGAATCAAGTATACCATAAGCATGTCGCCTCGTAATCTGCAATACCGTCTGCTGGATACCCTCAATCATTTCAGCCTCTCATAGTATGAAGGATTGCACGTTCCAATTACTTTATTAGATACCTGACGTTGAGACTACTCCAGTGTGTTAAGCTCGTGTTTGAACCATGGATGCCAGGCCTGAATTACATATTTGACATGGGGGCGAACATACGCACTGAGCATCTGTTGAAAAACAGAGATGTCTATTTGTCCGAACGCCTGTCGCAACAGTCCGACGTGTTGATTTCCAGCCCTCGAAGCCTTTTCGAATTGACTGGAGCAACTCAAGTCATTCTGAACCAGCGCATCTAAGTCATGTTCGACACTTGATTGTTGCACTACATTCCTCTCGAGCCGGTATGAACAGTTTCTCTGATGTCGTATGGAGAGTATCTTGCATTTACTCACGTTGAAATGCAGTAACTTTTGGATTGACCATTGATGTACCGTGTCTAGGTTACTCTGGTGCAGGTGATGGTAGGCATTCACTTGAATCCCGCGCTAACTCTTGTTATCGTCGACAAATATTAGGAAGTTTGAAGTGATTGCCTGTACAATGTCGTTAATAAACGCCAAACACAGACGTGGATCTAGAACTGAACCTTGCGGTACACGACACTTGACTGGTATGGGGTCTGATAAAGAGCTCCGAAATCCGACCACTAGTTGCCGTTGAAGTAGAAAGTTGGCAGTCCAGTTTAGAAGAGGGTCACCGATCCCGCAATACGGGAGCTTGGAAAGTAGTATCCGACGGTCTTGACCAGGGATGTCCAAAGCCCTGCCCGCGGGCTAAATGAGGCTAGCGTTTACATTTCAACTGGCCTGCGGCCTCATCATGAAATGATAAATTTAACCTTGACTTTTTCGTACATCCGATAGTATATAGATTGAAAATAATAAAGGAAGTTATGAATACAAAATTCAATGGCATCAGATGCCGGAAAAATAAATGATATACTGTTTATTTTAACTAACTAGGAAAAGTCAATCTAATGCATCCACAAAAGGGGTTGTAACTAACTCAAAAGATAAAAATCTCGAACACCCAGTTTCACCCTACACATTAAAACTTGCACTAAAGTTCATGACATGTATAATGTTTGTTGTTATTTTATTATCAGTGTGAATATAGCCCGACATATTTTTACCCCTCAAAATGTGGCCATGCTTGCTAAAAGTTTGGACACTTCTAGTCTAGACGATCGAAAGCTTTAGAAAAATCCAGGTTGATCACGTCAACATCTCCAGCGTCAGTCGGCTCGGTTCAAATACTGCATGCTGAATACTGAATACTGTTTTATAGAGCAAGTAGAAATGGATTCTGTACAACTCTTTCGAAATATGGCGAAAAAACGTTATAAAAGTTGTCAACCGTGGATATCATTGTCGTTCTCATGTAATATTTAAAATATTCGACTTACGATATTTCAGGATTCACAAATGTGATATGTCATCGTAAGTGTGCAGTCGTTCTCTGTATCGAATAGAGGCAAAATACAAATCTAACAAGTTTTGAACTGTTGCACAGATGTTGCCTCAATCACATGTTCGGACAAACTGTTCCAAATGTTTACCACTCTCCGTTCGAAGCACAGTGGGTGGGGAACACATTTCACATCCGGCACGACAAGTTTGTATCTGTGTCCGCGTGTGCTACATGGCTCTCGTAAGTGCAGCATTGACCTTAGCATGGGGAACTCACCGAGATGTAGAATTCGGTAGGTCATAATGAGGTCGACTCGCACCCTACGGTAGGACAAGGTGTAGAGTCCTAGTTTCTCGCACCGGTCTTCATACCCAAAGCCACGTAAACTCGGGATGAGCCTGGTAGCAACGTGTTGGACCCGTTCGATCTTTTGTGCCTCGCCTCTGGTAATAGGAAAGTAGGCGGGCGATTAGTAAATTCGTTGTGCCTGTCCGCCGTCGACGGAAGCTTTGCTGCTCGGGGGTGATGATGATGCAGTTTTCCAGCTAACACACCAGTATATCGGCAACGAAGGATTTCATGACGTTGGACAGTATAGGGAGAAGGGATACTGGGCAGTAGTTGGAGGGCTCAGTTTTACTTACATCTTTGTGAATCAGGGTTATTATTCCAAGCTTTCACATAACAGGAAGCTGGTTCTGCTCTAAGCAGCGTTGTAAAAACTGAGCCAAAGGTCCTGCCAATTGACCTGCTGCTGCTCTCTAAACGAATAGTAGTAATATCCGGGGAGCCGTGTTTCCGTAGAGAAGTCAGCTTCTGTAATACAGCATCCGCGGTAAAAGAGAGATGGGTTAACCCTGGCGGCAGGACGACACAGACTGAAATATCGGTTGATGGCATGACTCTCTGAAACGTGGGGAAATGTTACATCCGCAGCGCATTTGCTGCTTCTAAAGCCGTTCTTGTTGGGCGATCGGCCATTTTGAGTGGAAAAAATCCTTGTCTCACCTTGCGTAGGCCATTAACATGTTTGTACAGCAGTTTGGGTTAGCACTGAAGGTCTGCTTTGTTCTGCTGATATGCGGTTTTATCTTCTCTGAACAGTTGTGCGCAGTGATTATGTTGGGCTATGTAGTTCTTCCTAGTTTCTGGCGTTGGAGCTTTTCTGTACACCCGCCATACTGCGCTACGCAATGCCATCCATTTTCGAGTTCTGTTCCTACCGAAAGAAACTGACGTTGACTTATTGCAAACTTTATCTATGAAGCATATGCAATCAGCTGACTGCATTTTTGGTGAACTCGAGCCAGGCGATTTCCGGGAGTTCATCGGCAAGGAACGACCAAGTTGTAAGGCTGACGAACTGGTCTAATCAATCGCAGCATGTGTTGGTTCACACAGTCTCATAGTTTGCATTCCGATATTCCGCATAGCTGACGAAGTTTAGACTGATGACTGCGTGGTTGCTGCGACCCAACACATCAATCTTCGTTGGTAAGCACAAGATCCAGCACAGCTGGTATGTTACCTGTTCTCAACTGAGTAGGCAAAGTGATGCGATTGTGAAGCGAAACATTGTTTACAAACTCCTGTAGATCGACTTTGAACTGTTCTCCGATCGTGACAAGGTTTTAAACAATGTGCATTCAAATCACCCATGCTTAGGAAGGGAGTGTACATTTGCTTTGGACTGCATCTTAAAGCAGCCGGAAGGTGGCATCCGGTTTCGGGTGTAGAGTTAGGAGGGTGGTACACCAGGGCAATAAGGTAAGTGTCTCTGCCGTTTAACTGTAGGCGACACCAGAGAGTCGGGGACTGCGAGTTCGAATTCTCCACGGCTTCGCACTATAAGTCGCTTCGGTAGTACAGAATTTTCCCTCCTTTTGTAAGTCGATCGTTCCGGAGGAGCGACATTCCCGGTAGAGAAATTTCAGTGTCCGACATTCTAGTGTGCAACCATGTCTCAGTAATACCGATGATATCATATAACCCGAAAGTTTGGTGATCTCTCAGTTCGTTCAATTTATGTAAACACCGAGTATTCGTATAGAAGCAGGCTAACTTCTTGGTCTCTATGATCCCACAGAGAGCTGAAGGGGTCAAGTGTGGGAGAATGTGGAGAGATAGTAGGTCGGTAGTTACTCGTTTTTTATGGGATAATGATACCTCCAATGTAACTTGATTTGATCAAGGTGTCTCACAATCTTTGTTTAGACCTACGTAAGAGTGGAATGCAGGAGCAGCAATTTAATTGTCTGTACCATCACCATTGATTGCTTCAGATGTTTTGATATCTGAAATTTACCAAGATTTTGTGGTCTTTAACCGAAGTTCAGTAGGAAGACTTTTCTGCTTTTTCATCCATCGATGCAAAACATCCGTTGCTTGTTGCTCTGACTGAACCCCAACTTTTAGGTTTCTAGGGCCGCATCCTCTATACTTTGGTGAGAGCGGTAGTCTGTTGAATGACAGAGCCATAACAGTATCCAAAGGAAGTGTTTCACAAGTGAACCACTGCTGTTCTAAATCGTACTTTCCGGCCCCTTGAAGATCGTTAGAAGGAAGCTTTGGCATTCCATGTATGAAGATTGTGTTTGGGCAATCTTGCACGCTGTCTTCTTCTTTTGCGTTACTTTTTGATTGTCACGCGCTCCAAGGGACATCAGGATAGATGAGTATCCCACAGGACCCGTGTCTTAGAGCGCTTGCAGTGAATAAAACGTTCTGAACATTAGTGGAGGATTCAAATGTTACACGAGTATCTCTGGGTTCTCCATAGTTTGGAGAGTTCGGATAATGAGTATTCTGTAATAGTTTTATAGGTTTGGATTTATAACTCATCAGTATGAACAAGGAGTTCCACTGGTCTTGGTCGTCAGATGCTATACCACGCGATGTGATGACGGTAGAGTTGAGGACATGTGAGCGTAGGTTAGTTAGGACACTTGTTAGCAATAATCCACCTGTAAATCTTGAGTGAACGCCTCTCCACCGGTTTCAAGAAAACAAGACCGGAACTGGAATACGGTACTATTACAAATAATTAAAAACAACTATGTACAATAACTTAATAACCTGTGCTTCCGACATAAGCGTATCAAACGACAACAATCCAAGGTAGCCAGCAAGCTGAGCTTCGTGTTCACATAGAATAAACTCGTCTCAATGTATTATGGATTTAACAGGCATACATAAGAACAAGCGGAAGGGGGTTGCCGTGAAACGTGGGCGCTCGGCCAGTGGCTTACACACACACACACACACACACACACACACACACACACACACACAACGTGAAGGCATTGCAAGTGTTTCAATTGCACATGGAGTAACATTTACAAGTGTCCTCACGGACGAGGTGGTTTCATATATGTGAACTCTACTCACATGATCTCGCAACATCGTCAGGTCACATGCGATGTGAGGAAAAATAAACTTGTAACTTGGCACGGAACACAATCTCTATTGAGAGCCAGAAAACAGAGATCGGTTGGGAGAGGGAAAGGAGTTGGGAAAACGGTAAAGGGAATTACAACCATGAGGCAGGGAGCAGTAAGAAGGCAGCAGAGGATAGGATAGTTTGGAACCTTCTACACACCCGACCAAATTTCGACCGAAATTTCTTCTGGGGTTCGATGTACTCTGGTTTACCCCAGCCTGCTCCATCCGCTATGGGAAACTTACAGGACTTATAACAGACCCGCAGCCTCAGAGAGGAGGAGGGTCTGAAAACCCACCTTCCACGTGCGGAGAGACAACAGTCGGGACTAACTCCCCCTCCTATTCTCTGTCTTCTATAAGGCAGATCTTTCTGACATTGCGCTCATACACGCTCACTTTCATCCTAACCATTACGGTTCATGTTAATCCGTCCTTGGATGTATTGCAAATCTCTATCACCACCAGCGTGCTGCTATCTCGATTGAATGAGAATACTCCAGGTTGAAAGTTGCAGCGGGGTTTAAGCGATTTCTGCTTATTATGCATTAGGGTGAGGTATTCATTGCCTCACCTTTTCGAACATAACATGGCTGATTAGTTCTTCCATCTCTAATATCGAGTGTCGCTGTCGCCAACCTTGCTGTATTTTGTCTAAGTAATAGTATATCATTTAGCGTAAGAGCGGCTTGTAGGACTAGTTAATACTAGTCCGAGACGGTGCGCGAAAGTAAGCAAGGATATCAGAAGGCAATGGGAGTTGGACACAGCGGATTGTATAAGAAGCGGACAGATGAGGCGACGCGAGAGCGTACACGCGAGCGCGGGAACTTACAAGGCAGTTGTGCGTCGAGCCGGTTGTAAGGAAGATTAAAACAAGAAGGAGTAATGTGCAATCGGTCAACAATTAAATTGTACATGAAAGATGGCAGTTATCTTTTTGGGCGCTACAGGCTTGATCACGAAAGTCTGTTACCTCGACTAGCTGGTTTCAACGGAGTTTTTCTGCGCACAGTTTCTGCGGCAGTAACTGTGGGCATTATTCTAGCAGCAACTAACCGGAGCGGGTCGTATAAGGAAGATATCACAGACAAACTTGATCTCCTCATCTTTGGCCCATCCATTTCGTCGAACCGGAATGGGAATGTGTCCTCCACTGAGTTCCATCCTTTACCTAACGTACGACCTACCAGTTTGGCTTCTCCAAGGGGTTTAATCGAGTTTCAGAGCTCAGTAGACGATACCGCTTTGAGTACCTCAGCGCTGTTGGATGCCTACTTTCGAAGCTTAAACCCTGCCCTACCAAGCAGTTCCCGAATCTGAATAACAAACTGGATGGCTTCAGGAATAGAAGACAATGGAATCAAACAGTCGTCAACGCAATTTCATTCACGATAGCATCTGACACACCTTTATCATATCGATGGCTTCACCCCTCCGCTGACTGACTTAAAGCAAAATTAGCACATAAAGGGGAGGAAATCGCTTCAAGTGGGTGAGAGGTCATTTGATACCTCAACGTATCAGTGTCTCAATTACTATCTCCCCCATAGGAAACGCAAGGCATCGCGATCGTTCTCTGGAATCTTCAACTGCATAAACGTCTCCTCGATGTCTGCAACAAATGCGACTCTATCGTTTCTGAATCGCATCGCAATGAGGCTGGACCTTACCGTGGTGCGATGGTTTGCGTGCCTCAGAGATCCATTGAGCTATGCTGGGTGGTGCTTTTTTTGCACCTTTAGAGCCACTCATACCAGATTGGTCAATGGTTAGAGGCCAGACAAACTCAGCCTCCTGGTCCTCCAGGTTGGGGGTTGGAATGGGGGTGGCTCCTCATCTCATAAAACGGGCTCTGTAGTCCAATGCCAAAACCCGCTGCCTTGCGGTAAGGTTTTTGAACCAAAGGCTTTGGTTGAGAACCCTAATCGTTCTCCTGTCTAGGCCTGGGCAACCTGACAGTATTCTGCCCACGCAATACAATGAACCTTTCCTACAACAATTTCTTGATGCTCTGGCCGTCGCAGAGGATAATAAACGGCGCCCTATCTGCTGCATCGAGCAGGGTGGATAGGGGTTTGGATGCTACTGCTCAGGCCTTCCCGTCTTCTTATACCCCTTCTTGTGCTTCTGCATCCTTATTGTCCCGCTCCAACTTTACTTATTTCCCCCCCATTTTCAATCCCTCAATTCTTGGCCCTCCCCCAGCTTACTTCAATAGTCGCTTGTCTTCTAATTTCAAATCACACACAATCGCAGGGCCTCGCTCCAATCCAGTCGACAAGTCCATGTTCAACCAAGCGGACAACGTCAGTTCATCCGTTTCCCTTTGGAGTCCTCGTGTCTCGCTAAGATTGGCATGCCTCAACGTGCGCACTTTGCTGCAGATTGGCCAACAGGCAGCACTTGCCCGCACATTAGAGACCCTATCGATCGATATTTGCTGTTTATCAGAAACCCGCCTGCAAGGTTCGAGCTCCGTGCTTACCCTGAGATCCCCTACATGCGACACTGGCGGCACATTCTCATTGCGCCTATCTGGCGATGATGCAGCTTCAAATGCCGGTCAAGCTGGCGTCGGCATTGTTTTGAGTCCCCGGGCTGAAGCTGCCTTGCTTGATTGGATCCCAGTAAACAGTAGAATGTGCGCCGTTAGATTAGCTGGTTCGTTCCGTGCTTCGAAGTCGCGCGGGGACAAACGGTGCCTGTTTGTCATTGCGGCCTACGCCCCTACAAACTGTAGCACTGATTCGGTAAAAGATGATTTCTATCAGCAACTTCACGAGCTCCTTCGTTACAGAAGGAGTACGGATACTGTGGTGCTGGCTGGCGATCTAAACGCCCAAGTCGGAAAGTTGTCCTCTGATGAGCTTCATCTGGGCGGCCAACATGGTGTAGGCTCCCGTAATGATAATGGTGAGCGATTGCTCCAGCTGTGTGAAGATGCTCGCCTGTTTCTCGCGAGCACTAACTTTCGACACAGCACCCGCAGAAGTGTGACTTGGCGGCCACCAGCCTCGGGCCAGTCATGGACGCAAATCGATCATATCGCGATCAGTTACCGCTGGAGAGGCTGTGTCCAAAACTGTCGCTCGATTTGGAGCACGAGCGTGGACTCTGACCACGCACTTGTATGTGCCGACCTCCTGATGCGTTTCGGTGGACGTCCGCAACGTCGATGTGAACGGATTGACACTAGCCAGCTTGCGAAGTCAGATGTTCTGAATGTGTACCAAGATGCGCTGACATCTGGGCTGAGTAAGCGCCCACTAAACACCGTTGAAGATCACTGGTCGCATACTCGTCAAGCGTTGCTGTTAGCAGGCATGTCTTCATGTGGCAAAACAAATTGCAAAACCGGACATTGGGTCTCTACACAGTCTCTCGAACTTATGGATGCTCGCCGACGTATTCCGGCTGGAAGCGTATACAATGAAGCACGCAAAAATCTCAGGGCGAAACTACGTGCTAGCCTAAAGAAGGACCGCGAAACCTGGTGGTCTCATCGTGCCTTTGAGATGGAAACTGCCGCTGCCATTGGTAATCATCGTGAGTTATACCGTCTGATACGGGCAACAGGCAGCAGAAGACCTGGTGTTAGCGAGACCATACGCGACGAGAGTGGGCAGATGATCCACAGCCTGTCAAAACGCTTGGAGCGTTGGGCTGAACACTTTGCTATGCAATTTAACCAACCTGAGTTATCGTTTTCTTCTTCGGGCATTGAGCGCCCTTCTCCTTGGGCCGTCTCCTTGGATCCGCCCTCACGCGCAGAAGTCGAATGTGAGATCAAGCTGTTGAAATTGCATAAGGCCGCAGGAGCAGATACGATTCCTCCAGCCCTCTTCAAATTCGGTGGACCTGCTCTAGTAGATGATCTACACGAGTTGCTAGTAAAACTTTGGGAGCAGGAGACAGTCCCGACAGACTGGAACCGCTCCGTCATTGTCCCAATTTTCAAGGGAGGCTCCCGTTTAGAATGTGGCAATCATAGAGGGATCAGTCTGATTTCGATTGCCTCTAAATTGCTTGCCTCTCTCATTCTCCACAGACTGAGTGGCACTCGTGAAAGCCAGATTCGTGAAGAGCAAGCCGGATTTCGTCGAGGTCGGGGCTGCATCGACCACATCTTCACATTGCGTCAAGTGTTGGAGCACCGCCATGTTTATTGGCGACCCACCGTTGTCGTGTTTCTTGACATAAAAGGTGCCTTCGACTCAGTCGATCGATGTGCCCTTTGGGACTGTCTGTTGAGGAAAGGTGTGCCTGATAAATATGTAAATATTATCAAAGCGCTGTACGCACATAGTTCGGGCAGGGTGAGGGTTTATGGCAAACTCTCGCCACCCTTCAGTATCACCAGCGGTGTGAGACAAGGATGCCCGCTGTCACCTTTCCTCTTCAACTTCGCTATTGATGAAGTCATGGAAACAGCGTTCGCTGGACACGACCTAGAAGGTGTGGAGCTACTCCCTGGTGAGCGACTTCTTGACTTGGAGTATGCAGACGATATTGCCCTAATCTGTGACAGCTCCCAAACATGCCAAACAGCACTGAACCGATTAGCACTGGCTGTCAATCGTTTTGGGCTATGCTTTGCTCCATCGAAATGCAAAGTACTTCTCCAAGATTGGCAGGGACCCAACCCTGCGCTAACGCTTGGTGGTGATCTGCTAGAAGTCGTTCAGGAATTCAAGTACCTGGGCAGCTATATTAGCACCCGTGGGATTGAAGATGAGGTTACGAACCGTATAGCAAAAGCTCGAGGTGCTTTTGCCAATCTCCGCCACCTGTGGCGCAGACGCGACATTACTCTCGCCCTGAAGGGCAGAGTTTACAACGCAGCCGTCCGTTCAACTCTCCTATATGGCTGTGAAACCTGGCCCATCAGGTCGACAGACATGAAGAGACTCGTCACATTCGATCATCGCTGCCTTCGCAGCTTAGCTCATGTCTGGTGGGAACACCGCGTGAGCAATGAGCGTGTTCGGCGTCGCGTATTTGGTACAGGAAGAGCGAGTGAACCGCTCAGCACGATTATATCACGCACCAGGCTCCGATGGCTGGGCCACGTGTTGCGCATGCCAGCACACCGACTCCCACGACGTGCTTTGTTTACGCGTTGTGGGTGCGGTTGGAAGAGGAGGAGGGGAGGCCAAGTGATGACTTGGTCGAGAGAAATGAAAACCCTCACTTCGAAGTTGGCGTCGGTTGGTGCATCCCGACTGCCTGGTTGGGGTCCTAAGGACGGTGAACACGTTTGGTTGGACACACTTGCTGATATGGCTAGGTGCCGGCCCCAATGGCGTTTGTGTTGTGAGTTCCTTTGTCCATCCCCCTCCTGTTTAGCATCCCCCTCCAATCACGATCTCAATCGTTTGGCATAATATGACTTTCTTTTACGGCAGCCAGCTGTTAGCTCTCCGGAACGACGTCCATCCGTTACTGGGGACTCAGCGGGCGTGCCACTGTTTGTTGTTGTTGTTTTGTTTTTTCTTCTTTTCTTGCCTTTTGTATTGCGGCACAATAGCTGAGGTGTTTTCCACCTCCAGCTAACGTGTAATGATGATGATGATGATGATGAATCGCATCAAGGCTTTTATAAGATTAAACGTGCTTTCCCGGTCTTATAACGACTGATCGTTCAAAGAGGTGCCCTTGTATTATGCGGCGTAATAGAATACGACCCTCAGTGTATCTGATTTTTTAGGATTGATCACAACGTGATGTGGTAGATAACAACTGAGACCACTGCTACTCTCCGATTGATTCGATGGAGCAGGCACGGCGTACTCGTTACTGATAATAGCCTCTATAACCGCCCAGTACCTTTCACGGAAAGATTGGCTGGCTTTCAGACGTTTCTGCAAATCTTTTAACCGCTGCAAAGCCATCCCATAATTATTTGGAATCCATAACTGTGAGTTTCGCCAGGAAGACCGATCTCAAAATGACCATTTATCAAATGCAAAGAATTCTGCGCAATCAATAATACAGCCTTGTCCTCCTGAGTTCACATGCGCAAGGTCACTGTTGGACAACCAATCAAGCTGTTCTTCAATTGTCGGTTGGTTGATCAGAGAGTAATGCAAGGAATTGGTGACCGTTTTGCACTTTCCCACTAACCAAAGTAACATCCAGCCAAGTAAGATTTTTACGGCAAGCGATTTATCCCTGATCC
>OX104070.1:44279616-44378262 GCA_944474145.2 Dicrocoelium dendriticum | reverse complement strand
AGCGGCTGATAAATTTGAAGCACGATACAAATGGTTGATTTTGAAACGCTGATTCACAAAACTGAAACCCCAAATATGTCGTATACAGCTTCTTTCCGACGTAAAAGGATGAACCGACACTGGATCAACTCAGAAGCCCCCGCCGACCCCGACCCCGCCGCCCCCCCCCCCCCCCCCGCCCCCCGACCGCACATTGCTTGGAGAATGTGTGGCGCCTGCAGGCCATTTTGTGAGAGATTGCACTTAATATAAAAACGCACCAATGTAGAAGAAAGAGCAGGGACCGCGGGGGATTGGGCCATAAGGAAACCCCACGAACTGCCGAGTTTTGAACATTCAGTCTTTCTTTTCCCCCAAAAAATGCGCGTTTTTACTTAAATCCTAATTTTAGCAGAGCAGACCAATTTGATCACGGGACCGGCCGTGCAAAGATATATCCTCGCCGCCCCTTTCGTCACAGAACGCTCTGCACGCAGAGGGAAAGCGTCACGTGTCAGTTATAAAGTGTCATTGGTTTTGTCCCCCTATCATCGTTTTTTTTTGCAGCTTGGATACTAGGCGTCTTCCGACATCTACAATTCATCTCGAAGATCAGTCTGGAGAGAGGGCTTTGGGTTGGGAATCATCCATTGACTTGCAAACGCAACAAACCCTGGACGGCTCCTAAAAACATGACATAATCCTGAGGGGGACCACTTCACTGAATGAGAAATTAGCATGAGTAGAGATTGAGTGCGGAAGTCAGCTTCAATGGCCTTGAATCATTCGTGGGCACGCTTTTGAACTTGGTTACGAGCCAGTGACCGTGTAAATCTGCCTCGGCATCGATTGGATCGCGGAAGAGCTTAGCTGCATCTATACTCGACTCGTTACCATTGAAGTGACTCACATTGGTCTCTGAAAGAATAATGTCGCGGTGCTTCGTTACAGCCGTTTTATTTTTTATCGAAAAAATTTCATCGAATCAGCCGGAGCCGGGGCATGGTTGGCGTTGGGGTCAAAGGGTTTTAATTTTTATTGCAAGAAAAGAGAAGAGGAACATGCTGCTTCAATCGAAAAGTAGTAAAAGTATGCAGGTGTATTTCAATCAGAGAGCTTGGACATTCATTGCACGAAAAAAAAAAAAAAAATGCAAGGGCCAACAAACGCTTACCCTGCTTCCTGAGGCAAACAAAAAAAAAAAACAACAAAACAAAAAACAAAAAAAAAAAACACAAAAAAAACAAAAAAAAAATAAAAAAAAAACAAAAAAAAAAAAAACAAAAAAAACCAAAAAAACAAAAAAAAACAAAAAAAACCAAGTGTTTGTTGTTATTAGTAACCAAACAAAAAAAAAAAAAAAAAACAAACAACCAAAAAACCCGAGTAAAAAAACAAAAAAAAAAAAAAACCAAGTATGTTTCCGACCCAGCACAGAGAGTCCAAAAAGGTCCCTCACGCATCCCTCTCCAAAGAACTAGTGGAGCATGAGCTTGATCGATTACAGCAGGCCGGAGTGATCGAGCAAGTCAGTTTCTCACAATGGGCGGCGCCTATCGTTGTGATCAGAAAACCGAATGGCTCAGTTCGTTTGTGTGCAGATTTTTCAACCGGCTTGAATGCTGCATTAGAACCCCATCAGTACCCGCTTCCACTCCCAGACGACGTGTTTGCAAAGCTGAATGGAGGCAAGTACTTTGCTACTCTGGATCTGGCAGACGCTTATTTGCAACTGCAGGTCGAACCGGAAAGCAGAAAACTTCTAACCATCAACACGCATCGCGGCCTTTACCAGTATAATCGTTTGCCATTTGGAGTAAAAACTGCACCTGCAATCTTTCAACAAGTTATGGACGCTATGTTGACTGGCTTGACGGGAGCAGCAGCCTATCTAGATGATATCATCATAATGGGCGGAACCCAGGACGAATTGTTTCAACGATTGGATGACGTGATGATGAGAATTAAGGAATATGGATTCCGGTTGCGAGCTGACAAATGCAAATTTTTCCTGAAATCCATCAAGTTCCTGGGTTTCGTGATTGACGAGAACGGTCGACGGCCTGATCCTGAAAATATCGAGGCCATAGACAGATTACCGGCACCAACGGATGTCACAACCTTGCGCTCATTCCTTGGGATGGTGAGTCATTATAGTGAGTTCCTACCTTGCATGCATCGATTACGTCATCCTTTAAACCAATTGTTGATGAAAGATGTTGAATGGAACTGGTCCGTACAGTGTCAAGAAGCTTTTGACAAACTCAAATCACTGCTGAAATCAGATTTGCTCCTTACGCATTACAATCCGAAGCAGGAGATTGTCGTGGCTACGGATGCTTCGAGTTATGGAATTGGTGCTGTCATCTCACATCGCTTTCCAGACGGGTCCGAAAAGGCTGTGGCACATGTGGCACGAGCGCTGACCGCATCTGAAAAGAACTACAGTCAAATTGAGAAGGAGGCGTTGGCTATCATCTTTGCCGTACAGAGATTTCACAAGATGATATATGGCAGAAGATTCACGCTGGTGACTGATCACAAACCGCTTTTGGCAATCTTTGGATCTAAGAAAGGCATTCCGACATATACAGCCAGTCGACTTCAGCGCTGGGCAACTCTGCTCCTGGGGTATGATTTTGGCATGCGGTATTTGTCCACTGATTCTATTGGACAAGCGGACGCCCTGTCCAGACTGATCAATACCGGTAGACGCGATCAAGAAGACGCAGTCATTGCATCCATTGCAGCCGAATCGGACGTCAGCTACATGATACAAGACGCAGTGTGTAACTTGCCAGTGAATGGTTTAATGGTTGCGCAAGCCACTAAACAGGACGCTGTGCTACAAGAAGTATTAACCTATACAAGAAGTGGATGGCCAAAGAAGTGTCCGAACGAAGCTTTGACCCAGTTCTTCACAAGGCGAGGCGCATTGTCGGAAGTTGATTCCTGTCTGTTTTTCGCAGATCGCATAGTCATTCCAGAAGTGCTCAGACAGCGCATACTAAGAGAGCTGCACAAGGGCCATCCAGGAATCGCCCGCATGAAGGCACTCGCTCGCAGCTACGTCTTTTGGCCGATGATGGACAGCCAAATTGAGGATATCGGTCGATCCTGTTCCAGATGCATCAGTGCATCCAAACTGCCGGTGCGTGTGCCATTGCAATCTTGGTCGAATCCAGGATCTCCCTGGTCGCGCATACATGTTGATTTCGCAGGACCAGTCGAGGGTGTGGAATTTCTTGTGATGGTTGACGCGTACAGTAAGTGGCCGGAAGTGATCCGGATGCAAACCACGTCCTCAAACAGCATGATCTCGGAAATGAGACATGTATTCAGTCAGCATGGCCTACCAAAAACCGTTATTTCCGACAACGGATCGCAGTTTACGTCCTATCAATTCGCCGAGTTTTGCGCACAAAATGGAATCGAGCACGTGAGGACAGCACCATACTATCCACAGTCAAATGGCCAAGCGGAAAGATTTGTTGATACCCTGAAAAGAGCACTTTTGAAGTCAAAAGGCGAGGGAACGTTGGACGAAAGACTGGAGCGGTTCCTACTGAATTATCGAGTGACTCCCAATCCCAATGCACCCGATGGGAAGTCACCAGCTGAAGTCCTAATGGGTCGCAGATTGAGAACTACACTGGATTTGCTGACACCCAGGCGTCCTCTCCCACAAACAAGGAACTTTGCAATGGAGCAGCAATACAACAGGCGGTACGGAGCACAGAGAAGGATGTTCAGAGTTGGCGAATTTGTATCTGCAGCGGCTATTCAGGGACGGCGGATCAGCTGGATACCAGGACGCATCGTGCGACGTCGGGGGCGGGTGATGTACGATGTTCAAGTCGGTGCGCAGGTATGGAGACGTCACGCAAATCAGCTGAAACCGCGGTGTACACTGGAAGGTGATGTTCAGAATGCCAACAGATTTGATGTTAATGAGTTGCTTGACAATGGCAAACCAAGTGCTTCTTCACGCCGAGAATCTCAACCAAGGGAATGCCCGGAACAAGAAGGTCGGAACAGACCCCAACGAACAAGAAAATTTGTACAGCCGTTTCAAGTGGACCCGCGTCGGAAAAGCTATGTTCCGTACAGGTAACTAACTTTTTTAGAAGGGGGAGATGTTAGGGAGCTGGCTACTTAACCCTCAGTTTCATGAATTATGTTAGTTGCCTATTTCTTTGTTTGCGCAGTTATCTGCTTCTGTGCTACATTTTGGACACGCCGCTTTCCTCATCCTCATTCGCAATCGCTCACAGCTAATTTCAGCCGTCTCATTCTGTGGACATTCTGATTGGTTTCTTTTGCTCAGCGTTCCTTAGCTTTTCACGTGGATGTATTATTCAGCCGACACATATTTATTATACCTGTTTTTATTTTCCTGGTTTGTATCATTCTCACTATCAACTGTTCTGGCATTTGTTTAAACGCATCACTTCTCCACACTGATTGGACGCTACTCGTCGTTTTTAATGGTCGCTCACCAGAAGGTTACCCCCAGGGATTTACTCCGCAGACACTATTTTCTTTGCCGCACTTCATTGGCTCGTAATTTTGGCGATTCTCATTTGCTTGTTCCATTTTGTGTTTTCTCCATGCCTGTTGGACCTCATGCGTTTAGTAGCTTGGCTTCGCCCTTGTTTGTAAAGCTATATAACTGGTGCCGTGCTGTAATAGAAAATCTGTTCATCCCGGCTCATCTTGGACTTCTTCTTGCGGTCGTGGGGTGAAGGCGTACTGGGCGTCACAACATATTCTTCTGGCGACGAGAAGTGGTGAACCATGTCGGTTTCGTTCGAGCAATTGCAGACTTTACTTCAACAGCAACAATTGCAATTTGAGAAATCGCAAAGGCAGCTGATCGAATTGCTTACACAGAAATTGAACCTTCAGACAGAACCCCCGACGACGACGATTGCACGATCATCAGTGGACGCCCTTACTGCATCAATCACAGAATTTGTGTTCGATGGATTGAGTGGTGTAACCTTCGATTCATGGTTTAAGAAGTATGAGGATATTTTTCGAGTGGAGTTTGCTGACCAAGATGATGCCTGGAAAGTTCGATTGTTGTTGAGAAAACTTGGAGCAGTGGAGCATGAACGCTACACAAATTTCGTGTTGCCGAAAAACGCAAGGGACTTCAGCTTTGATGAGACCGTGAGAACTTTGACGCAGATCTTCAGTGAGCAAGCCTCTTTGTTCAGCATTCGGTACAATTGTTTGAAGTTGGTCAAACGCGATGTTCATGACTTTGTCACTCATGCTGGGATTGTGAACCGCGAATGCGAACGATTCAAACTGGGCACGATGACTGCGGATCAATTTAAGAGTCTTATTTTTGTGTGCAGTCTCCAGTCCCACGCTGATGCCGATATTCGCACACGAATTTTACACAAGCTTGAACAGGAACCACAACTGACGTTGCAGGATATCACTACTGAATGCCAGCGGCTGATAAATTTGAAGCACGATACAAAAATGGTTGAAACCGCTGATCACAAAACTGAACCCCAAATTTGTCGTACAGCTATCCGACGTAAAGGAATGAACCGAACTGGATCAACTCAGAAGCCCCCGACCGCATGCTGGAATTGTGGCGCCTGGCATTTTGTGAGAGATTGCACTTATAAAACGCACCAATGTCAGAAGTGCAGACGGATTGGCCATAAGGAAACCCACTGCCGAGTTGTGAACAATTTCAGACGTTCTTTTCCCCCAAAAATGCGCGTAAATCCTAATTTTAGAAGAGCCAATTTTCACGGACCGGCTGCAAAGATAATCCTCGCCGCCTTTCGCACAGAACTTGCACGCAAGAGAAAGTACGTGTCAGTAAAAGTCAATGGTGTCCCTATCATGTTGCAGCTGGATACAGCGTCCGACATTACAATCATCTCAAGATCAGTCTGGAAGAGGCTTGGGAAACCAGCATTCAAACGCACAACCCTGACGGCTAAAAATGCATCTGGGGGATCACTGAGATTAGATGGTGAGATTGAGTGCGAAGTCAGCTTCAATGGCTTGAATCTTCGTGGCACGATTTACTTGGTTACGAGCAGTGACGTAAATCTGCTCGGCATCGATTGGATCGAGAAGCTGCATCTACTTGACGTACCATTGAGTCACATTTGTTCTGAGAATAATGTCGCGGTGCTTCGTACAGCCGTATCGAATCAGCCGGGTCAAAGTATTGCAGAACTGCTTCAATCGAAGTATGCATGTGTATTTCAATCAGAGCTTGGACATTGCACGAAAATGCAGGCAAAGCTTACCCTGCTTCCTGAGGCAAAACCAGTGTTCCGACCCAGACGTCCAGTCCCTCACGCATCCCAAGCACTAGTGGAGCATGAGCTTGATCGATTACAGCAGGCCGGAGTGATCGAGCAAGTCAGTTTCTCACAATGGGCGGCGCCTATCGTTGTGATCAGAAAACCGAATGGCTCAGTTCGTTTGTGTGCAGATTTTTCAACCGGCTTGAATGCTGCATTAGAACCCCATCAGTACCCGCTTCCACTCCCAGACGACGTGTTTGCAAAGCTGAATGGAGGCAAGTACTTTGCTACTCTGGATCTGGCAGACGCTTATTTGCAACTGCAGGTCGAACCGGAAAGCAGAAAACTTCTAACCATCAACACGCATCGCGGCCTTTACCAGTATAATCGTTTGCCATTTGGAGTAAAAACTGCACCTGCAATCTTTCAACAAGTTATGGACGCTATGTTGACTGGCTTGACGGGAGCAGCAGCCTATCTAGATGATATCATCATAATGGGCGGAACCCAGGAGGAATTGTTTCAACGATTGGATGACGTGATGATGAGAATTAAGGAATATGGATTCCGGTTGCGAGCTGACAAATGCAAATTTTTCCTGAAATCCATCAAGTTCCTGGGTTTCGTGATTGACGAGAACGGTCGACGGCCTGATCCTGAAAATATCGAGGCCATAGACAGATTACCGGCACCAACGGATGTCACAACCTTGCGCTCATTCCTTGGGATGGTTAGTCATTATAGTGAGTTCCTACCTTGCATGCATCGATTACGTCATCCTTTAAACCAATTGTTGATGAAAGATGTTGAATGGAACTGGTCCGTACAGTGTCAAGAAGCTTTTGACAAACTCAAATCACTGCTGAAATCAGATTTGCTCCTTACGCATTACAATCCGAAGCAGGAGATTGTCGTGGCTACGGATGCTTCGAGTTATGGAATTGGTGCTGTCATCTCACATCGCTTTCCAGACGGCTCCGAAAAGGCTGTGGCACATGTGGCACGAGCGCTGACCGCATCTGAAAAGAACTACAGTCAAATTGAGAAGGAGGCGTTGGCTATCATCTTTGCCGTACAGAGATTTCACAAGATGATATATGGCAGAAGATTCACGCTGGTGACTGACCACAAACCGCTTTTGGCAATCTTTGGATCTAAGAAAGGCATTCCGACATATACAGCCAGTCGACTTCAGCGCTGGGCAACTCTGCTCCTGGGGTATGATTTTGGCATGCGGTATTTGTCCACTGATTCTATTGGACAAGCGGACGCCCTGTCCAGACTGATCAATACCGGTAGACGCGATCAAGAAGACGCAGTCATTGCATCCATTGCAGCCGAATCGGACGTCAGCTACATGATACAAGACGCAGTGTGTAACTTGCCTGTGAATGGTTTAATGGTTGCGCAAGCCACTAAACAGGACGCTGTGCTACAAGAAGTATTAACCTATACAAGAAGTGGATGGCCAAAGAAGTGTCCGAACGAAGCTTTGACCCAGTTCTTCACAAGGCGAGGCGCATTGTCGGAAGTTGATTCTTGTCTGTTTTTCGCAGATCGCATAGTCATTCCAGAAGTGCTCAGACAACGCATACTAAGAGAGCTGCACAAGGGCCATCCAGGAATCGCCCGCATGAAGGCACTCGCTCGCAGCTACGTCTTTTGGCCGATGATGGACAGCCAAATTGAGGATATCGGTCGATCCTGTTCCAGATGCATCAGTGCATCCAAACTGCCGGTGCGTGTGCCATTGCAATCTTGGTCGAATCCAGAATCTCCCTGGTCGCGCATACATGTTGATTTCGCAGGACCGGTCGAGGGTGTGGAATTTCTTGTGATGGTTGACGCGTACAGTAAGTGGCCGGAAGTGATCCGGATGAAAACCACGTCCTCAAACAGCACGATCTCTGAAATGAGGCATGTATTCAGTCAGCATGGCCTACCAAAAACCGTTATTTCCGACAACGGATCGCAGTTTACGTCCTATCAATTCGCCGAGTTTTGCGCACAAAATGGAATCGAGCACGTGAGGACAGCACCATATTATCCACAGTCAAATGGCCAAGCAGAAAGATTTGTCGATACCCTGAAAAGAGCACTTTTGAAGTCAAAAGGCGAGGGAACGTTGGACGAAAGACTGGAGCGGTTCCTACTGAATTATCGAGTGACTCCCAATCCCAATGCACCCGATGGGAAGTCACCAGCTGAAGTCCTAATGGGTCGCAGATTGAGAACTACACTGGATTTGCTGACACCCAGGCGTCCTCTCCCACAAACAAGGAACTTAGCAATGGAGCAGCAATACAACAGGCGGTACGGAGCACGGAGAAGGATGTTCAGAGTTGGCGAATTTGTATCTGTAGCGGCTATTCAGGGACGGCGGATCAGCTGGATACCAGGACGCATCGTGCGACGTCGGGGGCGGGTGATGTACGATGTTCAAGTCGGTGCGCAGGTATGGAGACGTCACGCAAATCAGCTGAAACCGCGGTGTACACTGGAAGGTGATGTTCAGAATGCCAACAGATTTGATGTTAATGAGTTGCTTGACAATGGCAAACCAAGTGCTTCTTCACGCCGAGAATCTCAACCAAGGGAATGCCCGGAACAAGAAGGTCGGAACAGACCCCAACGAACAAGAAAATTTGTACAGCCGTTTCAAGTGGACCCGCGTCGGAAAAGCTATGTTCCCTACAGGTAACTAACTTTTTTTAGAAGGGGGAGATGTCAGGGAGCTGGCTACTTAACCCTCAGTTTCATGAATTATGTTAGTTGCCTATTTCTTTGTTTGCGCAGTTATCTGCTTCTGTGCTACATTTTGGACACGCCGCTTTCCTCATCCTCATTCGCAATCGCTCACAGCTAATTTCAGCCGTCTCATTCTGTGGACATTCTGATTGGTTTCTTTTGCTCAGCGTTCCTTAGCTTTTCACGTGGATGTATTATTCAGCCGACACATAATTATTATACCTGTTTTTATTTTCCTGGTTTGTATCATTCCCACTATCAACTGTTCTGGCATTTGTTTAAACGCATCACTTCTCCACACTGATTGGACGCTACTCGTCGTTTTTAATGGTCGCTCACCAGAAGGTTACCCCCACGGATTTACTCCGCAGACACTATTTTCTTTGCCGCACTTCATTGGCTCGTAATTTTGGCGATTCTCATTTGCTTGTTCCATTTTGTGTTTTCTCCATGCCTGTTGGACCTCATGCGTTTAGTAGCTTGGCTTCGCCCTTGTTTGTAAAGCTATATAAATGGTGCCGTGCTGTAATAGAAAATCTGTTCATCCCGGCTCATCTTGGACTTCTTCTTGCGGTCGTGGGGTGAAGGCGTACTGGGCGTCACAACAGATTGTCCCTGTGCTTACGCCAGACGGCAGTGTGCGCATTTTCGGTGATTACAAAATAACAGTGAATCGATGCATTATCATGGACCGCTACCCCTTATCACTTTATCTGGCGGGGTCAAGTTCACTCAACTTGATCTAAGTAACGCTTATTCGCAGATGGAATTGGACTACGATTTTTGCCCGTTTTACTACGATTAGCACACAAATTGAGTTTATTTGTATACACTAGACTCCCATTTGGAATTAAATCAGCCGCGGGGACTTTCCAAATGAAACTCGACAACGTCGTACGTGATATACCGAATAGCTGTGCATACCTTGACGACTTACTAATCACGGGCAAGACAGAAGTAGACCATTTGTGCACTCTGGATAAGGTCCTACACAGATTGTTCGAAAATGGGTTGCTTTTGAAGCGTTTCAAATGTGCTTTCCTAGTTGACTCCGTCGATTATCAATGCAACAATGGTACAACGGTACCATACGGATAAAAAGTCAAGGCTTGACAAGTCCCGTGGGATGGTTTGTGGGAATAACGTTAGTTCAATTAAGTTACACAAAAGTGAAAAACACATCTGTGGATTCACCATACTATCCACATTAACACATAGGTATATCACTTCTACCCTGGTTTTGTGGAGTTGGTGAGCATAATTGTCTGCGTCTTGTCGTCGCTCAATGAACAGAAATCAGATCAAGTAATGTAAATGATATAAAGCATCGTCGAGTCGTTTTTTGAAAATGGGTAGCTTGGGCGCTGAAATGACAAAGGTCGAAAGAGCGTTCCACGGTGGACAAACTCGAAGGGAACAGTAATTCCGGCGACACTATAGGCGACTGTATTGGGTGGCAAGTTTCACTTTATGACCCCTCAATTCTGTGTTGCAGCTAAGTTTCAGGTCTCGGCAAGCGTGAAAGAGGTTTTTCAGAATACGGAATGCCAGGATGAAGTCACGTCGTAGACGGCGACATCTTCCGCTGTACATTCCCAGGACTTTCAGTCGCCTATGGTATTGCAGATGGGAAAAACCCTTCATATTTTTCGTTGCTCGTCACGGTGCGGTCTCCAGTGTAACCAGATCGCGTTTTAATCAGGGTTTCTAAACCTGGATCGCGAACTCTACATGGGACCTCACATACGCATTAAGCATTTGGAGGAAGATGAACAATGAACCATGAATTTATACGGGTTAAGAAGCGTTGCTTTACAAGTCCCGTTGGATAGTTGCAGGGGATATCAATATAACAATAATGATGATAAGGATAGTAAAATAGTTAATACTTTAAATATGAAAATAAAGACTTATCGTTTGCTTCGCTGCAGTCCTGCGATCCTCTTAGATTCACAGTATCCACAGTTAACAACAAATAATTCCATGGTAAACTCCAGGTGTAGGATGGAGACGTAGTGTTAAGTAACAAAGTGTAAGTGGATGAGTGCATCGTCAACCGTCTTTTAAATACTGTTAGTGTCGGTGTAGAGACGACCGATTCTGGGAGAGCATTCCACGGGTGACAGACACGAATGGAAAAAAAATTTCTGCGGCACTCCAGACGACTGTATTGTTCTGCGAGTTTTAATGTGTGGCCCCTCAGGTTTGTATTGCTGCTGAGTTGCAGTAAAGGGGGGCACACATGATGTGGGTCTCGCAGAATCAAGTATGCCATAATCAGGTCGCCTCGTAGTCTGCGATAGCTTCCACTGAACAATCCCAGTCGTCGCAGCCTCTCCTGGTAGGAAAGATTGCGCATTCCAAGTACGTTCTTAGATGCCCGGCGTTGTGGCTGCTCCAGTGCATTAAGGTCGTGTTTCAGCCATGGATGCCAGGCTTGAATTGCGTATTCGACATGGGGGCGAACATACGCACTGAGCATTTGTCGAAATATGGAGCTGTTTATTTGTCCAAACGCCCGCCTCAACAGCCCCACGTGTTGGTTCCCGGTCTTCGAGGCCTTTTCGGATTGCCTGAAGCAACCCAAGTCATCTTGAACCAGGACACCCAAGTCACGTTCGAGAGTTGATTGTTGCAGTACATTCGTTCCGAGTCGGTATGAGTAGCTGCTCTGATGTCGGATGGGAAGCACCTTGCATTTACTGACGTTGAAATGCAATAAGTTTTGGGTTGACCATTGATACACCGTAGCTAAATCACTCTGAAGCACATGTTGGTCGGTGTTCGCCTGGATTCTGCGCCAGATCTTGATATCGTCGGCAAACATTAGGAAGTTTGAAGTGATTCCCTGTGCAAGGTCATTAATAAACACCAAAAACAAACGTGGACCTAGAACCGAGCCTTGCGGCACACCACACTCCACTTGTATGGGGTCCGCTAAAGAGCTCCGAACTCTGACCACTAATTGCCATTGAAGTAGAAAGTTGGCGATCCAGCTTAAAAGAGGGTCTCCGATCCCGTAATGCTGCAGCTTGGATAGTAGTATTCGATGGTCTAGACTCTAGACGATCGAAAGCCTTGGAAAAATCCAGGTAGATCACATCAACACCTTCTCCGGCGTCGGCTGCCTCGGTCCAACTACTGCGTGCAATTAGTAAATTCGTTGTACATGACCGCTGTCGACGGAAACCGTGCTGTTCAGGGGTGATGAGGTTGCAGTTTTCCAGATAGCACACCAGTGCATCGGCAACTATGGATACATGACCTTGGAGAGTATAGGAAGAAGGGTTACTGGGCGGTAGTTGGAGGGATCAGTTCTGCTTCCACCTTTGTGAATCGGGCTTATTATTCCAAGCTTCCACATGGCGGGAACTTGGTTCTGGTCTAAGCAGCGCTGGAAAAACTGAGCTAATGGTCCTGCCAGTTGGTTTGCTGCTGCTCCCAATGCCTCTGGACGAATGGTGTCGACACCCGGCGAGCTGTGTTTGCGTAGAGAAGTCAACTTTTGCAATACAGCCTCTGCGGTAAAATTGATGTGGGTTAGTCCTGGTGAGCAGAATACAAAGCTTGGCAGATCGCTTGGTGGCAAGACTCTGAAACGTGGGGGCGTATTGCATCTGCAGCGCGTTTGCAGCTTCCACAGACGTTCTTGTTGGGCCATCAGCCGTCCGGAGTGGAGGAAATCCTTGCCTCACCTTTCGTAGGCTATTAACGTGCTTGTACAGCAGCTTGTGGTTAGCACTGAAAGTTTTTGCGATGTTCTGCTGATAGGCGGCTTTGTCTTCTCTTAACAGTTGAGTGCAGTGGCTACGTTGGGCTACGTAGTTGTCCCAAGTTTCCGGTGTCGGAGCTTCTCTGTACACTCGCCATGCTGCGTTGCGTACTGTCATCCATTTGCGAGTTCTGCTCCTAACGAAAGAAACTGATTTCACTTATTGCAAGCTTTTATCTCTGAAGCCTGTGCAACCAGCTGACTGAATGTGTTGACGAACTCGAGCCAGGCGACTTCCGGGGGTTCTTCTTCGAGGAAAGACCATGTTGTGGCGCTGACTAGCTGGGCGAGTCGGTCGTACCTTGTGAAGGTTCGCACAGTATCATCGTTATCATTCAGATATTCTGCATAGCAGACGAAGTTGAAACTGATGACTGCGTGATCACTGCGACCCAACGGGCAGTCTAAAACCAACGCATCAATCATATGCTCCTCGTTGGTAAGCACAAGATCCAGCAAAGATGGCCTGTTACCAGTTCTGAACCGAGTGGGCAAAGTGATGTGGTTGTCAAGAGGAACAGTAGTTACTAGATCTTGTAAATCGGTTTTGAATTGTTCTCCGACCGTTGCAGGGGCTTCTAAACAATGTACGTTGAAATCACTCATGATAAGAATGTGAGTGTACTTTTGTTGTAAACTGCACCTTAAAGCAGCCGTTAGGTGGTAGTCGGTTTCGGGTGTTGAGTTAGGGGCGCGGTACACCAAGACAATAAGGCAATCTGTCGAACGCCCTCCGTAACAGACCAACATGTTGGTTCGCAGTTTTGGACGCCTTCAAGGACAGCGCCGAACAGCCGAGGTCGTCTTGGATTGGCACCCCAAGGTCTCACTCTTGTGAGGCCGTGTTCGGCATATCGTCTCCAAGCTTATACGCGTACGTGAGCTTGTGGCGGACATGCACGGTTTTGCACTTGCCCGTGTTAAACGGAAGTAGATTTAGTTTTGATCATTCAAAAGCGCAGTCTAAATCTCGTTGCAACGTATCGTGAGCTTCATGACAGTTAATTGCCCTGCATATCATGATGTCATTGCCAAAAAGCAGGAAATTTGACTTGATGACACTCGCAAGGTCGTTAACGAAGAACAACAATAATCGCGGCAACCCAACACCGACCCTTGTGGAACATCGCAGTCCACACCAATTGGATCGGAAAATGAACTTCGAACTCGAACCTGAAGGCGCCGCTGAAAGAGCAAGTTTCCGATCCATCCAAGGACAGGATTTCCAACTCCGCATGCTTGCAGCTTTTGGAACAAAATGCGGTGATCTATGGGGTCGAATGCTTTGGAAAAGTCTAGCTAGATGACATCAATACCGGTCCCACTGTCAGCTATCTCGGTCCAACTGCCACGGGCAAGCAGTAGGTTGGTAGTACATGGCAGTTACTGACGGAATCTGTATTGCTCCGGTACCATTATGTTAGCCCTTTCGAAGTAGCCCATTACAGCCTCAGCTAGGATCGATTACATCACCTTAGATAGCACCGAAAGGAGATTCACTGGGCGATAGTTGGCTGGCTCTGAACGGCTACCACTTTTGAAAGTCGGGGTAACGATGTCTTTCTTCCACATGTTAAGGACCTGCTGTTCGTCCAGGCATCTTTGAAAAAATCTCGTTAATGGTTCAGCTATCCTCGTAGCTGCCACCTGCAGTGCTTTCGGAGGAATGGTGTCAACTCCGGGGGAACTATGGGTGCGCAACGATAGACGCTTCCTCAAAATATTCGCTGAACTAAACATGACGTGTGTAAAGACTGGCATCTGGGAGAATGGGACAGGTATGTTACGAATATTTGGAACACACCGGAAAATTGGGGCATATTGTAGCCATAGAACGTTGGCCGCATCCTCGGCGGTTTGATCACATCCATCCGCTGATATCGACTAGGTAAAAATGGATTACATGCACGAAAGGACAAGTGCATCCAGTCCACACAACGAAGCATAGTTATGCTCCTTCGTTGAGATGGTTTCACACTACCGTCGTGTTTTCAACCTAACCTGGCCTCTGTGATCGCGCCTCTTCATGATTTGTTTAAGAAAGATGCCAAGTGGTCATGGACAAAGAAAGAGGAACACACATTTTTGAAGGCGAAGAATCCACTTGTTTCTTTACCTGTATTAGTGCATTATGATCCAAACAAACCTCTTGTCTTACAATGTGGTACCTCACCGTTTGGAGTGGGAGCAGTCCTAGGGCACCAGATTCCGGATGGAACCATCCGTCCTATTGCTTTCGCATTCCCAACACTGCAGGCCTCTGTGAAGAATTAAGCACAACTGGACAAAGTGGCAGTGACTGTGATAGTTGCACTTAAGCGCTTCCATCAATACTTGTGGGGCAATCGGTTTGAGATACAGACAGATCATAAATCACTGATTTCGCTGCTTGTTGAGGTACGAAGTACAGAACAAATTAATCCATCCCGTATGGTACGCTGGGCACTCATCCTTTCCGCTTACAGCTATCGAATTCGATACATCTCGGGTTCCCACAATGATATAGCCGATGCCCTCAGTAGATTGCCACAGGAAGTGCGAAATAACGAGCAAGGTGAAGCGCCTTGAGAGTTCGTCCAGTTATTACATCAATTAGATACCACTCCAATATCCAGAGACGTGGTTAGGAGAGCTCCAGATTGAGATCCGGTCCCGTCGACTGTGAAACGTCTGATGTTACGCGGCTGAGCTTCCCGATCCACTGAGGTCCTACCTCCGTTCTTTAACTGCGGATTGGAGCTCAGTCTGTACCGTATCGTTATTCCGTCTGCTCTCAGACCAGTCGTATTGAGAGAATTACATGATGCTCATCCGGGAGTCGTCCGCATGAAAGCTCTGGCCAGGGCCCACTGCTGGTGGCGGGCAATTGATCGAGATATCGAAGCTCTGTTGAATGCATGTGCTATATGCCAACGATATCAGAAAGACAAACCAGCCGGTCCGACTCACTCTTAGGAGCTACCTGATGGTTCATGGGAGCGTGTTCACGCAGATTATTTCGGTCCGATTGAAGGAAAAATGGTACTACTCCTGGTGGATGCGTACTCAAAATGGTTAGATGTACATATTATCCCTAACGCTACTTCGGAGACTACATTTAATAAGGAGCGCACTGGCCTATCCGCATATGGTATGCCAAAAGCTTTAGTTACAGAGTAACGACACCCACCATATGACTTCTACACCATATCACTCAGAATCCAATGGTTTGGCAGAGAGAGCGGTATAAACCGTGATGGTCGGTCTCCTGAAGCAAAGCCAAGGATCTTTGCGCACCAGAATATATCGATTCTTGTTCGCTTATCATGTCGCACCCTTGAAATCCGTCGGCAAAAGTCCTGGGGAGGCAATGTTTGAGCGTCACTTACGCACAGGGTTAGATATATTGATTCCACATCCCCGTCAAAACAGGCGTTTCCAACAACAGCGAATGCACCAGAGTGGATACGTACGCGATAAAACCCAGTTTGTTACCGAACAGGATGTGTATACGAAACTCCCACATGAGCCGATATGGCAGCCCGGAACCAAACTGGCCAGTTCACGAACGGAAGCCGAGATACAGCTGGAAACCGGAGAAACCGTACGCTGGTGCAACGACTTTATTCGACCCCGTGCATCCACGGTATCAGACCCCGAGGATGAAACCGTTGATACAGAACAGAGATGACTGAAAAAACCCATATGGATGAATCTGATCTACCGATCGCTGTTCGAAGACCATGACGTTCACCCAGATTAATACAACGTTGCATTTTACAACCATGATGTTATCTGCTATGTGTAGGGATGTTACGTACATCCACGACCGATGCGTCATGCCTCATCCAGTAACTACACGCGCCCAATCACATGACTATAGTGCATTCGCTGATTGGTCTCTGTTTCTCATTGGTTCGTTTTGGTCCTATATGTTTTCACTTGGCTCCGGTTAGGAGCAGAGTACAGTTTCACACCTACCATCCGGCGTTGGTGTTTTTCCTACGTCTAAACGGACTACGGGTCCATACACGGATTAGGAATACACCATCGGCACGTAACATAAATCTGATAAAATTTTTCAAACGATATGTTGCCCGGGATGAAACTTGCGTTCGTCACTATGAGTCAGAGTCAAAGATTTGAAGTAAACAATGGAAGCACCGGGATTCTCTACCCCAAAATAAGATCCGTCAGGTGACGTCCGCGGGATAGACCATGGCCTCTGTATTCTGGTACAGGGAATGTGTAATCATGACAAACGTCTTACTGAGGGGTCAAACAGTCACAGGGGGGATATTACTTTAGAATTACACCAACTGAAAAAGAAGTCAGAAAAACGGAGGGGGAAGCTCGCATTAGGAGTTACTCTTTTGCATGACAACACACCTGTTCACACTTTTATTTGGTCGTGTCAGAAGTAACCATTTATGGCTTTGAATATCTGCCACAACCCGTTTCTCCGCCAGAGCTGGCCTCAACAGACGTTCATCCATTCCTTAAACTAACAGTTCACCTCTCGGGTCACAAATTTGTCAACGATGAGGAGTTGCTCAGTACTGTAAAGCTGTTTTACGGGGTCTTTAATCGATCTTCTTTCACAGTGGGATAGCAAACCTTGAACACCGCTGGACTAAGTGAGCTCAATCTACGGGGGATTATGTTGTATAGTAATAACTCATGGCTTGGATAGCTGGCTTCTTCCTATGTCGGGCCGAGAAGTTTTTGATCCACTCTTGTATGTCAGCACTGGAGAGAATCAAGAAGCCATTTTCAACGTTGAAATCCTTCTTTTGTCTCCATAGAATTGTCCTACAGTATTACAGTGTTTTTTTGAAAATCCATGCGTTGTACTGTGTCACTTCTTTACACCCATCTATGCAATCATTCACGTTGTTGTACTAAAAGTTGAGGAATAAAATAGTCACTGCGATCGCTGGGACCGTATTCAAAGTAGATGGAAATTGGGTATTGCCCACCCGAAAACACTGCACAGCCACGACGCGTTTCGATGTAATTTCATCTCATCAGGTGGAGACAGCAGGATTTGAACCCACGACCATTGGAATAGCAGCCAACACTACTACCCCTTTGGCTACCGGGTCACGATGGGCAATGCTTTTTGTCACAACGGTAGATGACTAATTGGAGGGTCAAGTTTGGATTACACGTTGTGTGATTGGATTGCGACACGCAACCTCACACAACGTGTAATCCAAACTTGACCCTCCAATTAGTCATCTACCGTTGTGACAAAAAGCATTGCCCATCGTGACCCGGTAGCCAAAGGGGTAGTAGTGTTGGCTGCTATTCCAATGGTCGTGGGTTCAAATCCTGCTGTCTCCACCTGATGAGATGAAATTACATCGAAACGCGTCGTGGCTGTGCAGTGTTTTCGGGTGGGCAATACCCAATTTCCAGAAACACGTTTGTTCCAAACGAGGTAAATATCCAAATTGGCCAAGTAGATCAATCGGGTCTCATCAGAAAAACTTGTGATGAATGTTATCACAAGCTTCTATGACAACTGTGTTGATTATCCACAGGAAAGAATGAACCAGTTTCAAAAACTTAGTGGCTTCAATTGGGTGGGATTGAAACAACCCCTGTCCTGGGAAAAGAGTTGCAGCAAGCGTCAGTCGTTTCGGATCTAAACTTCCAGACCTGAAAATCAATGACAGCGAACTGTTTGACGAAGTTAACAGCTTGGGTAGTTTTGCACCAGCCGACAAAATTTCCGATTGGAACTGCACCCAAAATAGGTTGACATGCGGTGGGTAGAAGTGTTTTCCCGTCTCCAGGCCAACTCGGTCCCATGTGAACAAATACTAAGATTTACTGGTTATTCTCCGTCTCCATGGTACTAATGTACTTACTGAAAGAATCTCATCACTGCAAAGGAAGGCAGCTTAGCGTTTAAACACTGAAAGTGATGCTTGTAGTGAAATGTAATTTTGAGGAGAAGAGCACCGGGTATCCCTGCGAACGACTTCACGACATGCTGATGCAGCGCCCAGACCTACTACGGAAAATACCTTCCTTTGAGAAGTATTGCTTTACAACTGTGTTTTCAGATGTTACAATATCAAGCAGCATAAATTCATTAGCGCAGCCATTGTGCTGACTAATGAAGTAAGTGTTCTTTGTTATTGCAGTGAAGTAATACGTCTAGATGTTTAGCTTTTCAATTGTTTATACGGTCTGCATGTGCTGAAACAACGGGGCGGGGGTAGGATAAGCGTCCAGCTTTGTTTCGCCAAAAGTCTGGAAGTATCCCGTTTTGGCCCACGGAAATTCTGGCCACCTTAGTAATATATCATATAATGAGTATTGCATATGGCCGGCCTAAATAAACAGCTTGCAGCAGTGATCTGTAACTGCTTCTGCGAGTGGTAGCCAGAAGGGCCGTAGAGACAGACCGAAATAACCTAAATCCAACGCTTCCGCCAATCTGGTTTATCATGAACACTCGCACCATTCGTCCTTTGCACATTTAGCAGATATGTGACCTGCCTTGAGGCGCCTGTAGCACGCTCCCCTTGGCTCGACGAGATTACACTTCTCCTGAACAGCATGGGCTCTAAAATTCAACCACGTGACCATGACCTACTCACTAACACAAGTGGTGTTCGTACTACGCCACAGCGAAACTTGCTTACACGTTGCTTAAACCTAAGTGCGCCCTCATATGGAATACGCGATCCAGGTGTGGCAGCCCTGGCATAAACAACACCTTGCAGCGCACCAGACTCTATAGCGACGAGCCAGGAAGCACGTCAAAGGGTTGTTCAACTTTCCTTATCAACTTAGACTGAGGACCCTAAAATTATACAGTGGCCGATACCGGCGCCTAGGTCGTGACCTTATTGTGGCCTACCAGATTCTAAGGAACCCCAAGCACATCTGCCGTCATCTACTACAACTGAGCCACAACACGAATTTGAGGGGCCACCAGTTCAAGTTAGCCACGCAATACAGTCGGCTAGAATGTCGACGGAACTTTTACTCTCTTCGTGTGTATCAGCCTTGGAACGGCCTCCCAAATTACGTTGTTTCCGCTCCCACTTTACCTGTGTTTAAAAAACTCCTTGAATTTACCCTAACTCACATACACTACGAAATATAGCCAGTGTGTCTCGACAGACGACATAATACGACGAACTTTGCACAACCAGAATTAACTTAAACAACCGTGGTTGTCTTTTTCTGCGTGCCTCTGTGCTAACAATTTCATTTTATTCCTTGTTTTTTATTCACCATGGTGTGATTCACTCTTTGGCCATCCTACGGGACTTGCTAAGCATCCGCATTTTTCCCGTAATATACCATTGTTCCAGTGTTCTATTGACAGGTACAGCCGCACGAAAGCCACGGTGTACCGCGCTGTGCCTCTGCGAAGGAGTCGACCGCGCGGGTCACATGCAGACTAACATGCAAGCAGGTAAAGCGGGCGTTCAGGTAAAGGAGTGCCAAACATTACCGAGCTTACCGAGCGAAGTGTAGTATAGCGGTCCCTGTGAGTAAGTAGCACGCTGAGAATCGCTCAAACTGTCACAAATACCATGCGACTTGAAGGGGTCAAACCGGACTGGGTGCGGCGGTGATATCGCATGAACGTGTTCAGAGCGGGGTCATAAAACGCAAGGCTAGAAAATGCGTTCCTACGAAGACTGTAAACACAGAGTTGGAATGGGCGTTTGAATTAATGAGAGTTCAAATTCGGCCTTGTTCTACCAGTCTGCATTTCAATTGGACATAAAGACGCATTTTATAAAATCCCTAATGTGAGAAGACATTTAACTGACAATTAGTATCTGGACAACAACTTATTCTACTAACTATACTTCGAATTATCGAAATCACCCAATTTTTAAAAAATCATAATGAACGATTTCTACAATAGTGTATATAAGGGTTCAGTTTCTGCCGTAATTTTTAACTGTTAGCTGTAAGAGCGCAGCACATATACTTATTAAGTGGTCTACTGTCATATGCACCCATATTTTTCACGTTGACAGCCGTTCATTCCACCTTTACAATTTTCACCCATTTCAACGGAACACTTATTCGCTTCCACGACTAAACCGTGTTCTTTTATGTAACCGCATTTTGAAGGTAGAAATTCCGTAAAAGAACATAAATAGTCATTTGTTGCGATAAAAGTAACACAACGGGCCAATTTATATATATATATATATATATATATATATATATATATATATATTATTGTGTACCAATTACTTTATTTTAATTTTCGCGTTACAGACAGGTGGAATGCTGCCCTCAAATTTGAGTACCGTTGGTGGGCCGGGTGAACCAACGTCGCGGCCCGGATCGGGCCGGCAGGGCGTAGTTTGGTGACCCCTGGTGTATAGCAAAACGCATCCGGTCGGATAGTCGCTGGTTTTCATTTGCATGTGTCATACCGTTTGCCACAGAACTGGTTGCTTTTTTAGGTATATGTTGTGAAAGAGCTATATGTAGCCATCTTGAATTCACTGTTGGTCCATCTCTCAGCTTGTAGATCCTTAGCGTGAGAACTGATTCTATAAGCGTCGGTGGCGTGACTTATGTCCCACTGCGGTAGGTCTTCCAAGTTCGTCAATATTTAGCTTGATATTCAGCTTGCCTTCTGTATTCTACTTGGTCGGCGCTTTCTTCACATGTGATGGCTACGTTTAACAGAATTCGAATTGTTCTCCCTAGCTTTAATATGGACGAGGCTTTCGTCGTTGCAGTGTTGGATGTAGTTCTAAATACCTCAAAGCAGACAGCAGCGCATCGTTACAAGATGTGAAGTAAAGCTGAAGTAATTGCAAATATTGTTTTAAAGTGCGGCTGAGGCGTCCAACTAAACCATTAGCGGCTGTCTGATACCATTGTGTCTTAGCAACCCGGCGTACTCATTGCTTCGGAACTGATATCCGTTTTCAGTGGCTATTTCTTCTGGTAACCCAAACCCTGCGAATAAACAGCGGAACCATGTAATAACGATAGCTGCAGTGACATACCTACCCAAAATGGCCTCCGGTCATTTGCTGTAGAAACAGGTAGCAAGTAGAACGTTTCATTTCGGTGGAGGGGCATTGGTGAATGAGCCCATGATACCTATAGCAATTGCAATAGTCTGGAGATTCCCCGGTTTGCTTGTGTAAACTTCTAACTAAAATTATTTCATTGTACACCTAGGCGACCAGTGTGGTTTGTTGAACTGAGTGCTGACTTCAAATGCTTGACTTGATCATCGCCATTTTTGTTTGGCGCTCGTTTTGGTTGCAACGCGCGACTGCCCTATGTGCTGTGCGTCCTCTGTTTCTTCAGCTGGAGCGTCAACGGTGTCGCTTTTTATATCTAGGTAACAGAGAATCTTTTACTGTACTAATAAAAGCTTCTCTGCAACTCGACCTGCCTTTTCAAATTGATCTCCGGGCTCACGCTACAGGCTACTCGCTAAATTGGTGACCCCGACTGTGGGAGAAATTCAAAGCCGGATATTCCATA
The DNA here is from genome assembly GCA_944474145.2 of Dicrocoelium dendriticum. Taxonomy (NCBI): domain Eukaryota; kingdom Metazoa; phylum Platyhelminthes; class Trematoda; order Plagiorchiida; family Dicrocoeliidae; genus Dicrocoelium; species Dicrocoelium dendriticum. The sequence goes on along the minus strand of OX104070.1, from coordinate 44,355,996 downwards.
CTTTTCTCCGGTGAGGTCGTTCCATCTATTTTTCATATTTTCCGGTTCATTTTTGAATACGGTAACATATATTTTGCGTCCATTTTTTAATCCATGGATTCTGTAGACCATAATTTAGAGTTTCTCCTTAGCGTTGTACTGTGCCACCTTTTTGGGTTATGGCTCCTCTTATGTGGTTCGCTCATCTTGAGTGAATTTTATAACCCCACTACGCAAAGTACAGCAAGCTCATGTCCTATCGCACCAAGTATATATCAATGCAGGTTCGAGATGTTATCATTTCTCAGACCGAAAATCACCATGTGGCTCGCAAGGAGGCCACGATTAAGCGTGTCACGCCCTATGAGGAACTTCGCCTCCAGCAGCTTTTCAGGGACCTGCAGCTGGGTGACAAATTGCCCTCAGCCCCGCTATGAGAGATGCAACAGCTGCTTGCTTCATCAACCATGGACGAAACTTGACTTCACGAACTATGGCTACAGCGGCTGCCGGAAAACACGCAAGCGATTCTTGCTATCCTGAGCACCGTTTCGCTCAACCAACTAGCAGATTTAGCGCATCGAGTCTTTGAACGATCACAGCCACAAGTCGATGCCAGCAAGGTCAGTGCCGTCGCGTCCCAGGGCACTTCTATCACTGGATCACAGTCAACTATAGAAACCATAGAAGCACAAGTTGCGACACTTAGTCGCCAGGTTCAAAAGTGTAGCGACTGTAAATAATTTTATTTTCCCACTCAACTACTAAGCTGCAGCTGTGTGAGAGTAGGGCGAGAAAGCGGAGTGCCAACGTTCGCGCGTGTCACCAACCATGCTTCGGAAAGATCCTGCGAGCGTGTTACCAGGGCCCAGCCGAAGGGTGATAATGATCCGACAGCAGGCGTGTCGCCAAGACCTGACCGGATGCTGTTGAAATCGCGCGTCAGACATCACGTGCGTTGCCAGGCGCCGGATAGGCGGACGAAGACTGGAGTGCCCGAGCAACACGGTGAACTGGACAAATGGAGCGGACAAGTAGGTGTGAAGCGTGGGCTTAGAGCCAAATCCGCCTGGTGACACCGACATATAAATATGAGCGTTCTCTACCCTAATAGAACTCTGGTCTGCTGAGTCTTCTTCTGTCTTCCTTCCGGTCGGGTTTGCCAAGGCGTCAAACGGAGCACGCGTAAGGGCACAGATTTAGCAGCAGGCGTGAATCAACCAGTCGAGAGAGAGAGAGCAGGCCCACAGCGTTATAACAGTGGCGACGCGAGTACAACCGAACCCAGAAATGGCAATCAGCTTTGAACAATGGCAGATGCTGTTGCAGCAACAACAGGCACAGTTTGAAGCATCCCAAGTTAAACTGATCGAGATGCTAACTCAGAAGATGACAGTGCAGTCAAGCCCAGGGTTAGGGACAAGTGAAGGTGCCCTCTCACCAGAAACCCTGACTCAGCAGATCAGTGAATTCCATTATGACGCTGATGCCGGTATAACATTTGTTTCTTGGTTCCACAAGTATGAAGATATGTTCCGGGTTGATTTTGCCAACCTTCCAGCAGAAAAGAAGATTCGACTAGTGTTGCGGAAGCTGGGTGCTGCCGAACACGAGAAGTTCACCAATTTTATCTTGCCTAGAAAGAGTACCGATTGGTCCTTCGACGAAGTGGTTGCAGTCCTGTCGCAGATTTTCGGAAAACAGACATCTCTGTTCAACATCCGGTACAAGTGTCTGACAATAACCAAAAATGATGAAGACTGGGTCGACTATTCCAGCCGTGTGAATCGAGAGTGCAAACGCTCACAACTACACAAAATGACAAGTGATCAGTTTAAATGTCTCATGTACGTTTGTGGCCTACAAGCATCCAAAGACGCCGACATTCGAACACGAATACTGAACAGAATTGAGCAGAATCCGATGTCACACTGCAGCGTGACCAGTGAGTACCAACGCATGACGAACCTGAAGCATGATACCGCAATGATTTAGCAGTTGTCCAACCAGAATGATCAAGATTTTGTCTGTGCAGTCAGCCGTACTCCCCGAAAAGAAGCTACCCACGTGAGTCCACCGCATTCTAAACCTCCCACTGCATGTTGGTTTTGTAGAGAGTGGCATTTTGCCCGCGAGTGCTCATTAAAAACTCACACTTGCAAGCGTTGCGGCAGAAAAGGGCATAAGGAGTCATGTTGCCTGGCGACTCGTCCAATTTTGACCAAGAAGATGCGTAACAATACCAGACCGTTCCGGCGTCCCAATTTGACCAAATCTATCACCGCAACTTTCAAGGTTGACGACGCCAGCAAGCGCAAATACACAAGTGCGAAAATCAACGGCTTCCAAGTCAAGTTACAATTGACACGGCTTCTGATATCACCCTGATATCTCGCGCCACTTGGTGCATGCTTGGGCGACCAACGCTCATACAAACGGACCACACGGCACGGAATGCTTCAGAAGGTACGTTGAAATTGCTGGGTGAACTGGATTGTCAGGTAAACTTCCGCGATAAAAAAATCCAGACGATATGTTTCGTGACAGACCAGCCGGGGTTAGATTTGTTGGGGCTCGACTGGATGGATGAACTGAAACTGCTTGATCATGCAGTGAACAGTATATGTCAGCCATCGCAAGTCAATCTTCTGTCACAACCGCCACCTTCAAGCCCGATGTTTCAAAGTCAGATTGCCGAGATAAAACGATGCATTGTTTCAATCTGGTCTCGGATGCTGCAACATCGCTACTGCCTCATTGAACCTTAAACCAGACGCCAAGCCAATCTTTAGACCAAGACGCCCGGTGCCCTACGCAACCCAGTCCTTAGTGGAATCCGAGTTAAACCGACTACTATCTGAAGGGATAATCGAACGAGTTCATTATTCCGAATGGGCATCACCTATCGTGGTGGTAAAGAAAGGAAACGGTAAAGTCCGTATTTGTGCTGATTTCTCGAAAGGTTTGAATTCTGTGTTGGAAGATCACCAGTATCCCCTGCCGGTACCAGAAGACTTGTTCAGCAAACTCAATGGGGGGAAAAGTTTTGCAAAACTTGACCTAGCTGATGCATATTTGCAAATACCAGTTGCCCATCAGTGCAGAACATTGCTGACAGTAAATACTCACTTCGGACTTTTTCAGTACAACCTGCTGCCGTTCGGAGTGAAAATCGCACCGGCCATTTTTCAACAAATAATGGATACCCTGCTGAGCGATATCCCAAATACAGCAGTATACCTGGACGATGCGTTGATTATGGGCTCAGATCCGCAAGACTTGATACAGACACTGGAGAGAGTGCTTTCGTGTCTTCCGGAAGCTGGATTCCGATTACGGGCTGAAAAATGTGAATTCCTATTAGAAAGTGTCAAATTTCTTGGGTTTATCATCGAAAAACATGGCCGGAGCCCGGATCCCGCCAATATTGAAGCCATCAAAAAGATGAAGCCACCAGAAGACATTGCAGAACTCCGCTCGTTTCTTGGGCTCGTTAGCCATTACAGTGCTTTCTTACCAAGTCTTCACCAAACCAGAGGTCCGCTGAACCAGCTACCGACAAAAGACAAGGGTTGGAAATGGTCGAAGGGGTGCCAGCAGTCTTTTGATGCAGACAAAGCAGCTCTCACTTCTGATCTACTCTTGACTCATTTCAATCCGAATTTCAAAATTGTCGTTGCTACGGATGCGTCCAGTTATGGTGTCGGTGCAGTTGTTTCCCACGTTTTTCCGCATGGAGGACAAGGCTATCGCGCACGCAGCACGGTCACTAACGCCAGCTGTAAAGAACTATAGCCAGATAGAGAAGGAAGCGCTCGCGATTGTTTTCGCAATGAAACGGTTTCATAAGATGCTGGATGGCAGACATTTCAAGCTCCTGACCGACCACAAGCCACTTCTGTCGATTCTGTCGGTTCAAACAAAGGAATTCCAGTTTTTACGGCGAACCGATTGCAACGATGGGCGACCATACTACTGGCCTACGACTTCAGTATACAGTATAAACCGACGCAACTAATCGGTCAAGCAGATGCCCTGTCTCGTCTCATCAGTTCACACCCAAAGGAGAATGATGATTGTGTGATTGCAGCTATCAGTTTCGAAGCAGAAGTCCAACGAATCCTGGCTGATAATGTGAGAGTACTACCAATAACAGCCGACACTATTCGTATGGAGACATCACGGGACCGAATCTTGGAGAAAGCGGTGCAGTGTGTACGGACATGTTGGCCAAATAGAGGCATACCTATGGAGTTGCGGCCGTTTTACCATCGACATGGATCCCTATCAGTCGTGGACAGTTGTCTGATGTTTGGAGATCGAGTGGTGGTGCCAAAGAAATTACAGAGGCAAATATTGCAGCAGTTCCACACGGGGCATCCTGGTACCAGCCGCATGAAAGCCTTGGCACGCAGTTTTGTTTACTGGCCAGAAATGGATTCGGAAATTGAAAAATTCTGCCAACAGTGTGAATCTTGTCAAGTTGCAGCGAAGGCTCCTCCCAAGTGTCAGTGGCCTAAGGCAGAGAAACCGTGGCAACGAATACACGAACGAATGCAGGACCAATCAATGACCAATCCTATCTCGTTTTGGTTGACTCATTCACAAAGTGGCCTGATGTGATTCCGGTAAACAATCCGACTGCACAGCACACTATCAACGAGCTGGAGAAGCTGTTCCGATATTTCGGCCTGCCAGAGGTGTTAGTGACAGACAATGGAACACAATTTACCTCGACTTCTTTCCGCGAGTGGTGCAGGGAAAAGAGAATTCATCAGATGTTCTCACCACCATATCATCCGCAATCAAACGGACAGGCGGAAAGGTTCGTGGATACGTTCAAACGTGCACTCTGTAAAGCAAGGCAAAGAAGGGCTTCACAGGATGCAATTCAATCTTTTCTATGCATGTATCGGAACGCTCCGAATCCAAACTCCCCTGATGGGAAAGCCCCAACAGAAGTACTATTTGGAAGAAAGATCCGGACGTTGTTCGATAATCTTTTACCAAGAAGAATAGAAAACCACGGCAACAGTCACCTGGAGGAAGATTGCAAAACAAAGCTCCGTAATTTCGATGTTGGTGACATGGTTTACGCCCGGGATTTTCGAAGGCCGGAGGGATGGTCGAGCGGAACTGTTATCGGCAGGAAAGGCAGAGTTATCTATGAGGAGGTGATGGTTGGACGTGAGAGATGGATTAGGCACATCAATCAGTTGAGACCGAATCATGGCAAACCCAAGGTCCCCAAGAACCACCAGCTTTACATTGGTACATCCTACTAGACACGTTCGGGCTGGAAGCTGAGGGTCAGCAACCAGGTGTGACGAAACAAATGCTGCAAAAATCAGATGCACAATGAAGGCCGGCTCGGAAGCGGAGAAGACCACAATGACTACAAATCGATCCTCGGGTGAAAAGCTACGAACGCAATCAAGTTTGAAGGGTGTGCAACCTGACTCAATTCGGAAGGGGAGGTGACAGTTGGGCGAGAAAGTGGAGTGCCAAGGTTCGCGCGTTTGTCACCAACCATGCTTCGGAAAGATCCTGCGAGCGTGTTACCAGGGCCCAGCCGAAGGGTGATAATGATCCGACAGCAGGCGTGTCGCCAAGACCTGACCGGATGCTGTTGAAATCGCGCGTCAGACATCACGTGCGTTGCCAGGCGCCGGATAGGCGGACGAAGACTGGAGTGCCCGAGCAACACGGTGAACTGGACAAATGGAGCGGACAAGTAGGTGTGAAGCGTGGGCTTAGAGCCAAATCCGCCTGGTGACACCGACATATAAATATGAGCGTTCTCTACCCTAATAGAACTCTGGTCTGCTGAGTCTTCTTCTGTCTTCCTTCCGGTCGGGTTTGCCAAGGCGTCAAACGGAGCACGCGTAAGGGCACAGATTTAGCAGCAGGCGTGAATCAACCAGTCGAGAGAGAGAGAGCAGGCCCACAGCGTTATAACAGTGGCGACGCGAGTACAACCGAACCCAGAAATGGCAATCAGCTTTGAACAATGGCAGATGCTGTTGCAGCAACAACAGGCACAGTTTGAAGCATCCCAAGCCAAGCTGATCGAGATGCTAACTCAGAAGATGACAGTGCAGTCAAGCCCAGGGTTAGGGACAAGTGAAGGTGCCCTCTCACCAGAAACCCTGACTCAGCAGATCAGTGAATTCCATTATGACGCTGATGCCGGTATAACATTTGTTTCTTGGTTCCACAAGTATGAAGATATGTTCCGGGTTGATTTTGCCAACCTTCCAGCAGAAAAGAAGATTCGACTAGTGTTGCGGAAGCTGGGTGCTGCCGAACACGAGAAGTTCACCAATTTTATCTTGCCTAGAAAGAGTACCGATTGGTCCTTCGACGAAGTGGTTGCAGTCCTGTCGCAGATTTTCGGAAAACAGACATCTCTGTTCAACATCCGGTACAAGTGTCTGACAATAACCAAAAATGATGAAGACTGGGTCGACTATTCCAGCCGTGTGAATCGAGAGTGCAAACGCTCACAACTACACAAAATGACAAGTGATCAGTTTAAATGTCTCATGTACGTTTGTGGCCTACAAGCATCCAAAGACGCCGACATTCGAACACGAATACTGAACAGAATTGAGCAGAATCCGGATGTCACACTGCAGCAAGTGACCAGTGAGTACCAACGCATGACGAACCTGAAGCATGATACCGCAATGATTTAGCAGTTGTCCAACCAGAATGATCAAGATTTTGTCTGTGCAGTCAGCCGTACTCCCCGAAAAGAAGCTACCCACGTGAGTCCACCGCATTCTAAACCTCCCACTGCATGTTGGTTTTGTAGAGAGTGGCATTTTGCCCGCGAGTGCTCATTAAAAACTCACACTTGCAAGCGTTGCGGCAGAAAAGGGCATAAGGAGTCATGTTGCCTGGCGACTCGTCCAATTTTGACCAAGAAGATGCGTAACAATACCAGACCGTTCCGGCGTCCCAATTTGACCAAATCTATCACCGCAACTTTCAAGGTTGACGACGCCAGCAAGCGCAAATACACAAGTGCGAAAATCAACGGCTTCCAAGTCAAGTTACAATTGACACGGCTTCTGATATCACCCTGATATCTCGCGCCACTTGGTGCATGCTTGGGCGACCAACGCTCATACAAACGGACCACACGGCACGGAATGCTTCAGAAGGTACGTTGAAATTGCTGGGTGAACTGGATTGTCAGGTAAACTTCCGCGATAAAAAAATCCAGACGATATGTTTCGTGACAGACCAGCCGGGGTTAGATTTGTTGGGGCTCGACTGGATGGATGAACTGAAACTGCTTGATCAAGCAGTGAACAGTATATGTCAGCCATCGCAAGTCAATCTTCTGTCACAACCGCCACCTTCAAGCCCGATGTTTCAAAGTCAGATTGCCGAGATAAAACGACGTCACGATGCATTGTTTCAATCTGGTCTCGGATGCTGCAACATCGCTACTGCCTCATTGAACCTTAAACCAGACGCCAAGCCAATCTTTAGACCAAGACGCCCGGTGCCCTACGCAACCCAGTCCTTAGTGGAATCCGAGTTAAACCGACTACTATCTGAAGGGATAATCGAACGAGTTCATTATTCCGAATGGGCAGCACCTATCGTGGTGGTAAAGAAAGGAAACGGTAAAGTCCGTATTTGTGCTGATTTCTCGAAAGGTTTGAATTCTGTGTTGGAAGATCACCAGTATCCCCTGCCGGTACCAGAAGACTTGTTCAGCAAACTCAATGGGGGGAAAAGTTTTGCAAAACTTGACCTAGCTGATGCATATTTGCAAATACCAGTTGCCCATCAGTGCAGAACATTGCTGACAGTAAATACTCACTTCGGACTTTTTCAGTACAACCTGCTGCCGTTCGGAGTGAAAATCGCACCGGCCATTTTTCAACAAATAATGGATACCCTGCTGAGCGATATCCCAAATACAGCAGTATACCTGGACGATGCGTTGATTATGGGCTCAGATCCGCAAGACTTGATACAGACACTGGAGAGAGTGCTTTCGTGTCTTCCGGAAGCTGGATTCCGATTACGGGCTGAAAAATGTGAATTCCTATTAGAAAGTGTCAAATTTCTTGGGTTTATCATCGAAAAACATGGCCGGAGCCCGGATCCCGCCAATATTGAAGCCATCAAAAAGATGAAGCCACCAGAAGACATTGCAGAACTCCGCTCGTTTCTTGGGCTCGTTAGCCATTACAGTGCTTTCTTACCAAGTCTTCACCAAACCAGAGGTCCGCTGAACCAGCTACTGACAAAAGACAAGGGTTGGAAATGGTCGAAGGGGTGCCAGCAGTCTTTTGATGCAGACAAAGCAGCTCTCACTTCTGATCTACTCTTGACTCATTTCAATCCGAATTTCAAAATTGTCGTTGCTACGGATGCGTCCAGTTATGGTGTCGGTGCAGTTATTTCCCACGTTTTTCCGCATGGAGGACAAGGCTATCGCGCACGCAGCACGGTCACTAACGCCAGCTGTAAAGAACTATAGCCAGATAGAGAAGGAAGCGCTCGCGATTGTTTTCGCAATGAAACGGTTTCATAAGATGCTGGATGGCAGACATTTCAAGCTCCTGACCGACCACAAGCCACTTCTGTCGATTCTGTCGGTTCAAACAAAGGAATTCCAGTTTTTACGGCGAACCGATTGCAACGATGGGCGACCATACTACTGGCCTACGACTTCAGTATACAGTATAAACCGACGCAACTAATCGGTCAAGCAGATGCCCTGTCTCGTCTCATCAGTTCACACCCAAAGGAGAATGATGATTGTGTGATTGCAGCTATCAGTTTCGAAGCAGAAGTCCAACGAATCCTGGCTGATAATGTGAGAGTACTACCAATAACAGCCGACACTATTCGTATGGAGACATCACGGGACCGAATCTTGGAGAAAGCGGTGCAGTGTGTACGGACATGTTGGCCAAATAGAGGCATACCTATGGAGTTGCGGCCGTTTTACCATCGACATGGATCCCTATCAGTCGTGGACAGTTGTCTGATGTTTGGAGATCGAGTGGTGGTGCCAAAGAAATTACAGAGGCAAATATTGCAGCAGTTCCACACGGGGCATCCTGGTACCAGCCGCATGAAAGCCTTGGCACGCAGTTTTGTTTACTGGCCAGAAATGGATTCGGAAATTGAAAAATTCTGCCAACAGTGTGAATCTTGTCAAGTTGCAGCGAAGGCTCCTCCCAAGTGTCAGTGGCCTAAGGCAGAGAAACCGTGGCAACGAATACACGAACGAATGCAGGACCAATCAATGACCAATCCTATCTCGTTTTGGTTGACTCATTCACCAAGTGGCCTGATGTGATTCCGGTAAACAATCCGACTGCACAGCACACTATCAACGAGCTGGAGAAGCTGTTCCGATATTTCGGCCTGCCAGAGGTGTTAGTGACAGACAATGGAACACAATTTACCTCGACTTCTTTCCGCGAGTGGTGCAGGGAAAAGAGAATTCATCAGATGTTCTCACCACCATATCATCCGCAATCAAACGGACAGGCGGAAAGGTTCGTGGATACGTTCAAACGTGCACTCTGTAAAGCAAGGCAAAGAAGGGCTTCACAGGATGCAATTCAATCTTTTCTATGCATGTATCGGAACGCTCCGAATCCAAACTCCCCTGATGGGAAAGCCCCAACAGAAGTACTATTTGGAAGAAAGATCCGGACGTTGTTCGATAATCTTTTACCAAGAAGAATAGAAAACCACGGCAACAGTCACCTGGAGGAAGATTGCAAAACAAAGCTCCGTAATTTCGATGTTGGTGACATGGTTTACGCCCGGGATTTTCGAAGGCCGGAGGGATGGTCGAGCGGAACTGTTATCGGCAGGAAAGGCAGAGTTATCTATGAGGAGGTGATGGTTGGACGTGAGAGATGGATTAGGCACATCAATCAGTTGAGACCGAATCATGGCAAACCCAAGGTCCCCAAGAACCACCAGCTTTACATTGGTACATCCTACTAGACACGTTCGGGCTGGAAGCTGAGGGTCAGCAACCAGGTGTGACGAAACAAATGCTGCAAAAATCAGATGCACAATGAAGGCCGGCTCGGAAGCGGAGAAGACCACAATGACTACAAATCGATCCTCGGGTGAAAAGCTACGAACGCAATCAAGTTTGAAGGGTGTGCAACCTGACTCAATTCGGAAGGGGAGGTGACAGTTGGGCGAGAAAGTGGAGTGCCAAGGTTCGCGCGTTTGTCACCAACCATGCTTCGGAAAGATCCTGCGAGCGTGTTACCAGGGCCCAGCCGAAGGGTGATAATGATCCGACAGCAGGCGTGTCGCCAAGACCTGACCGGATGCTGTTGAAATCGCGCGTCAGACATCACGTGCGTTGCCAGGCGCCGGATAGGCGGACGAAGACTGGAGTGCCCGAGCAACACGGTGAACTGGACAAATGGAGCGGACAAGTAGGTGTGAAGCGTGGGCTTAGAGCCAAATCCGCCTGGTGACACCGACATATAAATATGAGCGTTCTCTACCCTAATAGAACTCTGGTCTGCTGAGTCTTCTTCTGTCTTCCTTCCGGTCGGGTTTGCCAAGGCGTCAAACGGAGCACGCGTAAGGGCACAGATTTAGCAGCAGGCGTGAATCAACCAGTCGAGAGAGAGAGAGCAGGCCCACAGCGTTATAACACTGTGCAACGTTTTAATTAACTATATATAGATATAACGATTGGTTTCGAGCTAGTCTACTGTGGTTCTCCCTTGCTTTCCGCTGGATTGTTGTGATTGTGCGTATCGCTGCCTGCTTAATTCACGATCGGAATCTACGTACACGTACACTTCGACATACCTCGCGATCTACGGTCTTCTGATGCTATGGCGCATCAGGATATTTTATGTGAGCTAAACCTGACTGACTAGGTATTTCCCTTTACCGGTTGCTCCATAACAGCTTACTATGAACTGTCGTCGTCACAGCCGATCAAAATCGCCTTCCAAACGTTACAAGTCCAGCAACAGACTAGCTCACTGTTGGTACCATCAACTCTTCGATACCGCAGGCTTGCAATTTCGTCTAAAAGCAGGGAAACGGTGACGGACACGACTGGCCAACACCAAACTCGCCTAATCCGCGTTAGGGATTTAACTTAAGGCACGAGCTCCCAGTCAACACCGGAGCCGAAGTTATCGTTATACCCCGTAGCTCCGATGAAGTGGTCTCATCTTCGGCGCCACTAGCACACCAATCGCAACTTTCGGCGTAAAGCTGCTAGCGCTCAATCTAGGCTTCCGGCGCAACTTTCGCTGGGCTTTCATGGTAGCATCCGTGCTTTTCGCTGTCACAGGCATAGATTTGCTTCAACACTTCGACATCGTCGACGCCAAAGGGAAGAAGATTATCGACCCTAGGACCCAGCTCAGTGTTATCGGAACTAGCGCCAACGTGGCTGCCATCACTCCAATTCGTGTCCTACCTCAAGCTTCACAACCTTTTATAGACCTTTTCAACAAGCACCCTAAACTCGTTCGCATTCCGAACGACTTGCCTCTTGTGACGTCAAACATCATGCATCACATTTGTACTAAGGGTCCACCTGTTTCATCCCGCCCTCGCAGACTAGCCCCGGCCAAGATTAAAGCGGCTAAGGCGGAATTCGAACAAATGTTCGAACTGGGAATAATCCGCACGTCCAAAAGTCCATGGGCATCACCATTACACATGGTGCCGAAGAAATCCGGTGACTGGTGCCCCTGTGGTGACTACAGGCACTTAACCAAGTTACCGTCCCGGATAAATACCCCATTCCTCACATGCACTTCTTAATTTCAGCTCTAGTTGGTAAGTCTATCTTTAGCAAAATCGACCTACTTCGCAACTACCATCAGATACCTGTGGCGCCAGACGATATGGCTAAAACAGCAGTAATCACGCCGTTTGGCCTCAGCAACGCTGCTCAAACTTTTCCGCGTTTCATTCATGAGGTAACGCGAGGACTCGAAGGCGTTTATCCTTACATTCTCATCGCCAGCTCTTCTGAGGATGAACATCTTCATCACATCGACACATTCAACTTTACTTTGTTTGTCAACAGGCATCAGCGCGCGACTAATGACTGCTCGCTTACGACTCGGAAGAGGTAACTTTGCCACTTTTATAAGCAACTACGGTCCGACCATGTGTTATCCTGATGACATGCGTCATCAGTTTTACACCCATTGTCCTCCGTGATACGGTCTGGGTTGAGGAGCGACCGACTATTTCTGCTGAGTGATTGCAACTCGCGCGTTGGGCGTGATGCATCGGTGTGGACAGATGTCATCGGCCCGCATGGCATTGGTTCAGCGAATGCGAACGGTGTCAGGCTGCTCTCACTGTGTGCCACTCACGGCCTGACGATCAACCGAACTCGGTTTGCACCGAGTGCGAGTGACATAGCACCCACGGAGTGGTCATGCTCACCTGTTCGACTATGTCGTCGTACCTCCGCTTGATATGCGTGAAGTGCGCGTGATACACATATATATATATATATATATATATATATATATATATATATATATATATATATACCGCGTGGAGCTGTGTGGCACTGATCACAAATTGATGCAGACCAAACTGCACATATATTTTCGTAAATCTATTTATTGCACTCCCGCCGTGAATCGGTGGAAATATAACGTTCCTTCCCAAGGTACTGGGGAGAAAAGGTGGAGCTGGAGGAGGCGATGACTGCACGACTGTGTGATGTTGACTGCATAACCACAGTGGGCGATCTGTGGCACCACATTCGCGACCAGGTGACAGCTGCTGTCGAGGAGACCATCGGGCGCGCAAACAATAAGCGGTCTGATTGGTTTGATGACAACAATGCGACGATTGGCGCATTAGTGTCGGAGAGGAATGTAGCATTTGCTACACATGTGGCAGACCCCGGTGACTAGGAGAACAGTAGTCAGTTTCGCTAATTTCGACGGCGACTGACTCGAGAGCTCCGTCGCGTTGAAAATGCATGATGGACGGAGAAGGTGATGCAGATGGAGTGCTACGCCGAACGCCGCCAACATAATAAATTCTTCGACTCCTTGGAGGCGGTGTATGGATTGAGATTGGCGCCGCTGCGGACGTTGATTGATGATACTTCAGGCGCTACCTGCACACAGACTGCAGATCTGGCGAGTTCACTTTGACTGTCTCTTGAACAACCGTTCAGAGATGGACTGGCCTACTTTGAATGGCCTCAAGCAGCACGATGTGAAGGCGAATCTGGCGGACACGCCGACAGTGGATGAGACGCAGACAGCACTTGCTCAGCTGCGAAACGGCAAGTGTGCCGGTGCCGACGGGATGCCGCCTGAAGTATTGAAACACGGCGGACCCGCGTTGGTGACTACGCTGCACCACTTGGTGCAATGCGTGTGGATTGTGGAGAATATGCCTCCTGAGCTGAAGGATGTTCTTGTGCTACCGCTGTACAAGGGCAAAGGAAGCAAGCAACGTGTCAGGAATTATCGCGCCATCAACTTGCTGAGTTGTGCGGGCAAGGTGATTGCCCGAATCCTGCTCAACTGCCTCGTCAGTCAGGTTGTGGAACCTATGGCGGAAGAGCAATGTAGATTCCGTTCGAGTCGCAGCACTATAGATACGGTGTTTGCGCCTCGTCAGTTGCAGGAGAAGTGTAGAGAACGACACCAGGCGTTGTACTCGCTTTTTGTTGATTTCACCAATGCATCTGATACGGGGAACCGCAAGGCATTGTGGCTGGTGTTGGGTAAGTTTGGTTGTCCGAATAAGTTTTAAACTTAATTGAATGTCTGCACATTGGTATGCGGACGAGAAAGCAGCTAAGTGGACAGACCTCGGATGACTTTGTAGTTGTCTCTGGTATGAAGCTCCTGCCCTGTTTAAATATTTTTTCATGCAATGAGGTGTGCTTTCAATGCGGCTTGTGGTTGCGGTGTTCGTGTGGAGCGCCGTATCGATGGTGGGTTACTGAACACCCGTCGTTTCATTTCGAGTACCCGAGTCTGTGAGACAACTATCCGTATGTTGCTGACGACTGTGCGTTGTTTGCACACGGCGCGAATGAGTTGCAGCACATGACTAGTGCTCTGGCTCCGACAGCGGCCGAATTCGGGCTCAATATCAACACGATTAAGACGGTCTGTTCTTTCAGCCTTCACCGGAGGTGCAATCTAGAATGGTGCCGTGAATAAGCATGGGTGATGAGGTACTGGAAGCCACCCCTAGTTTCTGCTAACTTGGGAGTGTGGTTCCAACTCACTAGTAGCTACTCAATGAGCTCCATATCCGCGTCTCTTAGGCAGCGGTGGCATTCTGCAAGCCGGAGTACCTAGTGTGGAACAACCATCAACTTACCGTTGGCACGAAGCTGATGGTGTACAAATCCATGGTGCTGTCCGTTCTTCTATACGGCAGTGAATCGTGGACGATGTACCGGTGTGATGTGCGATATCTCGAACGGTTCCATCAGCATTGTCTGTGATGGATATTGCGCATTGGTTGGTGCGAGAGTTGCGGACACGGAAGTGTTGCGCTGAAGTGGAAGTGCCTGAGTCATGGAAGGTCTAGTGAACCATGAGCAAGGCCACTCGGAGCCAACACCGAAACGACGATGAGTCCTGTTGATAGCGTAGGCAGGACCGGCGCAGCATTTGTAGGTACATTACATTCGATTTACTAACCACGAGCTTGCATGCTGCGTCTCTTTATTTCAGGGGGTGGATTTGCTATATTGTCCTAATGCGTTTTTATCTCATATTAATATCTATAAACTTACGTTCATTAAACTACTTTAGTTAATTTCGATAACATTTTCGAGCTTGTGGCAATTTCTTGAAATATATTTCTGACGTCTTTAACTTATCGCGGATTTGTTGGTAACCAATTTATTTTATATGCTTATTTAGTGAAGAGTTATGTCACCGTATCTGTATGCATTATACGATTGCCTTGATATCGCCGCTTCAAATGATTGGTTGTTGCTTGATAACCCTGGTGTGGCTGCGCTTGATGTGCATATTGACAAGGTGCCTACCTGTCTATTACCCACTACCTCGTCCATACTGCCTCCAGGAGACTGTTGGTCGTTGCTGGAGGGGACGGGGTGCACGGTTCTTGTGGTTGTGCTAGGCTCGAAGAGTGAGTGTGAAGCGGACTAAGGTCCAGCCATTACCTTGTGTGTGATTGATTCACAAATACATCGTGCTTGTGAAGGAGTATGGGCCACCTCCGTTGATGAAACCTGGCTCCCATCCACATGCCTTCCGGCTTTATTCTCTTGGGTTTACACTGGATATAGGGTATGTGGATGGTTCAAGGCAAGCCAGCCATGGTCCCTGTGTAGGCGCAGGCGTCCTGTGGCTCTCCTATAGAGGCCACAGTGACAGGCAAATCGGGAAATGGATGCCGCCAAGCGATACATATATGGTTGGCTGCATCCGATTTCGGATTTGCCTGTCACTGTGGCCAGCCACAGGACGCCTGCGCCTACAGAGGGACCATGAGTGGCTTGCGTTGCATCATCCACAGCTCCATCCACACACTCCATATCCAGTGTAAACCCGAAGGAATAAGACCGGGAGGCATGTGGATGGGAGCCACGTTTCATCAACGGAGCCAGCCTACACTCCTTCACAGGCGAACACAAACACGCTGTATTTGGGGAATCAAGCGCACACAAGGCGGTGGCTGGACCGTAGTCCGCTTCACACTGAGTGCATGGAATTGCTCTTTGAGCCTAGCACGGCGACAAGGACCGTGCACCCCGTCCCCTCCAGCAACGACCAACTGCCTCCTAGAGCCAGTATGAACGAGGTAGTGGGTAATAGACAGGTAGGTACTTTGTCAACATGCACATCAAGCGTAGCCACACCGGGGATATCATCCAACAACCATTCACTTGAAACGACAAGCTAAAATAAAATAAATCTAATAATGCATACAAATACGGTGGCATAACTCTTCGCTAAATTACCATATGAATTATGTTGGTTAGCAACGAATCCGCGATAAGTAAGAACTGTCCACAAGTTACTTAAAAATGCTACAAACGCAACAAAGTTAACGAAGATAAGCGCAATTTGCGTAAGCAACGTGGCCAGTTAATAGAAGATTATTCAAGTAGGCAGAACAAACCAAATAAAGTGGAATGAAATTCATCCAGCTTAAAAAGACCTAGTTTAAGTGTAAGCTGGTTTAGCCCAACTGCGGTGAAGAAGCAATATATATATATATATATATATATATATATATATATATATATATATATATATATATTCACGTGCCCGATCTGTTGGGTCATGCAAACAGATGGTCGGCGAGCTAGCGTTTATCAGACGTGTGGTGTACGTCTCAGCCTAGCAATGGGTTTCGTGTTTCATTGGTGCGTGTGCTTTACTATGTTACGGAAATTAGGCCGTGGTGGAAACCATTGCCATAAATGACAAGAAAGTCTCCGCTGCATTGCACAGTTAGACAGCAAGTGTTATACAAAATTGTCTTTAGCATTTTTATATTCGTACTAGTCAAACAGACCGTCCAAGATTGCAAATCAGCTGGACTTGGTAAATTATATATTGCCGTTGACAATGATAACATCGGCGCGTGAATCAAAATGCATTGAACAGGAGTAAAACGATGATAGGAATGATGAAATTTTGGAATCCAAAAATAGCAATGAATTGGACAAAACCGAAACCAGATAATTGTCAAGAGAAGAGGATGAAATCATCAGCGACAAGGTAAACGACGTGGAGAAAACATGCAGAAGCATTGCACCACAGTATTGCTGATAGGTGAAAAAAATGATCCGCTTGGAGAACACCATCGGTAAAAGCAGTGACAGACATGGTTGAGACAGTGGAAATCTGGGGGAGTGTAGGTCGGCTCGGCTTACATCGACGTCGCTGCACAGTGAATCCATGGGTATTGGCCTGGTATAATCCGTGGAGTATAACAAGATGTACACGGCGCGCATACCACCCATTCAGTTAAGTAGGGTGCAACGAAAGAGTTGTCGGATGCACAATCCGTAAGAAAAAAGCGAAAGAAATCTATGTACAGAGGACTAGCAATACAAGCACTAATCTGTATTGGGTCCCTCAATGTCAATTTTCTCAGAGGTAGCTGGCAATCCTGTTTCCGGGTCCCCAGATTCGGTTAGTGGGAGTCGGATCTCTGATGTAGGATGATGGGCTAAGTGGCCCACCTTTCGCTTTCTGCGCTTCCATTTTTTCGCAGGCACCTGTTCCTCTGAAGCGGAATTTTCCGGATGGTCAGAAGAGGGGGATACTATAGAGAGTCCCGTGGAGTCCGTGTGTGCTCCCGTGTCTGAAGGTCCGGCTGAAGACCCACCCTCGACTTCCTCACCAATGTCCGGAGCTGGCTCCTCTTCTTCCTCGTACTCCTCTTCCTCTTCAGCAACAGGTTCTAGCCCAGGTTCTTCTTGAACAGTCATAACCTAAAACAGGACCATAAATCAATAGAGATGACAAAAACGGAGATGAACAAACTATAAGTATGAAGAACCAGTTGTTACAACCGACAAGATGTAGGTAATTAGTTAAAAAAACCCATTTAGAAGCAACAAAGAGGAAATGGTAGAAGCATTCGTAGAACATCCGCCAGTGATCCATATCGTGTCGAATACAGCGGTTATCACGGTAAACAATGGGTTACCACCGTAATGTATTAGCTATGGAGAAAGGTCGATAGATCTAAAAACCTCGTTCTCCGTTTAGTACGAAAAGTTCGCGTAGGAATTTTTCCATTAAAAGAGGTAGATCAGCTTGGACATAGATAGGCAAAGGTAGCACAGTAAATCGGATGAAATGCTACGGTATTCCGTTCTCCTAAGCTAACGTTACACTGAATAAGGTTATCTGACTAACAATGCGGATGGGTCGAAACTGTGCGATTCGCGGCACCAGCATGGCAATGCTCTACGGGCGTGGGTAAATAATGCAAAGCGCAAGTAAGATGCGTTAAGAAAAAATGAGTAAAATTAATCGGGTTGGAGTGCAGCATTTAGATGCAAAAGACCGGATATGGCAGCGCCATCGAGTCCATGAACTCACCATGCTGCGTAAAGTCCATTGCCACTGATGTGGTCCACGAAGACCGCAAGTACCGAATAGCATACAATTAATTCAAATATTTCACTACGTCATTAACTGACCGCCCGGTTCCACCCAATGAAGTGCAGCGACGTTACACAATGCAAACCGAGGGGGGCGGTCATCGGGTTATACAGGGGAATAATCTAGTCAACATAAGTAGTTCTAGCTTAACAGACAATGCAATGCTGCACCATCCAACTGGGATTTCAAACACCGACTGGCGCATTTCAGAACCGCTTATCCGGCGCACCCGCTAGACGTGAAAAGTATATTCCGGTGATCAAAGACAACGACCTAATATCTTCGCTGTGAGTTAGCCAAGTTTATATTTCATACTGTAACATCATAACCATCTCGGTGTCGTATAGCATACTTTTAGTGATATAAAATAGTGCACAGATAACTTGCACTTTGGGAGATCATGCAGATTGCGACGATAAGCGAAGTAGGATACTCAGTGATGTGACCATACGATGTGATACAACTACCAAGTGATGGACTGAATAATCAAATCCAGTGGTTGCTCGGTGATTATCTAGAAACGTTGGTGTGTTAGTCCAGCCCTACAACTTGAAGGTGCGAAGCTCACAGCGCATTTCACCAATATATATGCATAAGTGCTTGCACAGAGAACGAGACCGACTCAATGAGTGCATTATCGTCCGCGCAACTCCTGTTTCTCAATAAACAGAGCCTCCGCTCCACAAGACGGTGAGAGAATAGATCCATATACGAACATTTTGGGAGCGTAGTAGAACAAAAGTGCCGGACTCGAAAGAATCGGATGTTAGAACTGGTTGAATAGCTTAAAGAGATAAAAAAGAAAAAAGTCAACTTATCCCTATACATGACAACAGTCCTAGACATAAGCTAATACAGTGAGGACTTGTTCTTATGCCACCTTGGCACAATGCCAGATGTGACGTGGAAGTGCAGATGAAACTTTTCGAGGGACTTTCCCGCATGGAATCAGATTCAAAGGAGACGGTCCCACTAATGGCTGTAGTACTTCACTTGAAATTTTTACAATAGGCACTTTCATTTTACTCTCAAATCTCAGTCGTTCTAACATATTTACTTGATGGAATACTGCGAAAACGCATCTAAGAAATGCAATGGAAAACATGAGCAAATACCTATCCTTTGCGATCCTGTTATAAATAAATAAATTTGTATATTTGCCGACGGACGGTACACGGCCCCATAAGTGGGAGCGATCATTTGTATAGTGAACACGTTTCATAACATCAAAGAAAAGTTTATTGATAGCATTTCGGATCATGATTACTTTTCCTTGAGTCCTAGACCCGCGCAACTCATATGTTAAATTTACGGACGTTTGTATCGTCAGGAGTAGATAATAAAGGAAGGGACTATTAGGCTGCAAAGACACAGGATTTGGTATGGTATGTAATGACATGTAGTGGGTAAGCTAGCTGTAAGCTATTATCAAATGTTTTTTATACCAACTTCTGTCAATGTTTCTAGTGTTTGCTGTGAGTCAAATATCTTCAGAGCATTTGATATAGTGAGGAAGGTCTGAAGGAGATTTCGAAAAGTGACATGGCTTGTACACATGCGTATCTGTAGGGGTAATTTGTTCCACAGATAAGTGTATCTCACTAAGAAGAAATTCGACCGAGTTTTATGACTTGAAAGGTTTGTATGTATCAAGTAGCCGCCATTACGTGTGGGGTAGACTGCAATCTTCCGTAGTTCAAGTGCGGTGCTGTCTGCGTAAATTCGTTGGTTTATAATGTTGTAGAAGAGAACGAGGTTGTTCTTTAAGCGTCTCAGCCAAAGTGGATCCAGCTGGAGTTTTCGACAGCGATCATAATAAGTCAGGTTTAAGCAGCGTCCCATAAGCAGTTTGGTAAATGATCGTTGGACATTTTCCAGAGCCGTTCTGTCTTTCTTTCTCAATTGGCTGTGAACGATAGTACAATATTCCAGAGTCGGTCGTACAATTGTCTTGAATGATTCAAGTCGCCCTTCTGGTAGGGAGAAAGTTCTGGTGATATATCCGCATAGCTGCCTTGCTTTCGCAACCTGATAAAGAACATGTTCGGAAAAATTGAAAGAGTTGGAGTACCTAATTCCTAAGTCCCGAACTGAATCAGACGTTGGGATCACGTTTCCGGAGAGTATAATGGAGCCTTCTGGGATACGGCATCTGTACCCAAGTACTTGGGATTTCACTGCGGAGAACTTCATTAATAAACGCTCACTAGCTATAGTTAGTGCGGATAGGTCTTCACAGATGTTCCCCAAACACATATGTAGTTGGTCTGGATGAAATGAGTAAACCAGTTTGACATCATCTGCAAACATAAATGGATGCCCATGTTTGATCGGGTCACATATATTGTTTACATAGATTAAGAAAAGTAGCGGTCCGAGCACACTTCCCTGGAAGGCATCGCTGGTTATTGGCTTCGGTGTAGAATGTTGCTGACCGATTTTAACGACCTGAGTTCGACCGTTTAGGTATGAGTCGAACCAGTTAAGCAGCGGATTTCCAATTCCATATGACTCTAGAGCAGACAGCAGTGGCTGGTGTGGCACGCGGTCGAACGCCTTTTGCATGTCCAACAGAATTATAATAATTGCCATTCCTCTGTCAATCATAGTCGTGATGTGATCGAGAAATTGTAGCTGGCATGTAACGCAGGAGCGTTTTGAGAGAAAGCCGTGCTGTGAAGGGTGGATCAGATCCAGTCTTGTAAGATATTGGACGATGTTCTTCTTGACTATTCGCTCTAGGGCTTTGGAAGCAGCAGAAGTGTGATTTATTGGGCGGTAGCTTGACATTTGATTTCTCGGTCCACCCTTGTGCTTAGACATTATAATGGATTGAAAGCGGTAAAGCGGTTATCGCCCCTGTTCGCTATAAAATCTCACACCAATTGCACACTGATTCACCTGGTCTGACGAAGCCTCTATGTTAGAGGCGAAACGTTACCAAACTACTATAACAAACCGATTGTTTCCAAACCTCTCTGAACTTATAATGGATTGCTTCCATTGAGCTGGAAAGCAGCCGGTAGTGAGTGAAAGTGTGAAAATGTTTAGTAACAATAGTGCGAGGTTTTTTCCTCCGAGTTTTATAACAGTTGGGGAGATGCCATCTGGACCTGGATGAGTTGATGGTTTTATGGCTGCGATGGCACTTTGCACATCTCTTAACGTCACAGGGATATTGCAGTATAGTTCGGTCGTTCTTTTTGGAAGTGGAGGATGAAGTGGCTGAATGTCGGGGACAAAAGAGGAGGTGCCAAATAATCGAACCACCTAATTGAACGGTATCTTGCACAATCGAGAACTATCACATAACCATCACTTGTCAATGAGAAATCAACAGATAGATTCCCACAGATCCTGACGCGTCCCCGATAGTTGCCGCAGAGAGAAGACACCAGCAGTACGCCGGTAAATATATATCCAACACAGCCAATGGTACAATTGGCATGGTGCCAAAACGTGTGGAAAATACAATAAACATACGAAATGAGAGAAAAAAGAATGTAAACAGTCTTCATGAGAATAGAGTGTCACAAAAGCTCCGCCATTGCGCACGATTTCCTACCATATCCGATAGGGTTTCCAGCCATGAGTGTCTATGATTCTTGTGCCCCCAGGCAAGGAGTCGAGAGCGTCCGATCAAGTCCAACTTTGCGGTTAGCTCCTTCATATTTCTGGCCAAAGTCATACGTTGCCCACCTTGTTTTCGCTTCCAGCCGACTTCTGTGCGCGCGAAGAGCGCACAGTGAGGTAAACGATGTGTAGGTGTGCGAAGCATATGCCCAAGGCACTGCAGTCTGAACAGTGAAGTTATGCTGCTCAGTGGGTGGCAGAGTCTGTCTGATCTGAAAATCCTTTGTCGAACATCCCCATTGCTAGTGTGATGTCATCGTCGTACACAAGCAATGCTCCGAAGGCAGCGGTGATTAAAGACAGACAGCCTTTCAACGTCCTTTGCGCGAACAGGCCGTGTCGCAGCCATAGAGCAAGACCGCCGTCACCGTGGCATTGTAGACTCGGCCCTTAAGAAATGGACTCAGATCGCCTCGACGCCAGAGATGGTGAAGGTAAGCAAAAGCAACCCGAGCCTTGGAGACGCGCAAAGAGACCTCACCCATTCAACCGTTGGCGCTGACGCAGCTTCCGATGTAAACTAACTTGTCTACCACTTCCAATGAATGACCTGAAAGAGGAAGGACAGGATCAGGGCCTAGCGAGTCCTGTCGGGAGGTCTTGCACTTCGATGGTGCGAAAGTCATTCCATATTGGGAGACAGAGACCACCAACCTATACACGGGACATCTTGGGTGGCCTGTGAAAAATCGCAGATTACGGCGATGTCGTCTGCGTACTCCAAATCCCGAAGTCGGTCCCCCGGAAGCAGCTAAGCGTCGCTGGGTTCGCAGTACTCCAGGATTTCGACCATAGCGAGACTGAACAAGGAGGATGCTGGACAACCCTGTCTCACGACACTGGTGATATTAAAGTACGGCGAATGTCCGCCGTATACCCGCACTCGGTCCGAGGTTTGAAAGTAGATAGTTTGAAGAATGGTGACATACTTTTCGAGCACTCAGTTTCTCACTCGACAACTACAGAGAGTTGCTCGGTCAACAGGGTCAAACACGGCTCGAATGTATAAGACAACGATCGTTACCCGTCAAATGTTTGACGACGCTCGAGTATTGGGCGGTGTGTAAATATATGACTGATGCAACTCCGACCTGAAAGGAACCCAGCTTGCTCTTTACGTATGCTCTGTTCGCGTACCAGGCTGAGCCTCCTTAAAGCAGAGAGGCGAGCATCTTGGAAGTAACACAGATGAGGTTGTGGTTGGTGAAATCAGAGCGGGTACCGTTTTTGTAGACGGACACGATATCCGTTAGGTCCCAATCTGATGGGAAAAATTAAGTGATCCAAATCTCTTTGAAGAGGGAAGTTAATTCCCGAACAAGTGATAGTCCTCCATCTCTGAAAAAATACCGGAGGAAGTTCATCTAAAAGGTGAAGCTCATGAGCAACCTCAGCCTCAGATGGTGGTGAAGGGTTTACACACCAAGGAGCACTCTGGATTCCAGTATGGGAACTTATCGGTGCTGTTGGTCCACTAAACGGCTGCTTAAAATGCTAGGCCTAATGCTCAAGTCGGCGTTTTGACAGTGGATGGACTCGCCATTGGTTTCGCATAAAACTTCGCTTATATTCGGCCTTTTGCCGCCAGTGGATCTGATCAAGAGGAAAAGCTTACGGAAATTCCCCGAGGTGGCCGCTGACTCTATCTTAACGACTCGTTGCGTTTGCCAGGCCTCGCGATCTTCCGGAGAAGCTGTTTGAGTTCAGCGTTGGCAGTCCTGCGCAGTGAATAGTGTTTAATGTCAACAGCAATTGCTGGACGGACTTCGAAAAATTGAAGAGGTCGTGCAAAGAACCAGTGATTGATAGAACTACAGCTGAAGTCACAGATCAAGGTTGCAGAGTTGTATATGGCGCCGCAGATGTGTGCCCAGTGTGTTTCAATGTCTTCAGCCTTGAAATCAAAGCATCCTGAAACGCACTGGGAACGCTTGGGATCGAAAGCTTAACCACATCAGCCGTTTCTGGCGACGCTGTTGGGAGCTACCAAAACGTAGTGCGACCTTGGCACATACCAGCGCTTGATCCGAAGTGAGATAGGTACTCCTGATTGATTTACAATCCAGTATGAAGCCCCGCCGGTGATAACTGATGGCGATGTGGTCAAGCTGTGTCCACGGCTGGCCAGGAAGGTCTCTAGGTGGAGCGTTGGCGCCAGGATCGCCGAAAGCTAGTGTTCGACAGAAAGAGGCTGTGATCGGCACAAAGCTGAAGCAGGCGATAACCTTTATCTGTTCTGCGAATGCAATGGGCGTGTTGATCACCGAGTTTACGTTTGTCAACTACAAGTCTACCGAACAATTTCCTCGTGGTGCCCGGTGGGTAATTCGGGAATATCCCGTTCCAGCAAATGGTTCGGCGGCAGTGTTCCAGGACGTGGTAGGTTTTCGCCTGGTAAGCGTTCTCCCTATAAAAAGCCACATATGTCCGTTTAACAACACTGTGACTTGGCGGATGTGACTCGCCACTAAATAAAGTCACTGCCCCTTGCCTCTTTCTGAGTGGTATTGTAATCCAAGGGTGCGTTGGGCCAATGGTCCTATGCGGTCCCAAAGGCGTATGAACCACCTGTCTGGTCACCAGCTCCCGACGGGTTGCGATACTCTCATATCGTCCTGATACCTTGAAGGTTAGACCCTGGATCAAAGGCTAGGAGTGGGACCCTAAGACAACCCTCTACTTCGGCCTGGGCAACCACGTAGTATCTTGCCCACTGACGAACTTTGGATGGATCATCACCTTCCCTCCCTAATAAAAAACATTATAAAAAAACACTGCGAGTGAAAAAACTGTCTTTTCTTTGTTTATTTAATCTAACCCCATTTTCCTGTTCCACTATGGTTCCGATGGCACAATATCTGTACATGTCTGGACAGTCGCACTGAGGTTTCAAGTCGGATCGCGCAGAGTCGACTGTTGACAGGGATCCAGTCTAGTAGCGCGCCTCGGCCCGTGTGCTCAACACAATCCCTACACTAGCATGAACAGCAGCTTCGGCGCTTGAGTTACCAGATAGGCGCAATGTGAAAATGCCAAGGGAACCCGAAGATGGTGAAACCTATCGTAGTGCCGTGATAGAGTCTTGTAAACAGGTCTCACTGAGGCAGCAGACATCAACGACCGTAGTTTCCAGAATGCGAGCAGGGTCTGTCTGCGATCCGAGCTGCATCAACGTCCGAACAATGAAGGTTGCTAGCTCGAATTGGGAACAGGGCGCTAGAAGTTGCTTGCCAACACGAGTTGGCGTACCCTCAGACCTAAGCTCCTGATTCGTATGGCTAGAAGGTTCGCCCGAGGTGGCAGTGTTGTGGACTCGGAAACGGTGAAAAACAAGAATGAGGGGAGAGTTGAAGAAACGCGGGATAAAGTAAGTAAACGGTGGTGCGGTAAAACGTGGCTTGGCAGGTTCGGCCGCCAGCACCTCAGCAGAAGATAGCAGTTCTAGTGAGTGGGAGGAGAGAGCGAGCGAAGAATTGTTGAGACATAGATTCATAGGTTGGGTGGGCATAGTGCTTCCCGGTTGCCCAGGCCGAGGAAGAGGGTTGACTTAGGGGACCCCACCAGGAGCCTTGGGTTATAAAAAACCTAACCCGCAAGGAAGCGGTGCGAGTGACGTATAATGCAAGCATTGGGGGCAGGCTATCTAGGCGAGGATAACACGGTTTCGGAGAGAAAAACTACTCAGAGCGCTCAAAAAGCCCGAATGAAGCAGCGAGGCCAGGATACCCTGGACCACCGAACTCGCCGCCAAATACGAAGGCCGTTGACAGCCGGGTACTCATACGCCTTTATAGAGGCCGGTGGTCCTCCGCTGAATACTCACTGCTGGTCGTAGAAATGAGTTGTCAATGAGCATATAGCCGGTCACATTGGTTTTGACATAGCGTCTTGCGGACTCATGCGGTATTTGATGAGGAAACAAGTGACCAGCTCAGAACCCCACCCCCCACGCTCTAGTACGCTGCCGCTGATTGTCCGCGACTGCTTACTCATCTCGCCTGCGAACCACCGAGACTTATTCAGTTACCTTGGCAAAAAAAGCATTCCCTGATCCGCAACTTGCGGACGCACCCGGTGGCGTACAGCTCTTCCAAACCAGAGGTCACTTCACTTCCACGGCAGTAAGCCGTGTCGACGCTTCGCTTCCACGCGACCACCACCACCATCTCGTTTATAGCTCTGGTTTTCCCAGGGTCCGGTTTCAACCCTTCAGCACTTAGCACGTGCCCATGGAGTACTACTTCCGTGCAACGCAGTTCGATCTTCTCCCGCCTCAGTTTGATATTCCTTACAGCACACCGTTGTAAAACGCGATGGAGGTCCCGATCGTGCTTCTCTCGAGTAGCGCCGAACACTAACACATCGTCTGCTACACAGAATGTTCCCTGTAAATAGTCCAAAGCTTGCGTTAGCCGCTTCTGGAATATCTCACTAGACCCTTTAGCCTAAATGGTAAAGGCAGCCAACGGAAAGGCGCGAACGGTGTTCCAGACGTTGTCAGGTAGCTTGACTCCTTGTCTAGAGATACATGCCAAAAGGCTGAGGCGAGGTCGACTTTTGTGAACAAACTAGCCTTGCACAATCCCGGCAGCATGTCGTCTAGCGTCGGCAGCGTATAATATACCATTCTGAGTGTGACGTTAAGTGGTTTCGGATCAATATACAAGCGTAGCTCGTCAGATTTCTTAGTGACAATCGTTATCGGGCTGACCCAGTCAGTCGGCTCATCAACTTTAATTATTACCCCCAGACTGCAAAGACATTGTAGCTTGTTCAAGAACTTTTTCGCAGAAAGTAATGGGTACCTTCTTATCCGGTAACGCTATGGTTTGGCGAACTCGTTTAATGACAAGTGAGCACATTCCTCGAACATCCCTACCACTGAGTCAAACACACTCGGGTATCTGTTAAAAATACCTGCGTCAGACTCACACAAATGAACAAAACGATCGTGGTTAAAAGAAAAAAAACCAAGTCTCTGGATGGAATCAATGCCCAGGATGGGCATAAGGTCTTCTGACACTACCAGGAACTCCAGTTGGTGTTCTGTTCCATTCTTCGGATTGATGGTTTCCAACAAGGCACACCACTTCGGTTGTAGCCTCGAACCATCCCACACCCTAAGACAAGTCTGAGTTTTGTCACACGGCAATCCCTTGCAGTACTTTTCTGGAAGTGTTAGCAGTGGACCCTGAGTCCAGTTGAAAACGTACAGATCGTCCTCGAAGCAAAGGTATTGCAGACATATTTGTATTTTGCGCAGCTATCCGTGTGGTTTATTGAGAGTTCTTGCTCCTGTTCCTTGGTGTCATTACTAACTGAACTGACCATGTAGGATCTGCATCAACGAGTGAAATGATTTCTCCTGGAGCATTTCTTGCAAGTCGACCACACGTTGGGCAATTCTCCTTACACTTTGAGTGCCTGCGGCCGCAAAACGGACAATTTGGGTCCTGCTCATTAGATGCCTGGTGCGCACGTGCATTGGCTCGGGATACGGCGCACGAATCCGTGTTTGCCTCAGCCCGCAACCGTTCTGGCTTCACTGAGGCAGATGTTCGCGCATTGTCCTAAGGATAAGTGCCTCTGTCTCAGAAAGCGGTGCGTGAGTTCGTCATTCTTTATCCCGATAACGATGCGGTCACGTATCAGGGACTCCTTCATGCAATCACAGAAATTACAGGTGCGTGCCAAAAGCTTCAGTTCTGTGATGTACTGCTCGAAAGATTCACCCGGTAAACGATTGCGGCCAAAAAACAGATACCTCTCATTCGCGCCATCTTCGCATAATGCAGCAGATCTCAACATTTCATGACTGAGATCGCCAAGTTCCAGTGTTTCTAGTACCCATCTGGCATCGTCACCAACAGCGTGCCTAAACATTGCGAGCTGGTAAGTCATCAGCAGAGCGCCCAATTGGGTCAGTGTTGCAAAATACACCCACTTGGTCTTCCAAATTCTCCAGTTGTCTGCTAGGGAACTCTCCGTCATCTGCAAGGGAATGGGAGACGGAGTTACCGACTGCCTGTCAACTGTAAACTGCGTCTTGGACAGCGGTTTCTTCCTGTCTTCTGTCAACGTGTTGTGAGCCTGGGTCTGCCAGCCGCGTCAAGGGAAAGAAAACACACCAGCTCAGCACATAAGCGTTCTATTTACAATTCTAGGTTCTGTACAACTGGCCGTTTTTAAAAACCCACCCGCTTACGCGACTGATCAACCGTACCGAGGCGGGCCATTCCCTTCGTCCCAGCATTCAGTCATCATCCCAATGCCCTAAACAAACATTCAAGGTAAAGGCGCCCACAGCTTGTGTTAACGACGTACCGTCACAAACAACTGGCGATCGTACGAAGATAAAGCGGCATCAACGAGACAGCATCCTTGCGGCTTTCACTGCCCCGCGTCATAATCAGCAATGACTCCGTAGACAACAGCACCAAACATGATAAACAGACAGTCCGACTAGCAGACGACAGCGGACACGCCACTGGTGTCAAGTGCGAACCATGTCCTCTAATGTCTCGAGTCAAGCACATGGGGGTCACGTGGACTCCACTCTAGAAGGCGAGACGGACCGAAGGCACACAGTTTGAGCGTCAGTGACTTCATTTCAGGCTAGCAAGTTAATTTTTGTCCACATCGGGCCTTGCGCCACCCTACATGTGGCAAACAAAACTAGACCCTCCGCCGTAAGCAGTGACCAGGTATACGTAATACGTGCCCAAGCCAATGCTACTGTTGTTCTAAGGAACTAGCCTGATTATCATCGTCCCATATGCGCTTACGCACATCATAGTTGCGAACACGCTGATGCTACCCGACACCAGCAATGGTCCGTAGACAACGATGATCGAAGAGCTGAAGGCGCCTCAGATCATCAGACCGAAGGGGCCAAGTTTCACTCCCATAGAGCAGGACGGCCCTCATTGTGGCAGTGTAAACACGACCTTTCAGATTGAGGAAAACTCCCCTCTGTCGCCAAAGATACCACAGATTCAAGAAGGCAGTTCTAGCTTTGGTGACGCGTGAACTGACTTCAGTTTCCGTGCGCCTATCGTTGCTGATGCAGCTGCCAAGGTAAATGAATCGATCAAGCACAACCAGTTCCTCGTTATCAAGAGTCAAAGGGTCATCACGTGGCTCGTGGTCCTGCAGCAGCACTGCACTTTGAAGGTGCGAAGGCATCGACAGTAGCAGTACGCCGGTACTGCTTACCGGTTCTTCGCTGCCTCGCAACCACCACCGGTCACAAGTGGGCTAAGGATAATGCGAAAGTTGTCCTGCTCTTATGCAGGCTCCGACCCGCGCCGTCAGACTAAAAGACAAGCTTGTTACTTTTAGGCTACGGGCCGGTGCGAAGCACATGCCAAATGATGGACTACTCTAGAGAGGTTATTCAGGGTTGATTAAGCCGATGGAACACAGTCAAAAAGCAAGACGATACCGTCCGCATAATCAAGATCAAGATTCCGTAAGGGCACACTCCATGATGGAGTCTAGGACAAAAATGAACAAAAACAAAGGTATCGGACAACTCTGAAGAACGCCACTTGGTGTTAGAAAGCTATTCGACAGTTCACCGTAGACGGACGCTGTCTGTCATGTTCGAGTATAGAGCACGTAAGATGTTCACATACTCCGTGGGAACACCTTCCCGCACAAGTATTTCGGACAGAATGCATTGACCCACTGAATCGAACGCACACCTGAAGTCAAAGAACACAGCTATTACCGGTCTGGAGTGTACGTGGCGTTGCCGTAAAGTGAATATGTGGTCTATACAGCCACGTCCTGGGTGGAAGCTTGCCTGCTCTTCTCTAACTGGGATTCTCGCTCCGTAGTGAGACGAAGAGCGAGAATTCAGGCCAGTAAGTTTGTCACCATTGGTGTTAAGCTAATACCCCTGTGATTAGCACAGCCGGTGCGACTCCCCCTCTTGTATATCGCCACTGTAATTGATTCACTCCGGTCAGCTGCGATGGCCTCTCCCTTCCAGACCTGTTCGAACAGGGAGGTAAGTGCTTTGCAGAGGATGTCAGCACCATTCTTAAATAGTGCGGGCGCAAAGGAATCCGGACCAGTAGCAAGAAAACAATTGAGGGCTGTGATCGCGTTTCGGACCACAGCCTCCGACGGAACCTCTAAACTAACTGGCCATGGCTTAGCCTGCAACACCCGAGTAGGAAGAGGTCCAGAAGCAGGGGGGACTGAACTGCATTCGAATGTGCTCCGTCCAATGAGCCATAATGCGCTCCTTAATGTGTATCAGTGCACCAGCGCTGTCTCTAATTGTCTCGCTGACGCCTCGTTTCCTGGAATCATTGGTGTGAATCAGTTGGAACACCTTGCGAGAATTGCTTACTGCTACTGCTTCCTCCATTACTTGAGTCCTACTAGCTCACCAGGCTTCCTTATCAACACTCAGGTTCCGCTTTAATTCGTGCCTAATAGTCCGCTTACTTACAATGTGCTCAGAGCCAGTCGAGTTTTCTTCTGAATTCCAACAGATTCACCGACCACTCGGATATGCAGGACTGGTGCGGTGACAACCGATAGTACCGCAAGCGAAGACTACTGCGTGGTGCATGGCGGCCGAAATCTTATTTCACTGAAGCCGTGTCAGTAGGACAAGCGAGTGAAAGTTCGGTACGCAGGGCATTCTGGTAAGCTTGCCTGACCGAGGGCTGAGACAATTTCTCAGTTACCTATCGGGGGAGACGCTTGGTACGCCTCTCGACAAAGGCCATGAAAAACGACCGCGTACCAAGTTATGATCAGAGTCGACGCAAGTACTCCAGAAAGAGCAATAATCCAAGATGGGACCACACCATGTTTAACTTATGGCAATGTGATCTATTGGGGCCCATCGCTCGTCAGCTATAGGTGGATACGAAGTGGCATTTCGGCGCCCACTGTGTCTAAAAGCCGTGCTAGTAAGAAACAGCCAGTGCTCTGTACACAGCTGGTACAAATGTTCGCCGTTGTCGGTGCGGTCGGAGTTGAGTACATATTTACCACTTAGATGAGCTTCTGAAGAGCTTAGACGACCCACTTGCGCATTCATATCCCCATACAAGAACTATGATATATGAACTAGTAGCACTGCGTAGTAGCGCGGTCAGTTCGTGATAGAATATGCCCTTGGCAGCATCAGAGTCGCAGTTGGTGGGGCATAAGCGGAAAGTACAGACAAAAAGCATCTGGCGCTGCTTCATGAATCAACCTTAATCAATGTTGTCAAACGGACTGCACATAAACGGCTGTTCTCGGGAATCCATTCGACTAACGATGACTCAGCTTTGGAGCGGAGAACAATGCCCACTCCAGCTTGACTAGTGATTGCCGCAGCAGCGCCTTCGGATGCGTGCAACCAATAGCGAGAGGACAAACCGGGCGTAGTTAATTCAACAACACCGTTAGGGTCATTGATCTTGGTTTCGTACACAACACACGTCAATACCCAGCGTGTCTAACGTGCGTACGAGTGCAGCCTGTTTACCTATTTGTCCTAGAATGCGAAGGTTGAACGCCTCCAGGGAGACTGGACAGCGTGGCCTTATAAGGAGTTGTTGGCGATTAGCGTCCAGTGGATGGTGCGGGTAGGTAGCTGCAGCTGGTTCGACTCCAGTGGCATTACGGCTGTTCTCAATTAAGCTGGGAAGTATAGTCAAGTCAAGTCAAAGTAAGCTTTATGCATCCAGATGATTACATTTTCAGCACTTTACAATATCGACAACGGATGAGCTAAAATTACATTATCAGAACTAAATTTGTAAAGGGAGGTTAGTAATAAGGAACAAGTGACCGAATGCAAACAATTGTTTTCGATGAATTCTTCGTCAGACCTTTACAATCATATGGGTAAAGAACAATGGGAGTAACAGTGGTTTTGATCAGTTCAAATGAAATTGGATCACGTGACAGCCGGGGGTATAAACCAGCAATAAACGTAAACGATAAGCGCAAACTAGGGCAAAGGTGTAGTCCAATGATTGCTTCTGGTCTCCAAATCGTCCATCTTATCTGGCCAGGGTAACTTAAGAGCTTCGATCAATTCCTTTTGTGAACACAAAAGCGGTTGATACAACCGAATACTGATCGCCTCAGCTGTAGCGAGGGTGCGGAGGCGCAAGCCTTTCGACTGGAGTGGCGGAACCTTGTAGAGTATTCGAAAGGCGCGGACTGGATCGACTTCATGCCCACTATCAAGTAGATGAACCACAACAGAGCTAGTTATAGCCCCGGTACCGCCTCGACGCAACCAGCGTGGAAGGTGCTCATTAATGCGCTTTGACAAGTGCCGTACCGTTCGACCGATGTAAGTAGCGCCACAGGCGCACTCGAACTGATAAATGACCATAGAAGTGGTGAGCATCGACAACTTGTCTTTGTTGCAAATGCGAATGAGGGGTTCCGTTGAGAAAGTGCACTTGAGCTTAGCAGCTGAAAAAGTTGACTTAACGGCTGTAGAAAGGCTTCTGGCTACACGTTCGGCGGCTGCGTCTCCTTTGTTTACCTTCAGTCCCTTGTTCTTGATGATTAAATGGGAATTTTCCGGTTAGTAATAAGGGTTGGGAGAAGAATAATAGAAACTGGTGGAAAGGAGGCGCCAGCAGTAGCATGTTTCTGCTTAACCACCCTGCTGAATGCAGCAGAAAAGGCGACCTTAATGAGCTGCGCGACGGTCGATGCAGGACGTGGTTGAATTTTGAAGAAGTAGTTATGGTTGTACGTAGGCTGAGATACTGCCAGACCTAGAGAGAAGAACAATTAGGATCCTCAACCAAAGCATCTGGTTCAAAAGCCTGTCCACAAGGCAGCGAATGTGGCAGCGGTTCGGTCTCAGAGAAATGGACGGCATCACATTTCCACCCCCAACTTGGAGGACCAGGAGACTATGTTCATCTGACTTCTAACCATTGAGTAATCTGGAAGAAGTAGATCTTAAGGTGCCCAACCCAGTACAGCTCAATGAATCGACGCAGTACGCAAACTGTCACACCACCTTAAGGTCCAATCTCGAGAGAATAGTGCATTTCAAGCACTTAACGCTGTGCCCGGAGCCAAACGCACCTCGAACTAAACCACTATCCTGGAATGGGCAGCCAGAGAGTATTGTCTGCTCTATCTACCCGGTCGAAAAACTCCCTTTTCTTCTTCTCTATTCTCCCGGTTCTTCCACGTCCATTGGGCATGAGACTGCCGTTGACTTCACAGCTACTGCCAAAGATACATGCAGCACATCCCCCAAGTCTAGAGTTTCACTTCACATTGGTTCCTTTTAACGTTCGCACTCTGGGATACAGTGACCCACCGACAGCACTTATTCTCACTCTTCACTCTGTTGGTATTGATGTGTGCTGTGTTACCGAAACCCGCATACAAGATAACAGCTTCGTGACAAATCTTCGACTCCTTGGTTCTGACGACGATGGCTAAACTTTTCGCGTCTCTGGTGATACTGAGTCAATGGGCTCAAGGTATTTACGGTGTTGGTATTGCCTTAGCATATTTGGTGAGGGTAATCTGCTCGACTGGATACTGGTGAACAGTCGCACGAATGAGGTTCGGCTTCGAACCTCTAATGGAGTCAATAAGCAACCTATGAAGAGAAAGTGCCTCTTCATCGCCCGTTCATGCTCCTGCTGAATGCAGTTCAGAGGGTAACAGAGATGATATCTATCAACAGACCTCATCATTTTCCTGCACGGCGAAAAACACCGACAACATGATTGTTGCAGGTGATATAAATGCCCAAGTGGGTCGTCTATCAGACGCTAAACAGCAGCTGGAAGGTTGATTCCGAGTCGATGCACACCGAACAGGCAATGATGATCGATTCAAGCGATTGTGCGCCAACCACAACCTTTACATTAGGGGTACTGTTTTCCAGCACAAAGGTTCACACCGCGTCACCTGACGCTCACCGAATTTCTCAATGACCTGGACCCAGATTGACCATATTAACACCACACACACATATCAATCCAAGACTGCCGGTCAATTTGGAGCAGGTGGCTGGAGTCCGATCATAAAGTAACGCGCACACGCTTGGCGCTCGCTCTTCCCGCTTCAAAGAATCACCTACCTTCTCACCTATAACTCGAACTCGCAGTCTGCAGTTCAAAAATATCATGACGAACTGGCCTACCAATTGTCAGTGAGGAGTGGAGTTGGGCAGCTGAAGGCTGACTGGGATGGACTCAAATTTGCCATGAATTATGAGTTTGACGCCTGCCGTAGAGCCAACTTGTGATGACGCAAATGTGAATGGGTCTCTGAGGTATCGATCAGCTTGATCGAAGCATGGAAACT
Organism: Dicrocoelium dendriticum; assembly: GCA_944474145.2. Classification (NCBI taxonomy): domain Eukaryota; kingdom Metazoa; phylum Platyhelminthes; class Trematoda; order Plagiorchiida; family Dicrocoeliidae; genus Dicrocoelium; species Dicrocoelium dendriticum. The sequence continues at coordinate 44,321,929 of OX104070.1, read as the reverse complement.
AATTCCGATGAGCACTGAGTTTCAGCGTGTAAGTAACTCCCTGAAACGGACAAGGTGTCTTCGAGTCGAGCGGGAACGTTGGTGGATGACAAGAGCCCGTGAAATGGAGAAAGTCAGTGCTATTGGGAACATCTGAGTGCCATTCCAGCCTATCCGGAACAGCGGTTCGAGAAAACTGTCAGTTAGCGAAACGATACCTGAGAAAGATAGACAGTTGATCCATTCTCAGCCACTTTGACTATGCCGTTGGGCGAAACACTTTGAAGAGCAGTTCAGCAGGACTACTGCGACACAGCCGCTTGCCGAATCACCTGAGCGGACGCGGGAAATAGATGTCACACCCACTTTGGAAGAGATTCGACATGAGCTTTCCGTGTTGAAACGAAATAAGGCTCATGGGCACGACGACCTCCCTCCATCTTGGAGGTAACTGCTTGTTGACTGGATTCACTTATCTTTTAACACGATTTGAAACACTGAAGAGGTGCCTTCAGACTGGCGACTGTCAACTTGGAGAAATATCAACAAATTTGTGCGATAATCATCAAGGTACTAGCCTTGTTTCCGTTGCCTCCAAACCTCTTATCCGTATAATACTTTGAGGACTTACTGGTCCCCGGGAGAACCGAATCACTGAAAGCCAAGCTAGCTTCCGCCCTGGTCGTGGTGGTACCGACCAGATATTTACTCTTCGCCAAGTATTAGGGCAGAGGCCCACATATGAACGATCGGCTATGGTGGCCTTCCTTGACTTAAAAGCCGCCTTCGAATCTGTTGACCGCACCAGCTTGTAGCATTGCCTATCCATGAAGGGTGGGCCCGCTAAATTCCTTTCCATTATGCAGTCTCTCCACCGTGACTACTGAGGCCATGAAAGGGTCTACGAGAAACTACCACTTGGGTTCCCCACGACAAATGGGATTCGCCAGGGTTGTCCTATACCTCCTTTCCTATTCAATTTTGTTATCGGAATGATTATGATTGACTCCGTTCTTTCAGACTTTACCGGAGTGGAATTTTTGCCAGATGACCGACTGAAGAAACTGGAGTATGCGGACGACATAGCTCTTCTTGAGTCTGACGCAGTGTCTATGAAAAAACCACTGGATAGACTGACGCGTAGCGCTGCACGCTTCGGCATGTGCTTTGCACATTCAAAGGCAAAGTACTGCTGCAGGACTGGACGGACACAGCTCCAGTTCTATCTATCACGGAAAGTTACTTCGCTTATCAGCAAGGCCCGTGTGGATTACTGGAGACTCAAGCGTTTATAGAGACGGCGGGATAGCACTCTGTCAGTGAAAGTTAGGGTGTATAATGCCGCAGTGAGGCCTGTCTGACTGTATGGATCAGAGACCTGGTCACTTCGAGGTGAAGACATTAAACATTTGACCGTGTTTGACCATCGGTTGATCAGTGCTGAGATCCGCCACTTGGTTTTTGGCAAGAATCCTTTTGATTCCTCGCTAGAGTATTTAATGAATCTTAACCACTTACGTTGGCTAGGACATGTCCTCCGTATGCCCATTGACCGGCTTACTCGGTGTGCATCATACGCCATGGCTGCACCAAGTTGGGACAAACCGCATGGTGGGCAGTCCATGACATGGCATAGACGCATGAAGAAACCGACCGACCGACTTGGTTAGGCTGATGCGTGCCGTATTCGTGGACGGGGGCCTCGGGATGGTCCGCACAATTGGTTGGAGGCGGTATCAAGACATGGTGCAGTCACGCAGTCAGTGGCGTTCCTACATTCTTGCATATGGTTGTTAATTTGCGTTCCATCAGTTTAACGTACTTCATTCTTGCTTTCATTTACTTTGCAATGCTATTGAATTTAACCCCACTGTTTTGACATTGTTATTTATTGTTATTCATGCGATATGAGTTGTGGCAACTGGATCCACCGCACTTCGGCGCACGGATCATAGTTGCTCAACCGAACTGAACCCGTAACAAGTTGGAACAGGAAAAAACGTACGATGATTATTATAAGTCAAAACGCAAGAGACAAGCCAAAAGCTGCAGACAAAATATAGAGACAAGCTGAAAAAAGTCAAACGTACCTCTACCTTCTTTAGTTGCGGATTCATAGCTGTAGGTACTGTACAGGCTGCAGAGGCTGCAACACCGGAAGCAGGAAGGACTAATGCACCGACTCCTAACATAGAGGTGGCCAAGCCATCGAACACAGACAAGTTTTCAGCATTCGGGCTTACTGCGGAAGGAATGCCTAGGTCAACTGTATCCAACGTGCCAACATTGCCACCGACAACAGGCAAGTTCTCATCAATGGTGGCCAGCATACATGGTGAGCCTACATCGAGTAAGCCGGGACAGGCCGAGCCGGGTGAGCCAGATACGGAGGCAGCCTGACTAGCGGCTACCTGGGCAGGTTGCAATGCGATTCCTGGTTGATTTTCTGAATTCTGGTTACTCGTAAAAGCCACACCAGCTTGCTCGTGAGGGAAATCGCCGGCATTTTTTGTAAATGCATCAGAGAAATTGGTAACACAATTGGCGATTCCGTTGGGCTCAGGAAGTCCGGGGTGCAATTCAGTGTCCCCAGTTTGTGAGGGAATATGTGCATCCAAAGCAGTGTGACCAGGGCCGAACTCAAACATTGGATTCGCAGCATACGGGTGGTGTGCCTCGAGAACTATCGTACGACATTCTTTTAGCGAAAGTCGTCGGAGAGGACAAGATAGAAGACAAGCCAAAAATAGACATCCAGCGGCGAAATAAAACCCCATGGACGTTGCATGGTGAACGGGGCAAACATGAACTGCCAACATATCATGCGGTAGGTGTTTGCTCAGCTGAAGTTCGCGTAGATAACCTGAAAAGAAAGTGGATTGGAAGAAAAACTGTCTTCGTTAATATAGGGTGCAAAATGATATTAATCATTGCAGAGCAGTTAAAATGTGATGGTACCTTATATACTCTGTGGAATCAGGTCAAAGCAATTGAATAGCTTTCCATTCTCCAAACTGTGACATGGCAAGCACTAATAGAATAACGAAAGAATGCAAAAGGCAACAGTACAAATCCTCGGATAGGAAAGTCAGAAGAAAGATTCAAGCCATCGATTGACTTGGCGACTGTATCAGGTTGGAAAAGGTCAACAACCAATAGTGTCGTTGCTTCTGAGAATCATGATGGCGGAAAGATTTCCCTCGATGTGCAAAATGAAAGATCGAGATGATTCTCCGATTGAAAGCCTACATGTGTAACTAAATCAAACTACTATAGTAGTAATAGTAATGGTAACAAGATTGAAATGATATCTCCAGTTATCGCGCGAGGGTAGGATGTGGTTGAGTGATTGACAGGCAGGAGGTTAACTGATGAAATGCTATACTGGAAGATACCCTGTGAAAACATCACATAACCGATGAAGTCATCCGAAGTAGTAGTCCGGAAATGACCATTCGAAGTTAGGGCATGGAAAAAAGCGAACAGGCAAATCTCGAACAAAAAGAATAGCAACAGTCGGTGGAAGATGCCAAGGCCACTAATGATCGATCAATGTAAAACGGGACTTCTGGAATAAGTGCGACAGAAGGCGGTATCATTTTCACGGTATTTAGACAGGCACCAAGCATGAATCCGACATAGAAGCGGCTCAATGACACCCGACAGAAAAATATCCGCGTTGATCCCATTGTAGTGGCCAACTTGCGTCTAACGCTTGAGCGCATAAGCTACGGTAACCCGGACGGTACAACGGCGCGGAAAACAACTCATGCTGAGCAAAGCAACACTCAAGCAGGGCATTTGGCAGCGATGCTTGGACAAATACAAGCTGGAATTAAATCGATAAACTAAGAGAAGCGTCAGTGTGATGAAAGGCGTAACGCTTGAAGGAGCAATTTCTGGAGTACCGTGGAGATTTTTGAGTATCACACGCGTGAGAAAAACAAGCAACCAAAGTGAACTTACCGGCGAATGGAGTTCCTACAGCCGCCGCTATCCCTTGCATCAGGAGCATATACCCAAAAGAGTTGGTGAGTCTATCCAAACCTAGCAGTTCCACCACTAGAATGCTCTTCAAGGAGACAAATACGGCTGTATACGGGAAAAAGAGATAAATGGAAAGACATAAATGGCAGAATTGATGAATGATGCACACCCGCGCCGAGCCAAGGTCAAATTAGCGTATCTCAAAAGGACAAGTTGAGTTAAAACAAGATATAATAAAGTTGAGATAAATTTCAAATTAGATAGTGACAGGTCACCGCGGTTTTGATGAATAGGACGAAAAGCAAACAATATGTGATGACATGGTGTAAAATCCCAAAGCCAAGCGGGGAGATGTGGCACCCAGTGTCTAGCAAGCTTCAACCTAACGAAGTTAACCAGTTGATGCATAGGCACTTAATTCCTGGGTTCGTTAACTTACGGATGACAAAGACTACAATCTTTGTAACATCATGGTACATCATCTTGGTTATTAGCTAAATAGAAATACTACGACTAAACTTCGTAGTGTAGCCCACACAAACATTCTTCGCTCTTTTATTCCAGCATGAAGATTAAGACACAACCACGTACACTCGGGCAAAATTCACTGCAGTGAAGATTTCAGATACAGAGAGGATTAACATCTCGGCGAATAGAAGCAGCGGCAGTCGTAAATGCGCAATAGCACTCTGTCGGCCCGTAGCCTAGAGGTAAGGAGCTCGACTCGTAACCTTGCGGCGCGAGTTCGAACCGGTGTAGGGATGGGCCTCCTCGCGGTATACTCAGCGTGCGTGCGACTGGTGGTGGTCACATGGCAGCGAAACACCGTTACGGCGTACAGTTGACACATTATTGTTTTTACTCTGGATACTTGGTCAGACCTATCATGGGCTGACTGAACCTGTGGTAGTATAAACATAAGTCCTCCATAGTTGTCACACTGTTACTCCCCACATTCGAGCTGACCGTCTTCTTAGCTGCAGCTGCTGCATCTGGTCCCACCAACCGAATTAGTGCAGATCAGCTACATTCAACGTCATCGTAGTGTAAGTCACGTCCGTTAATGGACCATAGGTCTGTCGACTTCCATAGTATCACTTGCGTACCCAGTAAACCAGAAGATACATTGTGAAACGACTGCTCTGTCCTAGAAACCGAGTACGTTGCCCGGATTCGATCTAGCAACCTGTAATGGGAAACAAACTTGCCCCCAGTGAACAAATGAACGAAAATACAGATTTCCAATTCCTGACAAGGTCTAACCAATAACGGCGAACAGACAGCAACTTTTAGCTTCTATCAGCACGAGCTGGATACAATAAACCGCATGGCGTGTGGACATAGGCGTTAATATCTTATGAATCCAAACGGGTCACCTCCAACGAGAGTCAGTTAGCTAAGCAGTGTGAATGAAGGAAGAAAGCTTTTCAGTATGTTTACACTTCGTAACGTTATCCGTGGCCACACGAACTTTATGCATTTTAAAATCTTAGACACATAGTTAAGAGAAAGCGGACTGCTTAGGTCCAACAGCTAATCCAAGGAGTCATCTCTTTAGGTTGACAGGCCCGAACGATGGGTTAATAAAACACTGTAGGTTTCGTGAAATGTAACTGCTGTACTGGGTTGTCACCATTCATTGATCTGATGTCCGCCCTAATAACGTGGTACGCGAACCATACTATTAGCACCAGAGGTTGCTTCTTTACACAAATAGGACACCAAGGAAGAAGTTTGTGTTATTCACTGCATGCACTATTTTAGTGACTTTAGGCACCGATGTGCCGGTCGCACGCATCGGAGAATCACTTTAGAAATTGGCAGACTGGGTTTACTTAGCATATATTTCACCACATTCGAGTGGCCCTGAAAATGCACTGCTTAGAAATGCGAACAATTGTGCATCCACATTATCTAGTCAATCTAGAGCAGAAGGTGGCAACTTTAATTTGTAGAACGACCCATGCCTCAAACATAAAGTCACTGGTGTGTGGCAAGCTTTGGAAATATGAACAAGAGAATGGCTGCGGTACAAGGTAACACCACTTGAAAATGCAAAAAAACAATAGTTTCTGTATTCACTGCTGGATCCTTCGTTACTATTACCAGGTACATTAGGTTGACTTTCCGATAGTGAGCACGGTGTCGCTAGAAATTACGCCGAATACTCTAAAAAGACAAGCGTTTGATTCTAGTATAAAGTTCTTTATCCTCGCATCTGAAAAGGTACTATCGATATTTTGAGATAACATAAACTAGTGCGTTGATACGTTTACCATCCTCTTGGCTAATACAACAGACAAGTCGAAATTTAATGAAAGATATAAACGTAAGGCAATAGTTCAAGCGAATTGGAAATGCACATCCTCCTTTTCCTCCTCCTCATCATCAACAGCATTACGTCAGTTATTTGGACTGATGTTTCGTTGCCGTACAACCACAGTGACCTAAGAAAAGAAGAATCGTAAAGTGGGAAAAGAGGGATCTAGCATAACACCTTAGTGCTCTAAGCAAACATTCAGAGTCAAGACGCCTACAATATGCCATCACAAACAGTTAGCGCTCGTGCAAAGATAAGGCGGCATCCGCTAGACAGCTTTCTTGCGGCTTTCACTGCCCCGCGTCATAATCAGACATTACTCCGCATAAAACACACTTTAAACGGGCAGTCTGACAAGGAGATGACAGCAGACGTGCCACTATTGCCGACTACGAGCCATGTCGTCCAACATCTTAAGCCAAGCACATGGGGGGTCAAGTGGACGCCAGCCTGACAGGCGAGACGAAGCAACAGCACCAGTGACTTCATTTCCGGCTACCAAGTCAAATGTTGCCCACCTCGAGCCTTGAGTCATACTACATCTGGAAAACAAAACAAAATCCTCTTCGGTAAGCAGTGACCGGGTATGCCAAAGCCAAAGCCAACGCAACTTATTCAGTGGTATATGTTGTTCTAAGTAACTAGCATGATTATCACTGCCCAGTACTCGCTTATGCACATTATCGTTGCGGAATCGCTGGTGCCAGTCGACACCAGCAATGCTCCGCAGGCAGCGATGATTGAAGACTTGTAGGCGCTTCAGATTCTTAGACCAAAGGGTCCAGATATCACTCACATAGAGAAGCACGGCGGTCACTGTGGCCTTATAAGCGCAGTCTATCACACCGAGGAAAACTCCGTTCTGACGCCACGGATGTCGCAGATGTAAGAATATAGTTCTAACTTTTGCAATGCGTTAACTGACTTCAGTTGCTATGCGTCTATCATTGCTGATGTAGCTGCCAAGGTAAGTGAAAGGATCAACCACCTCGAGTTCATTACTAAGGGTTAAGGGGTCGTCAAGTGGCTGAATGTCCTGCAATAACACCTAGAACTTTGAAGGTGCGAAGCGCATGTCAAATGATGGGACCACTCTAGAGATTATGGAGGGTTGCTTGGCCGCCCCAACATCGTTAAACAGCAACACACTATCACCCACAGTTTCTATCAGTGGATAGATATATTTAATCCAACGTGGAGATACAAGAACACTTCTCATCAAGAAGGAAGAAACTGACACTCCGAATAGTGTTCAACTTGCTATGGCGACCAGCCGAAAACATCCCCAACATTTGCTGCTGTGAGTAATGTCCCTATGCATGAACTCGTCCATGGCGACCACTTTTTGTCGGTCTATTGGGTGGTCGCTTTAGACGGGTTTGACTGTAATAAGAAATCAGAAAAGTGGAGTAGAATGCAAAAGTTTATTTATTTATTTAGTGCTTCATCACGCCTGCGCTAATGTGCTAGAAGCGTGCAAGTCTTGTTTGTAGGCGTTTTTACGTTATGAACGACAATGAATCCAACGAAGTAATACACCTGTTAATGGTCCAATCAATACCGAAAATATTTAGCACGAGCATGGAGCATTCGAGCCAATTGTTTATCCTGATCCAAGGAGAATATTGATATGGAAAATTCTAATACTTTGCACTTAAGCGGATGTTACATCAATAACATCTGATCTCCACCCAGCTAAACGGAAAGTGGCGCTGGTAATATTACGACACGAACTCGGGTCAAAATAGGATTAGGAGACGCCGGTCCTTAGAGTAAGTGTACTTAAGTCTCAGAGTTATGGAACGTAGTATAAAGTCCGAAATGATTTTCCAGGAAATAGAACAACCTTTAATTTTCAAGTCACACGGATTTCTTTAAAAACATTCGACTGCTACTTGTGGATTCCATCTCGCGGGCCTACGAAATCGACTGGTTCCGGTAGCGCTTGTTATCCACCTGCGGTCGTAAAAACATCCGACAGGTCTCCATAGAAAAGATTCATTCAGAAACCTCAGTACAGAAGTAGCCAGGGCACACTTGGGCAAACTCTATCTCACTGTTTGCAAGCAAATAGTTCGGATTAGTGACCATTCACCAGAGGCAAGAGATGTCACAAGTGCATCACAGAGTGACCTCGACTCGCATCCGCAACTAGTGCAAGTGGCCGTATTTCGCAAACAGGAACGACAGATCACAGCTACTTGCAAACAGTGAAGGAATACTGTATAACACAGTATTAAAACAATGGACGATGATTGCAGAAAGTAAAAGTGGTCCAGAATCTTCGGAAGACTGGTGTTACAGTTTCGTTAACGCACATAGCCCTATGTTATGGATACAGGGCTCAGTTATGAGCTATGGCCTTGAATGATGTTATTTTTCCCACAGATGATATAAACAGTAGTTTGCATCGTCTTCTGAATGATCTCAGGACCTCAAGCAAGGTCAGTAGTGCGCGCTGGCTTCTAACAGTCAACGCGTTTAATGAAAACGGAAAAATGATGTGGAATGCATAATAATCTTCTTAGGTTTAGCTTAGTATGAGTTTGGCATTCATCTACGTAATCAAGTGAATGCATTGATGAAAATTGGTCAGACAACCGTCAGTGAAGATCCCCTCCTAGTACTCGAAGTTTGTATTTTAACTGCATATCACCTTTCCCTTATCCATAAAAATGAGTTTTTATCAAATTGGGGTGCATACTACGCTAAATTTCATACCACCTAAGTTACCGAATGTGATCATTCAATAAACACGCTAGCTGGAGTACCGCAATATACAAGAAAGAAAAAGGAGGCAACATAGGGGCCCTAGTTGAGCCAACGATAAGAGATGGACACCGTTCCGGATAACAGTCCGCTATTTTGCCGTAAAAAAGTTATACTATGCGTCAGAAATGAGATCGTGGTTGGAAGGGAAGGGACGAAGAAACTCACAACAAAACGCCACTGAAGTCCGCTCTTGACCATGTCAACAAGTGTATCCAGCCAAACATGCTCTTCGTGTTTCAGGCCCGAACCAGGGAGCCGTAAAACTCCAACCGAGGCCACCTTCGAACTAGGGTGCCTTCATTTCTCTTCACCAATTCATCGCTTGGCCACCCCTCCTCTTCTGCCATCCACACTTCCGGCGCGCAAACAATGGACGTCGCGGGAGTCGGTGGGCTGGCATGCGCCTGATTCATGAAACAACGGTGGTGAGCGGTTAATTTCACCTTTCTGTGCCATAATCAAGGCGCCGAACACGCTCATTGCTCAGGCGGTGTTCCCACCAGATATGAACCAAAATGCGAAGGCACCGGCGATCGAACGTCACTATTCTCTTTACTTCTGAAGATCAAATGGGCAGGGTTTCACAACTACGGTTTCGTATACTCTACTCTCAGAGAGAGTCGCGTCAGCGCTTTAGGTGGCGAAGGTTAGCAAAAGTGCTTTTATTATACGGTTCGTGACTTCCTCTTTCATTCCGCCGGCGCTGATACAACTGCCAAGGCTACTGGATTTCTAAACGACTTGCGGCTGCTCTCCAACAAGGGTGAGTGCTGGAGGTGATCCCTGCCAATTGTAGAGGAAAGATTTGCACCTCGAGGGTGCAAAGCGAAGCCCGAAACGGCTGACAGACTGCTAATCTGTCTAGTACTGCTTGGCACGTTTAAGAGCTGTCATAGATGAGAGCAATATCGCCGCCATGCTCGAAGTCAACAAGTCGTTCATCAGGGAGCAGTTCCATACCTTCTAAGTCGTGTCCAGTGGCCATGATTTCCTTAAGTTCATCAAGAGCGAAGTTGAAGAGGAAAAGAGACAGCTGGTATCCTGGTCTTAGACCGCGGGAGATATCGAAGAGCGGCGACAGAATGCCGAAAGTCCCCATTTTCCCGAGCTACGCGCGTAAATCGCTCGGATAATAGTTAGATATATCTCGGGTACAACTATCGTAAACAGAAAGTTCCAAATAACACTTCGGTGAACCGAATCGAAGGCACCTTTAATATCGAGGAACAGGACAGCGGTGGGCTGCCAATATATGTGACGGTGCCCCAACAATTGAGGTATAGTGAAGATGCGATTGATGCAGCGCCGACCTCGACGATACCCGGCATGCTCCTAATGAATCTGGTATCAGCGCACGGTAACAGAAGCAAGCAATTTTGAGTCGATGGAGATCAGACTGATTAATCTACGGTTTCCGCATTCCGAACGTGAGCTTTCCTTGAAGATCAGGACAATAACGAAGCGGCTCGTCAGTTGGGAAAATTTCTGCTCCCACAGTTTCAAAAATAACTCGCGTAAATCATCAAGAAGAACAGGTCCCCCGAATTTGAAAAGGGCTGGAGGAAGAGCATCTAGTCCCGCAGCGTTAGTGAATTTCAGTAGTCCGATTTCACGTTCGAGCTCTGAGGGAAAGAGTGGATCAAAAGGGACAGCCCAGGAAGCAGGGCGATCAGTTACTGGCGAGAAATAGGATAATTTCGGTTGATTAAATTGCCTTTCAAAGTGCTCATCCCAACATTCCAAGCGTTTTGACAAGTTGTGGAAAGATTGTCCAGTCTCGTCATAAATACTTTCGCTTACACCAGGTCTCCTGCTGCCTGTTTCACGTAGAAGACAGAAGAACTTCCGATGGTTAACAAGGATAGCAACCACTTCCATCTCCGACGCATGATGTGACCAGCAGAATTCGAGGTCTATCTTCAGGCTAGCATGGAGTTTTGTCCTGAAGTCTGAGAGTTGCGTTGCGTTCGCTTCCAGCCGGAATGTGCCCACAAGTATTGATAAGTTCCTACTGAATGTGTAGTGAGATTGCATCTGGGATAAGAAATTTTGAACTCTTGAATCTGTGGATGTATTGGGGAAATCTTTCCGATCACAAATTCTCTCAATTTAGAGATATGCAAAAACATTAAATAATTCATATGTAGAGGCATGTATCAAGATAGCATGTTCTCCCATTCAGTTGGGTAGCATACCGGATTGGCTAAGGCACCCACAATCGGTGATTGTGAGATCAGTGGTCTGTAGAATCGTGGTACAAGTGACATGAAAAAGAAAACGCAAGAAGTGAATTTAGCGCGGATAAGATAAACAACTCCGTGATGTAAATTTCAAAAAGTAAGAATAGGAGCGGTTCAATTTTTTGATAAGTAGTTCAGATCACGCCAGACAAACATTCGGCGAATTGTTTGGCCAAAGAAAACAACAGTATCGTGCAGCATTCTCGGTATTCATGCGTAGTTCGCGTGACACAGAATGAGTAAACCAGATGCATTGTTAAGAATCATTTACTCCGTACTTTCATGTAGCTTAATAAACCTGACCTTGTTTTGCTAACTGAAACTTGGTGCAACGTACCAAAGCAGATGATTTCGACAGATGGACATAACATATTGCAAGAAGGAACGCAAGCGGTACGCTCAAAGCGAACAATTGTTTTCGATTTACTCATCACCAGGCTTGGTACAGAAATATACCTTGAGAAGAGGAGTTCATTCGGGAAACAGATGGCAACTACTGAGTGAACAAGAATTGTAAATGGTTAACGTAACATGAGTCATGTTGTCATGTGACTGAAGACATGTGACACCGCTGAGAGAGGTCTGATCCAGATTTGTTAATGGCTGGACAGAATAGTTGTAATGCTTGGACATGCATTTTCTGAATGTACAGATTAGATTTTGTCAACCAAATGCATACCGCTTCAGCGGTAGCAATCAGTCGAGCCTCTGACCGATGGCGTAGCTGCGATGGCACTCGATAGAGGATCTCAAATGACTTGCACTTATCAAGCAGATGACCGGTGCAGATCAGATGGTTAGTTATTGCACTCAACTTAGTTTTGTCCTGTTGGGTGACGAGTGACGTTGGTAAATGTTCCTTGATTCGTTTTTCTGAATGCCTGGTCGTGCGCCCAATGTACCTAGCGCACAGGAGCAGGTGAACCGGTCGATTACCAATGCTAGTAATGAGACATATTAGCGTTACTAACGCTGACAGAGACAATACTCATGGCTTATAAAGACAAGGCCCTTGTTAGAATACTCATACGTTGCGTTACGTTCAGCAATCTACGTACACGCAAATTGAATTCAGTGACTCACTCGCTCGCCGAGCTTGGAAAGTTGTTTGCAAAAGTTGCACCACCATGCGAGGTGGCATCGTCAGAGCGATGAGATGCAGAGTGTAATCTTGCTGATTGAATTGTCGATCCGTGATCGACGTGCAGGTGACTTTTGAAAGTGACTGCTTCGACCTGCGCCCCGTGATCTCTACCCATATTACCCGCGGCGAAAGTCGCCGCTCGAGCTGCGCCTATTATAGCGGCGTCTGGTAATTTCTCCAAGTTCTTTCTGTAGAAAGCGCTAGTATACTGGGTCGATATCGAGGTGCAGGTTGAGTGAGTCTTCGGCTGGGAACCAGACTTCCAGGAACTTCCTTTCTCTTCTTGTTTCACCTCGTGTCAGGACTTCTGCTTTGGCCCAATCGAAGCTGTGCGAGGATGCACGCTTTCGTGTTATTGTATTCGTGTTGCTAACCCTCCTCTTTGGCCAACAGTACTTTTCGCAATTCATTCAAAACGTAGTCTATTTAAATCATTTCGTTGTCCATGTGCTTCCAGTTTTTCTTTCGGTGGCAGTTGGTTTATGTGCTACGATGGGGTGATGCTATTTGAATAGTCTTGCCGCCATTTCAGAAATGTTCTTCATATAAGACAAAACAACCTGTCTCCCCGTCATTAGAGTAGACTGCGTTGTTGTGGTTCAGTCACCTTCGTATGAATTTTCACGGGTATCCGTTGAGTTGGAAACATTTAAATAGATGCTTCTCTTCTTGTTTCTTTGCATCCTCGGTACTGCAGTATGTTTGCACTCTACGAAATAGTGTCCGCACACGGCTTACTTTGTGGCATTTCGGGTGGTTGCTGTTAAAGTTCAGAATTTGGTCCGTATGTGGAGCTTTCCTGTAAACGGATGTTTGCAGCCCCCCCCCCCATGGTTTTGGTTACTAATACGTCCAAGAAAGACAGTTGGTTTTCATTTTCCAGTTCTATCGTAAATCGGATATATTCAGTGGCGTTGTTCAATAGCTGCTGTGCGACCGTTACTTGACTGTGTTTGATGATCACAAAATTGTCCTCAACATATCGGATCCACAGTTTCGGATTAATGAGTGGGAGTACATCGTCTTTCAATTTCTGCATAACCATCTCCGCAACGAGTCCTGATACAGGTGATGGCATTGGCACGCCCTACAATTGTTCGTAGATCCTAGCGTTGAAGAAATAGGTTGACAGACATAACTGGAGTAGCTTGCATACATTTTCCGTCGTCAAGCTTCCGATTAGTAGTTCACTCCTGTTCAGGCGTTCTGTGATGACCGTTGTTGCCATTTGTAAGTTGACAGATGTAAAAAGAACAGTCACATCGAAAGATATCATAGTTCTATCATCATCAATTCACAGGTCTTTGAGCTTTTGTAAGTTGAATGTTCAACGTGTCTTCACCAAAGGCATCTATGGTTGCTCCACGTTTGTTCCTTATGCAGATAGATGCAATGAGCTAATTCTTGAGCGTTCATGACTGTGCAAATTACATTTAAATCTTAACTTCCGACACAAACTTGTGTGGCAAAAAGTGTATAGTGAATACTACTCTTTGCAATTTCGAGTAGAAACCAGATGTGAAATACGCGACAAGAAATTGTGATTGTAGTGCCTTAGTACAGAACCACAGTCAGACAACTTTTATCTTATAGGATTCGGCCTGATATGGAATAGGCTGCCTGGTTGCATAAGATTTACAAGGTTGAAGCGAGTTCAACAAAATGATTAAGATTTCCCTGACACCAGCGAAAGTAAAACAAATCCTAAATTTGCTAATAATCGATGATAGATTGTTTGCAGAAGGACAGCGTGAAATATGAAAGACAAAGAGCACGGGAGTTATGTTTCAACGAAAAAGAACGGAGTGATATGATGATAACATTAACGTTTACTTCAATTGAGCAACCATGATCCGGGCATCGAGGTGCGGTAGATACAATTGCCACGACAGAATTGCCATCGACAGAAAAACAATAAACGACGACGGCAAGAAAATGAGTTTGAACGTAAGTAGCATGTAAAAAATGGAATCAAGAAGGAAGTGAGGCAAACTAAACAGGATGGAATGAACATTAACAACTGGATGCAAGAAATCGAATGAAGGAACGCCACTGATCGCGTGACTGCGCCATGTCTGAATCAGACTCCAACAATTGGTGTTGGGCATCCCGGGGTCCACATCAAGGAGGACATCATGCATTGACTCGACCAAGTATATCGGTCAAATTTTTCATGCGTTTGTGCCACGTTGTGGACTGGCCACTTCACGCCCTCGCCTAAATTGGTGCAGCAACGGCGTATAATGCACGTCGAGTAAGCCGGTGAACCGAAATACGGGGGACATAGCCTAGCCAACGTAAGCGAGTAAGATTCAGCGAACACCATATGGTTTGTTCTGAAAGTAATTTGATTGATCGTGACAAAGATAATTTATTACAGACAACATGGCGCACATGTAGAAATCTTCAAAGTAGGACCATTGTGAAGTTACACAGCGCCACCAACGTTCTTTCCATTGTTCGTAGACCCCCAGGAAATAATTCTCTAGGATGTAGTGAAGGCACTTAGTTGGGGCGTCTTGAAGGACCGGAAGACTGAAAATGACGTCCATACATGATCCCCTTTAGCCAGGGGAACAGACAAAAGTCGCACAGAGACAGGTCTGGACTACGGCAAGGTTGGAATTAGTTTCTTAGACAGAAACTCCCTGGTCGAGAAGGGGATGTGGCTCGACGTGTTGCCATGGTAGAGGGTTCAGCTCTCGGCAATCTCAGAACGGACGTGATGGACTCGTCGACGAAGTCGTTCGAGTACCTTACAATTTGTTCAGGAGGAATGAACTCAGATGGGCGACTACTTTTGAATCATGGAACACAATGAGCTTGTTTTGATTTGCTCATGCGGGACTTCTTAGGAAGTGACGTCCCTTTCCGGTGCCATTCGGCTTGAGCAGTAGCATCCATACTACTATCCACCCTGCTCGATGTAACAGATAGGGCGCCGTTTGTTATCCTCTGCGACGGCCAGAGTATCAAGAAACTGTTTGAAGAGAAATTGTATTGCGTGGGCAGGATACCGACAGGTTGCCAAGGCCCGGACAGGAGAACGATTAGGGTTCTCAACCAAAGCCTTTGGTACAAAAACCTGACCGCAAAGCAACGGGTTTGGCGGTGGGCTACAAGGAGTCCGTTTTAAGGAATAGGGAGTTACCCTCATTCCAACCCCCAAAGCTGGAGGACCAGGAGGCTGCGTTTGCCTGGCCTCTAACCATTGACCAACCTGGTATGAGTGAATCTGAAGGTGCAAGAAAGCACCACTCAGCATAGCTCAATGGATCTCTGAGGCATGCAAACCATCGCACCACGGTAAGGAACAGCCTCAATGCGATGGGTATGACAAGTTCCATGAACCTGACTGTTTTTCGGATAGTTTCGGTATAAGGAAACTACATTTTCAGGGCCTAGGACTCTAACGCAATGTCTTACAGCTCGCTGTGCACTGAAGGTAGGCAAAGTAATGAAAACTTGTAAAGATGAGACCGGTGACGATCCTGATTATTTTCACAGCGATGTAGTTCTGTGCCATATTCAGTTTGAAGATGACGATGTAAAATTTTACTTTAAATTCACTTCTGCTGAAAAGTCGTCAAGTTTTATACAAGTTTGGACAGCTTATCTGGACAGAAAAGAGGAATCCAAAATGATAGCTAGCTAATATGTGAATTCCATACACCGTTAGTTAGAAAGACGAAGTTTTACTGGGAAGAAAGCATCAGCGTCGTGATAAAAACGTGCTGAATGTTGTTAGGAATGGATAATGGTGAATCCTGCCTAGTAGGTAAAGCGCAAAAGGATATGAAAGATGGATGTAAAACTGATGGATAGTTCGAAGAGCAGAGCTCCAAATCGTTCTCTGAGAGCCAAATAGACACAAGAAAAGGGATATGATTTGCCAAACATACGCGGTGGGGGTCGCTTGAGTTGGCTTTCGCAAATAGGGGTTGTGCTGGGAAAATACGAAAATAGTGTGCACCACAGAAAAACAACAGGAGAGTCTCACCTGAGAAGAATCCGAATAGCACGCACACAAGAACCAGTGCAGAATAGTATATGCGCGATACAGGCATGAGAGCCACGGCGATGCTCGTGATGAGTAGAGAAATATTGTTCAACCAAAGACAATCCGCCCATCGATAGGATGACGACCAGCCTATAAAAAAGATGGAGATGTATCACTTAAGGACATGAAAACACAGCTTGTGACAAGACAAGTTGTTAAGCAAGAAGTGATTGTTCATTCTAGAATTAGCATCGAGCTTAGCTATATACGTGAAGCGGAGCCATCAATGGAAAACCGGTGGCAAAAGGTGGCATACGCATAACAGACAGATTTATCGGTAAATGGTGAGATCAAGTAGGAACGCAGCTCGAGCGACAATCAAAGTTTAAGTTTATCGGTAATAACACCACAATAACGAGATGCAGACAACCGCGAAAGTTGCGAATTGTCGTAAAATTCAAGGAAAACAAATATGCTAGGACTGTATCCGATAGTCATCCAGCACGGCCGTCACCAGAGACATCAATATGTGTCGTTGCAAACATAGGAGCAGTTCGGAGTCACACGCAAAATGATATATCGCTAAATCGTCATTTGAGGAAAAAAGAAAACGTTATACGTTGGGCGATGTCTGTAACAATTGTTGAGCATATTACACTGTATATTTCGTTCATATTGTAACAGATATATTTATCTTGTGGCAACCCTGTTATTTCAGCTCGGTTAAACATGTACGATAGAAGAGTGATAAATTCCGTTGTCAAAAACGCACGCTGAGTCCGATAACCGCTCACTCAGTGGATCTTCCATTCAGAAAGTGGTGTAAAGAGAGAGAGCATTTGTTCATGGTCATGGACACCACAGAGGTAAAAAGGAACGAGAAGAAGTGATAACATCAACGGGTCTCGTTTGAAGTCAGGAACAACTTGGAACTGCCAGCATATCAGCGCGCGGTCTCGAGGGGTAATGAAGGAAGTAACATAATACATTTTTAAGTGATGGACAATGCCAAAGCAGGCGTGACCAGTGGAAGCAAAATCGGCCTCTAGATCAAGAGTGAACATGGCGGATCGTCTACACATGTGGCACCATGCAAGCACGTGGGGAAACATGTGTGGCCGATGTAATCCGTACCGTAATGAAAGTAAGTAGGGTCTCCACTTATCCCACATTATCGAGGACAACTGAGTGGCAGCAGCATGCTGCTTGCACACAAAAATAGAGACAATGATGCAAGGTTAATGTTGCGATTATTCTCGCAATACTTTTATTTCCATTGTTAAGAAATGAGAAGACTAATGACAAAGGCCCGTCCAAGGGCACATCAGTGTTTATGACAAGATATGGCGAACAGAGAAAACGTGAGTCGCTTCCGAATTTCAGAGACAATGGCTGGACGTCGTCGAGTTCGGACGTATTGTTTTACTCCAACAACAATAACTCAAATAAAATTTCTTTGATGCTTGGAGTAGTTACACCAACGCCCTACGGGAGTTAAGGTGACTCAAAAAGGAATGACGACATTGCGAGATGTCTGAGATGATTCACGAAATGTCTTGTCCAGCGATTCAGTCAACAGGTCCGAGGGTAGTCGACAATTCATTTACTCTCAGCCATGGGCTCGTTCACTGACGCATTTCCTGGACCCGTAGGCTGCATGAACAGAATAAGGATTAAGATAGATAACAGTAGTCTTTCTATACCTTTCATCTTTGCTATCCGCCAGAGCTTCCAATGAATCCTGGAGTTCCTTGTTCGACGCATTCTTTAAGTGTTGGGATACCTTGAAATGGACAACCTGGTGGAATTAACTTCGTCCCATCAAGGTTGATAAAGGCTTCGACATTCAGAAGAACCAAACAACCAAAGTGAACAAGTGACTTTCGGTGTCTCCTCCGTTGCGCGGTGGAGGCGATTCTAGTTCGTATTCAAATAATAGACCTTGTTTGTCAATGGTGACTGGTGTTAAAATCGAAATACAGTCCAATCTGCTATGGGATCAGCCGTAAACACCCCCAACGTTTTCTCCTGAGTAACCTCCTTATGCATGAAGCTGTCCATGGCGACCACCAGTCCAAGACGACCACTTTTCGTCGGTCCCTTGAGTTGTCGTCTTAGACAGGTTTGACTGTATTAGAGTAATTCGGAAGGTTGAGCTCAGAGCACGGGCAGATCAGTACAGTTCTGCAGTGAGTAGAAGTGATCGAGAACTAATGCATGGCTGGACCCTAAAGAGATGTTCGCAACAATAGGTGACATCAACAGCTGCTGACGCTGTGGCTAAGTAGGGTTTGTGATATCGGCTCGTTCGATGGCCACAAGGTGACACTTATGCCCAAAGCAGGTGATGATCACATGGTAGTCACGGCGTACACAGTAGAGAAATTTATCTCCGGAAAAATCGAATGCAAAAGGAGCTGTGCTGTAAAGTTTCCGATAAGTTGCCCATGTAAGGATTCATGGCACTACCAGAGATCATAATCGATTTTATCTCTGGTGGTTTCCGAGCTGCGGTCGAGGAGAATATAGGCTGGAACAAAAAGTCAACACATTCTTTGATGTCATCTGACAAACATGAGGAAAACTTGAAGTGCGACGGGGTAAATGTGACGGATTACTAGGATTCACGGGAGCAGATTACCTTGTTGTTAAGCTGGATGAAATAACTATGCAGCGGATAGTTTTGACAAATGCCTTCATATCACAAGAGACAAGAATCATACGTTGCATAATTTTTGTTAAAACAGAGGACGGTATTGGTGACGAGGTTCGATTACAATGCGGAATTTAGGGTGCACTCTCAGATTGAATTCTAACGGCATTGTTGGAAAACACGCAAACAAGACACTTAATCGTTCATGATAGAGTAGCTCAGGACAGACAATGGGTGAAAATGCGGACGCTCTTCCATCCTATTTTGAGCCGAAATGTATCTTTTTGATACCACACAAATCATTAAAATCTCGGACGGACATCGGGAAATTGATTAAGGAGCTACAGTAGCATGAGTGTTCTGCAGACAACACACGCATCAAGTCCATAAAATACAAGATGAGAGCAAGCGTTATTCATCAGCATAGATTGTGACACTAGAAAAAGGCGACGTGAATTGAAGTCCTCAGTTAGAAAAGCGATATAGATAGACCAACAGCAAAAGGCGAACATCATAGGTGGTTACGTGGGAGAGA
Source organism: Dicrocoelium dendriticum (assembly GCA_944474145.2). Lineage (NCBI taxonomy): Eukaryota > Metazoa > Platyhelminthes > Trematoda > Plagiorchiida > Dicrocoeliidae > Dicrocoelium > Dicrocoelium dendriticum. The sequence goes on along the minus strand of OX104070.1, from coordinate 44,302,299 downwards.
TTAGCAAGGCAGACAAAAGAGAGAAATAAAGGGGAAGGAAAACGAGCGACGGAGTTTTGTGGGCAGGGGATATTTTCCGGCTGTGCAATCCGTCAGGCATTTGGCGGGAAAAGGTAGCACTTAACAGATCGAGTCACTAAGCAGCGGAATGAACCGCAGGTTACTTAGGGGATTTCACTCGGGGCTTTTGAGTCAAATGTCAGGTGCATAAGGTAGTGGACGGCAGATGCAGTTGAGGACTGGCTGAGGAAGACGAAGTGGATCTACTTGGGACCTGGTACACGCAGTCTTGAACGAATCGGAACCATTTGCATACATTTTCGACCATAAAGGATACATCTGCCACTATGGTCAGTTACAAGTGAATTTGGGTGAGTTGGCAAGCTTTAACTGAGTACCAGCAGACCACTTAGCGGTAATCGTGTTGCCAATGTTAGACACAACCCGGCGACTACACCAATCGAACTGAGTCTATAGCCCGTACACTGTCTCCCATGGTTGAGTTAGATGGGAAAAGCGCAATCCGTCCCTGCCCATACTCTTATGAGGAACATGTTTAGACTGAGTTCATTTGGGCTACAATAACTGGCATGTCTGGCATTAGTGACTGAAACACTGGGGAAGTATAAACTGCGTAACCTAATGAATCACGATAACAAGTTAGCCCTGAAACCCCCTGATCAGCTTCATTACGAGGGTTATCCCAGTTAATGGTTGTCTGGACTCTGTTAAGACATACTGAGGGTAATGTAAACACTCTGTCAGTTTCAATGACCGACAGGCATAGGCAACAAAAACGGTCGCACCTACAATCGTCAGATGTTTGTTGTCCCCAAACTAGTTAATGGTGATACGCTAAAAATAAAATCGATAAAATGGTTGCGAACTGCAAGTACATTTCTGTCATCCCACCTAAATGAGGTATTAGGAGTATACTAATTTCAGAACTTGGGAAACATTAGAACAAGAATATGCACAGTGTGACGCAGAATGACGATATGTAATACGTCATTGAGTGAAGCAGTGTACTACGAAATGCTCCGGTATATTCGGTGTCAAACATTTCACCACTGACTTGAACTGATTACCTGAGGCGAAAGGGAATAGGTATCGGAGGAACCAGTGTGCAGATCCACTCATCACTGTAACAACGAGCAAACACAATAGAGCGATAACGATAACGGATTAGGAGCATGTTGGAGAAGGCTCGTCACAGTCAGACTGAGTCGGGCAGGTCCTCACATCAAGAAAAACACTAGATGGCTTTTCGTTCCACCGAGACTCGTCCTTAAAGCGTCCGCCAGATCCTGCTGGATTTAAGCCAATGACCTTACTCTTACAAGGCAGATATTTAAGTGCCCCAGTCGTAGGTGATGGAAGTGGACCTACATGACCGATTACTAACTGCATGTCATGCATGTTGTCAAAGTGCGGAGGAGATTAATGGCCCGCAGTGTCACGACTAACTATATGGTGATTGGTCGAGGTTGGTTGCGACGAACTTTGTCAAAAACTACAACCCCCATCTAAGGAATCACAAGCAGTTTGCGGTACATCCCAAGCAGCTCTGGTCAAACGAAAACGAATGTAATCATATACGAGAACAGAAGCGGGTCCACACTCCAACTGCAAGCGCATCACCTACAGGTAGGTGAATGTGCGCATAAAAAGGGCAAGGGTGAAGAAGCGCTCATAATGCATTCACAGACACCGTAACACAGCTCTCGGATGACGCCTAAAGTATTTTAAAATTATGTTACACCAGTACAAGCACGGAACGGAACAAATTCATTAAAATGGAGTAGGGGCCGCAGTGGACTTTAAAAAGAAAAGGAAACAAAGGTTCAACGAAAGTAACAAGGCCATCAGTTTAACTGTTTCCTGGGTACATGCTTCCACGCGGAGTTTCAGCAGCACCTCTGGAAATGTGCCGGTGTGGTTTAAAAGCATGCGAGCCCTCACAGCTTGGAGTCATCTCTCAAGCCATTTTTATATGGTAAGAGATTCACCAGCTGAGTGCCTTGATAACTCAGTCCAGCGACAGATGTGAAGGGAACAGTTATATTTCTAACAGAGGAGATTACGTTGGCAGTGCGGCTTGGAGAACTGTTTTATGGAAAGCGTTCAGTTAATGAAATTATGCCAACTTAAACGAAAATAAAAAAATAGTTGCAATAGTTGATTAATGTACAAAGACATTTGGAAAATGATAAGCTAGCAAAGCAAACAAGTTGAGTTCAGTTAAACAAGTGATATCCGAATCGAAATACAGTGGACCCGGATGCCAAGACTAGTGTCATCAGGATTGCAGTGAGCAATGAGTGAGAAAAAGCATGTAATATGTGAGGGGAATGCAAAGAAAAAGGGTTAGTAAAAATATAGAAAATTTTCTGGGTTGTAATGTTAACACTTAGATGCCCAAGTTAGAATTCAGGGAATAAATCGAGTCTGTGAATGCGCCATGTCTTTTGTGGTGTCGAAACCACTGACTGACGCATTCCCAGACCCCACTCAGGATGACAGCAAGTAACAGCTGGAGTGAGGCACTCACGTAGTTTCTTTCAGCCACATCATCGGTCAGCTAACCCACAGTTTAACACAAATAGCTGCAACGACGGAAAACAATGCATGCAGAAATACGTGATCAATCAGGCTTCAAAAGAGAAGATCAAGGTAACGCAGATGGTTCAAGTGGTGCATAAAATCCAATATGGCGTTAGCAGGGCTAGCTTCCAAGCGTCACTTGGTGGAAGAATTCAATGGTAGAATTCAATCAATGCACCTGCCCAATGCGAAAAATGATCCGCAAGCACTAGTGGTCAGAGATGTTATCCTCATGTCTTCAGTGTGACGAAGTCATATTTCTGATGGATACAGTAAGATTGTCCTTAGTGGTTATTTCGCAGTTAGATTTCAATCCGTGATCGTCGGCTATTGTCTCCCAAGGCTCAGTGACATAAGCTGATGGCTAGTGGTGCAAGCCACTAGTGGTCGTGGGATCGGTCCCCAGCAGCGGACCGAAAGAATGTGTTCCAATGACGGGTCCCAATAGGACAAAACGATCGTCCGGAGCTTTTCCGGATTAGGAGTTGACCTTTGTGACATGTAATCTGATTGTGATGAACCAAATATATCATGACAAGTCCGTCTGCTCATGAGTAATTTCATCATTGTTGTTTGAAAAGGTGTAGAAAGTCAAAGATGGTTCATCTCCTCATGTCCTCAATGCGAAAAAGCCGTTTCTGGTAAATACATTAGGGTCGTCCTTATAGAGATGGTGAAAACCATTAGTGACAAACTGATATCTAACCGGATCCACAGATGACTTAGGTTTTAAAAAGCATCATTCTCAATGACGCGGCTACCGGTGATACAGCTACCGAGATAGGCATTAGAAAAATCGACCAAATTAAGTGGCCTTTTAGTACTAACGTGAACCGGCGAGTTGTCGGCTCAGCCGGGCAACAGCACTTTGCAATATGCAGGTGCGAAGGACATGCCAAAGCATGCAGTAGGCTTCCTCAATCTATCCAAAAAAGGCTAGAGAATGCGGGTCCGAGGTAAGTACGACTTTGCCGTTGGCGTACTCCGTTACACACCAGACTAAATTGCACACCATATGGAGTCACTTGTGAACATTTAGATTGCGGCGTTGAAAGGGAAGAAGAACGAATCTAGTGCACCTCGCTTATCCTGAGGAACTCACAAGATAGCTGTCCGTAGACACATAACCGGCCTTGGGAGTAGCGGTGAAGAAACTATAGAAGAAAAATTAATTTCATTGACACGGTTCCAAATATATATATATATATATATATATATATATATACATTACACACAATCTGTGGTACAGAAATTGTGCCATCGGAATCATGGCTGAATAGGAAAACAACATGAATAATAAGAAAAGAGCAACAACAAATGCTTTTTTGTCTATTTTACCACTCACAGCTTCCGAAATTTTTTCAGTTTGTTCCTTTTTTAGGGGGAGGAAGAAGGGACACCGCAACACACTGATGCACACGTCCGCCATTGACATCGATCTTGAGCCATAACTTCCAAGGTCTTCAACCAGCAAGTATCCTCATCTCTCGGACCCTAACCCGGTAGTCGACAACAACCGGCCGAGGCCAACTGTTTCGTCAGCTTTTTCATGCGGCTTCTCCATGTTGTAGGCTGTCCACCAGACCGTCTCTTCCAGCTCTGTCCAGCAAGTGCAAACAACGCACGACGGGGGTAACGCTGGACAGGCATGCGCAATACGTGTCCCAACCACCGCAGTTGATGCAGTGAGATGAGCTCCTCGAGCGAGTGGCTTCCACGTCCCAAGACACGCTGTCTTAACTTCCACATTGCTTACGTGGTGCTGCCACCACACACGGGCAATGGACCGCAGACATCGGTGCTCGAAGACGGATAGCCTGCGCAAGTCATCTTTACGAATGGGCCAGGTCTCGCATCCGTACAACAGTACAGCACGAACAGTTGCACAATAGACCCGCCCTTTGATGGAGAGACGAATGTCGTGGCGACGCCACAAATGCCACAGCCTAGAAAAAGCGAGGCGGGCTTTCGAGATGCGCATCGGAATCTCGTCTCCAACAGCCCCGCCAGCAGTGATGCAACTTCCCAAGTAGACAAAGCTCTCCACAACCTCTAGTGTCTCACCAGCAAGCGTGAGTGCAGGCAGAGGCACCTGCCAGTCTTGAAGGAGAGCCTTGCATTTGGATGGCGAAAAGTACATACCGTACTTTGATGCTTCAATCGCCAAGCGGTTTAATGCAAGTTGGACGACCTGTGGATCGTCACCCAGCAAGACGATATCATTAGCATAATTCAAATCAACAACTCCACTACCTGGGAGGAGCTCAACGCCAGCGTTCAACGAATCGCTCAGAGCGTTCTTCAGGACATCCTCAATGGCAAAGTTGAATAGGAACGGAGAGATAGGGCATCCTTGTCGAACTCCACTGGAGACCACAAAGGTAGGCGAAAGCATGCCATAAGCCCTAACCCTGCCCGAGGTCAGACTATATAGAGCGCGCAGTATGGAGACGAACTTCTCGGAAACACCGTTCCTCAGAAGGCAATGCCACAGTACTGTACGATCGACAGAATCGAAGGCTGCACGGATATCCAGGAACACAGCAATCGTTGGCCTCTGATACACATGGCGGAACTCGAGGATCTGGCGAAGTGTGAAGATTTGATCGATGCAGCCGCGACCAGGGCGAAACCCAGCTTGTTCTTCTCGTTGCAACGATTCGCGTGTTGGGGATAGCCTGCGAAGTATGATGGACACCAGCAGCTTGCAAACGACGGGGACTAAGCTTATACCTCTGTAGTTGGAGCAGATTGTGCGCAGGCCTTTTTGAAGATGGGGACGACTATCGATTCACCCCAAGATGATGGAACTTTCTCTTTCGACCAAATTTTCGAGAACAAAGCAGTGAGTTCTAGGACCAGCGATGCGCCACCATCTTTAAATAGAGCTGGGTGAAGACCATCAAGGCCGGGGGCTTTATAACGCTTCATGTGCCGGAGCTCCTGCTCGATTTCCTAGAAAGAGGGAGGATCTGTTGGGGTAGACCACTCGGCCCCAGGGCGAGTGCCAGAGGTAGCAGGTGGAGCTGGGGGCCAACAAGACTGCGAGCCAAAATGTTCGGCTCATCGCTCCAACCGTCGTTGAAGATTGGTGATTAAGGTGCCATCCTCTTCGCATATTGTTTCACTTATACCAGATCGAACACCTTCGGTGACTTGAATGAGATGGAAGAGTTTCGCGGTATTACCAGAGAGACTAGCAAGCTCCATCTCCCTAGCACGTTCACACCACCAAGCTTCGCGGTCCATTTGCAGACTCCTGCGCAACTCTCGACCAAGGTATTGGCGTTCCTCACAGTGTCTGGAATCCGATGGGATCAAGCGGCGTCTGTCCATCAGCGACAAGGAGTCGGCGGAAATCCAGTGTTTCGGTGGGTGACGTGTAACTCCACAAGTATCGATACTGGCGGAAACTAGAGCATCTTTGATATGCGCCCACTGCGAATCGAGATCACCGTCAACAGTTGAGCCAAGCAAGGTTGACAGTGAGGCTTGATACCTGGTTAAAATCGAAGGGTTTTGTAGATTCGCGACGTCCGGTCGGTAGTGGGCGCGCTTAGGTGATCCTCCGAAACGCATGCAAATCTTAGCACGAACCAATGCGTGATCAGAGTCTAGAAAAGTTGACCAGTACGATCGGCAGTCCGTTACGCTTCCGCGCCATCTGTAGCTGATTGCTATGTGGTCAAGCTGGAAGCACTCTTGCGTTTGTGAGGGCGGGCGCCAGGTAGCAGTGTGTCTCCTCGAATGTCGAAAACTAGTGCTCGAAAGAAACAAGCGATGATCAGAGCAAAGAGCAAGCAATCTGTCTCCACTGTCTGGTCGACTGCCACCGAGACCAAAACTATCCCCAATGTGGTGTTCGCTTGGCGGAAGGCGGCCAACCCGTGCGTTAAAGTCCCCGGCAAGAATGACTATATCCGTCCTTTTGGAGGAACGCAGAAGTTCATGTAGTTGTTGATAAAAGCTATCTTTAACTGCATCCGGGCTGCAGTCTGTAGGGGCGTAGGTGGAGACGACAAACAAGGCACGCTTAACATCTCGACGACTGCTTACGTTACATGAACCTCTTAGTCTGACTGCACATAGCCGACTGTTGACTGGGATCCAGTCAAGCAGAGCTGATTCAGCCCTGGCACTTAATACAACCCCAACACCAACTTGACCAGTGGCGGCAGATTCTGGGTCTCCGGAAAGCCGCAAGTAGTATTTGGCGTCAGAGTTTACCGGAGAGGCCATTCTGATGACGGCGCTAGAGTCTTGTAATCTGGTCTCTGAAAGACAACAGATGTCTACCGATAGCGTTTCAAGAGTACGGGCCAGACATGCTTGTCGTCCGATCTGCATTAAAGTTCGAACATTAAACGCTGCGAAGATGAATGGAGAACCGGGTCGAAGAAGATAAGTAGCACTATAAGCTGACATTTATAGCGAGGAAAACCAACATAGTCGGTCGCCTGCAAGCGTGTCTATGCTACAACACTTGACAAAAACCAAATATATATGGTCACTGCACCGGAGACCAGGGCGAAAGCCAGTCTGGTCCTCACTAATTCGGCTTTCCCGATAGCCAGTTTGCCGTCGCCGAATGACACCCTGAAGATAGCTGGATGTAGAAGAAATAAGGTCAATACCTCGATGATTTTCGTACGAAACCCTGTGAGACCTTTGATGGTTGGGATGGCGGTTAGCAATCACCAGTCCGAAGACGTTCAGATGGCGCTGAATAGAGCAGACGGACTTTCCACCAATATGTCATCCCCACCTTTCAGTAACGATAGAGGAAAGTTATAAAGTCTAAGGGCAGTTTCGTTTAAACAAAGCCAATTCAGGTGATTAGGCAACCAATGGCATCACAGCAGGAATGTTGAACCGTTCTTCAAAGTCACATTAAGATTCATACCAAACATGAATAAGGAAATTATTTCCACTGCAATAGGTAGAGATCTACCTTGCGAGGTTGAACGACGAACAACAGCTATCACAGTGATTGAGCATCACCGTCATGATGAAATCCAAAGGATGAACGGATTGAAGCACAGCATTTCTTTCAAAGAAAGTATGATCGAAAGCGAAACAGGGCGAATGTGCGAACTATACCGCTCAATTTAGCGCCAAGGCACTAATCGGAAAAGCACCAGTAAACACAGCAATTCAACTAAACCTGCACCCAAGTCAATATGGACAACTGATCTGCAGCGGTTGTGAATGATGTGGGCACCAAGATCAAACAAGGCTGCAAACGAATCGATCGATAAATAGAATAATGCAGATAAAAGTGACGCAGAGACATGCGAACCGAGGTTAGTATCCTGAGCAAACTAGTTCTACGGGAGTCAGAGGGAAAATATTCGGCCGAACCTTTCACATACCTGGTAGTAGACATAGGCTGCAAAGCGAAAATAGCATAGCTAGATTAAGCTCAACGGTCCATGAACGATACAAGTAGTACCCTTAGGAATTTACAATTTGTACAGAAGGGAAACGAAAGCAAATTCGGTCAGGACATGGTACAGAGTCGGTGGGACAAGACCGGTAATGATAAATGGCATTTATATGCACAATCAAGCAATGAGAAGCAAAGGAGTAGCAGGATTTGCGTGGAGTTTGTATTTGGGGTTGCATTAAAAGGAAAAGGTCTGACAGAGTAGACCCGGCACATTTTGAAAGAACAAGAACACCAAAAGCATTGCACACGTTAAAATACTGAATGTCAGCAGGTGTGACAAGTTCCACTGGTTAGGTCTGAACAAAAGACGTAACGACCAGTACTAGTACTTCATAGAGAGAATTTACGGTCATTTGGGTCACAATCGTCGTCATTATCAAAAGCGGTAAAACAACACACTGTATTGATACCATAGTAATACGACGCTAACGACCCTAGTAATTGGCGCCGAAAAGTGACACGAACGGACGACCTAAGGAGAAAACTAAATTCCCTAAGCAGACATACAGGACTAGGACGTCTACAGATAGTCAGCGACGAGCGGTCACAAACCACTGGTGATTACGCGAATATAGATTGGTAACAGTGAAATAGCTTTCTTCCGGTTCCCACCGCCACTTGATCGAAAAGCATAGCTACTACTTGTCTGGTTTTGTGTGAGGAGAGCAAAAGTGCACTCTCTTCTGGATATCGGTTGCAAATATGGTGAATGGAAAGTACCAAGAACAGTCATTCGGCAGAAAGCATCCCGAATCAATGAAATGACGCTTCGAGAAAAGGTGTATTAAAGAAAATGTCAAGGACGTTAATATGGTCGAAGGTTGAAGTTAACTAGTGACATAATAAAGAGCTCCGAATCCGTTAAACCACAGAATGCGAGTTAGTTTAGTTTAATGCTAGTTTAGTTAGCAGTAAACACTAAGTGCACTAAACAAGCATTGTTTTAAGCAATTAGGAAGCCTTAGGAGATGAACAGCGATCAGAGATGCCGAGGAGAGAGTGGAAGACATTCAGCAACAATCATATTTAAAATACCACCACATACCTTTGTCAATGTACAATGCTATGGAGCGATGAAGAGTGCGCCGACGAAGGTATCCATGGAAGTGGGAAAGGTGAAAAAGAAAGGCAAAATACGTATCAACATGTAGCTAAACATAAGTAACTATGTCAATGTAGTGGGTGGGAAAACGGTTTGTACACCGATAGTCAGGATACATGCATATGTGGGATAGGACATCAGTGATACAGGCAGATCTTAATTCCTTCTAAAAGGCTGATGCGTACAAGAATATAGAAAAAAGCATCCTGGAAAATACATAGCCCCGGAAACTGACCTCACCAGGTTAGGTTGAAACGGCGTAGCAGAACATATATTTTAACTCTGCGCTCCGCTTCTGCAGGTTGAACAGGGAACACAACCAGACTGCAGTAGTTAAAGGTCGAGTAAGAAAAAGCAAAAATGACGCGTAGAGGCTTGCAGTCGGCTAGCAATCGACACGTACATAGACCAAAAACTAATAACGCTTCAAAATGCGTTTCTCGAAACGCATGCTAGCATTGCAACCCCCAATGCTATCGTGGGTAAGACAGTGTGAAGTACAGTGGCCAGATCTTAAAACCCCAGCAACGAGTATTCGTAAGCGAACGGGAGGGAATAGACATAATGTGGGTACCTGAACCTAAAGCAAAGGAACGCGCGTTGTTTCGTTCGGTGTTGGGGTGACGAATGGTCCATATTTCGGCAAGAAACAACCCATGACAGGCCACAGGCCTGATGATGTCACAACAACCATAACATTTAACAGTGGTAGATATGCGCTTTGATCTGATGAGCCGCTGGAGTACCGCGATAAGTCAAGAGAAATGTACTGACTGTGGTAAAAAGGTAGAGTGGCGAAGATGTGCCAAAAGTGGGGCATGAACAAAGCAAAAATTTTGATTAATGATGTTTACACCTTCCGAAAACCGTAAAGATACGAATGGCTGATTGACGTGTGAAAATAGGGTGATAACGGCTACAGACATATGAGGTAGTTTTCAGTACTACGCACCATTGGCTATCAACCCTGCATACTGATGCTGATAACATATGCACCGTAAACATATGGGCCAGCTAGGAAACGGAGGCAAACAAGCCACTGGTGCCGACTGCGAGCCATATGCCGAAATATTATGAACCAAACATGAGGGGGATCGCGTGGACTCCAATCCAAGGGACGAAATCAACCGAAACCACTCAGTTCAGTCGATAGCGAATTACTTTACCACTGTCAAGTTAGTGGGTGCCTCCCATAAAGAATGCCAATCCCGATTACTCCTTTCGATAACTAGTTGACTGGAACATGCATCAATTAATCGTTAGCTTGCTGAACTTCCACCTCGTGATTCCAGCTAGGTGGTTTGAAATTATCCAGGCACAATGAATGGCTCGTTAGTGGTGTCCAATGAAATGACGGATTCGCGCCCGATAAACGTTCGCCCAATAGAAGACCACAATATTTGCTAACAACACTTTAACATGTCGGATGTGACGTGCCACTAAAATCACAGCCCCAAAAGTAACCTTAGTAAAACAGTGCATTCCAGTCAACGCAAGCTAAAGTTTCGAGAAAGATAATGCTCAGCTAGACAACCACCAAACGGATGCTAAAAGCGTTATCCCCTGACCTATCGTTTTCCCAATGAACATTTAAATTCAAGGGTTGAATACACTGAAAAACATGACCTCGTCCATATCGCACTCGCCTCGGAAATCACAGCAACCTATCCGCCTACATCACATGCCAACCGACCATTTCGCAAAAATTCCTGCTTCCTCGAAAACGCAACCTTTCGAACCCGATCTTAGTTTCGACAGAAACTCCTCAATGAGCAGACACTCCATGTAAGTTGGTTATGAGGTCGATCTGATGCGCAATCTAGAGCCCTTCATCACTGACAAGTGCGACTTCCGAAATCCGGTTGCAGGATCCCAGCACAGGATTAAACATCAACTGCGTGTATCTGGCATGGACGTAGCTGCAGTGGAGTTGGTGGATAATGAAGTACCATCGAGATAAAAGGCAAAGGCCTCGACCCTGGACTGGTCCCCGACTAATGACTGACTATATGCAGTTCGACTTCAGTGCTCGTGAAGGATCAACAGACATCGCGAAAAGATAGCATTTGGATGTTGGGTTTTGGAGTATGCACCGTGTCTGGATTGCAACACGCAATCCCACTTGAGGTGAGGATTGACTGAAGTCAATCTCTGCCACTCCGATCACTGGTGTAGTGTATGTAGTGGAGTGTTTCTGTGTTGCTCTCTTCTACCGCTGCACTCCATGACCCATATTGTCCCTGTTTAGACTCATCAGGGAGTGAAGATCAGCACATAGTGGTTGACGGTTAACGCCATGATTACTAGCCACACAATCGATGGTGGCTGTGTGTAAGTGAAGGACGACTTTCATCTCCAACTCCGTCATTTTTCGAGTTTAGTTGACAAGTAGAACATCGTTGTGTTTGCTGGGGGTTCCAGTGAAAGAGGTCGCTTGTTACCATGCGAAAGTCCTATTAGCGGTCAACATGCAATCAGAGAAGATGGGTCAGGTGTCAGAAGCAGCCATCACATGTTGTGCAAAGAAAACTGAATGTTTATTGCAAGTTAAAAATTTAGACAAACGAGACATTCTAGCATTTAGCATCATGTGCTAAAGCAATTGTGAGCACAAATCGATCATATTGCGGTCAGCCCCAGGTAATGGGTTTCAGAGAATGTATACGCATGTTTTGCGTCCCACGGTCTGTGTGAACAGTTGCAGGTGCTTCTGTGGCTGTTCAAGACCATAGCACTAGTAAACTGATAAGACCAGTTCATTACTTGAACCATTTGAACAAGCGAGCTACGCTGTTAGGTGCATTCATCTGTAGTTTATCACACATCAAAATCGGACATTAGATTTCCAGGACGAAAGTGATGCGGTTTTCTGGCACTCGTAACTCTTGAAAGGCTGGATCTCCGCTCAATCTCCAGAACTTTTGATCCTCGACAAAACAGTTCAAAAGGTGCATATCGTGGGAATCATTCAATCGGTAAATGAAGCAAAGTATGTGTAATGATCGTGAGGATCTGTGGTCTCAATATTTTCGAAGAAGCTACCGTTGCGTCGGGAAAGCAAAGCAAATCGTAGGAAATCTGGTGCCAATGAGGCTGGTCGCTAGGCCCATGGTCACAAAATCCATGAGGTGTAGAAACGCATAAGCCATTGGATAGAACAAGTTCATTCATGGCTCCACTGGCCATTACCGTCCTTCTAGATCAGTGGTTCTCAACCTGAGGCAATTACTCAAAGGGTGGAAGCATAAATATAAGTACGACGATTGGGTCATCAATCTACCGCCAAACAAAATTGATAACAACTACCTAATCACTGTTGATCAGCCACCAGTGACTAATCATTAGTGAGTGGTCAGTGAATTAGGCAATTTTCGGTAACAAATTTTATTACCTAAAATACGAATACAAGCCTGCAAAGAAGCACAGCTAGATGGCGCCTCTATCGACTCACTCGTCGATCGTTGTTTCTAAGTCAGACTCGTTCGCCGGGCTGAATTATAGAGTAAACACTAAGGTGGGAGCATAAGTCAATCGAAAAGGTAAAGGAGCGACTGTTTACAAGATAGAAGGGACAAAAAAGTGATCAGTGTACAGGACGTATAGGTATGGATTAATGGTGGGAAGGTGTCATCCAGGACGGAATTGGAAGGCATGGGGTTTAAAGAGATGAGAAGCCACTGACATGTTTGATCAGGGATCACACAGCAAAGCAAGTAACCTAATGAATTTGGAGCACGAGACCGCACCAAATATACTTTAAATTGCTGGAATTGAGAAATATCAATCAGCCCATTGGCGTACATCACTACGAGATAATAAAAATTGCTCAAAAATAGGTGTTTAATTTATCTGAATGATAAAAACTAACTGAGAATAGTGTTCAATTTTCTTAATTTAAAGCAACAAATGCAGTAGTTAATACGTAACAAGTTTTCAAACTAGAATGTTTTGGGGTAATATTTATATACTGAACCCGCATTGAGGGTAACAATCACTAAAAAGCTGGGAACCACTGGTCTAGATGCTCACCGATCGTCCTAGTAAGGCTACCCAACGAAGCAGAAATCAGCACTGAGATTCAACAGTGGACGCGATAGAGGCACTCGATCCAAAAGTACATCCTCCACGGCTGTCAAGTATGCGCTATCTATCCTCTAACACGTGACGTGAAGAGGTGTCCACAATTGTGGTACGACAGTTAATGTCCTGGTTTGCAAAAAAGTGTACCCGCACCTATTAGGCCAATCATAGGTGAGTGCCAAACAAAGTGGTCACCACTAGGTCAATGGCATCTATTCTGTCGTAAAGTTACCAAGCGAATTACAATTCCGTGGAGACTAAGCCGTTATCCGCTCTGTTCGAAAGTATGTAAATCAGAAGTTCATATTGTACCAAATACCTGAACACTGTCACCATTACCGAAGGCCTGTCATTATTACCTTTCTAGATTTTTGTGAAGATTCGTCGCAGTTAGACTCAGGCAGACAGCCACCACACATCCAGGAAAGTGGTAGACGCCGTTTAGTACTAACGGGACTCGTCAGTAGCGCGTACCCACCGAGTCTTGCTGGATTCGAACCCACAAGTTTACTCTTGCGAGCCAGCGAGCTATGCCACTGAGCCATGGGCGAGGGAATCAGACCGCCATGACTGATAGCTAACTGCGATATAGCGCCGCTTATCCTCCACTGCCATGCATGTTATGAGCGTGCAGAGGACAGAGCTGGCCTCCACGGCAACGACTTCCTTTGCAAGCCGCCACCAATCGTGGTGGCATGTAAGCTGCTAAATGCCCAGAGTGTAGTTGACTTGGTCAATGGGTTTTATGGCACTGTGTGCGAAAGAATTGAGTTCCCGAAATTTGTGCCATCATATTTCGGATGTTTTGATTGGATGATTCAGTAATCTCACTTACCCTTCGGTGCAACTAGTGGTGAACGACATGAGCCCCACGTCACCGTTTCTCTCCAGCTTCAAATTTGAAGCAGTACATTTGAAGACGATGGAACCTTCACCAGGTGATCAAGTGATCTACTTAGATTAAGTTAATGATAGCAAGCTGTTTTGCGACGAATTATAGGGTGCGCAACTCATTCCGAAACGTTTGCTGATCGAAGCGCGTAAGCATGGTATATTCCTTGCTCCCCATAGGAATTGCAATTGCCTGTCACTGAATTCACCATTGAAGATACACAGCTTCAAAAATCGGATGGCTTAGTGTGCGCAGAAAAGCGGATTTCTACAGGCAAAACTATCCTAAAGGTGTCGCTTCGTACTGCGAATTCGGCCGGTATTTGCAAATCTAGAACATTCGGGTGATGATTGGGACGTCTGTTATTCGCAGAAGATTATAGTTTACAAGAGCAACGAACGTCCGATGCTAATCATGACCGATAGCTAAAATGGCATGCATATGCCTTAAGCTCTCAATGGTCAGGGATTGCTCGAAGGACCGCAATAATGGGTTCGCATCCCAGTTGAACGTACTTGTTCGAGAAAGAATTTTGTGGAGGTTCAGTGTTTCATTAATATGAACACATAACGTTGCGTCGAGATCAATGTCAAATTGTAAGACGTCCCTCAGACAAGAAATAGCGTTTGCCAGGGTTGTCTTACAAAATTCCATTCGAGTTTTTGTAGATAACATTTTGGAATGTTCTCTTGTTGATGATCAACACGTGGATATTGGGGTGTAATTTGGGGAGAAAACTGGTTGTGCAGTATGATGTGGAAGTCTTAAATCAGCATAATTAATCCTAAACAAACCCTCTCGGATGGCCGCATCCTCTGGTAACTACTTCGTGCAATCAAAAAACAAATAGCGCGGAGTACTCCGTGGAGTGGGCATGATTACGACGCAGGACAGAAAAATCTAACCAAGGTGCCTTTATCTTAGCACGGTAGTTAACTGGTTTCAACCGCAGGCTGTTGACAAGATATAGTAGTCTTAAATCTGAAGTCTACTTATAACACTGAGATTCCGCATGCGATCTTCTGTCCCAAGCAGTAGGACCCTTACTGTTGTATGGTATCGTAACATCGGTTGTAAGCACTAATTTATGACTGCTATCGTAGTTGATGCCGCGAGGGCCGATTTCTAGCATTGGAACAAGATAATACTGTAAGTTGCCCACTCAACGGAATAAACAAGAGTAGCCAATATACAGAGGCCTGGATCCTTAAGGTTTACATAGTGAAAGTTCAAGCAATGGAATAACCGATCAACTTAGAGAGGTGGTTAGCTTAATAGGTTTAACATTCGTTAGCGCTTAGAAATCTAGCATTTAAGCTATATTTATCAGATTATAACCCGTTCGTTTACTGAATAAATATCATTCCTTCTGGTTACTGTGTCTGTTATTTAAAGAAACATGACTCCGGTATCCAAGTGCTGTGTAATGAGGTAAAACACAACCGAGGTAGAGAGAGGGGGGACAGCGTGCAAATCAAAACTGAACGAAAAGTGAAACAGGGGGAAAAAATAAGACAAATTAACTGTTTTCGACTTGTTCCAGGTAACCGAGGGCGATTACGGAAGACGTCCGTTTGTTGGCAAGGAAACATAATTGACCTGAAGCAACCATGTGAAGCGCAGGAGAACATGTAAGTAGTGTCAATAATGCCGCGCAAAAATATCGTCGCAAGCGGTGGGTAGACTTTAGCAGATTAAGTGATAGTGAAAGCGCAGCAATTAGCCAAACTCGCGATAAAAAACGGAACTAGCAACCGTCGTAGGTCATGGCAGAGATGATATCCTTGGAAGTCGTTCCTCCTAACGCCCCACACGTTTTGAAGAGCCCACAATGGACATAAAGATAAGCTAGCCGAGTACGGTTTTAAATGTAGCCGAAACAGGCCATCACAAAGGAAGAGAAGGGAGATTGTCGAAACTAGGATATTCGATGGGAAAATTAAGATAGTAGCACAGCACCTACAGCGAAGCGTTGGCGAAACGTCTAACCGCAGAAGTGGGGTCATTTGACATCTGTTTCGCTCAGGAAGACAGCAAAACGAGCAACGGAAAGCCGCCGTTGAGAGTGATTGACAGCAGGCAGTCCCATTAACAGCTAGACGCAACCAGATAACCAAGATTTGGAAGTACGGTGGAACCGCCCTGCCCTATGTGGAGGTGCAGTTTTTGACTCGGTAAAAAGTTGAAAGCGCAACTGGTATTGTAGCGGGGTTTCGAAGTGATTGAAAAATTCCTCTAAAACGTGATTTCGCTGTCATTTGTGCTGCACTTTTTGGTCCCTGCAAATGACCTTTCATCGTTGTTGCGATGGCTGCTCGTACACCCTGGTCCATGCCCTCACATAACCCGGATGTTTGTTCACTGGATGTCACCCCCCACCGGTTTGTTCCATATACCCTTATCTTCGTCTAGTGGTCCACCAGTTATTACAATATCATGTGCTTGCCTTGGCAACTGTTCAGTTCCCATGAGTTCCTACCCTTGTCCGGTGGTTTATACGTTCACTCCCTCATTTATTTGTCTTCATCGTAATCTTTGTTCCACTCACTAATTCACGATGGTCGTTACGGTCCCCGTAGCTCAGTGGTCTCAACCACGGATTGGCAACAGTCGAGTTGCGGGTTCGAGCCCTACCAGGGTCCGATGGAATGCGCACTGCTGACGATTCCAGAAAGGATGAAACGCGCGTACAGTGCTTTTTCCCGAGCGTGTGACGGCTGTCTGAGTGAGTGTAGATGTGACGAATTTCTACCTATACCATTCAACTCCCCCTACTACTCCTCTGAAATCTGATATCGCCATGTCCATGGCATCGTACTAATGTGGACACATGCTAGGCGATTATCAGGCCACCCATTGACCACAGACTACGGTCTTGTATGTGTATTCCTGACGTTTAGCGATAAACCTTGCTCGCTTTGTGATCGGGCCATGGTAATTGGCCAGTGAGTTTGTATAAAGTTGCACGCCTATGCAGCCAATTTACCTGTCCTCTGGCGTCCTTCTCGTTCGTTTACTTGTATTGTTGCTGACGGTGATAGACCGGGAACCTGAACAATTGAGTCTCACTCCATTTTATTTAACTATATGTATTTTATTAGTACCGCATATATTGTGATGTGCCCCATGCTGAGGCTGATGTTGTATTCATGATGCTTATTCACCGCAGCTGGGCTAAACCAACTTACACTTAAACTAGGTCCTTTTATGCTGGATAAATTTCATTCGACGTTAATTAGTTTGTTCTGCCTACCTGAATAATCTTCTAGTAACTGGCCACGTTGCCTACGCTAATTGCGCTTATCGTCGCTAACTTTATTGAGTTCGTAGCATATTTCGTGTAACTTGTGGACATCTTGTACTTGTCGCTTATTCGTTGATAACCAACTTACTTCATAATCTAATTTAGCGAAGAGTTATGTCTGCATAGCCGTATGCTTAAATAGATACACGTTTTTGATATTATTATTTCAAGTGATTGGCTATTGCTTGATATCCCCGGTATGGCTGCGCTTGATGGGCATGTTGACAAGGTGCCTACCTGTCTAATACCCACTACCACGTCCGTACTTGCTACAGGAAACAGTTGGTCGTCGCTGGAGGGGACAGGGTGCATGGTCCTTGTGGCCTTGTTCGGCTTGAGGATCGGTTCCATGCACTCAGTGTGGAGCGGACAACGGTCCAGCCACCACCTTGTGTGCTTGATTCCCAAATGCGTGCTTGTGTCTGCCTGTGAAGGAGTGTGGGCCGGCTCCGTTGATGAAACGTGGCTCCCATCCACATGCCTCCCGGTCTCATTTCTTCGGGTTTACACAGGATATGGGGTGTGTGTATGGAGCTGTGGGTGGTGCAGCGCAAGCCACCCATGGTTCCTCTGTGGGCGCAGGCGTCCTGTGGCTGGCCACAGTGACAGGCAAATCCGAAACCGGATGACGGCAACCATATATTGTGATCTAAACTTGTTTTGATTTAGGATCATTTGGCTGCGCATCATTCAACGTTCGACCGGTGAACGTTACAGGCATTGAGCGACAAATACCATCCCACTGAGGCTATGAAATTATCTGATAACGAGGGTAAGTGAGCACGAATCTGTGACACAGCACAATCCACCGACCGTCAATATGATGACCGAAGCAGAAAATCACTGCAAATTATAACATAGTTTAGTAGTAAATATCAAAGATTAACTGATTCAAGAAGAACTGAACTACACTCCACACCCCATGGCGACGACAGAGGGTATAAATGTAGTCAGATAGATGACAGCAACTACCACGTATCTCATTAAACAGTTGCATAACCAGTTACAAGTTTCGCAGACAGGCATGGAAGGAGAGTGAAGTGGATGAAAGAAGATAGGTCAACTAGTAGCACAACATAAAGGGTGTTTAACGGTTTACTCGATGTATTTTGACCGCAGGGACACGGATGGGACACTGAGCGATGGCTAAAGCTGTGAACAACAGCTATATAAGGCTCGTCCGAAGGATGATTTCAAAAAGTAAAAAGAAACTTACTTACGATAAGTCGACCAACAGTGTTACCGACGGCGATTGCAGAGATAGCGAATCCGGAATCCGTTAACGGCCAGTTTAACTCAGCCAGCAAATCAGGAAGCAGAAGATAGGGAACCGACAGTCCTGTAACAAAAGCAGAGAAGACCGTAAAAAACGCAAGAGTTCAAAGTAGAAATCAAAAGTGAATATCAGCGACTTATACACACAACTCAATCATCCAAGATATCGGACAGGAAAAAGGCCATTTGCGCTATTCAAATGCCACGAGCGGAGTCGTCAAAGAGCAGATTGCAGTCATTACGTATATGACACAATGGGAACTAAACGACCTAAAGCGATAACCGCATTTTATCTGTAAGCGAGAACGGTAGCACCGTGATTGAGAAAAGAAACAGGGGATTGGGAGACGAACAGCGAGTGGTCGCTTTTAATAGAAACCGATGCTAGGATGAGCGTAGCGAGAAAAACAAGTATAGAAATAATTAGATTGTTTGTTATGACCAGTGAGGACGCCAATGTTGGGATAAGCATAACGGTCTGACCGGTGAAAATTTGATGGGAACAAAGAGAAGGGATGTAAGCGAACTAGAAAACATTGAACGAATTTGTAACCGATGGAGTTCGGACAGGACAGGCTGAAAGAATAGCGCAGGAATGATGGCAGAGATGCAGCGATGTTTGGCATGACATGGAGGCCGATAGGGGAGTGTATTCATTACAATGAGCATGCCAACTTTATCGCTTTGCAGAGTTAAATGTAAAACACCACGGGGAGTGCAGTGGATACATCTGGGATGAGTCTGAGAACGTTTACAAAAAGCCACACTCTAATTCCGATAGCACACGAGGACCGATGTCACGGAAGTCGACAGACTCACCCACCACGGTAACCGCAACAACGGCAAGCAGATTGCTAAAGATGTTACTGTGCCCAACAGAAATGTCAGCTGAGATTTGCACGAACCCGGTAAAACAAGATCTTATAAAGCCGAAGTAGGATGTGCAGCGCTGCAGTGTGACAACTGCCATCACAGGTTACTAGCCTTTGGTCACGCAAGCCTCCAGAATATTGTCTAAATATGACGGGAGAACCGAGCATGTAATGCTAGTCTGCCATCCGTTGTTTTGCAATGTAGCATTTGCTTCTGCATTGAATCGATTAATTTGACCGAGTCACGTATATCGTGTGTTTTGTATTCCGATTTACATCATGTAGCAGCATGAAGCTACACAGCTGATTGAGGGCAGCGTAGGATTCGTAGAGGACAAGAGAGAAACATGCAGTAGTTAGTACATTGCGCGTTACGATCAACAACAAATGAGATGGAAATGACGCAACCCCTTGTGCTCTACACTGGATGGGTGCGACAAATGGGCAAAATGTCATCGCCTGCCGCGCTGGTAAACATCAGCAAATGGTCATTTGATTGTTGGCAAGATTGCTTGATAAATGTATACCAAAACAGTAACAGCGTGACAAAACAATTACTCGGTGGGCTGGGCAGTTTCGTGCGATAGCTACATTAAAGTTGGCTAGTTGCGGGACGCAGATGAAACAACCAATCGGCATGATACAGTGTATGGCATGCCAATGGTGATGAGAATTAAGGTGCCCAAAGGCAACCAGTGGCTCCGAGCGAGGAGTTCTGATGAGAAAGGTATGAGATGGAACAGAGCAGCACCCGAAACAATGTGACCGCCGGTAATGGGCACAGTTTCTGCAAATAATGAACAACAAGCGTAATTTCGTCAAAAGTAGATACTGTACGTGAAGAATATAAGTTGGCGCTCATTGCTTCGCCCCAATAGACAACTTAAATCGCGGTGCAGCATAAACGATCGTCATCAATAGCATTACAATGGCAAATTTGATTGGTAAAAAAACAAGATCCTTCTCAGTAAGCGGTGACCGGGCATACATACGACGGGCCCAAGCCAACATATCGAGTGCTATCTATTAATCAGCGTCTGCAGTTGCAGCGTCTGCTGCAACTGTGTGCGGAGCACCAGTTGTTTCTTACTAGCACTGCTTTTAGACACAGTGGGCGCCGAAGTGCCACTTGGCGTCCACCTGTAGCTGGTCAGCGATGGACCCAAATCGACCACATAGCCATAAGTTACAGGTGGCGCGGTTCCATTCTGGATTGCCGCTCGTACTGGAGTACCTGTGTCGACTCTGACCATGCCTTGGTGCGCTGTCGTTTCTCCATGAACTTTACCGGAAGGCGCACAAAGCGTCTCCCCCGATTGGCAACGGAGAAACTGTCCCAGCCCTCTGTCAGGCAAGCCCATCAAGAAGCACTGCATACCGAAATCTCGCTGTCTTGTCCTAATGATACTGAACTTCAGTGGAATAGGATATCGGCCACTATGCACGACGCAGGAGCATCTGCTTATGGCACTATCAGTCGTCATCGCACCAGTCACTGGATATCCGAGAGGTCCGTGAACCTGTTGGAATCTAGAAAACACCTCCCGGCTGGCTCTGAACACAATGTGACCAGACGGGCTATTAGGCGTGAACTAAAGCGGAGCCTACGTGCTGACAAGGAAGCCTGGTGGACCAGTCGGGCTCGAGAAATGGAGGAGGCAGGAGCGGTAGGCAATTACCGCAAGCTCTTCCAGCTAATACGCACCACTGGTCCAAGAAAACCAGGCGTCAGTGAGACAATCAGGGACAGCGCGGGTGCACTGATACACAATAAGGAGCGCCGTATGGCTCGTTGGGCTGAGCACTTTGAACATCAGTTCAGCTGGCCCCCTGCTCCCGGACTTCTTCCTACTCAGGTGATGCAGGACATGCCACGGACGGTTAGTTTAGAGCCTCCGTCGGAGGCCGAGGTCCGAAACGCGATCACAGCCCTCAATCGTTTTCGTGCCGCTGGCCCGGATTCCCTCCCATCTGCACTATTTAAGGATGGAGGTGATATCCTCTGCAGGGCACTAACCTCCCTATTCGAACGTATCGGGAACGAGGAGAGTGTGCCGGCTAATTGGAGCGAATCGATTATAGTGGCAATATACAAGAAGGGCAGTCGCACAGACTGTGCGAACCACAGGGGTATTAGCCTAACGCCAGTTGTGACAAAATTACTGGCCTCGATTATCGTTCGTCGCCTCACTGCAGAACGGGAATCTCGGATTAGAGAAGAGCAGGCCGGTTTTCGCCCAGGACGTGGCTGTATAGACCATATATTTACTTTGCGGCAGGTGCTAGAGCAGCGCCACGTATACCGCAGACCGACAATAGCTGTGTTCCTCGATTTCAAGAGTGCGTTCGATTCAGTCGATCGATCGATTCTGTTCGAAATACTTGCGCGAAAAGGTGTTCCCACGAAATATGTGAACATCCTACGTGCTCTATACTCGAACACTAGAGGCCGCGTCAGGGTCTACGGTGTCCTATCGGATAGCTTTCCGACCACAAGTGGCGTTCGACAGGGTTGTCCGATTTCCCCATTTTTGTTCAATTTCGTCGTGGATCCTATCATAGAGTGTTCCCTTGCGGAATCTCACGATGTAGGTGTTGAAGTGCTGCCTGGTGAACGGTTAGTTGATCTAGATTATGCGGACGATATCGTCTTGCTTTTCGACAATGTTGAGGCGGCACAATCAACCCTGAATAGCCTATCCAGAGTGGTCCCATTATTTGGTGTGCACTTTGCACCTTCAAAGTGCAAAGTGTTGCTGCAGGACCATCAGCCACTCGATGACCCCTTGACGCTTGCTAACGAGGAACTCGAGGTGGTTGATCATTTCACTTATCTTGGCAGCTGCATCAGCAATGATGGGCGCATAGAAACGGACGTGAGCTCACGCATTGCAAAGGCCAGAGCTGCGTTCTTGAACCTGCGTCATCTTTGGCGACAGAAGGGAGTTTCCCTCCATCTGTAAGGCCGTGTATAAAAGGCCACAGTGAGGGTTG
Organism: Dicrocoelium dendriticum; assembly: GCA_944474145.2. Taxonomy (NCBI): domain Eukaryota; kingdom Metazoa; phylum Platyhelminthes; class Trematoda; order Plagiorchiida; family Dicrocoeliidae; genus Dicrocoelium; species Dicrocoelium dendriticum. The sequence goes on along the minus strand of OX104070.1, from coordinate 44,279,727 downwards.
TTCTGCTGTATGGGAGTGAAACTTGGCCCCCTCGGTCTTTGATCATCGTTGTTTGCGAAGCATTGCTGGTGTCGGATGGCACCAGCGTGTCCACAACGATGATGTGCGTTG
>OX104070.1:44241000-44279121 GCA_944474145.2 Dicrocoelium dendriticum | reverse complement strand
GTATATTCATAAAGGGTTCATAGTATCCACATCTTCTGGTGTGTCGCGTGTACAGGCCAGGACAGTTAAACCGTTAAACATTTGAAGGTTGAATATGACTTGCTCCTTAGTTGTTTACAGACTTCGAAACACTTGACGATGCACAGTTTTCTAGAACTTGCTGGAGCAGTGGTTACACAAATAAGCGACCGAACAGTAACAAGTTATAGCACGGAATAAACGCCGTAGAAACTGTAAAGCTCATTCCACGGCTTAAACAAATATTATTTGGGTTAATGCCAAGGAGAATGATGTTAACGGAACGCTCAGTATTGTCCCCATGATTGAAACTACGATAAAACCCAGCTTAGTGTGCGAATACAGTGAAGAGGATAGATACAAACAGTAACATCATCAGCAACAGAGCCAAACTTCAACAGGACAGCCAGGAAGCCGATGGTCTTCCGTAGAAGGATTCAGGCTTTCGCTGAAAGACCACGAAAGTGTGGAACAAAGCAAGTAAACCGATATAACTAAACTTACATCTTGTCCACCGTGTTCATTCAGCTGTTGCACTAACTGCATCGACGCCCGTAAACAAGAAGACTTGAATGCAGCATTCGAATGTCCCAGAGGCGCCGTTGTTGCACAAATGGAACGTTTATCTGGACCGATTGCGATCACGCGACCAAGACCGGGACTAGATGGCAGACCGGAAGGAACAAGACTGGATTCGAGTTGTGCCACAGAGCCGGTGAAGAATAAATCCTTCTTATACTGTGGTCTAGCTAATTCACGTCGCAGTCTGGCATTAATTTCCGCTTTGATTTCATTGTCCAGTAACTCAGCACCATCATAAGGACCGGCGACGCTCGTTCCACCTGTAAGAATACTGGCACCGCCACCGTGAAGCCGAGATTCTAGGCTCACATTAGAAGTGTTCCGGCGCAAACTGACGGACTGAAAACAGTTAAAAACAAACCAGAGTAGAAAAGCCTGAGAAAGAGAAAACTGCGCACGGCTAACCAAAAATCACAAACAATTAAATCAATGTGATATCTCAAGGTTACAGTATGTGATGCTGGACAGAGGCAAGGATGGATATGTTAATTTGAAGGTGTCCCCCACAACCATTTCAGGTGGTACATAAAACATCATTGCAAAGATGATACACACCATGGGCACAGGCGACCTGATGAGCTAAACAATGTGGTGAAATGCTGCATGAGAAAACTGTCGTCCGGAAGGCGTCGCAACTGCAAATACCCACAGGATAACTGTGCCCATTGAGAGCGATTTATGAGCAGTACTGTATCACCAGTGATGCACATTGCAGACTCTAATTTCAGAGTAAGTTAGAGCTATCACGATTACGAGAAGTATGGATTGGAGCTGTGGTTGTGCTGACGTTATTGACTCATACTTCAGCCCGTGGCCCTAAGGATTGCAAACCTTGCTTGTAATCTGAGGGCGCGGTTTGAGCCTTCGTAGGGGACCGGGTGACCTTCGCAGAATCATTAGGCCACGCGAGACTGCTGGTGGTTGCGAGGCAGTGAAGCGTCGGTACTGTGTACCGACATACTGCTGATACCATACTCCCTTCCGTGGACACGCCACTAGGGCTGGTACATAGGATAACCAACCCTCGATTCTTGCTGGTTAGCTGTTCGACTAATTACGGTGTACCCACCTACCGCTGCTCGCTGGTTCATCGCACAACGATTCCATCGAAAAAGAGATTGCTTACTTCGAAATACTCGCTATCGAATAAGATGGACAATGTTTCGGAGTAAATCCACACCCGTACAAAAAGGAAGTGATTTAACGAGTAGGATAATTTAGGTAATTGCAACATGCGGCGATGATAGTGTTCAAACAGTAGCTGAGACCTGAATTACCAACCACGTGAGTCCTGTGAGGTGATCAATGCTAATAGCAAACGCATCAGAAGCAATGCCACGATGGAAGCTGTCCCGGATATCAAAACCTCAATGAATGTAAGCACTCTGTCATAAAAAGCGATTGGTATAATGGAAAGATTACGTGCTGCTGATGAGTCCCAATAGTACGAAACAGTAGTCTGGCTTTTCTGGATGCGTGGAGAGCAGCATGGATGATGATTTCTCCATGATGCACGAAATTGTGCCTCCACTAAGAGTAATGCTTTTCATCAATAGCTGCATTATATATATACCTGTGAGCAAGAAGCACGAAACTAAGGTCTAGCCTGCAGAATAGTAGCGTTCGTGCAGACTGTATGCCTATGCTAGGCACGTCAAGCTGAGATAGGAATCAAGTATCATCCACTGTACATCAACACGGTTCAATACAGCCCAATCGCAATGGAAATGCGAAACATGCATCACGCTGGCCAGAGAAATTACAGAGGTTAGAAACTATGCCAGCTTCGCAACATACCAGGACGATAGTAAAGCATAAAAATCAGGGACAAAAAGGGGGACTTCATGTACCTCAGAAGGACAACTAGAAGGATTAGCATTGCCTGACCGGAGATTTGTGATGGCTTGACTCGGCTGTGGATCGCTGATGGGCCCCATTTGGGCTGCGTCCCAAAATGAACGAGAAAAGGCGGTGTTCACGGGTGTCGACTGTCCGAAAACTGGTGCAGTGTCACCAGTGCATAGAACGATAGAGGCGACACCAGTAGTGTTAGGGATCACAGTGGAATCCCGCTGGATGGAAACCAAGTCCTGTGGAGTGAGAGCACACAAAAGGCGAGTATGGAAGAGGAGGAAAAGGTGATTCGCCTATACCATTTGCCCTACGAACAACGTCTGAGTATTCTAGGAGTTTTCACTGGACGCTATCGGTGTTTGCGTTGAACTCATGATTTATCAGATTTTAAGCAACTATAATCGTTCGTTTTTTGTGTAGGTTCGTTGCAATTAGACACAGACAGACATCGACCACACATCCAAAAAAGCGGCAGACGACCGTTCCGTCCTATTGGGACTCGTCAGTAGCGCGCACCCACCGAATCCTGCCGGATTCGAACCCATGACCTTACTCTTGCGAGTCAGCGACTTATGTCACTGATCGTTCGTGCTATCGGCTGCTGGAGCTCAGCCATAACAGTAGACCGCGAGCTCCCCGTCTCACTGACAGAACAATATGGCTAACTAATGTAGACGGAAGTACCTCACTTTACGTATTTGCTAAACATAGCACCGACAGTAGCTGCTTCAAAAATCATGTCAACACTGCGCTGGCCGCATCAGATGGTTGGTGGCATCAGAATCTGGATTTGCCTATCACTGTGACCTACACGGGGACAGACATAAAACACTGTGCCTACTGAGGGGTCATGGGTGGCTTGCGTTGCACCCAGCACAGCTCCATCCACACACCACATACACAGTGTAAAGCCGAAGGAATAAGACCGGCAGGAATGTGAATAGGAGGCACGTTTCTTTGGCGGGGCTGGCCGGAAGTCTTGCAACGGTTCACATTGACAAATTTTTGGTCGATAAGTTCATCGTTTATGGTTGATAACTATTTAGTTGTTTTCCGATTTCTTATTCTAACCCGTGACGGATCATTCGGCGGGGCCTGTGAGGGTTCAGCTTTCAATCTGCAATATATCACTGACTCCTTAAGGGTATTTGTCAACAGGGGATCTTAAAAGTGTCAAGTGTACAATTGGACAACTTAGGTAACACATTGTAAAGCAACTTGTTTCTTCGTCTAGAAGTAGTCAAAAGTGAGGGAATCAAGAAAGAGGAGGAAGACCGTGTATGTTAAGGAGAAAGTGATCAAACTGCAAGGACGAACTAAGTACAAGATATTGCAAAATAAAAGCACAAGAAAGTAACAGGCTATTCACCTCTCACGTCAAAGAAATGAATTGCGAGAGGTGTACGAACGAAGATATAATGGATCTAAGTCGCAATTGGCTCCTAGGCTGACGAAAAGCTCACATTAGGCCAATAGGTTAAATGTTTGAAACAAGCATACAATTGCCAGTAAGAACAGAAAAAACGTGGGAAACTCAGAACCGCATAGGAAAGTGAAACATAGGCGGTGGACTTACGGGATTAGGAATCGGGCGCGTTTGGGAGGTGGGTGAAACTAAGGAAGCCGGGGGAGAGAAGGTCGAGGCTACTTGAACATCGCCGATTTGACACAGGGATTGCCTATGCTGCTGTTGCTGTTGAAACGTGAGCGAGAGTTGGGACTGGATGTACTCCTGAACTACGTGAGGTAAGCTAACGCGTAGATGGCTTCGTGAAAACTAAAATAAACACAAGTGTGCCATTGATTACGTTGGATGATAGGATGCCAGCATAGACAGGAAGAAAGGGCGAAAGCTGCAGTGAAATGTAAGCACATATACTGGTAGGGTGAAAACACAAAATCATTCACCACTACATTGCAGCTGGGAAAGCGTAATAGCCCCGATGCCTATATGTACATGACGTACGGGTATAGGTAGTAAGAAACGGATCGAGCCAGTTCAGGTTGAGAAAAAAGAAGTTACAAACCCGTGGAGAAAGTTTAGGCGGCTGCACTACTATTGCGTATTAGAAAACAGCACCAGGCCGTAATATAAAAATAGAAGGTAGAACAAGAAGTGCGCACAAATGTTAGTCGAGTGACAAACTGCAATTCAAGCCGACAAGTGAGCGTGTTAGATACAGTAAAGTAAGATTTCCATAAATGGAACTACGAGAAAATAAGTCTGATTTAGAGTAGCGTAAAGAAACCGCAGTTTTTGACAGAGTTTGGAGGCGGAAAACATAGCTCAAAACTCTGGGGAACTTTGGCATGTGCACAGGATGTTTATTGATAATAAAACTGACAAAAGAATTACTACCCAATTGGATGATAAATCGACCGTATATTAGAATTGCAGTATTATTGAAGACCGGGGAAAACGAAGAGAGAGCAGTATAACTAAATGAGAGAATGCATGTAGCTAGTAATGTAACAAAGGAGAGCCGAACGTATCACTGACGGTTATGGATACACAGTGAGGCATTCTTCCGTAGACCAATTAGGCTGATCAAAGAATCAGGGATCTATTCGCAAATAACAGACAGCAAGTTGTTTCCAACATCGCCGTCTCTCATTCCCGGTGCTCGTTGGTAAAATGCGACATTCCAACAAGCACCAGTAGAGTTGCATCGACGGGTGAAGTGACAAGCAAGAAACTTCGATATTCAGCGATTTTCGGGGAACAGGAAAATGGGCGCTAGTTAGCGCTCATCAAGATAGGCCGAAAGTTATAGAGGCAACACGAAAAGACTGACAATAATGCACATACGTGCGGCATTTGCAGCTGTTGGTAATATGGTCAGTTTGGATTAGGAATTTGGTCTCCTTCGAGCAAGGTAAGAGACGAAAGTCACTGTGTCGTCGAAACGGAAAGCAATCCCCGATATTAGTCCGGGACGAAATGACCCTAAAATAATCTATATGTCGTTCCGACTATATCAAAGGGCCCACTAGAAAATACATTAACCCCGTAAATAACATATTAATCGTATTCACAGTTAAAAGCGTGAGGGACGAAAAGTGTCAAGGGAGCTTATCATTGTTGAAGGCTAAGCTGCAAATGATGAAATTTTAGCACAGTTGAACTTGCAAATGAGATCGTCTAAAATAGTCCATTCGAACATATGGTACTTAGTGTTTCCGACCAGAGCAAGGTACGACATGAAACGATCATAAAGGTATGAGGGAGAGTGAACAAGGAAGAAATGCCTACTGTATGATTGCCCAAGGCGCCAGGCGTAGCGGTACTCGGAGTGGTTCCCGCACCGTCGATCGCAGTAGACTGTTGCTGAAGAAGTTTCATTTCAATCTTGCGAGCAACAGCTTCAGAAATGCGCTGAATCGCGGAAGAGCTGATTAGAGGGCGGTCGCAATTGGCAGCCAAGGAGGCTTCGATCAATTCATTGTCCCGGGTGATGACCATTCCGTCTAGGCTTCCCACAGAAATCGTTCGCTGTCGGCGCTTTTCTTCTATTATTCGCTGCATGATTGAACCACTGAAATGCGGAACGCATGTCTTAAGAACACGAATGGGGCCATAGTGTTAGACAGAAATAGATAAATTAGTGTCCACCACAATTTGTCGAGCAAAATATTGAACCACATAAAATAACAAGCAACTAGACAGAGAAACTGGGCACTCGCTGTAGCTAGCCAGACAAAGACCGTTGATAGGGTGGAAGAGACACAGAACAAGAACCCAGGTCAGAAAAATGTGACAATCAGATGAAGTCCAGAATGAACATAACGCTGGTGGAGAAGATAAAGAGAACAGAGGTGTGACTTCGAGTGCGAATTTATGCTAATGTATCCTGATGTGTAACCAAAAACTTTGAGCGGGAGAAAGTATGAGGAGCCAGATGATAAAGGCTATCGGTAAGCAAGTGCGCCACCTAACTGATTCCGGTAAAGAGGTTGACGAGTCAGATATTTTGAACAACCAATCAGTGGTGTCTAATAATCAAAGCTGAAACCTGTCGCATGAGTTTGCAAAATGTGTTTTATGTCGAAAACAACCGAGAGCGAGATAACGTGATGTCCCTACAAGACAAAAAATAGCAATAATAATAATGGTATCTTTCTTGAGATCGCGAGATATATAGCATTGTAAAAAGCTGGTGATAACACGACGCTTGGATGTGGTATAAGTACATAATAATATAGGTATGGTAGTATTGGATAAAAGTTCTAGCAGAAGGACCCACATCGCTGTTAAATGCAACCGTATGCATACATCGAGTGGCATTAAAAATGTATAGCAAAACGGTAATCATAGGCACTATTCTTGGCAGGTGAAGTAGAAAATGATCGATCCAGATGAAGGTAAACAGCACCAAGAAAATAAAGGAAGACCAGTAACTTCTGAATTGACTACTTAGACAAAGAGCCAAAGTCAAGCAGATAAACCTCTAACACGAACCGGCAACGTAAACTTATGACGACAATGGAGGTGAAACAGTGCAAAAACCAGGTGACAGCGAGATAATTGAGAGTACATCAATGAAATAATGGATAGTCGAACAAAGGACCTTTGTGTGGAAAATAACACAATAACTCCCTTCGCTGATTAAGCACGGCTGACGGAGCACTGGTAGATACAGTAACACCTCCCAACTTGATCCCTCTATATCTCGACCCCATCTCCTAGTTGGCCGTTTCCCATAGCTTGTACATTCACCATGTAAACCCTATGGAACCAGACGTCTGTATAGTGACCATTTCTGTAAGCTGCATGTTGATCACTTGGGCTATAACAGTCATTATGCGTTTAACCGCTATAATTTTATGCGAAGGTTTATTGTGCCATTATCGCCGAACGACTGTTCGGACTGTTCAAATTCTAATGTGTATGTAGCGGGATTTTGCAATGTGTGAAATCTGCCTGACCCGCAATCACCGCACTTTACGGCTGCATAGGCGTTCCACAAGACAGAATGTTCTCTGTGTATGTGTGCATTTTGCCATAACCTCGTGCAGTGTGCCCCCGCAGATCTGCGTCTACGGATTGACCTTGACCTTGCGTGAGCCCTTTCCTCATCCATCTACATACACGTGCTCGTTCATTGCACAAGTAGCAATTAGGAGGTTGATTGCTTGCTTAATCGTCGATTAACCAGTTTGAAGCTAAGCTGTTCAACTACGCTTGTGATAGGACAGAAAAGCATACAAAGATAGACTTTCAAAAAAAATGATTTAACGAAGAGGAAAACACACCGCGTTTTGATTTACTACAGTACAATATGATGTAATTGTAGTTACCCTTACGTACGTTAATCCGACACGTCCGAAGCAGGATGTACGTGAAAACAAAAGGTATACGGGAAAGTAAAGAGCATAACTTGAGCATATTATTGCAGTTCCCTGAGTTGTCAACTTCCGGAGGTTGTACTAGAGTAAAGAAATCCCTCTTGTGAAAAGCAGTCCTTAATCTCTATTATCATTGCAGGTTGTTGATTAATTCGTCCTCAGCTGGACTTTTCATGCAAACGGTCGAATTGTGGTCCGAATATCTGTTTTAGGTATGGCCCTAGTGCCCGAACTGACCGAGACTGAATTTAAAAGATATCGCAGACAAAGTGAGATAGTGTGTCGCAATTTAGTTACTCAAACGGAAGTCTAAGGAGACCAAGGACGAGCCTGTCCTAAATTGCTGTAAAAAGTGCCGCTCATGAATCTCAGTGGTGTAGTGACAACAGCGCCTGTTATTAATTTCCATGTCCGATTTCGGTTCTCTCAAGACGAAGAATCTAAATAAGGACCAAACCGATTGGAAATTCCACCGGTGAGAGCAGGTAACACTGAACTACGATCTAATTAGCATACGGCAATGGTATGCGAAATGAGCAAAGTTCACTATAAAGTAAATCGCAGATCAAAGTGAGATGGCACGTTTCAATCCATTCACACAAGAGGCTAAAACTAAACTAGCAGTGGAAGCCCCATCGTGTTAACACGAAGCCAATAAAGGGTGTTCGGCGCGAAGCGCGGTGAAACAGTACTTCAACACACACGGATACCAAGTTTAGGGGGCGGTCGGATGTAATTCTGCAAATGACGTCACAGAAGCAACAAGTGTAAATACTCAGGAAGGTGACGTTTCGCTCAATAGCACAATAAGAAAGATCGGCGTGACCGGAGGGCGCTGTCAATTCGCCCATAATAGAAACGAGCCAAATGTGATATAAAGCAGATCGGGGTGACAGACTAGGGGAGTTTATCAAACTTCCAATGAGACGGATGAAGATAGTTAGACCAAGCACCCGAGTGTCTAGGCATATAAGACGATGAATCAAAATGGGCACTGCGGCCCACGATCATGGAGAGTTGAACACTGTGAAGAAGGAAAGCGGATGACAACAAGTACTATCAGGCAAACGATCTCTCGATGATAGACCATCTGGGTGACCCCAGTACCCAAACATTTAGATGAACAAAGCGTGCGCAAGCAAACTAGTGATGGCCCCGTTGATAGAGGAGCCAGGTCAGCTGTGTAGCAGCTCGACAAACATAGCTGGACCAACAGGATAGAAACGGATTAGTAGAAGCGCATCACTACATTATCAGTGATGTAGTGAGTAAGAAATGCATAGTCCAGTGGACCAGTCAGTAAAATAACCCGCAAGGCGAACACGAACGGAGGTATATACGGAGTAGACGAAAGATGCAGGAATGAATTAAGTAGTCTACATAAGTAGTAACCGGGAAAATACACGATAAAATCTGAATTAGGCGCAAGATTTGAAAAGAAGACCCAATGTATACTTCTGTAACCGTCGCTAATAGGTTCGCAGTGTGAGGGTAGTAACCGGAGACAGGAAAATGCAACAGTGTGATTTACCTGCAGCTAGAGCGCATGTAGTGAGGCTTGATATCTACACACACGCATCATGGGTAGCAAGCACTGGTGTATTGGAAGGTGAGCACGGAATAATCGAAGAAGTCATACTAGAGAGGAATGGTGACATATGTCAGCACATAGTAGTGGCTCAAATACTATCTGGCAAAAAAGCAAGTTACGGCATGGTTGCCAGCAAATGGGAAAGTAAAAACCAGTAGATAAAGAAGTAAAACCAGCTGACCTACCGATAAGTCGCTATACGTCGACTCGGAGTCCGCTTTGTCTGACCGACTCGTCCAGAATGCGTCCGGTTCCGTAGCCAACCGCCAGTGTTAGGATTGGGTCTGGCTGGTTCCGGTGGGGGAGCACGACTGGGATTTTGGACGGTAAAAACCCGGCCGCCCTGCGCAGTGCGCATCAGTACCATGTTAGGTCTACCGCGGGTACCTAACGCGAACGATGTATTGGCCTGAAGCTTGGCATCCGACCGTTTCATTTCTGAGTCTGACTGGCCTTCTGCCATCATGGCGTTCGCAGACTTTTTCACAGCCAGTAGCTGCTGTTGCTGCAGTTGAAGTGCCATGGCTCTTTCTGCACTAGCTTTAGCAATCACCATGCGCTTAAAGTGTCGGGCTTCCAAGGCCAGACGTTCAGTGGCTGCTCGACGGGCAGCTGCGGCACGTCGAACTGATTCTTGTGCAGTCTGTCTAGCGCGTTTCACTTGGTTGATCCGCAGGTGCATTTCCATGGGACGAAATAGCACGATAAGAGACTTTGGATGGAGAGAAAGATAAACGCAGGAGAATATAGATCCCCGGATCAAGGTGTGATGAAAAGAATATTTGATATACAGTTAATCATGTGACAAGAGGGATCAAATACACGCGTACGTCAGTATGCATGAGGAGCGCTGATCGATAAAAGCACAGTGACATAAAATTTAGTGGACGCAAAACCGATATGGGACCGAAACAACAAAGTGACAGAAAAACAAAGCTGGCAAACGGTTGGTCGCTAGATCATTCATCACTAGACACGTAAGATAGAGATGGGAAACACTTCAGTTATTATGCCGCAATACACGGCGAAAAAGAAAAAGGACGCAAACTAGGCACGCAAGTTGAGCCACCAATTCCGGAGAGCAAGCAGCCGGCTATTGCTCCGCGAAAAAACAAATTATGGTATGCGTCAGAAATGAGGTCGTCGTTAGAATGGCAGGTAAGTGGGAGGGGGAGGGAGAAAGAAACTAAAAACACAAACACCACCGAAGTCGGCTTCTGGTAATGTCAACAAGTGCATCTAGCTAAACGTCTTCATTGTCTTTCAAGCCACAAACGGGGAGCAGATAGTCACCAAGATACGCCATGTTTGGACAAAGGGCCTTCATTTCTCTTGACCAAGTCACCGCTTGGCCTCTCTTCCTTTTATTTCAACCACTAATCAGTCGCGCAAATAACGCACGTCGCGGGAGTCGGTGTGCCGACATGTGCAATACGTGATCTAGCCATCGGAGCTTGGTTCATAAAACAACGGTTTTGTGAGATTCTTCTACTCTTCCCACGCCAAAAACAGTGCGCCGAACACGCTCATTGCACAAGCGGTGTTCCCACCGGATATGAGCTAAGCTGCGAAGGCACCGGTGGTCGAACGTAACTAGTCTGTTTACGTCTGCCGAATCGATAGGCCAAGTTTCATAACCATAAAGTATTGTATACTCTAAACGTCGGGGAGTGACGTTGCGCCGGCGCTATAGATGGAGAAAGTTAGCAAAAGCGCCTCGAGCTTTTGCTATACTGCTGGTGACCTCGTCTTCGATTCCACAGACACGGGTACAACTGCTTAGGTAGTTGAATTTCTGAAGGACTTCTAGCTGATACCAACCAAGGGTCAGCGAAGTGGCGGTCCCAGCCAATCCTGGAGGAAAGCATTGTAATTTGAGGGTGCAAAGCATAGCTCGAAACGGCCGACAGTCAGTGCTAATCTGTCTAGTGCTGCTTGGTACGTCCGTGAACTGTCACAGATGAGGACAATGTCGTCAGCATAGTGCGAGTCAAGGGGTCGTTCGCCTTCTAAGCCATGTCCAGTGAACATGATTTGCATGACTTCGTCAAAAGGAAAGTTGAAGAGAAAAGGTGATAGCGGCATTCCCTGTCTTACACCGCTTGTGGTACTGAAGGGTGCCGACAGTTAGCCGTTAGATTTCACTCTGTCCAAACTACGCGTGTAAATCGATCGGATAATTGTTATCTATTTCTCGAGTACATCTTTCCTAAGAGGAGTCCGAAAGAACACATTAATTTCCGAATCTAAAGCACCTTTGATGTCGAGTAACACGACAACGGTGGGCCGCCGATTTATGTGACGGAAATCCAACAACTGATGTACAGTGGAGATGTGATCGATGTAGTCCCGACCTCGATGAAGCCAGGCTTACTCTTCACGAATCCGGTCTTCACAGGTGCGAGTCAATCTGTGAAGGGTGATCGAAGCAAGTAGCTTGGAGGCGATGAAAAGCGGACTGCTTCCTTTGCGATTGCTGCATTGTGAACGGGTCTCTTTTGAAAATCGAGACAATAACGAAGGGGTTCCAGTCGGTTGGGACAGTTTCTTGTTCCCACAGTTTCACTAATAACTGGTGTAAATTACCAACAACAGCAAGTGCCCAGAATTTGAAGAGGAATGAATGAAGCTCATCTGGTCCCGCGGCTTCATTTAACTTCAGCAGTCCGATTTGACATTCCATGGTTACCAAGGACAGTGGACTATTCCATCGCCGACGCACGATGTGACCAGCAGAATTCGATGTCTATCTTCAGGCTAGCATGGAGTTTTGCCTTGTCTGTGAGATTCGTTGCGTTCGCTTCCAGCCGGAATGTACAGGCAAGCATCCATAAGTTACTACTGAGTGTGCAGTGAGATTGCATATGGGATAATAAATTTTAAGCTCTTGAATCTATGGATGTATTGGGGAAATCTTTCCGCTCACAGATTCTCTCAATTTAGAGATAGGCAAAAACATTAAATAATCCATATATAGAATCACGTAGAAAGGTAACATGTCCTCACGTATTATCCTACCAGACGGCAGTGTGGTCGACACGCTTACTACTATAGCAGATGCATTTAGTGCATAGTTTGCTTAATCTTTCAGTACCGATATGGTACGTCTAATCATCCCTGAAAACGTTTCTGTTGTGGGCTTCAAAATCAAAGCAATTAGACGCATGATAAATTTACTGTGGCCGTCCCATAACCCTGGTCCCCACGGTATCACTTCAGCTGTAAACAAGTATGAAGATGAATATAATCTCCCTACCACGAAAGAAGCAGTCTATGAACTGTGGACTATAAGCCGGAAAATTATACCCATGGAATTGTTAAGTCACAAGAGTGCGAGGAGCGTTTGCAATTGTAAAATGGAAAGTTGGAACAGGATATGCAGTAGAGATTGGTGTAATCAGAACGAGGTCGAAATTGAGCTGTCTTAATGGATAAATTGGCAGATCTAGTCCGACAGCAGCAACCACTGTTAGCGTAAGCAGGCACAGATACACAGGAGACAGAGCACGTGCTGTTTGACTGGTTGGGTGACTCACCCCGGCCACTGTTAAGCAGTGGTGAATGCTGTCGGAAAGAGCGCTCGAACAAGTGCAGTGCGTTTGCAAAGCTGAGGCGCCTGAGCACAGCAGCACCAATATATGTAGCCATGATGAATTAGCTAAATTATACCAACATACTCACTTACTCATCAGTAATCACGGCTAAATGTGCCGCTATAGGCCATCTGTGCGCCAATAGCACAAAATCTTAATCGGGGTTATTATGCATTTCTATGTATGTATTAATGAGAAAGCAGTATTTAGGTCGATGCACTGGTTTCACTTCACTACTGAGCCTCTGGTAATCGGCGGGCTTTTGAGGTCCCGCGATGTAGCAAGTTTCTTCTATGATCCATAAGTCCTAATAAATGGATCCCATAAAACATCACTGGTAATTGTTTATCCACAAGCTCAGGTCAGTGAAACGCCAGTTGGAGCGAATTTTAAATCCTCATCCACGGTGTACTACGGAGTGGATTGGGACGGTAGGTATTTCTTAGAAAGATAGAACTTCGGAGGCCACCCAGATGGTCCTGAATAAAGAAAACATAAGGGTAATTTTCCAGAAACGTCAAACGCTCTGCTCTACACTGTTGCATTTAAAAGACTCACTTCCCTAAGATAGAACAACCGACTGCGTCTACAAAGTTAGTTGCAGACTGCGCATACGTGTACATTGGCGAAACTAGGAAAGAGTTACGCACAAGGATAGCAGAACGCAAGTGACGCATAAAACGGTCACCGCGAAACGAGCTTGAATATATGGCTCTACTAAGGAGTTTTGCAATAGTGATGCACGCGATAGATACAGGTCATGAGATCGACTTGATTATGTCGAAATCGTTAGAAAGGGATTGTGTTCAACTCCCCAGGGCTGACTGCTGAGGCAGTTGGAATAAGCAAGGTGAAGAGCTGGGTGAACAGGACGAACAGAGCAGAGCTTTCGAGCGTGTGGTTAGCAGTCTGAGGAGCGCCGGCGGACGGATCCAGGGCAGAGAATGAACACCACACCACCCCCACCCGTCGTTATCAAGGCTTACGTGCATGACCTGTAACGCGGACCACTTGTGACCGTTCCATGCACTATTTGGAGTGATGCGTTGATATGTAAGGCGATTGAGCTTCTGCCTACATCTCGTTCGTCGCGATTATCATCCCAGTTCGCTATGTGCTATAACATTCCAAGACTGGTTCACTCGGCCTGACGAAGTTTTTGTGTCAAAAGCGAAAGGCTGCCTACAAACTATACCTTTCTGAAATCATGAGTTCTCGATCGGTTCCAAGTATTTTCCAAGATGTTGAGATCAATGTTAACTGTTTATCCACAAGCTTTATATTTACTTCTGCTCTACAGTTCGAGCATTTATGGTAGCACACTGGGACTGACATCGGTTATTGTCGATACAAATGTTTTGCGCAACCCTCACGTTCTCATTGTGATTCCGACCCACTGGGTTTGACTATTCGTTGTGATTATCGCTGGAATCGTTTACTCATTCATCTAAGCATACTGAACCAGTGCAATTATTATCCAATGCGAAATGAGACGTATTTACCGGCATTTCCGTTACTAGCCACCTACTTTAAGAACATCAGAGCAGTAGTTCCATAAACCAATGGCTCACGAAGAACAAAGAAATAAAATTGTAGAACACAAATTGCTGAACCATGGTATTCATCAGATGCAATTTATTGGCCGCATATATTGTTGGAAACGCTGGTGGACGCAACGCGGACTATCTGTACAGGATGTCCTCACCGGATGTTGTTAACAGTTTTCATTTCTCTGACGCTGGAAAGGTTATGGGTTTTGACGGACAGTCATTCACGGTAATTCAATGAAAGAGGAGATTTACCGCACAAGAGGCGGAAAACCACACGATGAAGTCAATGAGGCTACGCGGTACTGGTTCAAGCAAATGAGGGCGGTTAAGACTCGAATTTCTAGGCCAATAATTCAAGAAATTGCTAAAATGTTCTCACAATGCTTGGCTAGAGAAATTTAAAGTCTGACATGACATATCTCAACGAGTTTTTGTGGTGAATCAAATGAAGTGCCTGAAGAGCTTGTCAAGACTTTATAGAAAAATTTCCAATAATGACGACATTTTTAACGCTGACTATTGAGCTCTTTTTCAAGACGATGCCTAATAGAAGCATTATTATAAAAGGTGACTAGTGTAAGTGGAAAACATTCCAAAGAACGTTTCACAGTTCGGTTGTGCGCTAGCTCAAGTGGGGAGAAGCGAAAGCCCTTGGTCATTAGTAATTCAGTTAGACCACGTACATAAAAAAGCGATCCTGAAAACTTTCCAGTCCCTGGAGATCAAACCAATCCGAGTGGATGACTGATACCATATTTGAGGAGTGGGTCAGAAGTGGATGAAGTAGAAGGACTGAGTGACGATGGCATGGAAATCACAGAAACCCCAGGAGAAGATGAAGTCAGACGACTTTTAATGCAACTGAAATCATTTGCTGCGGAAAAATGTCAAAGCATGTTAGGTAGTGTTGGATGTGCTAAGAGCGCTATTTTCAGGTAAGTTTGAGGTAAGAGAAAAAACATGAGATAGTCTTTTTCGTCGAAAAATGATTTAACGCGAAATGCACACTGTGTTTTGATTTATTATAACGTTGTATGGTTGAACTGCATTTGTGTTCGAAACAAGTCTATGTGGAAACAAATTTTAGTATACTATTCACAATGGGAAAGTAGGTTAAGCTAAGTTTTGGCATGGAACCTCCGTAACTTGACCCTTTCTCTATGCTGACCACTTTGGTCCAGTCTCTTGAGTGGTCAACTTACGGAGGTTTTACTGTATGTGTCTGCGGTTGTAAGCGCTTAGTATGGTATAGTAGAAATCCTTAGAAGAAAAGATGACGGATAACCACTGGGGCTTAGGTAAAAGGAATAAGCGTGTGTAAAGCATGGGTAGCAGCGTCGACGTTCACGTATCGCCATGGGGAATTTGTACCAAATCTTTATAAAGCCTCAGGACCATGGGTACAGCTTTGGCGCAAACAGGTTCGGACCATCCATTGAGACAAAACGTGCCACGCCATGCCAACTTTGAGACGCTGTGCTGAGTGGGGCAGTGTTAGCCTGATCGCAATAACTTCGGCCGTCCGTAATATTAGTTTACTAGGCCATTTAGGGTCGTGAGCATCGATAGGTAAGGTAGGAAATAGGATATACGTGGGCTGAGATACTGCCAGGGCGTGAAGACAGCCAGGAGAACGATAAGGATGTTCAACCAAAGCCTTTGGCACAAGTACCTGCCGCAACACAACGGATGTGGTAACGATTCGGTTCTAAAACAATAGACAAACCCATTTCAAACCTCAAAACTTGTTGGACCAAGAGACTGAGGTCAAGAGTGCGTTCGACTCAGTCGATCGATACCTACGGTTAGAAATACTTGTGCGGAAAGGCGATCCGGTGAACATGTACTCGAACATCACAGGTCGCGTCAGGGTGTACGGTATTGCAAATGATTCGATTGGTTGGTTGCTCATTTGCAGATTGGTTCACCGAGCTTAATTAAATGTCTGCATACGTTTCGCCACCACACAGGGTGGCATCGTCAGTGCGGTTATGTGCGTTGGGCAATCTGTCAATTGAATCGTCCTTCCGTGATCGACGCTCAGGTGACTTGTTAAATTGACACGTTCGACTCGTCTCGTAATCTTTGCCAGTTTTCCCCCGCGGCTGAAGCGGCCGCTAGGCCTGCCAGTCGCGTGCCTCCCTTCGAACTTTGCCTTGCGATTCGCGGGCAATCTTTCCCAGTCGTTTGTTGCTACAGTGGGTCGATGTCAGTGCACATGTTGATGGAATCATTGAAGGAGAACCACGCTTCTAAGTAGTCCCTCCTTTTGTCTCTTCTTGGGTCAGAATCTATGTTTTGTTCTAGTCGAAGCTATGTCCCTCCTCATTAACAGGCGATGAAACCAGAGAAGATGCAAAATGTCTTTTGCAGGCCCTCTGATGTTCTTGTATCCTAGCTGGTATTTTCCTTCGTGTCTGTTCCACATATTTTTTTAAAAAATACGGCAATATATTATGTACACAACCTTTATTCGTCCTTGTGCTTCCCGGTTATCATTTGGGTTTGACAGTTTTATTCTCAAGATAGCAGGCAGTTTGTGGGCAAAAATGATATGGTGTTGTTTGAACAATCAAGTGATCATTTCAGTTGTGTTCTTCACATACGGCAAGACATGAGACTAAGAGGTCAAGCGACCGCTTCAGCCGCCGGGGAAAACAGGCAAAGATCACGGGACGAGTCGAAAGTGTCAATTTAACAAGTCACCTGAGCGTCGATCACGGAAGGACGATTCAATAGACAGATTGCCCAACGCACATAACCGCCCTGACGATGCCAACACATGTGGTGGCGAAACGTATGCAGACATTTAATCAAGCCCGGCTAACAAATCAACAGATGAGGGGTCTACGGTGATTACTGCTTAGAAGCAACAAAAAGAGATGTCTCTGTGTAGCGGCATCTAATATCACTCAGGTACAAAGACCCGTTATGTTGGAGTGCGCTCGATATATTTTATATCGGCAAAGAGGTTGGCCACGAATTTCTTAAATTCCGACACCGACTTTGCCTCAACTACGTGCTGCGACAGGTTGTTCCCTACATTCACCACTCTCTGTTCGAAACAAGGTGGGTGGGCGACCAGCTTCAAATCCGGTACGACAAGCTTATATCGGTGTTCTCGTGTGCTGCTTGGTGTGCGTATATGCAGCAGCGGCCTCAACATGGGGTATTCACCGAGATGTACGAGGGCCATTCAATAAATAAGGTGAATTTTTCGGTATAAGGACTTCTAACACAGATAGAAGCATACTTTTTGTTTATTCTTGTTTTACTTCTTTTTCACATGGATGTAATTTCTTTTGCAGATTGAAAAAAACTTTGAGAGTTCTGGCGATTAACAAAGATAGTCGACCAAGAAGCATGCTCCAGGATTGAACAGCGGTCAGTTATCAAGTTTTTGGTTGCTAAAGAGTGCAAACCAGTTGAAATTCATGGGAGAATGTCAACTGTGTATGGTGCCACATGTTTCAGCTGAAAAATGTCTACAAGTGGGCAAAAGTGTTTAAAGAAGGACGGAGCAGTATTGAGGATGAAGAGAGGCCTGAGAGGCCTACAGAAGTGAGGTTTCCTGAGGTGATCGGATCAGTCAATGACCTCATTCAGTCGGACAGAAGGGTGACAGTGGATGACATTGCAAGGATTTTGAGCTTATCTGTTGGGACAGCACACAAAATTGTCCATGATGACCTTGGCTACTCGAAGGTCAGCTGCCGGTGGGTGCCAAAGACGCTTACTGCAGAGCACAAACAGAGAAGTGTCGAGTTGTGCCAGCAGTGTCTCTGTCGCTATGAGAAGAATGGTGATGTTTCTGAAGAAGGTGGTCATATGTGACCAGACATAGGTTTGCCAATATGAGGCTGGATCCAAACGGCAGTCCATGGAGTGGAAGCACGTAGGCTCTCCAGTGAAGAAGAAGTTCAAGTCCCAGCAGTCCACGAGGAAAGTGATGCTCACCGTTTTTTGGGATATGCAAGGCCCAATCACCATTTCATTCCTTGAGAAAGAAAGCACTGTGAACAGTGACAATTACTGTGAACTGCTGAGGCAGGTCAAGAAAGACAAAGAACAAACGCAGGGGTCATCAGTCAGAAGGATTCATCTTGCATCATGACAACGCAAGGCCTCACACAGCAGCCCGAACGGTGCAGGCCATCAACGAGCTGGGCTGGGAGCTGTGCCTTCATCCCCTTACAGCCCAGACCTTGCCCCTTCAGACTTTCACCTGTTTGGTCCCTTGAAAGCGTCCACGAGAGGCACGAAGTTTGAAAGTGACGATGAAGTCAAAAGTGTTGTGAGCGACTGGCTGACTTCAGTCCAAAGATTTTTACGTTGACGGAATACAGAAGCATGTGCACAGATGGGAAAAGTGTGTGACAGTGCTGGGAGACTACGTTGAAAAATAAAAAAGTAAGCTTCTATCTGTACTAGAAGTCTTTATACCGAAAAATTCACCCTATTTATTGAATGACCCTTGTGATATCCGGTGCGTCATGGTGAGGTCAACCAGCAGCCGCCGACAAGCTAGGGTGTAAAGCCATAGCTCCTTACACCACTCTTCGTACGGCACACCTCGTAACTTGGGAATCAGCCTGGTGGTCACATGCTGCACTCGCCCAATCCTTTCTAGTCCCGGGTGATAGAACAATAAGCGGGAGAGCCATACATTAGCATCGATCGTATTATTGTGACGCAGAGGCGAGTGGCAATCTCTTCGGACCAAATACTGAAGCTGGGCCTGAGCGCCCAAAGCATACGAAGGCTGTTTTAGTAAAGCCTATTAGTGTTATCCATGGACTTTATATCGTAGCGTGAGATTACAGCGTTGTCTTGCACGAAAGTCGTGGGATGCAAAGGCTGAGCGGACACAGTGTAGGTTCGACTGTGCTCACACTTACCCAGCATCATGAATTGCGACTTAATATGGTTGATCGGAAGTTTTACTACTGCAGACGACATGGAGAGGCGGTCGAGATCCTGCTGAAGTAGGTCATAGTCAATGCGTGCGCGGATTACTCTAAACACCTTCAAGTCATCTGCAAACAATGCACAAGGGGAATAGAGAAGCTGAGGCACATCGTTTAAATGGATCAGGAACAAAATGGGCCCCAGTACAGTGCCTTGAGGCACGCCACTGTCCGATAGATACCAGTCGGTCAAATGTTGTCGAGCTGGACCTTCTACTTTCGACCAACAAGGAAATTCCTGATCCATCGGTGCCGCGAGCCGCCAACACCGCACACCCTCAGCCTGTCGAGGAGCATTTCATGATTTACCTTGTCGAAAGCTTTACGGAAGTCAATGTAAATGACGTCGACCGACTTGCCTTGGTTCAGCATTTGCAACCATTCGTGCATTATCAAAAATAGGTTAGTGATGCACGTGCGACCTTTCGAAAAGCAGGTTGTGCGGACATAAAGAAGCTTTTCGACTCGAGTATCTGTAGAAGACCCTTCTTTAAGATCTCAAGAGTATTTGCAAAACCGCGGTCAGGAAAATGGGCAGGTAGTCACGACTTTGATTGCATCACCAACTTAGGGATAAGTGAAAAGCAAATATGTTTCCGGCAACAAGAGGGTTACCAAATTTCCCACTTTTGTGCAAGTTCTCGTGGACTCTATCATAGAGAGTTCCTTTGCAGGATCTCAAGATGCAAACGCTGCTAGGTGTAAAGCTAGTTGATGTTAACTATGCATACGATAATGTCTAGCTGTTAAATGATGTTAAGGTGACCAAGTCAAACCATCGCAATGAGGCTGGACCTCATCGTGGTGCGATGATTTGTGTGCCTCAGAGATAAATGGAGCTATGTTGGGTGGTGCTTTTTTGCACCTTCAGAGCCACTAATGCCAGATTGGTCAATGGGTAGAGAGCAGACAAACGCAGCCTCCTGGTCCTCCAGGTTGGGGGTTGGAATGAGAGTAGGTCCTTGTTCCTTAAAACGGACTCATTGTAGCCCAACGCCAAACGCGTTGCCTTGCGGTCAGGCTTTTGAAACAAAGACTTTGGTTGAGAATCCTACTCGTTCTCCTGTCTAGGCTTGGGCAACCCGACAGTATCCTGCCCATGCAATACAATGCATTTTCTTCACTCAGTTTCTTGATGCTCTGGCCACGGCAGAGAAGAATCAACGGTACTCCATCTGCTGCATCGAGCAGGGTGGATAGAGGTTTGGATGTTACTGTTCAAGCCTTCCCATCTTCTTATTCACCCTCTTACGCTTTTTCTCTCTTACTGTCCCGTTCCAGCTTCACTTATATCCCCCCTGTTTTCATCCCCCAAAATCTTGGACCTCCCCCACCTTGCTTTGATAGGCTTTTACTTTCTAGTTTTAACTCACATGCAAACGCGGAGCGTCATTCCTGTCCTGTCGACAAGCCCGTGTCCAAGCTCAATTCATCGACATCCATTTGGATCCCTCGATCATTCTTCAGATTAGCATGCCTCAATGTACGCACATTACTACAGATCGGTCAACAGGCAGCACTTGCCTGACAGTAGAGACCCTCTCCATCGATATCTGCTGTTTATGGGAGACCCACCTGCAAGACTCGAGCTCAGTGCTCACCTTGCGATCCTCTTCAGGTGACACTAGAAGCACTTTCTCATTGCGCCTATCCGGTGACGAGGCAGCTTCGAGCACCGGCCAAGACGGTGTTAGTATTGCCCTGAGTCCCGGGGCTGAAGCTGCTCTGGTTGATTGGATCCCAATCAGCAGCCGGTTGTGTGCGGTCGATTTTATGGCTCGTTCAAAGTTTCGAAGTCGCGCGGGACTAATAGGTGTCTATTCGTCATCGCTGCATATGCACCCACAAACTCTAACGATGATTCGGTCAGAGACGACTTCTATCGCCAATTGAACGAGCTCCTTCGCGAAAGAAGAAGCACTGACACTGTAGTGCTAGCTGGGGATCTGAACGCTCAAGTTGGAAAATTATCCACTCATAAAGTGCATCTGGACGGCCAACATGGTGTAGGCTCCCGTAATGACAATGGTGAGCGGTTACTTCATATGTGTGAAGATGCACGCTTATTTCTTGCGAACACAACTTTTCGACACAGCACCCGCCGGAGGGTGACCTGGCGCCCATCAGCCTCGAACCAGCTATGGACGCAAATGGATTACATTGCGATAAGTTACCGCTGGAGAGGCTGCGTCCAGAACTGTCGGTCGATTTGGAGCACAGGTGTGGACACCGACCATGCACTTGTATGTGCTGACCTGCGGATGCGCTTTGGCGGACGCCCAAGACGGCGTTGTGAGCGCACTGACACCAGCCAAATGGCGAAGCCATCTGTTCTGAACGCCTATCAAAGTACGCTGTCATGCGAGTTGAGTAAACGCTCACCGGATGCAATTGAAGCTCACTGGTCTCATATTTACCAGACCTTACTAGCAGCCGGAAAATCCTCATGTGGCAAGTCTAATCGCCAACATGAACATTGGGTTTCTTCGCAGTCTCTGAAAAGTATAGATGTGCGCCGGCACATTCCGACTGGAAGCGAACACAATGAAACTCGCAAAGAGCTCCGGGCAAAACTCCGCGCTAGCCTGAAGAGAGACCGTGAATCCTGGTGGTCTCATCGCGCATCAGCGAGGGAAATGGCCGCTGCCCATGGTAACCATCATAAGTTATTCCGGCTGATACGGGAAACGGGCAGCAGAAGACCTGGTGTTAGTAAAACTATACGTGACTATAGCGGACAGCTCATCCACAACTTGTCAAAACGCTTAGAGTGATGGGCTGAGCACTTTGAAAGACAATTTAATCGGTCGGAAATATTAGATTTCTCACCAGCCACTGATCACCCCGCTCAGTGTTCTGTCCCTTTGGATCCACCCTCTCGCTCAGAAGTCGAACGTGAGGTCGCACTGTTGAAGTTACATAAAGCCGCGGAACCCGATGATCTTCCTCCAGCCCTCTTCAAATTCGGGAGACCTGCACTTGTGGATGATTTACACGAGTTACTAGTCAAACTGTGGGAGCAGGAAACTGTCCCTACCAACTGAAGCCGCTCCGTCATAGTCCCAATTTCCTAACGGAGTCTCACGATCGGAATCCGGCAGCCGTAAAGGAATCAGTCTGATCTCCATCACGTCCAAATTGCTTGCCTCTGTCATCCTTCACAGACTGACTGACACTCGTGAAAGCCATATTCGGGTAGAACAAGCCGATTCTCGTCGGGGTCGTGACTACATTGACCACATCTTCACCTTGCGTCAGTTGCTAGAGCACCGTCACATATATTTGCGGCCCACCGTTGTCGGGTTACTCGATATCAAAGGTGCATTCGATTCGGTGGATAGACGCGCACTTTGGGACTGTCTACTCAGTAAAGGTGTACCTGAGAAATATGTAAATATTATCCGAGCGTTATACACGCGTAGCTCGGGCAGGGTGAGAGCTTACGGTAAGCTGTCGTCGCCCTTTCATATCTCCAGCGGCGTGAGACAAGGATGCCCGCTGTCGCCTTTCCTATTCAACTTCGCCATTAATAAAGTTATGGAAATCGCGTTTACAGGACACGACTTTGAAGGCGTGGATCTGCTCCCAGGAGAACGACTTCTTGACTTGGGGTATGCTGACGATATTACCCTAATCTGTGACAGCTCTCAAACGTGCCAAGAGGCACAGGACAGATTAGCTGCATCGGGCTTTGCTTTGCACTATCGAAGTGTAAAGCGTTCCTCCAAGATTGCCCTGGACCGCCTCCATCGCTGACCCTTAATGGGCATCAGCTAGAAGTCGTTCAAAAATTCAACTACCTGGGAAGTTGTATCAGCGGCCGTGGGATTGAAGATGAGATCACGAACCGTATAGTAAAAGTTCGAGGCGCTTTGCTAATCTTCGCCACTTATGGCGCCGGCGCGACATCACTCTCGCCCTGAAGGGCAGAGTGTACAATGCAGCGGTACGTTCGACCCTACTGTACGGTTGTGAAACTTGGCCGCTTAAAGCAGCGGACCTGAAGAGGCTAGTTACGTTCGACCACCGGTGCCTTCGTAATTTAGCTCACATCTGGTGGGAACACCGCGTGAGCAACGAGCGTGTTCGACGCCTTGTTTACGGCAGAGGAAAAAGTAACGAACCACTCAGCATCGTTATTTCACGCATCAGGCTCCGATGGCTCGGCCACGTGTTACGCATGCCAGCCCACCGACTCTCGCGACGTGTGTTGTTTGCGCGCCGGGGGTGTGGATGGAAGAAGAGGTGGGGTGGCCAAGTGATGACTTGGTCGAGAGGAACGAAGGCCCTCACTTTTGTGCTGGCCTCATTTAGAGCATCTCGGCTCCCTGGTTGGGGTCCGAAAGACGATGAACACTTTTTGTTGGACACACTTGCTGATATGGCTAGAAGCCGACCTCAGTGGCGTTCGTGCTGTGAGTTTCTTTGTCCCATCCCATCCCACTAAGCCTCCTCCTCCAACCATGATCTCATTATTTAGCCTTATATAATTTTGCATAATAATTTTCTTGGGTGCACAGCAGCCGAATGGTAGTTTACCGGAACGATGCCCATCCGTTACCGGTAGCTCAGCTGGCTTGTACCTGTTTCATTTTAAGCTCTTTTTCATTTATGTATTGTCGCAAAGTAGCTGAAGTGTTTCCCACCTCTAACTAACGTATATTGTGTGTGTGTGTGACCAAGTCAAAGCTTGATAACCACTCTAGGGTGGTCCCATCATTTGACATACGCTTCGCCCCTTTAAAGCGCAATGTGTGTTGCAGGACTGCGAGCAATTCAACAACTCCTTGATCTTTGATAACTAGAAAAAAGAGATAGTTGATCAATTCCGCTACCGACAAATCGGTCTTTGAACCTGAGCAACTCCTAGCGCAGTCGGGTCAATCCACAAGTCAAAGCCGGAAGAGCTAAGGTGCTCAAACAATTTCCAGACCAAATGTGTACAATAATTCGGCTCTCCAATGCAACGTGCCGACAACATCAATGACCAACAGATAAGCACAATGAAGCGAAGCGGTTCTAATGTCAGCGTGGTTTAAAGCGAAGTGATCAATCGTTAATCGATCAGCCAATAAGCAGTGCACATAGAACGCGGGCGTGGTGAGTGACTCTAGTTTACTCACTCAGACAATGGCATGTGCAATGGACGAGAGTAAGTGTGAATGTCTGGATGAGAGTTCGGTCGGGCAAAAGGAAGTAGGACGGAACCAGTACAGACTAATGAAGCTGAGTGTGTAACTGGGCCGTATAACACGCACAAGGAGTAAGACAGAAGGCGGGAGTAGCAAGCTTAACCATTGAGTGATGCAAAACGGGTAAACTCTTGTGGTTAATCAAGGTCCAAATGTGAAGGAGAAACAAAGTAACTGAGGTTTTATCATGCAAAGTCCAATAAGCAATCAAGGGATAATGAGTGGTCATTTTGGGGTCAAAGAGCAGAGAAAATGTCCAGATAGGTTGAACAAGTTAATTTGTCCGTTACGCTCCCCCTACCAAATTCATACCAGGAATTTCATATTGCTTAAGTGTTCTTTTCCCGCAGCAGAGCCAAGCAGAACAGAACAAATCTAGGAAAGACGGGTGATATCCGCAAGATCACCACAGAGGGCAGGTGTAACAAGCTCAATGTTCGACGGACCGACGGGAGAAAGCAAACAACAAAGGGATCGAGTCAACGACCAGTCATGGGAGTGCAAAGGTGAGGAATCCAAACGACGCACGGCATCATTACCAGTGAAGCCCAAAGGTAAACCGCAATACGCAACAGGGACAAAGTATTGATAAAAGAAAAATTCCGAGACGGCAGTTGTGGCGTCAAAACATCCCACACTCCTTTTCCGAACTCAATTCGCACACACGCTGCCGAACAATACTCAACTCCGCACTCAATTCGCTCATACGATCAGTCGCCGCCGTCAACGTACCCCACTTCTCCATATTCAACGTCGCACTCGACGCCACAGCCACACTCGCGCGTATTCCGACCGAAGAGTACGCAACTCCTCGTTCAACGCGCCTTCCGATGCACACACCGGTGCACAAGCCACACGTAACTCCTCCCGCAAATCACACACCAACGACTCCATCTCAATCAAACCCGATGCGCTATCACTATACCACTTCTGCGATGCCTCCACCAACGAATCCACAGTACACACACATTGATCCAACTCCGAACGACTGCCAACGCTTACACTCCAAACCAAGGGTCCGCAACTTAGCACCAACACCGCACAACACATGCCGCACATGACGCAACTCGCCAGCCATACTAACCAATATTTTCTGCTGATCCGTCAATCGAACACTCAGAGCCTCACGAGCCAACTCCGAGCAATTCAAACGATCCGTCAACTCCAACAATGCACGCTCCGATAACCCGTCCACATAACTCGCACTAACCTCAGTTAAGTGGCACACCAACTCACCCAACAACTTCTTCGCGTCCACCACTGTCGGTCCCGACGATGTAGCCGACTCCATTGCACCTCCAACCGACGACACCGTCACTGGAATCCAACAACTAACATTCACACTCTGCACGCCTACATCATGACCACCAGCTAACACACTATCCAGTCTGTGCTCCATCTCCCCAACATCGTCCCACAAGAAATCACTCGACATAGCAGATCCACATTCCTCCCCACGGGTTCCCATCATCGGCGAAGGCAACGAGAAGAACCCGTCACCAGTAGCCAATTTGTCCACAACTAAGAGTGAGTCGCTCACCTCCCACATGCGAAACATTCACAGTGAAACCAACACTCAACACAGAGGCTTTCACAACAATATCAATTGCTGATTCATCCGTCGCAGCATAAAGCAAGTCAGCCATCAACTCGCTCTCAGTTTCCCAGTTACGCACCCGCTCACACACTCTCAAGTGAAGGTGCTCCAATCCAGGTTTAGTCAAGTCATCCTGCAACCGACATATCACATCCGCCTCCTCCAACAATGCCGACTTCGGTTCACACACATCCGCCATGTCAGGCCCCACACCCGCGTCACGTGCTGCAACACTAATACCCGTCCCATAGCTAATACTACCATCCAACACGCGCTCCTCATCCTTTTGACTGCTCACATGTTTCACGCACTTTGAGGACGGGGCCGAATCATGCACACCAACCGCTGGCACATCCGCTCTCGCATCGAAATCCGAACAAACCAGGTAATTGCACCAATGTCGATGATGAACATGGGACCGACTCGCACACCACGGTCCTCGAAACACACACCTCAGCCGACACATCCGCACGTTCTGTCGACGCTATGTCCACGCCCACTGGACCGAATCAATCCAACCTTACTCCATGCACCATCACGAACACCAACATCAATACGAGACCGCAACTCCTCACACTGCGTTCGAGCAGCCGCAAGCCCCACGCGTAAACCCTCATTTCGACATGGGAGTGTTATCTCAAAATGGTCATTGACCAAATATATTGAATTTTGTGCTACTCGTGTGCATTTCGATCTTGAATACGATAAAAGTGCTGTTGCGTCCTCTATCGAATGTGGTGGTGCAAATGAACGTTGACTGAAGTGGGACACAACGGTCACAAATGGGAGACAAACGTACTCCGCGGCAGCTTCCGCACATAAAAAGTGCGTGCATTCAAGGTGGCAATGCGCTGGCGGATCATGTCCAGAAGCCGAACTTTCTGTTGTGGATCACCAATCCAGCATGGTGGCACTTTCTGCGACTGAATTTTTCTCATCTTCACGCGATTTCTTGGGCTTCATAGGCTGCAAATTAAACCATTGGGGTGATTGAGCAGGCGAGTGCTTGTCCTCTTCAAGGAGGCGCTTAAATTTGCTCCCACCCTTCTTGGTTGAATTCGGCGTCTCGTCGTCAGCCGCCCTTTGTGCTTTCGCTGCTCCCTTAAGAGCTAAGACGCCAGTTGTGACATCCATTTTCCATAGAAGGACTTGAGGCAACCTCCTGAGTGCGTGACTGCTTCAGTTTCGTATATGGAGTATTAGCAACTTCAGGGGATTGAAGAGGCAACTGCTGAGCTCACTAGCGAGGACGTTTCAATTTACTCGCATCCTTCTTAAGTGAGCTGATCAAATTGGGAGTTCTGTCGTCCCTTGCCTTAGGTGTCTTGGCCGTTCGCTCGAAAAGAAGGTTGTTTCAGACTGTGACGTCTAGTTTCATCAGATGGGTAGACATAACCGCAGACTGCGTTTCCCCCGTCATTCTCCAAGCAGATTTATCTTCGTAACGATCAGCGAACGTTTATGGAAACACGCCGTATCGCACTCGAATAGGATATGGTGCAGTTATAATATGCTGCAAACCCACAGGAATCAGTGATGTGATTCCGTGCAGGTGACCGTTTTACAACCTCTAGATCTCTGCTTTCAGTATTTAGCTTGAACGCTGGGCCAACATACTAGCTAGGGGATGTAAAGAGTGAGTGATATTCAAAGAATGGAGGGTGCCGAACGTGTAAGTCAGGCACGGGGAAAAAAACTTAATTGGTGTATTGGCTTCTGACATGGCTGCTGTACAGAGCGAGAACTATGAAAAGGACTCCGGTGACCCCTGCGAGGGCGTTGGAGCTATCCCATGAGTTAACGCCTAAACCCATTAGGTGTCGGAAATAGAATAGAGAGCTTACATCGAATCGTGTTTTTCTCTGGAACCAGAGAAGGGGGAAAGTGAATGGTTCCGCGTGAAGATGGTATACATCAATCATCAGAATTTATCTAACTTGAAGTATATAGGTACGCGTTTGCTAAACCAATCATCACGAGAGCGCGATGAGAACCAATTGATGTGTGATGGTACACAGCGAACCGAGGAAATGGAAGGGGAGCGGCCTCAAGGTGTGATGATTGCAAACAATAATGCATGAGAACACAGCCAAAAATGGAGGACACGCTTACCATACATTGAAAGCTGACTGCTGCCATGATGATTAGCGCTCCACGCCAGGTGAACCAATCGACCAGACGTGGAACAACTTGAGCACCCAACAAACAACCCACGCCACTACCACATAAGGCCAGCCCGACAGCCAAAGGACGGCGTTCCTGAAACCAGTGTCCAACAGTTGCAATTGCTGGTAAGTAGATGAGGGCAAAACCTACACCTGAATAGGGGACAAACAGTGTAATGGGAAGCAGTAGTGGCAAAAGCGCAGTATGCGCATCCAATGAAACATCTGATGAGTTAAGAAATCCGTAGGAAAAACATTGGTAAACCGTTAAAGCTTAATTACTTCGAACAGGAACGAGCGCCAATCAATCCCCGCTTTAGAAGACACGGATTCAGTAGCTTGGTTCAACCAACTCCACACAGTCGGGGCCGAGGAACGCTGTGTACCGATGTGAGACTTGGTAATTCTATCATCGGCATTTTGTGTTTACGTACAAAAAGTAAATACAACTGATCTGACCAATGGTAGTTTTGAGACAGTCAACGATGAGTGCGTGCCGTTTGTCGTCATTTGTCCAAAACTTCAAACTCTGACAGCTGGTCATAGTATATAAGCAAGTAGCCATAATCAGCGAAGCAAGAATGAACTAGAGGAAATATAATATGCGATACCGAAAATGGCTTAAGTCCTGAAACTATTGCCGGTAACATTATAGTGGTACGCTGTATCGAGACTCGGTAGCCACATAACCACGAAGAGGTGGTCATACCGGAAATGAAGAAAAACAATGGTTAGATAACTTAAGTGGGAATTCAGGATTAAGGTGCAATCACCGATATAAAACCATAATGTCGCAATTTCTTTTTCAGTTCAGATAGAAGCCAACATATTCTTGAAAGCCATGACTCCAAAGTGCAAAATTGTATTCGTCACAGTATAAATAATGATGTCAGTGGTGTTCAGGATGGTCTCAGTGATCAGCACTCAAAAGGCCATGACCACGGAAAAGCCCATGGTAATAAAGGATGCACCCTTCACTCTCATTGTACTTAGCGCCAGAGTCTGTTGCTATTAGAATCTTCGTTTCCTTCTGAAGCATTTTTCTCACAGGGTAAGGCTTTCGGTATGAGTCCGCATTTCTAGATGTCCCAAAACAACTACTAGGGAAATTACAAGAACGCTTGCCAAATTTTGCGTTCCTTGCAAACTGATACCAATATTTTTGGATTATTTACGCTTGATTTATTTATTTATTTATGTAGGCTTTATTTATTGTTACTAGAAATCATTTTCTAGCCGTTTCTTCCCTATCTTGATACTAGTATTTATTTCATTTCCTCCCTGAGTCCACTACGAACTGGGACTTTTGGACGTGTTTTAATCGATCGATGAAGTTGGATTGCGCGTCAGCGGGAGTTTGAAAGAATGGCTCATCCAGGAAGTCCCATTTCCGCCTTCTGGTCAGACTGCGCTGGTTCAGATCGGCGGGACATCCGTTAACGGAGGATATAACCCCAGCACAGTCTTCTGCACTTCACCCTGAACAACGTGCATGTGTGAAACAGACATGGATATAACATAATGCACATTACCATCTAATATATAGAGGAGACCAAATGAAAAAATCTGGAAATATTTTGACCTTTCCCAGTGTGGGAAGTCTCTCGCATCGTCGAGAATTAAAAGATTTATTTATTTATTTAACCAACGGTTGCTTACTATTAAGATCCTTGACCATCCTGAGTCCATCAAACTCTTCTGCTAACTGATTACCAATGGTCGGAGTAAGCTCTGTTAGTATGAATTCATTAGCAGGATTAAACCATATTCCCCGTCAAATGATATCTGGTATCCAGTGTGTTTACCACTGATAGCGCTGCAACCACATGAGACTGTATAATGAACGCCAAGAGGAAGTTTAACTCAAAGTAACTCGTCGAAGTAAGATTGAGAATCTGAAAGCAGTGTTCGTAGAACATCCCGGTAGTCTTGTACGATCACGTGTTTAACAAATAACTGGCTGCTAATCGAGGTGATCGCATGCGGTGTACAGCGATAAGTTTAAACCGAAATCGGCGGAGCAACAACATCGGAATCACAGTAGGTGTCCTAAGATGGGCGACAGTTATGGGTGAAGAAGAATCGCCTTCAACCTATAACGATCCAATTGATTTGGGCCCATCGTTGGTAGGAGCTAGACTGCGTCAAAGACAGGTCAGTGCCTAGTGAGCTGTAAACTGCCGCTTAGAGAAAGCGGATGACAAGCATACAGCTGCTGTGAATACGCGACCATACTTCCCATATTGTTGAGCATCTGAGAAGCCTAGGCAAACTAATAGCGTATCGATATCCCTGTAGTTAGAATTATAGCTGGTAGAACTACGTCGTTATGTACAACGTTCGTTGTAGAAGTCTTTGACAATAACATGACTGTAGTCCGTTGAAGCATATGCAACAGCCATAAGTAAAAATTCGCAAGTGCCCCTTCATGTCCTAACGTTGACTGGCGCACACAGAAGCTTGTTCATACCAATTCAACCAAGCAATGATGCTTCAACCCTGGAGCTAGAAGTTATGCTCACTCCAGTGAAAATTGTGATTATTGCATTAGCATCTCTGGAAGCTTGTAGTCAAAAACGGAAAGAGGCTGTGCACAGGCTGTTCGATAAGCACGAGGGGTCCACGAACCTTTGGTTCGGATATGCAACGCACTCCTACTGCGTCCAATATGAGTGAAAAGGAAGTCCGTTGGCCCATTCGTCTTGGAGTACGAGTGCCGAACTCCACCAGAAAAGACAGTGGCGTGGTGTAGTAACGAGTGGAATAGAGTGGACAGTGTATCCACAACTTACCAAAATGTTTAGAGCGTTGCGCTGAGCACTTTGAAAGGCAATTTAATCGGTCGGAATTATTAGATTTCTCACCAGCCACTGATCACCCCGCTCAGTGTTCTGTCCCTTTGGATCCACCCTCTCGCTCAGAAGTCGAACGTGAGGTCGCACTGTTGAAGTTACATAAAGCCGCAGGACCTGATGATCTTCCTCCAGCCCTCTTCAAATTCGGGAGACCTGCACTTGTGGATGATTTACACGAGTTACTAGTCAAACTGTGGGAGCAGGAAACTGTCCCTACCAACTGAAGCCGCTCCGTCATAGTCCCAATTTCTAACGGAGTCTCACGATCGGAATCCGGCAGCCGTAAAGGAATCAGTCTGATCTCCATCACGTCCAAATTGCTTGCCTCTGTCATCCTTCACAGACTGACTGACACTCGTGAAAGCCATATTCGGGAAGAACAAGCCGATTTTCGTCGGAGTCGTGACTACATTGACCACATCTTCACCTTGCGTCAGTTGCTAGAGCACCATCACATATATTGGCGGCCCACCGTTGTCGGGTTCCTCGATATCAAAGGTGCATTCGATTCGGTGGATAGACGCGCACTTTGGGACTGTCTACTCAGTAAAGGTGTACCTGAGAAATATGTAAATATTATCCGAGCGTTATACACGCGTAGCTCGGGCAGGGTGAGAGCTTACGGTAAGCTGTCGTCGCCCTTTCATATCTCCAGCGGCGTGAGACAAGGATGCCCGCTGTCGCCTTTCCTATTCAACTTCGCCATTAATAAAGTTATGGAAATCGCGTTTACAGGACACGACTTTGAAGGCGTGGATCTGCTCCCAGGAGAACGACTTCTTGACTTAGAGTATGCTGACGATATTGTCCTAATCTGTGATAGCTCTCAGACGTGCCAAGAGGCACAGGACAGATTAGCCGCTTCGGGCTTTGCTTCGCACTCTCGAAGTGTAAAGCGTTCCTCCAAGATTGCCCTGGACCGCCTCCATCGCTGACCCTTAATGGGCATCAGCTAGAAATCGTTCAAAAATTCAACTACCTGGGAAGTTGTATCAGCGCCCGTGGGATTGAAGATGAGATCACGAACCGTATAGTAAAAGCTCGAGGCGCTTTGCTAATCTTCGCCACTTATGGCGCCGGCGCGACATCACTCTCGCCCTGAAGGGTAGAGTGTACAATGCAGCGGTACGTTCGACCCTACTGTACGGTTGTGAAACTTGGCCGCTTAAAGCAGCGGACCTGAAGAGGCTAGTTACGTTCGACCACCGGTGCCTTCGTAATTTAGCTCACATCTGGTGGGAACACCGCGTGAGCAACGAGCGTGTTCGACGCCTTGTTTACGGCAGAGGAAAAAGTAACGAACCACTCAGCACCGTTATTTCACGCACGGCGCTCCGATGGCTCGGCCACGTGTTACGCATGCCAGCCCACCGACTCTCGCGACGTGTGTTGTTTGCGCGCCGGGGGTGTGGATGGAAGAAGAGGTGGGGTGGCCAAGTGATGACTTGGTCGAGAGGAACGAAGGCCCTCACTTTTGTGCTGGCCTCATTTAGAGCATCTCGGCTCCCTGGTTGGGGTCCGAAAGACGATGAACACTTTTTGTTGGACACACTTGATGATATGGCAAGGAGCCGACCTCAGTGGCGTTCGTGGTGTGAGTTTCTGTCCCACCGTATGCCTCTTAGCCTAGCCCTCAAACCACGACCGCATTATTTAGCCTTACATAATTTTGTACAGTAATTTTTTGATGCACAGTAGCCGGCTGGTAGCTTACCGGAACGATGCCCATGCGTTACCGCTAGCTCAGCCGGCTTGCACCAGTTGCTTCTTTGTTCACCTTTTGCCTATGTATTGCGGCACAGTAGCTGAGGTGTTCCCCAAGTCTAGCTAACGTGTATGATGGTGATGATGATGGTCTAGTAAAGGGCTGTTGATGATAAGACATTATTGTGAGACTAGGTTGATGGGCATAGAAGCCAAAAACTTCAGTAGAACTGCAGTTGTAATTAGGTAACACTGGAACCACAGAAGGGGAGGTAGAGACGAACCTGCAACGATCACTGGAAGATGAAGGCGAACACTGAGGCAAAACTTATTGCTGTATGAGTGTAAGGATACTGTCAAGACACCAGTAAGAATCAAGCGCACACAAAACCGTTGCGGATTATCCATTCACTCTCCAAATTGGGATATCAGAAGACGTAGGTTGTGGGATGATATTTATTTGGTACGTACATGTCGGCCAGGTACATGAAACTAACAAGGGATTCAAAATAATGTTACATGAAATCGATAGTGGTCAACGGTCTTCTGATTGGTGCGTTGCACACCACCAGGCAAGACTTGGTGTCACTGTCAGTTGTTTTTGGACACAGAGCAGTGGGCGTAGTCGATCGATGACAATGAACTCGAAGAGCTTGAGAATGTGAGACCTTTGATTGCGCATGAGGACTGAATGATTCGTCGGGATTTACATGGTGACCGGTGCTCACCAAATTTCTCATAATTGTGGAGGCAATTTTGGTTCTCGATTCGCTTGGTGAAACCGACGCGCAATCCATACATTTGCAGAGTCCCTTTGAAATGTGCTCATTGATTCAGGCACATAGATTTCGATTAGTGAAGTGATCGACCCTCGGCTGCATAGATGACCGGTTATCGATCGGAAAAGAGATCATTGGCACCAAAAGGAAAGAGAAAAAAGCGGTTTCGGACGAGCAGAAGAAAAAAAAGGGTTGCATTGGCAAGCCACACCGTCCGTTATAAAGATCAAGTTGGACATTCGGGAACGATATAAAAATCTCGTGGAAACCTCTAATCAATTGGACGGTTCACCTAGTTAGCTATATACTCGTCAAAGCCCGGTGAGAGCACGCGGTTCACATGCCATGATTTGGCTAGATATCGGCGGTCGACGCCCCAGCTGCTCACTTAAGATTTGCTTCCTAATAATCAGTGCGCTTAAAACATAGTTGTCTTCCCAGTTACATGTGAACTTGTATAAGCAATGGGACGTGCACTGCTTCGACACTGGTGTCTTCAGTGAACACTTGAGCAGCTGTCTTATGGACAAGAGCAAGTTTAGCTCTGCGGCGTTGTATGCATTTTTAATTGAGGCGCTTATTGATTTAGCAGTGACTTCATGAAGTGGCCATGTTTGAAATGCAAATCAATGAAAACTGATTTCTTTTGAATGGTTATCTCTCGATCACGTTCAACATGTCACTGAATCGCTGCAGTGGATAATCATTAGATTGTAGCACATGAAACCGCAATTCTTTCCATGCTTCCAGTGTGTCCGTGGTTCAAATCAGATGAGTTCGATGAAACAAAGTTCGAAGTAAAGAGCACGTGAGATGGATCTGCGAGAGATTCTTGACCCGTCCAAGTCAGTTTCAAGTAGATCGAAACATTTGGCCATCGTGTTAGTGGTATTCCTATGGGAGAAATCTGTCACGCGCAGTTTCCCATGTCACATTAGGGTTCTGATGCGCATTGATTGCAATCAATGTCTTCATCCGTACGTCATCAAAATAGCGTTCATATAAAGTTGCGGAGTTGATGGTATTGTTAGCTTTCTCCCAAACGGATGGAACAGGCGACGGTTTCACCAGGCGAAGTTGCCTGGTGAAAATTGCCTCCACAATTACGAGACAATTGGTGAGCACCGGTCACCATGGAAATCCCGACGAATCATTCAGTCCTCATGCGCAATCAAAGGACTCACATTCTCAAGCTCCTCAAGGTCAATGTCATCGATCAACAACGCCCACTACACTGTGTCCAAAAACAACTGACAGTGAAGGTAAGCCTCTCGTGGTAGAGTGCAACGCACCAATTACAAAACGGTTGACCGCTAATCGATTTCATGTGACATTGTTTTGAATCCCTCGTTAGTTTCATGTGCGTGGCCGACGAGTAGGTACCAAAAAATGTGCCGTCTCCTAACCTTCGTCTTCTGGTATTCTCATTCGGAATCATAGAATTTCACGTTTCAAACCCTTTCATGCCATGTTCACCAATAAGACACTGCCACTGATATCGACTGAAGCCTGTGCCGGTAGTGTGACCGTCATCAACTGAATGACTTGGAATACAATTAGTTTATGCAAATTTGGCACTATAATTTAGACTGGTTAGCAGGCTAGGCTTTTTATAGTAATAATTGATAAATGAATAGAAATTATTTTTTCCTGCATTCGAAACATACATGCAAAACAGCAGCAACACAAGCGAGCTTCGGCTACTTAGCTCAAAGTTAAGTGCCAAAGATCATACGGCCTGCGCCTCGTTAGACTTGATAAATGACAAAAGGTAGATATAGAGCCGTCATTGTATTCCGCAGAAAAGGCAAGGGCAAAAAACGAGTGAACCCACCTGAATAACTGCATGTGCGCCGTTCGGCTTGGAATTTCAACTGAAGTTAGTAAGTGTCATAACGTGCGGTGCCTTTATGTGACTTTAGTATACGCTCCCACCAAAGCAGCTGGGAGGTTATCAAACAGGCACATTATGTGTACTGCTCGTTACGATTCTCTATGTCCAAGAATACAAGTATGATGATATGAATCATCAAATACGTCGCTGATCAGATTCGAAACCTTTCTGGGGCCATTGCAGGATCAATACGTTCAAGACTATGCAACAATCACAACCACTTTGCTGGAACTATTTTTAGTAAAAAAGCATTCATGATGCCTAACCTGGCGTTCACAATATGAAACGATGGATTCATTGATAAATAACATACGTCTGTATAAAATGCTCAGTCTGTTTGGTGGATCTGCCTAGATTCGTGCCATACTTTGGTGCGTGTTCACATAGTACGCATTTTTTCAACCTAGTAAATCGTCCAACCTCGTGGACTTCTACTGGTCAGTATGAGATGCAACACATGAAAACAGCACTGTGGGGCTGATCGTTCACTGAATTCCTCTACCTGAATAGTGTGTTGGTTCATAAAACATCTGTCACCTCGTTAGAAAAGAAATAGCTGAGTCGACCGGGTATTCAACTAAATGGTCTTGATAATACCCTGAAACAGTGTTTACGAGACACATGAAGGATAAATTAGTTTGATTGAAGATTGGGGGCAAGATTTATTGGGAAAGCAGATTCAGTGTCTGTACCACAATCGAACGGGGGATAACCGGGAGTATCAGGATAGATCGAGAGCATTGATTGACGGTGATAGTCAGTTGTGCATAATCCAATGCCATTGGCAACATCAGAGTACCTCTTCAAAGCAAAGGAAGCGCAGACTCACGAAGAGTAGGTAAGTGAAGCATGGCTGAGGACGGAGAGTTAACCAATTCCAATGCGCCGAGTAGACATCTTGCGGAGCGTAATGAGGCACAAAACACCGGAACTGTTGTAACGACATTACAGTTAGTTAAAAGAACGCTTCTGGGACACAGTATCGAAGAAATCTGGAGTACACTTGCGTCAATGATGTGAATGACACTCAGTCGGAAGACGGTGGTGTGCCATCTGCGGTTGGTCAGGAGCAGTGAGAAAGGGCCTCAGGACTTGCCGTAGTTAATTATCTTCTATGCATCCTTAAAAAACACTGCTATTAAACTGTCCCTGGGTGAAAAGAAAACAAAAGATGTGAAAGTCAGGCAGGTTTCTACCCTGGTTAATGAAGGACTGATCACAAATGCGCGCCGTGTATACCTCCGAGGAATACAGCAAAGTTTGGGTAACGGACCAAGAGTAGTTACGCGAGAACAGAATTGTTATCTATGCTGTACAAACTTGGAGCCATCGAACCGTCGTTGTTCCTTTTCATTGTCTAGTTCTTGTTTTCCCTCTTGGCACAAAGTGTTTTCCGTTGGCTGAGGCACGGGTAGCTTGGGTTGGCTGTCCAGGTAAGTGCCGAACATGATAATTTGGTTGTAAACGTCTCGTCACAGACAAAGTGGCGTCATTGGCAGGTAGCAATATATAGCGTTAATTATGAATGCTCGTGTTTATATACATTGTAGATAACAGTAATTGTAAATCCTCCAGTGTGGCTGTCCATTAGATAAATTGTTGTAATGACATAATCTTGTTGGGGCATGGTTTGTGGAACAGTCTTACTCAGGCTGGTCAGTTTGTCCCGTAAAGGGTTCTTAAGGGCCATGCACGATGGATTTCGGTTCACCGATTTGCTGTTTGAGTGCTTGGTATAACGAGTATGACCATCAAACTCTAGGCGTAGTACCGCGTTTGGACAAATTCCGCGCCCTTCCGAGGTCCTCTGTGTATCAGGAATTTTGTCTTGGTTCATTCGAGACTATATCCCTCCAAGTGCACTTGCGCAGAGACCAAAGGTAGTGCATGCCATCTGGCGGAGGTCTTCTGTGAGTTCGTATACTAGTTGATGAGGACTGCCCTGTTTGATTCACATAATTTTGCCACAACCAGGATTAATGTACACGTAACATTTCGGCGTTCGTTTGATTCCGGCTTTCTCTATGGTCTTGGTAGAGCTTTCCGCAGAATGGTAATTGGTCTGTGAGTGACGGTTAGGTGTAACTGCATCAACAACCTGGCTGACATCTCACACATGGGGCCAAGTGACCAGTTTCATTGTAGCTCGTGCAAATAGGTTTAGCAAAAGAGGGCAAAAAGTAAGAACTGTTTGGGGAGAAGACTGACTTTGGTTGCTACATACCGTCTTTCAGATGAATGGCTCGGATTAGAGACTGAGACCTTAACAAGTGTAATATGGTCAGGAATTCAGTGGTGCTTTAGCATACGATTTTGTTACTTCGCTCGACTTTCAAACACTGCACTTTATTTTTCCGGGGTATTTACTGATGCAATCGTCTGAGCACACTTTTCCACCATCATAATTTTTATCATCATTATCTTGGCGTGAGTC